>LR990043.1:11520056-12720056 GCA_905147135.1 Blastobasis lacticolella
TAAACCTAATGCGTTAATGTCCTAGTTTGTGCTCTCTAACGCGAGGGCCCGTGGTCTGCCTTGACCATGATCCAGGATTTGGCGATCAGGGATCAGGATCAGGACCCTGCTACCAGGGGACCTGGCTAGATTGGATCATGGTTACAAATCCAGTTGCCTGAATTTGCAGGTTCCATCACAAGTTAAGGTAATATAGATAAGTATATAACCAACCATGGTACAAATGTCCATGTTAATCACACAATCTTTGTCCTAAAGAAATTTCAATTCTAGACCTGAAATGAAATAAGATTCCACAAAAATAAAAATACTACTCACACAAGAATATTTTCATTATCAATAATATTAATCACCAACTTCATTTCTTCATTCATTCACAAACTTTCACACTAGTGTTTGTCGAAGAAGTATTCTGTTGCTGCACAGTTTATCACCCTACCATTTCTTCATACTTTCAATTGCACAAGCAATCTGTCGACCAGCAGTTAATTATAACTACAATCTTTCAAACCACAATTCTTTGCACGTTTGTATTTCGAAGTTCAGTTACACACTCTGCCACTGAAGGGTTAAAGGATACCAAAGGGTGCAATTCAAAAAACGTTAGAAAAGGCACCTGGGAGGGAATAGAAATAAACCTTTGTAATTCTCGTCCTGCAGAGGGCATTCCACAGTCCCTCGGGCAATCTAGTGGGCTCTGAGATCAAAATCTATGCCCGAGGTATACATTAACATTATCCAATAATAATACCTACATAGGTAATCTTATGGTTAATTGGAAACCGATTAAAGCTGGCCTTACCTTCTTCCGCGCTAAGGCAAGTTTGGCTTCTCTTGAATCCATAGCTAACGCGTAAATTCAACCTAATGTAATGGGGAATACATGCTGAACATAAGAAACTTAAACAAGAAACTTCACGGAATAAACCACTTTACAAAATGCGAAGTTAAATTTTGAGTTAATGATTAGGATTGTTATAGTAATTATGATAGCCTATACTGGATTTATTTTGCAATAAAATAATAATAAAAAGTTATTCACATCAAATTAAAGAGGATATTAGGACACTTTGTTTTATCAATATTAGAAAATTTAAGATTTATTTTAGTTTGATGTGATATATTCTTTCGGTTTTTCATTCCATTCCACGATTCCACGTCACTCACGTTCGTATGTCCTGTCACTGTCAATCGGTCAACAGTGTGACCGGGCAAATGTTTTTTAAAGGCTTCTTACACAGGCGCGATAATATAGCTCGCATTGAAGGTCACCATCATTAAGCAATAGGATCGCAAATATCTGCCGATCGCAGCAAGGTAGCTCTGTTGCGATCGGTAGAGATTGCTTTGCTTGCGATCCTATTGTTTTAATATAGACAGTTAGGCGGTCGTATTGAAGAGTTCATTTGGCAAGAGCTCATGCAATCACGCTTTACACACACGCTTGCGTTTTTGCGTCCTCCGAAGCTTTCAGGGGGCTCTATAAAGTCCCAATATGTAGGGACCACTGAAAACATGGCCACGCACGGATCACTCATGATTGGATTAAGATGGCGTGTACTATCGGAGTTAGGCGGTATAGCGGATACTACACACACGATATATATCGTGATTCACGCAGGATCACTATATTTATCGAGTGTGTAGCCTAGAGTATCACGAATCGTGATACGAATCACAGGATTTCCGAAAATCCAGAAATCTACGATCCGTATCAACTATCGTGCGATATATATCGAGCGTCTAGTATCTAGTCGATATTTATCACGACATTTCTGTCAAACTGACAGATAAATAACGTAATTTCAAATTTATTTTCATTGTTTGTGTTTATTTTCAAGCTGCTGTGGCCATTATAGAGCTGGACAGTTACTATAAAGCGCGCTCCACATGTTCGCCGAAACTTCCGGCGAAACTTTTGCCGGGATTTTGGTCGACCCTCTACATTCTCGCCTATTAGGGATGTGGTGGTGTCAAAACGCGCGACATTTTATCGATTCATGGGTGTAATATCAGTAATCTACTGTAAACAGGGTCACAGAGGTGTTGGCAGCTGCTCTACTGTAATTACTTGATCTACTAATATTCTGGATCATGTTCAAGTGTACCCCGAACCTGTTACGGGAAAAAGCGCTAGGAATATAAATATAAAATCAATCGAATCGAGACGACGACAAACTATCTCTACTTAGTCTATGAAAGAGGCGAGACATGCCAAACATGCACGGGACTACACGAATACACCCTCTACATTCTCGCGTTCCCGCGGAACTGTCCACATGTGGAGCGCGCTTAATGCTAATACTATAGCAACGCTAGCTTTATCAGTCATTTTGGTAGAAATACGTAAAAATCGTAAATATACACCAGCGACGCGTCAAAAATGCTTTTTTTTAGGCTGGGCATTGGCAACTTAGTCTATTCAGCCATCAAAATGAATGAAAGAATGCACAGACTAAAGCGCGCTCCACATGTTCGCCGAAACTTCCGGCGAAACTTTTGCCGGGACTTTGGTCGACCCTCTACATTCTCGCCTATTAGGGATGTGGTGGTGTCAAAACGCGCGACATTTTATCGATTCATCGGTGTAATATCGGTAATCTACTGTAAACAGGGTCACCGACGTGATGGCAGCTGCTTTACTGTAATTACTTGATCTACTAATATCCTGGATCATGGTTAAGTGTACCCCGAACCTGTTACGGAAAAAATCACTAGAAATATAAATATAAAATCGATCGAATCGAGACGACAACAAATTATCTCTACTTAGTCTATGAAATAAGCGAGACATGCCAAACATGCACGGGACTACACGAATACTCCCTCTACATTCTCGTGTTCCCGCGAAACTGTCCACATGTGGAGCGCGCTTAAAAGTATAAAAAGTCAACAAGATCCTCATCCTCATAATTTTACTTATTTTTTTCTCTTCACGCGTCTTTTTAATCCTAAAGCGCGCTCCACATGTTCGCCGAAACTTCCGGCGAAACTTTTGCCGGGACTTTGGTCGATCCTCTACATTCTCGCCTATTAGGGATGTGGTGGTGTCAAAACGCGCGACATTTTATCGATTCATCGGTGTAATATCGGAAATCTACTGTAAACAGGGTCACAGAGGTGATGGCAGCTTCTCTGCTGTAATTACTTGATCTACTAATATCCTGGATCATGGTCAAGTGTACCCCGAACCTGTTACGGGAAAAAGCGCTAGAAATATAAATATAAAATCGATCGAATTGAGACGACAACAAACGATCTCTACTTAGTCTATGAAATAGGCGAGACATGCCAAACATGCACGGGACTACACGAATACACCCTCTACATTCTCGCGTTCCCGCGGAACTGTCCACATGTGGAGCGCGCTTAATGCTAATACTATAGCAACGCTAGCTTTATCAGTCATTTTGGTAGAAATACGTAAAAATCGTAAATATACACCAGCGACGCGTCAAAAATGCTTTTTTTTAGGCTGGGCATTGGCAACTTAGTCTATTCAGCCATCAAAATGAATGAAAGAATGCACAGACTAAAGCGCGCTCCACATGTTCGCCGAAACTTCCGGCGAAACTTTTGCCGGGACTTTGGTCGACCCTCTACATTCTCGCCTATTAGGGATGTGGTGGTGTCAAAACGCGCGACATTTTATCGATTCATCGGTGTAATATCGGTAATCTACTGTAAACAGGGTCACCGACGTGATGGCAGCTGCTTTACTGTAATTACTTGATCTACTAATATCCTGGATCATGGTTAAGTGTACCCCGAACCTGTTACGGAAAAAATCACTAGAAATATAAATATAAAATCGATCGAATCGAGACGACAACAAACTATCTCTACTTAGTCTATGAAATAGGCGAGACATGCCAAATATGCACGGGACTACACGAATATTACCTCTACATTCTCGTGTTCCCGCGGAACTGTCCACATGTGGAGCGCGCTTAATGGAAATATCGACGATTCTTATCGTGTGTGTAGGGTCGACTTGCGATCCAAAATATTACTCGATATGGATCACGATACGTATCACGATATATATCGTGTGTGTAGTATCCGCCTATGATGGCAGGTATTGCAAACGTCCATAGGCTGCGGTAACTGCTTACCATCAGGCAGGCCGTATGCTTGTCTGTCACCTTTGTGGTATGGAACATGGGAGTCCATCCCCCATGGTCACGCTGAAAATAATTTTAAAACTTCCTTATTTCAGGGAAATACTTTTAAGTACTGTAGCAATACTAAATAGTGACAGTTAAGCAATACTGCCAACATTTAAAACAGAAATAGCTAATCAAAGACGAAAGTTTCGTCACGAAACATCAATAATCTATCAGAGCACTTTTATGTAGGTTAGGTGTGATTAGTGAAGTAAATACATACAATAGATGGTTGATTGTGATAGAAAGAAATATTACGAGATGTGGAATAATATAATATAGGTATATTGGCAATCATACAATACAACAACACTCCCAATAACACCGGTTGTGGTTGCCGCTTGCTTGTAAATTTTTTTTGTTTTCTTTTGGCGGCAAAGACAAGACGAGGAAGGAATTGTTGAATACAATGCTTAGTGGCCCCACTGATGCCTATTGCTCGAGGAATTTAAATAGTTGAGGGTTAACCAACTGTTTCGTTCGTTTATAATACTGGATGTTTACATGCCTACCTCTGGACTTCGAGAAAACGGAATGCAGTTTGTAATTATAACATGGTTAATATTTCGTTTTGTAAATTGCGTTGACATTGACACGAATGGTTACATCGCCTACTGTCCATGCATGGGTAAGTTGAGGTCAGGCCGTCAGGGTATAAAACTCGAGTGCTTTTCTTTCCATCTTCGTAGGAGTCGATCGAGTCGAAAGCTGTATATGGGGTGGGGTGGCTGGGTACACCCGTGGCTTATAGTGACTCCTCGAGGTTACTTGGCGTTTTTTTGGATATGTTGCACTTACGACATACCTACCACCAGATGTTGTTAAGTGCACATGTTATACCATCAGATGGGGAGCTTCTCCGCATGTTTTGCGGATGACTGGGTTGGCACTTTCTTTTCCTGTAGTGGTTTCAGCCATGAAAGGTTTGTGGCTTTAAGGCCCACTTGTGCGAAAATCTCTGGGTTAAACCATTAATGTATTTATTTTATTTTTTAGTGGAAATTAACTCAGAGCCAACTAAACTAAAAAGTTTAGTGGTGAATGTTTTAATTGTTCTGCTCTCTCTCTCTCTCTCACTAGAGTGATTTGTATAAGTCTTCCTTTATTTCAGATTTGAAATGACATATTATTGTTTTTGACATCACTAACTCAGAGTTTGTTGATTAACCCTAGCACACTCATGGATTAAAAATTTAAATACATAATTCAAGGTTAGCTTCTAGCTCTTGGCGATGCATTAGAATTTAATTCCACAGTAGAATTAACGATAAACATGACTACTCAGCTTGGCACAAGTGAGTTTAAATGAGACATCTCTGACTTAACTGGCCGACTAGTAAACCTGCTGTACCTGACCTGCACTCGCTGACCACTGGTCCATCGGGCAGTGACTGGCTCTTCTGAGAGGACCAAGATGGCCATTTATGCTTGTCACCCAATGTACAATTCCATTACAGTGTAACATAGTCCCTTTGTTCTGCTTTCTGAGAGCCTTCTTGGCCATGAATTACCATTAGCGGTTTCAAGTGGCTCTGAAGTTAACTGTGTCTGTGATGCCATCCAAATGATGGCACATCTCTTATTTATTTATTTAGGTTATAGACAAGCAGCATTGTTGCTGATGTGTCTATAATATCACACAATGTTGAAAGTCATATTAAATCAAATGGGAGAGTGCATCTCTTGTTGCATCCAGTGTGTCAAAACACTTCTTAATCCACAAAATTAAAGTGTTTGTCATTAAACAGAGAATTTAATTTATGGATTTTACTTATTATAATTCTTTTTGTTTTAGGAAGATTTGGTAATCAAGCTGATCACTTTTTGGGTGCTTTAGCATTCAGCCGGGGTGTAAATCGTACACTAATTCTTCCACCATGGGTTGAATACAGATATGGTGAACCAAAGTCGGTTCAGGTTCCATTTGAAACATATTTTAGTATTGCTAGTTTGTCACACTATCACAGAGTTATCAGCATGGACAGTTTTATGGAAAATTTTGCACCATCTCTATGGCCAAAAAGTAAAAGAATTTCATTTTGTTATACACATAGAAATGGAGAATTAGACAATAGTTGCAATGCAAAGTCTGGAAATCCATTTGGGCCATTTTGGGATACCTTTGATATCAACTTTGTGGGCTCAGAATTTTATGGGCCATTGAATTATGATGCCCAAAATGGCAAAATGATGGACAACTGGAAATCAAAATACCCATCTTCTATATGGCCTGTGCTTGCTTTCACTGGTGAGTTGTTTGTAAATTAAGAATAGGTAGTTCATCAATTCATCATCCATCATCATTTTTGTCGCTATTGAATAACAATTATATATTTACAACTTATATTACTTACAGGTGCTCCTGCTAGTTTTCCAGTACAAAATGGAAACCAAATATTACAAAAATATGTGAAATGGAGTGATGATTATTTAAATAGATCTAGACTGTTCATAAAAAAAAATATGAGTGGCGGAGGGTTTCTTGGCATTCATCTTAGGAATGGACAGGATTGGGTAAAAGCTTGCCAACATATCAAAGACAGTCCCACTTTATTTGCAGCACCCCAATGTGTTGGTTATAAAAATGAAAAAGGACCCCTCACTTTACCCATGTGCCTACCTCAAAAGTCGGAAATAATCAAGTAAGTTAATAAACTGATCCTACCTTACTTACTAATGTACCCATTGGTAGTCAACATAGGCGTAGGAAGGGGGGAGCCGGGTGGGCCGTGCCCACCCCAGAATGGTCTGGTATACCCCTGGATGGATTGCTCACTGGCTGTACATTGGCGAATGACTCGGCTTCATCGGTCACCTCAGGGGCCAGTCCCCCCCTGAAAAATATCCCTAGGTAGTCAAGTAACAATAACCACATAAAGAATGATTTGTAAAGTAGATCCAGTCCAACCAGTCTGTAAGTTTGTATTCCCTTATATGTGGCCAAGCTCACAGATGGGGTCAGATACCTACTTAGCGCAACATCGGTATCGATGTTACGATACCGATGTCAAAGCCCGATTAAATGGCGAAAGGTGATGTATGTTACAAGCAGGAGCTGCGTGTCACGGAAATAAACATAAAGATCAAAAAGATGTTTGGGGCTCCTGGGGAGTGTGTGGAGTTTGACAACGTCTTGCGCAGACCGGTAAATTTTACAAATTTAATATTAGAACAAATTACGGACGCGGTCACGCATAACTGTAGAATTTGATATTTTTCTGATACTCAAACAATGTGTGAAATTGGCGTAGGCAATATACTAGTAGTCGAGATATTGAAGATCAATGGCATTTACCATATGGGCCATGAGCCAGGCTGGCTAAATTAAAGGGAATTCCTAGCCAGGGCGGCTAGGAATTCCCTTGATCCACCCTAAGCAGAATACTGTAGGCGCCGGCGTCCTCAACATCGGCCAGCTCGTGCCAGAAGTGTGACGTCACAGATATTGCTTAAAGATGGCGACGTTCAGTTCGAGTTAGTCGGTAAGGCCCCGGGTCACCTGATGGCAAGTGGTCACCGCCGTCTATGGACATCAACAATACCAGGGGCATAAGTAATGCGTTGCCCGCCTCTAAAAAGGCTTTCTCCACATTAGTAGAGAAGATTGGCAATAATCATTACGCTTGGAAGGCAGGTTGGTGATTGCAGTGTTGAAAATACTCAACAAAAAATCTGCTGCCCATTTCCTAGGTCTACGGATGTCCTAGCAGATTGGTTTCTAAAACATTTGTCGCCTTTTACGACACCCGTAAATAGGAATTATACTTAATATAATACTTATGTAAGCAACTTAGGAAAGCATCCGACCGTGAGTCGTGGAAGATCGAAAGGGAGGCCTTTGCCCTGCAGTAGGACAGAAATGGCTAAAAATAAATATTAATAAATAATAATACTTATGTACGTTTTCTTTTTGTTTCAGACAAATTAGGAAATCAATAAATAAAATAAGTGATTTGAAATACATATTTGTTGCATCAGATTCAAATCACATGTTAAATGAAATCAACGATGCGTTTTACCATGCAGACGTAAAAGCGGTTAGATTACAACCATCAAATCCGCATTTAGATTTGGCCATTTTAGGTCAAGCTAACTATTTTATAGGCAACTGTGTATCATCTTTTTCAGCCTTTGTTAAAAGAGAAAGAGATGTGAAAGGTCTGCCTTCAGAATTTTGGTCGTTTCCCCACCGTAAGAAGGCGAAACATGAAGAACTGTAATATGTAATTACTTAAGTATTCCTACAATACGTGATACATAATATTATACGTATATCTATCTTTATCTATAAACATGTAGAATGTCAGATTAGGATTTACAGTAGCGGATTAATGTAGTTTTTTTTATAACAGAGGAAGGCAAACGAGCGAGCTGGTACATAGGGGGGGGGGGGGGGTCTCTAATTGCGGCGTTAGTAAGAGGTGTTAATAACGGCAACACATACAAGCATGAAGCTTTGTTTGATTGAGTCGGACTCGCGCATATAGTTTTCGATTGAATAGAATATGACGGATAACATGTTGCTCTGGCTTCTTCTCCCCGATGCTTCTTAGTTACAGATTTATTCCTTGATCAATATAATCTGGATGCCAGAGTTAATAGATTGTTCCTAGACAGGCATGCTCCATCATCGGCCGCATCGTCACTTACCACCAGGTGGTCAAATGCCTAGTCAAATAATAATAAAAAATTGAAGTTTACATATTTTTTGCGAAATTGTTGCTGCCGTCTTTGCAACTACCTTTGGGCCCGCGGTAGCTAGATACTTGAACTTTTTATTATGGCCGCCATAACAAAGAATAATAGAACAAAAACGAGGCCAAAACAGCATCAAAATAAATAGGTAAACAGTGAGTAGAAATGAGCTCTTTGCGGCAAAAGTGTATCGGCCGAGCCAACGCCCATGTGATCCGCGTGGGGTGACACTATATTACCAGATGATAATGCAATATTATGGTATCATGAAACTGATCGGATGATGGAGACGAAGGGTTTTCCTGTGGCGAACTTTAAAACTATTGTGTTTGGTCTGGTTTTAATGACCTAGGCGAAGACTAGTCCTGCCTAAAAGGAAGCCAGGGTCTGCTGATGCGGCCGGAAGGCGGACACAAAGTTCTAAGTGCGTTACTTTCAAATATGCCAAAAATACTTTGCTGTATGAGGTCCAGCTGCAACTGTATCGAAACACAAAAATGCAACACTAGGCCCTGATTAACCATTTAGTTCCGTTGAAGTGAGACGCTGTTAGTCTCTAGCCTAGTTCAGATATGTCCTTAGCTAGACTTTGTAGTTCCGCTGATTAGCACAGGACTTCTGTTGAAACGGAGTCTACAAACTAACAAAAGTTAGTAATATTGTTTTAAATACGTAGGTAACGACGTACGGAAATACGTACAAGGAAATTTATCCATGATTAAGCTATATGAACATATTTGAACCGCAGCAGGTCGGGGTGCAGCTCCAAAAATCCGCTGAAATTGTTTGTATTTTATATGCACTATTGCACACTATGCCGGGGCGCTGTGTATCGGATATTACGCGGAAAAGTTTGCGCTGCGACCCTACATATATGCGCGTACCTTTTTGTAAATTGTTTCAATGTAAAGAATATCAAAATAAATTTTTTGAAGTAATTTATTTCATTTTGTTTTAATCCAGCCCGCATAAGCCTTTCTTTTTCAATTAGTTAGATCATCATCACAGCCCAGTCCACTGCAGGACGTAGGGCCTCTCCCACGAAAGGGGAGGTTATTGCCAAAATCTCCACGCTTGGCAGGCGGGTTGGAGATCGCAGTGTTTTAATATAACAATAGAAAATGTTGCTGCCCATTTTCCAGACTACTCCAGACTCTTGATCTTTTGCCTCGAAAACATTATTCGCCTTGTACGACACCCATAAGTGTGGGGTTGGTGCTTTTCTATTCTGCCGGACACCACACGGCCAATTAGTTAGATACTTAGGTTGAAACATACGAAAAAACCAATGTATGCCAATACCACCCAAAATTTACTTCAGTAGGTACTATCGGACCAACTGAATCGTGACCCACTGTGGAAGGTTGTCACAGAAAATGTCATAGTGACATCGCTATGTTTTTTATATTTATATAGGTACTGAGGGCTTACCATGAGCTCTTATAGCAGGACCTAATCAGAACTGCCCTGCTTAGTACGAGACAAGCTCATGGGACACGTATAGTGCTGTGCAGGAAGAAGATTTGATGTCTGCACTTAATTAGGGGAGAGTTGTATAAAACCGGGTATGCGGGTCAAAGCTTTTGGTTTTGGGGGGGTTCAAGATCAAGACATTATTTGATGATTCGACCCCCCTTCTTCACTACCATTCAAAGTATAATGAGGAGTTTTCCAGTAGGTATTGTCAATTGGTTTCAAAAAGTATCAATAGATCCTACAATTTTGATAATTTTTTACCAAAAAGTTTAACGAAATGTATTTTAATACAAACCTTTCATATTATCTGTGAATTGTATTGTCTCCATTCTTGATCCTAGTGTCCATGAAACGAATTGACTGAGACCAATCGATGTTTGCTTTGTTTGTAATAATTTATTACAACCTCTAAAATGGTTAAAACTATTGATAAAAACAATATTAATCAAAACAACGTACCCAGTGTTTACATCTCGCTAAGAACCTATTTCAAGCGATTATCAATTACCAAAATTGTCGAGGCGCCATCTAGTGAGTGGTTAGGAATGGTTTAGATACCTATTGGAAAACTGCTCATTGTAATAAAAGTAACCAAATTCACAATTAATTTTATATTTTGGCTGTAAAAATCCGGATTGATAACGTGGTGCTGGCGCTGTGAGATGATTTGGGGGGGGGGGGGTCGTACCCACACATATGAAGTGTCGTTATGAATATTTGCACTCACACGTCGAAATCAACTAACTAAGTAGTGGGGCGCGTCATTTTAGACTAGACGAGCTCTACGTGACATTATCATGGAACGGTCTATGAAACACTACTTATTGTAAGAAAATAATAAAAACTTAGTGTTTATTGTAAATTAAACTTCTTCAAAATATTTTTAGGAAAAACGTACGAATCAGCTTGACGTTTGGTAAATTTTTTGTGTTTTTCGAGCAAAGGTTTCGGTGAACCCGATGTCGAACCATTTTGAAATGGATCTAAAACAAACAAAAATCTAATTAAAGTTATCATTTTACATCTAGTTACCAAATATTCACATTTATTACATTGTCTTATGAACAGACAGAAGATGAATAACGCTATAAGGGTTATTTAGCAAATAGAATGTTATGGAACTACTAAACTCTATACTGGGGTACACTGTGACACTGTCACAATGTACCCCGTCACACAGTGCCCCATACGGTCCGAGATAAAAAAAAAAAATCTTATTAATTATAGGTTAGGAATGCCGGTAAAGTATTTATGTGTAATAAACCAGTAGTATAACTATTTTTATATATATAAAACAACACTTACCTAAGTGCTCCTTCAAAAATTTAAAAAAAAAAACAACAAAGGTCTTTTAAAGAAAAAACTACCAAATAAACAATTTTTTTGCAATTTCTTTCCGGCGAGTTATAAAGAAAGCAAATTGTAAGCGTTTAAAATGGCGGCTGGTTGTGCTTGACTGAACAACGTCTTAGCGCTAGAAGAATTTTAGAAAGATACGGAGATAATGATACTGTCACACTGTGCCCCGTGTCACAGTGAGCCCCATACGACCCTACTTGATTTTCAGTAATTAGTTGGATAAAAGTATCTAGGGCGACGGTAGCCGGGCGGTTGAGTATCCAACTCGTAAGCGAGAGTTACCGGATTCGAATCCCGCTGTGGTCATGTACCTACCAATGACTCTTTCTGAGTTTGTACATTAGTTGAATTCTAACCGATGCTCCTACGGTGAGGGAAAACATCGTAATGAAACCTGCACATTCAGGCGACTGAATGTGTGTGATTTGACCTGATGATTAAATCTGGTCAGGTTCCCTTGGTAGCAGGGTCACGGAGGTCAGATGGCAGTCGCTACACTGTATTTACCTGATCGCCAAATCCTGGATCATGGTCAAGGCGGACCTCGGGCTGTCGTTCTCGAGAGCACAACCGGGACATTAACGCCATGATTATTATTATTTTATAGTTGAATAAAAAGTATCTAATTATGTAGGTACCTTTGATGTGGGGTGACGTGTCACTGAACACACATGTATCGTAGATGTTATGGGGGACAGTTACAGCTTACCATCAGGTGGGCTGTCTGCTCGTTTGTCATTGCGTAGAATAAATAATAAGAATCTCGGAATCGGCCTAAGAAAAACAATTGTTATTAAATCATAATCATCCCAGCACATATCCGGGTTTCTGCCAGGGTCCCCTTTTCTACTAACTCTTCTCCATTTCGCCCGGTCTTACGATCGTAAGCCTCTCATAGGCTCTCGCCGACGATGTCAATCCGTCGCTTCTTGGGCCGCCCACGGGGCCTCGTTTCATAATACCGGCAGGTTCAGGCACATATTTCCCACGTATCCCTGGGGGTTACACAAAACGTGACCAAAGCAGAGCTGGCGAGCCTCCTCGATCTTATCCGCCACGCATATAATTATTACGTACTCGGTCGAGTCGCGAACTCCGCAACTAGTGCTTCGTCAGCGGTGGTCATGTCTTGCAGCTATAGAGTATCACAGGCCTAATTATGTTCTTGTTTAAGTCGTGGGCCAACCGTTGAATTTAATCGAGATCTGCCTGCACATCGTTTAGTACACTCACTAGCACAATAATTATTCACCCACCCAATAATTTGCCATATACCCTAATACATTCTTGGACGTTATAAATCAGTCGTTAATTTCATAAATACTTAACCAATTTTAATTAGGTTATTGCTGTTTGGATAGCCAATACTTACCTATGAATTTAATAATGCCTTTAAGACGATCGCTTTTCAGATGCTCGTGTTTAATTAAATATATAATAGAGGTAAATTGGGTTTATTGGCTATCAAACCCACATACGAAGATGAAAAAGATATTCCACTGTCAAAACAATAGGCGCCAGAAATATCGTAATGCTCAATACGACAAGGCCCTTGAATTTTAGAGATTTTATATTCGCCTATGACATGCCTTGATCGCCCGCCATTTGAGCCAAGCTACGGCAGGTGACATCAGAGCGGATATCTCCACTCTTGCAGTACGGATTCGAGTGCGAGGTAGGTACTTGAATGTATTTGACTGAGTTTAGTACAACGATGAAGCTAGGATGCAGAGCCTCGAGCATCGGCGTAGGGTTGCGCGTCTGTCCGTCTTTTACCGGTTATATGTCAAAGTGTGCGAAGCAGCTGCACGACCTCATTCCGCCGGCCTCTTTCCGCCAGCGGGAGTCGCGATTCGGGCGAGCGCTTCATCTCTATGTCGTGGCTCTTCCAGCTATCCGCATAAGGAATGGAACGCGTTGCCTGCGAGTGTGTTCCCTAATCAATATAATCTAGATAGATGCCTTGGCTATAGTGAATAAGGCTGTTCCAAGACGGGCATGCTTCATCTTCTTCCGCATCGTCACTTACCAACAGGTGAGATGGCGATCAGTATAAAAAATCTTGCCTAATATAAAAAAAAAAACTAAAAAATCATACCGGAAGGCTCAGCGCCACTCCGTTGTCTGTTCCGACTCTTATAAAAGGGAAGAAAAAACAAACATGTTAGGTTGACACTTTATTAAGCTTTTACAGCATAAACTCTAGGCGGGAATAGAGATTTCTTCCTAATCTCTTTCTTGGTCTTGATTTTCGCTTCATGTTTAGACAAAGCCTTGCGCATTGCACGAGTTTTCTTGACCCTCAAGTCAAGTGGCTTGTATTTCTTGTTCTTATAATGGTTACGTAGATTAACCTTCATTTTTTGATGATACACAATGTAAACACGTGCTATCGCTTTCCGCACAACACGTCTGTAAACAAACAATATAAATATTTAACTGAGAACAAACTTTTAATCAAAATTGCTTAGAAAATTTAAAATTTAATTTAATAAAATAAAATAAAATAAATAAAGTAAAATGTGGACCGTCAGAAATATATGGATCCCAGCGTATATGACCATAATGTTAACCAATATGTCGTTGGAAAGTTTATTTATTTATTTATTTTACAGTTTATTGTGCACAATAAATAGTTTACAAAATATTAAAGTATTTGTAATTTATTACTATGATGACAACTCTTGAACTGTGAGAAATAGTCATGGTTAAAATAAACTTCATTTTGTACTGGAAAATACATCCTATATGACCAATAACATTGAGCGATATGTCAAGAAAAAATAAATTAATTTTCTACAACTTTCAGTATGGGAACAACAGTCGCATCTCTGTGGTAAATGAATATAGTGTATTTTTTTATTTAGATTTCAAGGTACAGGGTTTGAACGCCAGTGCCGCCATGTACTAATGACTCTTTATTGAGTTACATAAATTTGGTGAACGTTAACCGATGCTCTTACAGTGAGGGAAAACGTTGTGATGAAACCTGCACATTCAGGTGACTGAATTAGTATCCATGATTCAATCTGGTCAGGTTCCCTTGTTAATAGGGTCACAGAGGTCAGATGGCTTTCGCTTTACTATAATAATCTGATCTGCAAAATCCTGGATCATGGTCTAGGCGGCCCCGGACCCTCGCGGCGAGAGCACAACTAGGATATTAACATCACATCTTTAAGACAAGCATAAGGTGGTAGGCCTCTGTCAGGCCTGAGGAGTCTGCTTGGGTGAGTACCACCTCCTTATCTATTTCTGACCCCAAACAACAGCTTGCGTTGTTATGTTCCAGTTTGAAGGATAAGCAGCCAGCATAATTACAGGGATGAGGATTTCATCTTAGTTCTCACAGTGACAATGCAACAGCAAATCTGCATTTTTTTTGCCTGAAACCTTTATGCAAGAATTGTAGATGTTACGGACGACAGCTACTGCTAATGATAAGTTGCTTGTTTGTCACTTCTGACAAATCTAGTTATCAAGAAATCCTGGTACTTTATGAACTGAGAGATAATAGGTAACAGGTCTAAGTCCACTTCAATAACATTACAATAGGCTAAAAATACACTTAAATATTAGGGTATTTCCTTCGACCATGACATGGGATCTTTCAAGAGGTATATTAGTGGTCTCTTCAGAAGTTGGCAATGCATTGGTAACTCTCCTGGTGTTGCTGATGTCCACAGGCGGCCGTGACCACTTTCCATCAGCTGGCCTGTTAAGTGTTTGTCTGCCGTATAACATAAAAAACTATAGATAGATAGAACAGAAAAGAAAGTGGTATATGACCACTTTCCAGCTATCCTTTGAAATAGAATTTATATAAGGGTTCTATCAAAAACTACTCACATTTTGGATAATTTTGATGCAACTCCACCAGTAACCTTTGCAACTCGAAGATTTGTCAATTCTGTTTTTAACTCTTCAAGCTGTTTAAAGAGTTCTTTTTTCTCTTTAGTACGCAGTTCTGAGCACTTAACCTTCCCCTGGAAATGAATAAGATTAATTAATAACACACAGCCGTGCTACAAAATTCAGTAACATTACATTACCACACCACATTGTTTTAGTGCAGTACATACATATTGTCAACGGACCCTGGCAGAGGCCGGGATAAGTGCTAGGACAATGATGATAATGACATATAAAATAGGTAAGATAAAATAAAACAAATAATAAAAACTGGATAAATTTTATATCACATTGCTATGGCATAAGAATATTGTAAACCAAGTATTAATTATTACTTAAAGATTGTGGTTTCTACAACATTGTAATTCCCCTGACATGTTGTTTTGTGTGTACCCGCCACACAAATAGGTAATAATTTACAAGGAAAGTGAAACTAATCTGATCACAATATAGAACAACTTGAGGTCCTAACCCCAAAATTATAAAGCAATAGATGTTTGTAGTTTATAAAATAAATCTCTGGTGCAAAAATTTTTTCACTAACAGAAAACTAATATAATTTTTAAAGGGTTTTATACATATGAAGCATATGAAATAATAATTAGTATTTGAGCTACACCAAGTTTCTGATACCGGAAAACAATAGGATCTTGCTGGATAGTTGCAATGTTTACAGACATCCGAATTGCGATCAAGTGAAATCGCGAGAGACCGCTAGTAAAACACAAATTAATATAGACATTTAAACCTTTCATTTCGAGGAATATCCAGTGAAAACAGTGAGTACATACATTTTGTGCATACTGAACATAAAGTACACGAGAACACAAAAATATCTCCCGAGAGAGAAAACTTGAGACATAATTACATTAAAAAGGAAATATATTTCTAATATTAAATCACATAAACAGAGATTAACACAGATTTAAATACAAACCATTTTTAAAACAAAATTCACACCACCTCTACAACAGTCAACTTTGACAGAAAGAATATCGGAATCTGTTTTTTTGAGGATCTAAAAAGTCTGTCAAAGGAAGCAAAGACCGTACAGCCATATCTATATGAATTCATTTATTTGTCAATACGTTATGGTATGGTAATTATACATTTGATGTTATATACAGTATTTCATATTTTATATCTATACTATTTTGAATCGTTTATTCTTCATTAAACGAAGGCATTCACAAAGTTAGAACGTGAGTGTTCCATTAAGTAATTTTATTAATGCTTCGTATTTATCTAAACTCTGTACAAGAAATGAGAAGATCCGCAAGCGAACCAAGGTGCCGAAGGCTAGTGGCAGTGGGCAGACCGCATAGGCTTTTTTTAAATTGGTCTAGCCTGGCATTTGACCTCCATTTCACCTGGTGGTAAATGACAATGCGACTGATGATGGAGCATGCCTGTTTAGGAACACTCTAGCCTTGAAGGCGTCTAGATTATCATCATCATCATCATCATCATATCAGCCAGAAGACGCCCACTGCTGGGCATAGGCCTCCCCCAGGGTGGACCGATGACCTGGTAAAGATCGCAGGTATTAGCTGGATACAGAAGGCACAGGACCCGCCTTTGTGGAGATCTCTGGGGGCGGCCTATTCCGAGCAGCGGTCCACCTTGTGGGAGGCATACCCACGCTGCATCTTCCGCCCCATCGGCCATCTGTTCTTCGAGGTACGTGCCTTGCCCAGTGCCACTTCAGCCTAGCAATCCTCAGAGCTACGTCGGTCATTTTGGTTCGCTTGCGGATCACCTCATTTTTTAATCGATCGCGCAACGAGACAACGACTATAGCCTTTTCCATTGCCCTTTGGGTAACAGTGAGCTTTCTTATAAGGCCCATAAAGAACGGCCACGTTTCTGTTCCGTAGGTCATCACTGGCAACACACATTGGCCAATGACCTTCGTCTTGAGACACTGCGGTAATTGGCCTAGCTTCCCGAACGCTGCCCAATCGAGTTGGATTAGTCGATTGACCTCTTTCTCAAAATTGGACTTTGTCTTACTTGGCTACCTTTGTCCTAGGTATGTATAGTCGTCAACACTTCAAGTGGATATGTGAAGTGGATGGATGAAAGACGGTTCACGAATACTATCTGTCGTGCCAATGTGAATGAAAGGATCGGCAACGGCCAACCGAGCAGAATATTATGTATCATTATGTACTAATCAAATAAATTACCATGTCCAAAAAAGGCAGGTCAGTAGCATGAGGGCGTACCTATAAGTATGAGAAAATGTATGAATGTGGAAGAGACAACAGAGTCTAGCCCGGATCGTAGCTTGTGACACTCGATTGTCTCTGCCTACCCCTGTGGTACACGGGTGTGAGTGTGTCTAAATACATATAAAATAACTACTCAAGAACGCCTGCTCGAGGCAGTGTAACCAGGATGCTGGCAGCGTTGCCTATGCATCGCAAAGCCCGGCAGTGGGCTCTAAAATAGCTGTAAGGTTGGTATATAACAGAGCCTGTCGAATCGTAGGTATATTTGATCAATCGTCGCGTGCTATGTCGTGAGCCAAATCACTCACCATTTACCGACAGCAACAGCGATGTGGCTCATTGCAGCCAGTAAAAGGACTCCTTTTCAAACATTGCCAAATTGGCGTGCCTTGTCGGTGGTATTCAGGCTCGTTAAAAGTAAACACACTTGGTACTTGTTTACATAGCGACTCGTCCCATCCATGGCCTAGATCTGGAGGCATGGAGGTGGAGTGCATTAGGTAATTTTTCGAAAAACCGATATTTTGACATCTAATGTCTCGAAACCCGCAATTTTTTGCGCATTGGTACCTACATACAGAGCCGGACGGCCAGCATCGGCTTGCGTAGGCTCATTCTTGTGTCGTTGTTCGCCCATGTATTTTTTCGTTTATGAACAGCCGGTATCTACTTTAATACTAAATGTTTCGAAACCTCTAGGGTCGATTCCGCCTATGCACTTGTTAGATGTCATTGCACATACTCACTCAAGGTCCTTTTTCCCGAGTGTCTTTCAAAAGTTATTTTGTTTTTGCTGTAAGTACGAGACGGTTTCGTACCCTACCATTACAATAAACAAATTCTGAAAGGACGTCGTCAACTACGTAATCTGTACTAATATATTTCTCATATTTATCACCACGAACTATATTATTCATGTTTCTGTACATCAATAATATTTCTTTATTGTTTGGTGGATTTGTTTATTCTTTGCCGTAGAGTTCCTACCAATGTGGATGAGACTTAAGTCCAGCAGCGGTATTTTATGGGCAAGACACATGATGTCATCCCTGTACGAGTAACGATTTTCATTCTGGCCATTATAGTGGATATGGTTATCTCATTTCTTGTAAAATCGCGGGATTTCTTGAACAATGATTTCACATCAAAAGTACTTTCTCCCTCTGTAAGGTTCTACTGCTTAAACTACAAGAGTCAAAAGCGCTTTCGAATTCATATAAATTCAAATAGTGGACTGTATCTATAAAATCCGGAAATAAAATGTTATGGGATGACTACTGAGCAAAGCCCCCAGCTGCAATACTTAGGTAGGTAGGTACACGGGTTGTTCAAGTCCAGAATCCAGTTTTGTCGACTGTACGCAGAGAGTAGCGCTTATGCGTACGAGCAAACTAAAAATACTTATGTTCGTTTGAGTTGTATATAGATGCGTACTACATTACAGTTAGATATATACATTGTACCTATTTACGTCGCGTTCGGATGAATACAGTTTGTGAAATGGTTATTTCTTAGATAGTTTGCTTTCACGATAGACAGTATTTGTTTGTGTTTCTGTATTATATAATGTTTGGTTGAGATCCCTGTCTAGGATAACTTATCTACTATTATCGTAAGTAATATAGAATAATAACTATTAAATAGTACTTAATGGTAGATAGGCAAGCGGATATAAGCTTGCCTATCAGGTTTCATAATGCATTTGTGAAAGTTAGTGCGTCATAGGTACAGTTGAACAAATCGAAGGCAACTCAGAAAAACGACGCGTTTTGGTAGAGTACTGGGTTGCCTTTTATATTTTGTTCAACCGTATTTACCATACACACACCAAAGAAGTTTGCAATCGGAGTAAAAGTTTAAATTTTTTTAATAAGTACTTAGTTACTGGACGAATTACTTTTTGGAACTGGTGCAGTGTGACGTGAAAATAAGTACTTAGGTACAACAAATAATATAAATCATCATAATCATCATCTTATTGTTAATATCACGGTTGTGGTCTTGCGCACGAGGGCCCGCGGTCCACCTTGACCATGATCCAGGATTTTGGCCGATCATGTACCTAATTACAGTGGAGCGACTGCCATCTAACCTACACGACCCTGCTACCAGGGAAAGCTGACCAGTTTTTTTTTTTTTTTTTTTTTTTTTTATGTCATACGGTAGGCAAACAGGCAAGCGGGCCACCTGATGGAAAAAGGTCACCACTGCCTATAGACATTAGCAACACGAAGAGTATCGCTAATGCGTTGCCCACCTCTATAACACGTTGCTCTGGCAGCAAAAAGCAAATGCCACTCCATTGCCAAAGCCACGGTTCCCCAAATCCCCACCCCATGGAGCACTGGAAACCTTACTCACCGGCAGAAACACAATACTATTTAAAAGAGTATTATTAAGCTGCGATATTCTGTAAGGTGGAGGTACTTCCCCAGTCGGGCGGCTCCAATTCGAACGAGATACCCCGCTATGCCCTACCTCTCTTAAAAAGATTGCGTCATGATTACACATTCAGTTTCATCACGATGTTTTCCCTCACCGTAAGAGCATCGGTTAGCATTCAACTAATGTATGTATGTACATAACTCAGAAAAGAGTCATTAGTACATGGCCGCAGCGAGATTCGAACCCGGTACCACTCGCTTACGAGTCGGATACCCTTACTTTAATAACTATGCTCGCGGCTGAAAATGGAACTAAATTTGACACACAGGAACAACTCCACGTCGACAATGACAACAAAAACATTGACAAGGACGCCAAACTTATCTTGCGCGCACTCTATTTAAACTCCGTTTCATCTTTTAATCCCCGTGGAACTACAAACGATACCTACCTACAAAGTTAGGCTACTAGAGAAAACAGCGCCTCTTCATAGGAAGTGAACGTTGTAACGGTCTCTAAGGATTGTCTTAAGTCTTGCAAACAAAAATATTAACTTTCACCGAAGAAGTTTACAATTTAATTACGCGAAGAGGTCTGTTGCACATATTTTAGGGCTGTATCGTATTCAAAGTTACCACGTAGCCTAATAACATAGGCTACGTGGAAGGGAAGGGGGGGGGGGGGAGGCGTGTCCACCCCAGAATGGTTTTGTAACTTGGTAAATCGATCTTATAGTGGCCACTCAATGGCCTTAGTGCTTTTTAGAAGTGATTTAGCCGACAGCTGGCAGCTTGTGATCCAAGAAAGCTATTAAAGCCACAATAATTAAAAACAGACTTGCGAACGGGCGGTCACCCCGAGGGTTGGAGTAGCTGTAGGTAGGTACCTATTATAAGTATTATTAATTACCTAATTTAACTAAATTCTTTCACAGAATTTCTACAATATGTCACGTCATAAGCAACCAAGAAAATTGGAGCAGTTAGCTTTACAGGGGCTCGGCCAGTGGATCGCGCTTCAAGCTGAAATGCACATGATGCCGATCTCAGCGCTTGCACAAAAGAATATGGACAAAGCCAATTTTAAACTCGACAACTGTGTAAATAAAATACGTGACTACTTAGATTACAATGTTCCCTGGATGCTATATGACAAGCTTAGTGATGAAACAATTAAATTACTTTCAGAAGAGTTAGAAAAAACCAAACGCTCTTTAGGTTTCCGTGTCTCTATGGGGAAATTTGTTAGTCAAATGAATGTCATAATTAAAATGGCTGAAGTATTGTTTACAAATAAGTTAACTTTTGTTTCTATTGACTTGATCCCAAAAATGTTAAGATCTATTTTCTACACCAAATTACACATGTTAAAAGGTTTAGTGCATTTAAACTTGGGTTCACTTTCAGGGGGATGGAAAACATCTGACATGGAGGTTTCCGTAATCCAGGCTTTGAAAGAGTTACATTGTTTGAAGTATCTTTTTATTAATTATGATTGTACTGATAATATTTTACACTGTATCGTGGAAAATTGTAAACATATTGAAAAGCTAGACGTAACTTCATCCAAAAGTATTACCAATGATAGTATCAGTATAATAACAAAGTTAAAATTTCTAAGAAGCATACAATTATATCGCACTTTTGTAACATTAGAAGGTTATGCTAAATTACTAATCAATTGTAAAACTTTGGAAGATATTGGCAGATGTGATGATATCGGCCGTGTCTTAGAATACATAGATTTAACGAACTCCGACGCTCCACCATTTCAATTAAAGTCCTATGTGAGTCGCTATGCTACGAATAATCAGCTACAACTAGCAGTGGAAATGTGCCCCAATATAAGATGTATGACAGTTTTTCATCACACACTACAAAATGACCTAATGGTATTAATAGGCCTTAAAGATTTATGCGCGCT
Source organism: Blastobasis lacticolella (assembly GCA_905147135.1). Classification (NCBI taxonomy): domain Eukaryota; kingdom Metazoa; phylum Arthropoda; class Insecta; order Lepidoptera; family Blastobasidae; genus Blastobasis; species Blastobasis lacticolella. The sequence goes on from LR990043.1 coordinate 11,542,207, forward strand.
TCATTTATTATCTTGTGATTTTTATGCTGATCAAATTAAACAAGTCCTACAAGTTAAAGGGTGCAATATTGTACACTTACACCTCGAACATGTAGATCAAATAGATTTAAATGCTTTGATGTATATAAGCCAAATGTGTCCTCTACTAGAAAATTTGACTCTGTACAATTGTACATTAATACAACATACATCTTTACACACAAAAAAATTAGAAATTTTGCCATTTCGTAACTTGAAAAAATTTACTTGCGTAGCTACTTGTACCGATGAACAATTATCATTTATACTTGATAACTGTCTTAATGTAGAATTCATTCACGTAGGTACAGCTGTCCTTCTTACTGATGAAATTGTGTACAAAATATTAGCTAAAAACCCATTGATTCATTTGAAAGAGTTGCGTATTATGCAGACAGATTTATTGACGATGGCTTCAATTGAAAGAATCCTAGAGAGTTGTATGAGCTTAGAAATATTTGTCGAACTAGAAAGTTGGTCATTATTGTCGGAGAGTGACCGTGATTATGTTAGAAATTATATTAAAGTAAACAATCTTAACGTTGATATAACGCCGATACGAAGATATGATGTATGATTTTGTTTTTTGGACTCGCTATAATGACTTTTGTGTTTCTCAGTTTTTTCACTTGCCTATGTGCCGAGGAATTAATGCTGTATTTTGAAAGAATATGTAAATTTTTTACTATTTCTACCCATCTCTCCCTTTTATCAAAGTAAGTAAATATACCTACCTATACAATAACATCAGAACCCAATACCTACCAACTTTACATTATTACTGTTTTCTTTTTCTAAATCTGTGTCTGAACTGGAGTGGGTGTATTTACATACTAATAGGTACTACCTACGATAGATATATCTAAGGGCGCAGTACGTACCTAGAGGTTAGTATATATGTATAATTCTAAGATCTGGTCACGACATAACAATACCATGCTCGCACCTATACAGTGTGTGGCCTACAACCGGGGCTAATATTGAAACTAAACATTCTTTAGAGTATTGGTATTTTTTCTGAAAATATTCTAGTTAACCAAAACCCATATTACACACAATAATTATCAAATTAATATGTCAACAAAATTTATATCAAATTATATTATAAAAGACATAAACATTCATAATCAGTGACTGTTGCAAAACGATATTATCGCTAACATTGTCAATGTACGGAGCATAAGATAATATCAGCCGCCACATGTCAACGAGTCGTTCCAAGTATCTCCAAATAAGTACGATGCAGAACGAATTCGATCGAACTGGAGAATTTACGTTTAAGTTAGAAAAAAACAAAAAGTTAAGTTTTGATTTTAATTAGTTGGGACCATGATTATTTAATTACTGGTGACCTATAGTGCCTCCGTTTTTAATATTTGCCCCGGTTCTAGGCCTCACACTGTATATAAATAAAAAATTATGTAAATGTTTTGCTTATGGCACCTTAAATGTTAAGCCCAAAACTCGAGACGGCTGGACGAAAACAACAAAATTATTTTTAATATTTTTAAGGGTTTTAACATTTATTATTATTATTATTAAGGGTCAAATAAATTATTGCCCGGAAAATAACAGAGGGACTATTCCAAGGGTTAGTCAGTTTCGAACCGTACGCGGGGGAAACCCCAGGGGTGGCTATTATTTTGTTAAAATGATTAAATATAGCTAGTTACTCAAAGTCAACATTCTTTTATTTTTAGAAATAAGAATTACTTACTGCATACCTCGATTTCTAGAAAATTGCGATTGCGATAAAATTTTCTAGAAATGTCTTTTGCCCGCAGCTGCGTCCGCGTGGAAATATTTTTTTATTTTATGGAAGTTGCTCTTGCTCGCGCAACTTCGACTGATCGAACTGTTTTATTAACCGATTGCACCAAACTTAGGTGACTCTTAAGTTGGCACCTTCAAACGTTCCAAAGTATTTACGAACATCTTATAGCACAAAATCTGTATCATGAAGTTTAGAGTGATTTAGCGAGTTTGGTTGGTGTTGTTGCGATGGTTTTCTCGTTAGGAACAAGTAGTAATCAACTAAGCGTCGCCTAAACTTTAGTATAATCGGGCGTTAGTGTATGACTGCTAGTAGGTAGGTAGGTAGGTAGGTATAGGTACTACAGAGAGGTCAAGCTATAAGAGAAACAACATTTATACAACATTCTAACCAAATGTAATGACACAATTATCGATTACATAATTAAATATTGACAGTGGTATAACGTAAGATTCCATAAACGATTATATGTATAAATAAATAAAACTATTACAAAATTTAAACCAACAATAATACAATGCAAGTTTGTCCTTATCTCTGTGTCGGGTCTGGAGCAATACTTCCTTTCAGTTTTCTTTTGCTCCTACCGCACAGGGTATATGGTACCCTCCGGACTTACCGAGAGAGGGAGGCAGAGAACACTCATGTGTATTAGCGTGGCCGGACAGCTGGTTATGCTGGACTCGCAAGAGAAACTTAGGCGCCTACCAGCAAAATTCTGCTTCTGGGAGTACCTATAGCCTTGAAGGCTTTTTGGGTTTCATCGAAAGCGTTTCCTTTCAGTCTTTCGACTGGACTTTTATACTCCCCATCTAGCCGGAAATGTCATTTCTATTCTCATTTACGGTCTCCGAAATTACATGTTAATATAATGTATTACAATAGGTACTTTTAACATGCTTTAACAGTATTATAAAATTTATTACATTCACAATCATGATCGAAATGCATCGCCTTCTGACTATAATCTAAAGTACATAGTGGTAGTATCTGAATACTTGCTCATTATATATAGGTACTTGCTCTAAACTATAATAATGTTGTAAATATATCCTATTGCCAGAAGAGGGCGACGTTCAATTCGAATATTAGGCGGTTGGGCTGCGGATCAGAGGGCCTAGTGTGAGTTCCGCTTCGATTTTACTTAACTATCGCGTTTGCGTTTACGTCGAAATTAGTATGAAGAAAAAAACTTCATTTACGTACTACTCAGTTTTCAAATTATTTCAAAATTTTTAGTTCCACCACAATATAACATTAACACAGGCTTATCACTGTTTAATCAACTGAATGTATTAGGTTGGGGAAAAAGTCTTTTCGCATATAGTATGTATGAACTTGTAATAAAACCTTGTTGGCTATACTATTTGTACCTGCCTGGTTTTGGTATCATTTCCTTTAGACTATGACATGTACTAGTATGTACTATGGTCATTGATTTATTACTAACCGTAGATGTAGATAGCACATGAACGCTTGAAAAGTGGGCCGGTGAAGGACTGCTTAATCGCTAGTCAAGCAGTCCTTTTCCGTAGTCCGTCATTAGCCGTCGGCACGTAAGCATACCCAAGTGCGCGTTCAAAAATTGTCGAAACAATGGCCTTAAACGACGAAAAATGGATGGGATTTCATATTTTGCGTGAATAAACACATTATACATCTTATCATGCATAAATATAGCGATTTACACATAAAAAACGATCAAAAATAATTATTTTAATCATAGACATATTGTCAGTGTCAGACATCACGTCAGTTGTCTCAATCATGCGCATGCGTTAAAGCGAAAACAATGATTCATGGACTTACTACTAGTAAGTCCATGCAATGATTGCTTACTAAAAAAATGGAGTCGCAGCATTATCCAGAGCGCGAAAAGCAATTTTGAGCTTTATACGTATGAAAAAAAGTTGATATTTTGGAAATACGATACTGTACGTAATGGCATTTTGATTGGGGCGTGCGTATTTGGCTAAAAGATTTCAAGCGCATTTTTGTATGAAGTGCTTTATCTACGGTTGGTAGTAAATCAATGACTATGGTAGTGTTCCCTTTGGATTATGACATGGGATCGTTCAAGAGGAATATTAGAGGTCTCTTTAGAGGCGGGCAACGCATTGGTGACTCCCCTGGTGTTGCTGATGTCCATAGGCGGCGGTGACCACTTTCCATCAAGTGGCCCGCATGCCTGTTTGTCTGCTGAGTAACATAAAAAAAAAAACAAAAAAAAATAATTTAAAAGTTAAAATTATAAAGAAGATAATTCCAAATTCAAATTATGAAAATGCGTGATTTTCATTTGTTTTTCTTACCGTCAAGATGAGTGAATCTAATGAAGAAATTACTTAGATACATTTTAAAATTTTACTATTAAAAAGATAAAAATGCAACGCAAGCCATGAAAAAAATTTGCAGTGTCTGTGAGAGTAGCACAAATTTGGTTTAAGCGTTTTCTTTTCGGAAATTTTGATGTCAAAGATGCACGTCGCTCTGGTCGCCCTGTTACAGATAAAATGGATGCTATTTTTGAAAAAGTGGAGCAAGATCGGCATATCAGTAGTTACGACGTAGCTGAAGAACTGGGAATTGACCCCAAAACAGTATTGGCGCATTTGAAAAAAAATGGGTACACAAAAAAGCTCGATATTTGGGTACCTCGCGAGCTCTCTGAAAGAAACCTAATGAACCGTGTACTCATTTGTGATTCTTTATTACGACGTAATGAAACCGAACCATTTTTGAAGATATTGATAACTGGTGATGAAAAGTGGATCACGTACGACAAGAACGTGCGAAAAAGGTCATGGTCAAAGGCCGGTCGGGCTTCACAGACTGTGGCGAAACCCGGGTTTACTCGCAACAAGGCAATGCTGTGTGTGTGGTGGGATTAGAAGGGCATTATTCATTATGAGCTGTTACCTCCAGGACCATCGATTCAGAACTCTACAGCGAACAACTAATAAGATTAAAGCAAGAAGTTGAGATTAAGCGGCCGGAATTAATCAACAGAAGGGGTGTGGTTTTTCATCATGATAACGCTAGACCTCACACATCTTTAACCACTCAGCAAAAATTAAGAGAGTTTGGCTGGGAGGTGTTAATGCATCCGCCGTATAGTCCTGACCTTGCACCTTCAGATTTCCACCTGTTTCGGTCCCTTCAGAATTCTTTAGGCAGTGTCAGGTTAACATCACGAGAGGACTGCCAAAATTACTTGACGCAGTTTTTTGATCAGAAGCCCCAAAATTTCTATAGCAATGGGATCAAGTCCTTACCTATAAGATGGCAAAAAGTTATCGAACAAAATGGTACCTAGATACTTTAGTTAAATGTAAATAAACGATACAAAAAATGTTTTGAATTTTCATATAAAATGCGAAGAAACGTTCTCCCCAACCTATTAAATATTTCTATAGCAAGATGTTTGTTTTAACCATTTTAAATTAATTTAATTTACGGAATCAGTATGTTCCAGAGGGTGGCGCCCTCTACCCTGCTGCTGCGTTCCAATGTGCCAATCGCCTTGATAATATTTTTCAAGACAGTCAAAGTCTTTGTTATGACTTTTATGAATGACGTTCTATGACGGAAAAATGACATGGCATAAGTTGCCAGATATTTTTCACTTCGGACGTAAAGAACCTGGGGCTCCAAATAGACCAATCGCTTAGCTGGAACGTTCAGGTGGACGAGGTAGGCAAAAAGGTCACGGGTACTCTGCGTGCGTTGCATCGTTTCAAGTTTTTCTTACCAATAAAAACCAAAATACTACTGATGCAGACCCCCTAGTCTTGCCCATCTTAGACTACGCAGATGTGTGTTACCTTGACGTGAACGAAGCCTACCTCAACAAGCTTGAGCGCCTACTGAACAACTGTATTCGATTTATCTTCGGGCTTCGGAAGTATGACCACATTTCTGAATACAGGGAAAAGCTGGGTTGGCTAACCATCCGCGAGAGAAGGAAGTCTCGTATCCTCTCAACACTTTTTTCCATTCTTGACAATCCTTCCTCGCCGGTTTATTTAAGAGAACAATTCAACTTTTTACATGCAGCACATGACCGTGATCTACGTTCCTCCAGCAATTTGCGTCTGGACATTTCACCTCATCGCACTAATTTCTACAGCCATGCATTTGCAGTCCAGGCAGCGCGTCTCTGGAATGAAATTCCTGAGGATATCCGAAAATCACAAAATCGCTTTACCTTCAAAAAGCTAGTGATGAAATTATTTATAGATAAAAGGCCTAACAATAAATAGTATATGTGTTGATATAGTATATGTATCTATAGTATTTATTATAGGTATATTATCTGTATCGTATTGTATTTATTGTAAGGTTATGGTATATCATATTTTATTTATTACCATATCTTGTACTATTAGTTAATTAAATATACTTGCTCTCTGTTCCGCTTTTGGCACCTACTCTTTCGCTTTACGCATGGCCTACTGGTTGACTGGTAGATAAAGCCTTGATGGCTTTAAGTCCGCCAATTGTATTATTTTAGTACAATAAAGTTTTTAAATAAAAATATTTTTTTTTAAAATCGTTTCGGACTTAGCGTTGTCTTATTATAGTACGTATCAGACGTACATAATGCGAATCAATTTACTAGAGTGCGCGTCATAACAAATAAATAAATGACAAAAGAAACTCTTTACTCTATAAGGTCTTACAGACTATCAAATTTAGTTCCATTTTCAGCCGCGCGCAAAGTTATCATCGCGCACTCTATACTTCGAATTTTAATTAATACAAAATGATTTTATTATAAGGCGTTTAGCCATGTACGATGAGTGTTCATAACAGAGTACAAATTTTTGTTATTACCCACTTACCTTGGAGCACGAGAGAATGTGACGATTTTGAAGGAACTTATAATCTAGCTAATCGAAAATAATATAGGCATTTTAAGTTTTGTATTAGTTGGCTGCATGAAATTACTGCCACCATCATACAGATTATAAAAATATTACCAAAATTGTACGAGCGCCATCTATTGATGCTTTTTGAAACCAACTATCAATTCCTACTGGAAAACTCCTCATTGCATTTTCGATCTTCCCAACTACTGCATGCAGTGCCGATTCTGTAGATTTACCCTTTGTATATGCATGTTGATTTTTGTGCAGGGGATGTTTTATGAGTGCCTTATCTCTAATATCCTTGTCGCACAGGCGTTCAAGGGTCTTGAGGAGGAAGGAGGTAAGACTGATGGGTCTGAACGATTTCCTATCGTTATAATCAATTTTTCCTGGCTTTGGTATAAAGGTGACTCTTACCTTCCGCCATTTAGACGGTATATATCTGTGAGCCAAACATGCTCTTAATATATCTGTCAGCAGGTGTATCATGCGTTCGCCTGCCCATTGTAAAAGTCCAGGGAAGAATTCGTCTGGCCCCGCTGCTTTAAATGTTTGGAAACTGTTAATGGCCCAGTTTACTGACTCACTGGTAACTACTTCACTTGCGATTTTCCAGTTCTCTGCGGTGGGTGTGTATGCCTCCTCGGTGATATCCGAGTTGTTTGTATTGTGGATTTTACAACTGGGGAAGTGTGTTTGATGCAGGGTTTCCTCCGACTCCTCAGCAGTGCTTGTCATTGTGCTGTCTGGTTTGCGCAGTACACCTTGTTGTTTCCATAGGTTTGGATAGGACTTTCCTTACCCGATTTGCCTGTTCGTTGGATTCGATGTTGGTACAGTACCTTTTCCATGTTGTGTACTTCATGTACCTTTCTTGTACATGTTTCATGTTTCTTTTTTGTACTTTGCTTTTTCATCTTTGTATAATTCCCAGTCTTCCTCAGATCTAGTGTTCATTGCTCTGTTGAACCGTTGTCTCACCTTTTTCCTAATTCTGTCTAATTTGGGACCCCATCACGGTTGCTGTTTGGCGGTGGGATTGGAGACTCCTGGTTTGGGACAGCTGTTATGATAGCAGTTAATAATTAACTTTGTTAGTTGTTCTACCTGCTTTTCTATTTGTTGCGTGTCGGTTAATTTTAATGGCTTACTCATGCGTTTAGCCTCTTCCTCAACCAGACCTGTGTATTTATTAATATTTATCTTTCTCGGGTTTCTACGTAGCACCGTGTTAGTATTAGCTTTGTTTAGATCGTACAGAATCCACCTGTGGTCTGAACAGGATGCCTCGGAAGAGACTCTCCAGTTCGATATTAGTTTGGCCGCAGTTTCTGTGGCTAGTGTTAGATCAATTATCGTTTGACTTATTTTGTTTACAAAGGTCAGTTCTGCACCGTTGTTAATAATTAGCAGGTTAGTTGTGAACAGGTATTCAACTAGCAGTTTACCTTTTTGTTTTCGTTCTTCGTCCCCCATAGTGCATGATGTGCATTTGCGTCCGTCCCAACAATGAGCTCCAGCTTGGATTCTTCACAAATTTTTACTAGCTGGATTAGTTCATTAGATGGCGGGTCGTCCTGTTCTGGCATGTAGACAAATGCAATGACCATGTCCTGCTGCTTGGGATCTAGTTTGTTGGTTATCCTTATAGCTGTTAGATCTCTGGATCAGTAATTAAGGAGTTGTTGTGCATGTATATTGTTACTAGTATATATGCATGTTCTGGGTGATTCAGTCGAATTGTATATCTTAGCTCCTGTATTTAGGAGCATATGCGGTCCGCCCGGTCCGGTTATCGAACATTTAAAATTAATATTTAGGTAATGAGGAGTTTTCCAGTAGGTATTGATAGTTTGTTTCAAAAAGCATCAATAGATGGCGCTCCTACAATTTTGGTAATCTTCTTTAAATCTGTATGATGGTGGCAGTGATTTCATGCAGCCAAGTAATACTAAACTTTAAAATAAAGTGTTTATTAATAGAAACATAACTGTTAAAGGTTGAACGAAGTGTAAAAATAAATATTTATAGAAGTTGGCACTATGTTCCATTATTATTACAACCTCTAAAATGGTTGAAAACTATTGACAAATATAATATTATCCAATACAACGTACCCAGGGTTTATATCCTGTTTGCTAAGAACCTATTTCAAGCGATTATCAATTACCAAAATTGTCGGGGCGCCATCTAGTGAATGGTTAGGAATGCCTTAAATACCTATTGGAAAACTCCTCATTATATTATTTTTAGTAACTAAACTCTCATCCTTGTTTGGATTTCACCCTAAGAAACCTTTCACAACAACGATTTCGACTTGCGCGTATTGAACGGAATAGGCTGACTGACCGAATAAAAATACGCACTACATTCTATGAGAATGATAATCGATAATCGAATAGATTAGCACCCATCCCTACTGTGAACTGTCAAAATTATCATCCTATATTTGACAAACTATAACTGAGTCAAATTGATGTTTGATTTGTTTGCAGTAATTTATTACAACTTTTAACGTTGTTGAAAACTATTAATAAACACAATATTATCTAATACAACGTTCCCCAGTGTTTATATCCTCTTTGCTAAGAACCTATTTCAAGCGATTATTATAGAGATTAGGCACCATCTAGTGAGTGGTTAGGAATGCTTTAGATAGGTACCTATTGGAAAACTGCTCATTTCTTAAACGTTAAGTTTCTGGTTCCATTAAAAAAAGAAATACCCCACAACTAAAGTAAATGATCACCACAGCTGGTATCCCTAAAAATCCTATAACCCGGACAAATAAAAAGTATAAAAAAATGTCGGACTAAAGCTTGACTTTTGTACAGAAAATGAAAATTTAAACTTATTTTCAATGAGGAGTTTTCCAATAGGTATTGTCAGTTGGTTTCAAAAAGCATCAATAGATGGCGTTCCTACAATTTTGGTAATATTTTTTTAATCCTTGTGATGGTGGCAGTGATTTCATGCAGCCAACTAATACTAAACTTAAAAATAAAATGTTTATTAATATAAACATAACTGTTAAGGGATGAACGGACTGTAAAAAGAAATATTTATAGAAGTTGGCACTATGTTCCATTATTATTACAACCTCTAAAATGGTTGAAGACTATTTACAAATACAATATTATCCAATACAACATACCCAGTGTTTACATCCTATTTGCTAAGAACCTATTTCAAGCGATTATCAATTACTAAAATTGTCGAGGCGCCATCTAGTGAGTGGTTAGGAATGCTTTAGATACCTATTGGAAAACTGCTCATTTATTTGTCAGTTTGACGAATTAGTCCGTGGTATTGTTGATGGCTTCCAAAAAAAAGAGATAATGAAACGAAAAATACGCAGCTATACGAAATATTATAAAGGAACGAAAGATCGTGATAAACAAATCACTGGTAGTCCTGGGACTACTGGTAAACATAGGCTCATGGGAAAAAGACTACCATTTCTCTTTAGGAACTAACGCACGTCACGCACAACCGTACGGTACTGCGTTCCAGTGTGCGAATAAAAATAATGGGCAAAGACTGACAAGGACAGATTATCCAATCGATATTGCCATATTCACACTTTATAATTTCTACCATTGTCAGTCGATTCGGACTTAGCCTGGTCTTACTATAGCTCATATAGTAGGACCACGCTAAGTCCGAATCGCTTTTTAAAAATAAATAAATAAAAATCTCTGTATGGCAACTAATGCCATGTCTTTTATCCGTCATAGAACGTCATTCATAAAAGGCATAACAAAGAATTTGACTGATTTGAAAAATATTGTTGAGGCGATCGGCACATTGGAGCGTACTATTCATTCTCGCGAAATTTGGAAATATGTGTAATTTTTATATTGTTTTATGTACAATAAAAAATTTAGGATTCTCCAAATTGTTATAATCTTTTCATAAAATTATATTATTAAGGCAAAAATAATTAGAGAACTGAGTAACGGAATACCTATTTGACAATCCTGGAGACCTCACTTCACAGCAGCGGCCTATTTGACGCCTTTTTATGTAGAAAGTACAGCGCCAAAAACTTATCTGACCCGCAGCCCGTGTCAAACGTGTCAAAGAAAAAAAAACGACGGATCCGCACGAACACGCGTAGATGCCTTTTTATACCTTGTCTAAAATAGGATGATAATTTTGACAATTCACAATAGGGATGGGGTAATGTAAAATCGTTAATTAATCTATTCGATTATCGATTATCATTCTCATAGAACTTGGAATCGATAGTTGCATGGTTATTCAGTACATGTTATACCAAATAAACTATTTATTTTCTTTTGAAATAATAATTTATTAATACGACATTAAAAACCCTTCCACAACGACGATTTCGACCCGTGCGTATTTTTATTTAATCAGTCAGCCTATTCCGTAGAATACGCGCAAGTTGAAATCGTTGTTGTGGAAGATCTCTTTGGGTGAAATCCAAACAAGGAATTAGAGTTGTAGTTGCAAAAAACAACTTAATTATCAAAATATTAATTTTAAATGTTCGATTATTTTATTTGAATGCCGATTTACGATTGTCTGTTGTTATTCGTTATTCGTGGCACTTCACTAAAGGGGCGGAGCCTGTCTATGAAGTACGATATTATCCGTAGTACATTTTACCGAAATAAAACATGAAACTTCATGGGTGTGCGCCAAGGACCAACAATTAGTGAGCTGTCAAAATTATCATCCTATTTTAGACAAAGCATAGTGTGTTCGACTATGAGTAATTTCCATAGAAACCGATGACAGCTCAAATAACTTTATGTCACGCACTAACCATGAAGTTATAGATAAAAGGTATGGAGACCACACTTCGAATACCTACTTGAAGCATATCTATGTGTTTCCATTTCGCTCTCTGTGGGCAGGCCCTCTCTTTCTAAATAGGGTATCCTTCATTTTAATTTACAAACACGGCAATACATGGCAATACACTAAAAAGAGAAGTCCGACCACAGAGAGTAAGATAGAGTTATGTAGGTATTTGACTCAAGCGGTTGTTCCTAGTGTGGACTCCATTTTTATCTATACCTTCAAGGCACTAACGCACGTCACGCACAACTGTACGGTGCTGCGTTCCAGTGTGCGTATCGCCTAAATAATAATGGACAATGACTGACAAGGACAGATTATCCAATAGATATTGCCATATCCACATTTTATATTTTCTACCACTGTCAGTTGATTCGGACTAAGCGTGGTCCTATGAGGAGTTTTCCAGTAGGTATTGTCAATTGGTTTCAAAAAGTATCAATAGATCCTACAATTTTGATAATTTTTTACCAAAAAGTTTAACGAAATGTATTTTAATACAAACATTTCATATTATTTGTGATTTGTATTGCGTCCATTCTTGATCCTAGTGTCCATGAAACGAATTGACTCAGTCAAATTGATGTTTAATAATTTATCACAACCTCGAAAATAGTTAAAAACTATTGATAAATACAATATTATCCAATACAACGTACCCAGTGTTCTTATCCTCTTTTCTAAGAACCTATTTCAAGCGATTATCAATTACCAAAATTGTCGGGGCGCCATCTAGGGAGTGGTTAGGAATGCTTTAGATACCTATTGGAAAACTGCTCATTATATATTTATTTTTTTATTTTTTTATTTATTTATTGCAAACTTAACAGCTATTACATCCAGATGCATATCAATATAAATACAAACTTATACAGCCAATTACTAAGTTTGACATATTACATTTTAAAATTATACCGTAATTATAACAAGGAATGATTAAAAATAAAAATAAAAATAATAATAATATTTCATAAATCTATTGGTATGCCTGCACTATAAATGTGTGTATGAAGAGATTAGTTACGTTAGGGTTAGGGTTAGGGTAGGGCGTGTGCGTGTGTGTCTGTCTGTGTGTTATAGTGATGTGTGTGGTGTATCTTGTTAATCTGCTCTATTAAGCTTCAGTATCAAACAAGGGCAAGTTGTCAATAACAAAACTGATGAATTTGTTACGTGACATAAAGAATATATCAGCCTTTCCGAACCGATCCTCATAAGTTCGAATGATTCGATGCAAGACGGAATGTCTCACATAGTTGGAGCGAGCGAAACCAGCGTAAAGGCAGCGCACGTGCCTAGTGCGAGTAGAAAAAGCACATAAACCGATACGCTCTATTAGTCTAGGACAGTCGACCGTGGCGTTTATTATATCATATAGCAGCTTCATGTCGCCAATTATACGTCTATTCTCGAGGGATAGCATATTAAAGTTAGTAAGTCTTTCTGCATAGCTTCCTTGCTTTCCAAAACGGTAATTCAATCGGCGTGTGAAACATCGCTGTACAGATTCTAGTTGAGTGACGTGGGTCACGTAAGTGGGAGACCAGATCGGGGAGGCATACTCCATTAAACTTCGAACATAAGCAAAATACAGGGTTTTTAAAGAATGCGCCTTCCGGAATGCTCTTCCACTCCTATGAAGGAACCCCAGCATTTTGAATGCTCTATTAGTAATATAGTCAAAATGAGACGTATACAATAACTTGCAGTCCAACATTACTCCCAAATCACGGACCATGTCGACTCTGGGGATAATAATCTCATTAAGTACATATTTATTAGATATAAAGTTACGCTTCCTAGTAAATGTGATAGTTTCGCATTTCTTTATATTTAACTCGAGCCGATTCTCAACACAATATACAGAGAGCCTATCAAGGTCTCCCTGGAGTTTGTCACAGTCAGCCAAATTACGTACGGGCAAGAAAATTTTCTTATCATCTGCATACAATAAACAGTTTGAGTGTAGGAAACATTTAACTATGTCATGCAGGTAAATATTAAATAGCAAGGGTCCTAAATGGGAACCCTGTGGTACTCCTGACGGTATTAGTTTAAAGTTAGACTTATATACCCCTACTCTTACAGCCTGTGATCGATTCTCGATGTAAGAAGTGAGCCACCGTAGGAGGTCGCCGTGCACACCGATACTAATCAATTTTGATATTAAAATGCCGTGATCAATCCGATCAAAACATTTTGAGTAGTCGGTGTACACGACGTCAACCTGGCACCCCGCGTCCATATGGCGAACTACGCAATCGGTGAACTCGGCCAAGTTAGTAACAGTCGATCTTCTGCGCATAAATCCATGCTGTGAGTCTGGAATATAAGCCGCAGCTACAGGATATAATTGGTTATAAACAATTGACTCGAAAACCTTACCAAAAACAGATAAAATGGAGACCGGCCTGTAGTTTTCAACATTTTGCTTACATCATATCTAGTCACATGGGGCATTAAAAAATTCAGGTTTTTTTCTAGAGGTTGCAACACTGGTGATACTTTGAGTCTGTCCATAGCCTCCTTCAAAGATGAAGGAGGCTATGGCGGATACTACACACACGATATATATCGTGATACGTATCGTGATCCATATCGAGTAATATTTTGGATCGCAAGTCGACCCTACACACACGATAAGAATCGTCGATATTTTCATTAGTCTGTGCATTCTTTCATTCATTTTGATGGCTGAATAGACTAAGTTGCCAATGCCTAGCATAAAAAAAAGCATTTTTGACGCGTCGCTGGTGTATATTTACGATTTTTACGTATTTTTACCAAAATGACTGATAAAGCTAGCGTTGCTATAGTATTAGCATTAGGATTAAAAAGACGCGTGAAAAGAAAAAATGAGAAAAATATGAGGATGAGGATCTTGTTGACTTTTTATACTTTTATAGTAACTGTCCAGGTCCATAGTGGCCACAGCAGCTTGAAAATAAACACAAACAATGAAAATTAATTTGAAATTACGTTATTTATCTGTCAGTTTGACAGAAATGTCGTGATAAATATCGACTAGATACTAGACGCTTGATATATATCGCACGATAGTTGATACGGATCGTAGATTTCTGGATTTTCGGAAATCCTGTGATCCGTATCACGATTCGTGATACTGTAGGCTACACACTCGATAAATATCGTGATCCTGCGTGAATCACGATATATATCGTGTGTGTAGTATCCGCTTATGGTCTGTCCCTTTCGGGTATACGCGCTTGTAGTAAGTCCATGCGCGTTTGTCAAATCCGTTTGATTCTTGATCCTAGGAACCATAGCATTGACTTGCTGTTTCATAGTCCGTGTTAGTTACTGTCATAGTTCATAGTCTGTACTCTGTGGTTGCTGTCAGGTTAATGGCATAGTTCATAGCAGTTCATTGTTTGTGCATTTCGGATAAGATAACCTAAATGAAGTTAGTTAAGTAATATAGGTAATATTTATTTTATAGGAATAATTTGACACCATCAAAAACCGAAAAATGTGCAATACTTACTGCATTGATTATGAGAAATCTTTGGAGTACTGGGCAGACATTCCAGCCACAGTAGACGGAGTTCTTGGAGGATTTGGTTTCATATCAGACGCAGACGTTGAAGGTTCTGAATTCTTCCTGCAGTCTTTGTTTTCATTACAACACGCTCCAGAAAGAAGTATTGCTTTGGACTGTGGTGCTGGTATTGGAAGAATTACAAAATTTGTGCTAGTGCCACACTTTCAGTCAGTAGACATAGTCGAACCTGATGCAAAATTTATAAATGCTATTAAAGAGTATATTGGGGAGAATAAACACAAAGTAGGCAACCTATACATGGTTGGTTTACAAGAATTCAGACCTGAAAAGAAATATGATGTAATTTGGAATCAATGGGTGTTGGGGTATCTTACAGACAGTGATTTGATATCACATTTATCAAGATGCAGGTAAGTCACATCAACACAAAACTTCGAACAAGCTAGCTACTAATATAAAGAGGAAAATCAAGTACTTAATCTCTAAAACTACTGAACTGATTTTAAAAATCCTTTCCCATTATTCCCGAGTGATACTTGTAGGCTACATTTCATCCTGGACAAATAATAAGGTCCCGTAGTATAGTTGAATGCTTACAGGGATTTTGAACTGCGTGCGAGGAAAAACGTGGGGGAGTAAATGTGCGGCCATCACAATCTCTATGAGTGTGCGCACAATGCACCTGGCCACTCCATTTAATACACGCGCTACAATACTGAGCAATGCTGTAGCATCTCTGGTATAAGAGTTAGCAGGGGAAGTGTTAAATTATTAGTAAATTATGTTTTAGAGAATTATGTATCAGATACTAGAATCATATTTTTTTCTGAAGTTTTTTAAATATTTTTCAGAGACTCATTATCTCCAAGAGGTGTAATCATAATTAAAGAAAATGTAACATCATCTGGAATTTCAGAAAAAGATGAAACAGACTCCTCAGTCACTAGGTCATTGAAGGATTTTTTTAAAATATTTAAAGAAGCTAAACTAAAGAGAGTCAAGCAATGTAAACAAACAAATTTTCCTAATGGTTTATACCCTGTGTATATGTTTGCTTTGATACCTAATTCTACTACAGAAGAATGTCATGGGTCTGTTACATGTAATGAAAATGAAGATACTGATAATAAGAAAAAAAATTATTGCCTTAATAATACCTAGGCAAATAGCAAATAAAAATTGAAAATGTAACTGAGGTGTTTTATTAAGGCTTGGTATCCCAGAATTGCTGTCTTTTAAAACCATCTTAGACATAGAAAATAACTATATGTTTTAGTTAAGGATCCAGTCTAGTCAAAATCGTGTTCACTTACAAGATTAAGTTATTTCACTTGATAGAAAAAAATCCCAAAGTTACCACTTTTGTAATGATTTTTAAACATGACCTAAACTTCTGACAATTTACATCTAATTTTTGTTCTCAACTTAAGAAAATAAATATTTACGTGTCGTAGAAAATAGATATTACGATGTCGTGCAGAATAAGAACACAGTTGAAAGTGCTCTACCTGTACTCCGTAACCATGTCGCTGCTGGTTCAAAGAATACGGCATTTGCCATACAAGTGTGACAAATGAATACGGTTTTCTCGAAACTGCCGGGACCAATTTTGATGTCGTGCGGCATAAGAACATAGCTTAAGGTCCTCAACCTATACTCCGTAACCATGTCGCTGCTGATTAAAAGAATACGGCACTTGTCATATATATATGACAAATAAATGCTTTTTTCTCGAAACTGCCGGGACCGATTTTGATGCCCTCTTGTACAAATATGCAGCTGAGGCGCCCTAAACCATAGGTTATCACCGTAATGCTGCTGGTTCATAGACCACTTTTGCATAGTCTCCTTTGTAGAGGTTGACTTTTATTTGGGGATAGTTTATTAATAACAAGCAATATTGTATCAAAATTAACACTTTTTTGCACTTATGCATTGCTCTGAGTTCCAAAATGCGTGGAAAATGACTCTTATTCTACGAGCAAGGCATTCCAGTTTCGTTTCTCAGTGTAAATAAACAAAAGGCATACAAAGTAACTGCCGTTAATGGGGGTTTAAACTGTAGCCCACCTGACTGGCTGGTTGGGTCCAGTGTGTATTGCATTGCCATCTGTAAGTATGGAGGAGACCTTTGTCATTTGCATATCTTCAGCTGTGCCGGTGGTTGAGGTACAGTCAACAATATATTGACCCAAAACCAGTATAAGGTGAGGTGGCGTTTATCATCACTACATATTATAAATGGACCTGGCGCGACTTCGTTCGCGTACACCTACTTTACCCCTACCTACTCTTTTTTTCTTGCTTATAAATCTTCCTCTTATCTATTGGTCAAGAACGCATTAAAATCCGTTTGCGTTATTTAAAAGATCTAAGTGTACATAAATATATAGGGACAGACGGCGGGAAGCAACTTTGTTTTATACTATGTATCTGTCTATTCGTGATTAACTCGAAAACTACAAAACGGATTTTCATGCGGTTTTCACCAATAGACAGAGTGATTAATGAGGAAGGGTTTAGGTGTATAATTTGTTAACGTTATTACCCGTGCGAAGCCCGCTTCGATACCCGTCTAAGCAGAAATTGAAATGATTAATGTTAATTTCTGTTACGGGTCTTGGTGTAGTATGTAATAAATACGTATTTAAAAATAAATAAAAAAGCATATCACTAGTTTCTTTTTTGGCGCTGAAAGGATAAGATAGCCGCCAATGTTGGCAAGCGAAGATGGAGGTGGAAAAGGGTAATTACCCACCTGGCCGGATGTTGTGACCAGGGAACCAAGGGTCCGACAGTTGATCGTCGGTAATTGTAAGTATGCCGCGGAGTTGGCACATTTCTGTAGTATCGATGTAGGACGGTCAGCGCCATCTATGTGCGGATGATTGCCAACCTTGTGTTCGTGTACTCGTGAAGAGAGTATTGTTGAGTTTCCCTATTGGAGCGATAGATGTCGCTACAACTTGTTATGTAACACCCATAACACAAGCTTGGCTATTAAAAGTAACAATAGACACCTGACACTGTTCTTAAGTTGTAAAATTCTAAGACCTTTAAATCAGTTCAGTCTAAGTTTCGAGGTATAAGTAAGTATTGTTTGGTTTAGAATTTAAAAAAAAAAGATAGATTTTTTCAGTAACAGCGAAATAAAAAAAACGCGTTGTCATTTGACGCTCCTAATATCTACTTCAAATCTGTGGTTTAACGTGTGTGTTGTGGTTAGGGCTTGCAAATATTCGAAAATTTAAGTATTCGAATATTTTTACTGGTGATATTCGAATATTATTCAAAATATGTATTTGAAATATGGAATCAGGGTATTAACTATGTTTGAAATGTATATTTGTGCGATCGTTAGTAAATTTATCAAAATGAGCGTGAAATGGATTTCTACATGTTAAGTAATAATATAAAACAAAGCAATTAAAAATAAAAATCACAAAACGATTTTTTCGATTTAACTGCATTATTGTATATCATTAAGCTATAGAAAGCGATTTGCCGCACTTTAAATACATTTACTAATAGTATAAACCTTAATTCCAATACTAAACACTACCAAAAATTTAATTCAGCACGGAAATCGAATCCCTTTAACTCTCGCGATGCAAGAGTGTAATCGGTCTCCTTCCCTCGCGATTCCCTCTCTAGTATTCCCGGACGCAGCAAAATACAAAGTATCTGCCTCGCGAGAGTGAAAAGGGCACGCCTCGCCTCGTGTCACCTCACGCGCGGTCGCCTCGCGAGGCCCTCGTGAGTGAAGAGGTAGCATTAGGTTAAAGAGATCCTAAGAGTAGGTATTTTACGAGATTAGGATGCTATACGGTTTTTGACTTAACAAGAAAAAGGAAAGAATTTTGTCATGAGATAAAAATTATAATCATTGTTCCGGTTGTGCTCTCAAGCACGAGAACACCACGATCCAGGATTTGGCGATCAGGTAATTACAGTGGAGCGACTACCATCTGACCTTCGTGTCCCTGCTACCAGGGGAACCTGACCAGATTGGATCATGGTTACAAAGTCAGTTGCCTGAATTTGCAGCTTTCATCACGATTTTTCCCTCACCGTAAGAGCATCGGTTAGAATTCATGTACATAACTCAGAAAAGAGTCATTGGTAACATGGTCGCCGCGGGATTCGAACCAGTGGCCGTATTCACAATTATTCGAAAACTTTCCGATCGACTCGGCCACGGAAACTACCAAAAATTAAATTTTAACTAAAATATTATATTTATTTAAAATCATGCACATTACAGTACAGTATATCAGACAGAATGCCTCTCGCATAGCAGAATACTCGGGCACGAGTTATCGAGCATTCGGTGGGTGCGTTCACACGATCCGTTTGATTAAATACCACAAAATTAAGACACGAGTACGTAAATTCTGAATATATATAAAAATATTCGAATATTACCTAAATTACTATTCGAATATTGAAATGAGGCGAATATACGACTTGCAAGCCCTAGTCGTGGTACAAGGTTAGTCACAGTGTTACAAGAATAATGCGAACGAGGGCGCTAATGTTATTTGGTGTCAATTGAGTGCCATCAAAAGTACCTACCCCTAAGCGACGAGAAGTCTTAACACTCCTGGCTAAGACTACATAAATCCCAAACTCCTGAAATAAAGCTAAGTGCCATCTCCATTAAAGTGGTTTACAAATAAAGAAATCCGGATCAAAATCAGTCCATCCGTTCGGGAGATACAATTTTTACAATACCACAGGCACATATAGTAACACTTTCGCTGCGGCCGACGTAACAATTGCGTCCGAAATCGACGCTACGTGTGCGCACGACGCACCTGGCCGCTCCGTTTAATACTACTGCTACGGCACTGAGCACTGCTGTAGCATCTCTGGTATTTGAGTTAGCAGGGCAAGTGTTAAACATATAACACCCTCTTTTTGTGTCGGGGGTTAAGGCGTCGATAGGTATCGTCCGAAGAGTGTGTACTGTTGGTGTGCACATGGTGTCGTCAGCGGCGCTAGCTAACCGAATAATTATTGACTAAAAATATTTAAAATAAAACACAAAACCTATATTTACAAGGGAAGTTTTAATAGTTACCTCACATAAGTCCAGAAAAGAAGTCAGATGCATTCTTTACATTACTTGAAGGTAAATTATTACTCATATCTTTTATCTTGTCTTGTTTTACATCTATAATGGAGTCAATAGTCTCGAAATAGGTTATATTCCAAAACTTTACATCATTATCATGTGAACATGACGCTATGTATTGTCCATCATGGCTTATATCCAAACATTCAACAGGTAACTGATGTTGACCAACAACACCAAGTTGTCGCTGTGGAAACATATGGGTTGCCCTTAGAATCCCATCTTCACCAGAAGTCACAACTATATTCTGCGTTATAGGAATCATACATTGGACTGAATGTTTCTGACCAGTATATTCATCACTATGTAACCCAAATTCTTTCCAATTAAACAAGTAGAATTTGCCTTTGGACGATCCCGCCAGTAACTTTGTGTTGGAACGAAATAGTCCCAAGCAGGTCAGTTCAGAATCATATTCCTCTGAAGTAGTATATATTTTACTGAAACGAAAATTACCACATCATAATTAATGATTAGTTCTGAAACTATACTTCACACACTAAAAAATGCCAACCCCATTAATTTTAATAATTTTTTATTGCTATAGGGCCTCTTCTATCTAGCTAGGTATTGCAGTTCTAAAGATTCAGGGCTGTGATGTAACAGACAGACAGTAGTAGGAAGGGATAGTCTAAGTACCTACTTAGATTGAAAAATGTCTACAATACCTTCCTTTCAAATCAATAGAAGTAAGTATGCCATCTCCTCCAGCACATACAAGATATTTCTGTGCATCATTGGTTATCATATCCGCAACATGTTCCTCTCCAATTTTTATACTAAACACCGGGTCTGGTTTTCTCATGTCCCATAATTTTACAGTGCCACCATCGTCACCTGCGAAATTAAGAGAACAAAAAAATTTATAATGCAAATGTTAGCATTATTATTAATAATGCATACAAAATTTTTACAGTTTAAACTGAAAAGGAGCAAGTTTAAACTTTCTTTGTAAAGATATTTATGAACAGCGATAGATTAAAATATTATGTTATTCTTACCTGTAACAATTTTATTATTTTCCAAACAAATCATACTGTAAACAGGTTCTTCATGACAATTTTCGTAGCAATTTTTCAATTTCCCTGTTTCTACATCAGTTGCCAAAATAACTTTATCCTGAAATATAATGGTAAGTTTATTGAAACATTTAAAATATCTACTGTACTCATGTTTATATTTCAATACAAAACTTTTTCTTTTTAACTAATATTTTAAACGCAAAAGTATGGCTGCAGTATGTCTTTTTTTTAAGTATGGACATGGGTTGCTTTTTATCTGCCTAATGATTAAGTTATTAGGCAGATAAAAAGCAACACAACAATGAATTTGTTTAAACTCAAATATAATTTAAACTACAGTACCGATTTTAATGAAACAGAGCTTAGAACAATCTCGATTAAACTAGCTTTCAAATAGAGAAAACTGCATCAAAATCCATTCGGGAGATACACACATTAAATTGTTTTATAAGTTATCCCTTTCTTTCATTGTTGGCTAAACATTACAGAATTTTACACCAACTAACCTTTAGCCTTCAAAAGATAGTAAAGAGTCCATGTCTACTGGTGAAATTGTACAACACAATCTTGTAAGTTTTGTTACCCTTTTAATTAATATGAGGTCTCTGGGACCTAACAATCCTATTATGAATTTTCGTTTATTTAAATAAATTATGATGGTTCTGTTTCTGTTGCTGTATAATAATTGTTACATTACTTTATTATGAGTTTGAAACTCTCATATTTTGATTGTAGTGTAATAAAAAACTAAAATGGACAAAAAAACCCCAGCATGGGTTTTGGATAAAATGGATTGTGTGAACGCACCCACCGAATGCTCGGTAACTCGTGCCCGAGTATTCTGCTATGCGAGAGGCATGCTGTCTGATATACTGTACTGTAATGTGCATGAAGTTTTAAATAAATTAATACATATAATATTTTAGTTTACATATAATTTGATTTTAAATAGTATCATCGGTGGCTGGGCGGTTGAGTATACTCGTACCAGGTTCGAATCCCGCTGCGGCCATGTACCAATGACTCTTTTCTGAGTTATGTACATTAGATGAATTCTAACCGATGCTCTTATGGTGGGAGAAACATCCTGATGAAACCTGCAAGTTCAGGCAACTGACTTTGTAACCATGATCCAATCTGGTCAGGTTCCCCTGGTAGCAGGGACACAGAGGTCAGATGGTAGTCTCTCAACTGTAATTACCTGATCACCTAATCCTGGATCGTGGTCAAGGTGGACCCCAGGCTCTCGTGCTTGATAGCACAACCGGGACATTAATGCAAAGATGATTATTATTTTTATCTCATGACATAAAATTGTTTCCTTTTTCTTGTTAAGTCAAAAATCTTTTAGCATCCTAATCTTGTAAAATACCTACTCTTAGGATCTCATTGACGTGTGAGGCGTGCCCTTTTCTGTATAATAATTATTGCATTACTTTATTATGAGTTTGAAACTCAAACTTTGACTGTAGTGTAATAAAAAATGGAACAAAAAAAACCCATGTTGGGTTATTATTTCATATTATCTGTATAAATACTTAGAAACCAATGGTTCTTTTAATAAATATTTCAATATTCTAGGATTCATATATCAGGATTAAGAATTATTCAGGAAAGAACAGACTCATCCAGAAGCCGAGGGAGCATTGATATTTTAATGACCTTAACTATTATGTAGAAGTTTTAATATGATAAGTAATGTTTTGGTTGGAGTGTAGCAAAGGGGGCCCTGAGGGAAACAAGACTTGTAAAATTTCAGAACGTGCCCTTTGGTATCCTCTAACCAATGCTTTTTATTAGGTGTTACACAGATGAAAAGGTTATTTCTCATGGAAAATGTTTGTTAGCATTTTTAAACCAGACAATCCAGACACGTAATTACAGTTTGTAAATCACAGAATGCAGGTGCATCCACTGAAAAGTGAAAATAGTTGTGGTAATTAATATGGAATAAAATTAATTACCTTTGCTGTTGTGTACATAGTGCTCCCACTATCATCAAACTCCACATCTCGGCAAGCTTTCAAGTGTAATTCTAATGTATTAATAAGCTTTATTTCATCATTACTATATTCATATACAACAACATCTCCAACAATAGTAGCGCAAGCAATTAAATTTTTCGACGGATGCATGGAAATATCAACAATGAAATCTTCAGTTGTGATTGAAGGTGGGTGATCACGAGCTTTAGTTTTCTCTGCTAAAATAGCCTTAACAACTTCATCTTGATTATCTTCATCTTCATTTTCTATTTTAATATCATTGTCGCCTACATCTTCACTACTAGCATCAGAAACACCTAAAATATTTTTAAAACATTAGGTACAGCAAAACATAACCTTCAAATTAAAAAGACGAAATCTACGAACGAAACTTATACTTATACACGGTGATTAATGCAAAATCTTTTTATTCATAGATTTCTTTGTCCAAATTTATACGCATAGTGTGTAATATGTACTGTAATATTCTTTGGTAATATTTACTTGAATAGCTTGATATTTCTGCGAATTCCACATCACTTTCACCGCTTTCATCTGATGATGTCTCAACAAAGTCTCGTGAGAACCGTGTCATATTTAATAATATAATAAAAAACAAACTAATTTCCGTAATTTCCAACCAACAAATCATCAACTACAAGGTTGAAAAATAAACAAAGCTCGTGCATGTGCAACGGACCAAAGAGGATAGAAACACGACTATGCTTTGTCTAAAATAGGATGATAATTTTGACAGCTCACTAACTGTTGGTCTTTAGCGCACGCCTATGAAGTTTTGTGTTTTTTTCGGTAAAATGTACTACGGAAAATGTCGTACTTCATAGACAGGCCCCGCCCCTTTAGTGAAGTGACACGAATAACAAATAACAACAGACAGTTGAAAATCGATATTGATATAATATAATCGAATATTTAAAATTAACATTTAGGTTATCTTATTATTTTTTGTATCTAAACTCTTATTCCTTGTTTGGATTTCACCTTAAGAGACCTTTCACAACAACGATTTCGTCTCGCGCGTATTCTACGTAATAAGATGACTGACCGAATAGTAATACGCACGTGTCATAATCGTCGTTGTAGAAGGGTTTTTAATGTCGTATTAATAAATTATTAATTCAGAAGAAAAAAAATAGTTTATTTTGTATAATACGTATAACATAACCATGCAACTATCGATTCCAAGTTCTATGAGAATGATAATCGATAATCGAATAGATTCATTAACGATTGTACACAACCACATCCCTACTGTGATCTGTCAAAATTATCATCCTATATTTGACAAGGTATAAGGCCGATTACACCACCCTTAGGGTACGTCGAGGTACGTCTTAAGGTACGGCCGATTACAACACCCTTACGTCATGAAAGGAGAGACTTGTCAAATGACAGTAGAGGGGATTTTGCGCAGGTAATCGCCTAGTAGGGAAGGGGTGGTATAATTTCGATTTTTGATTCGAGACTGGAACCGATAGTTGCATGGTTATGCTGTATGTATTTTACATAACAAACTTTTTTTTTTCTTTTGAACTAATATAACATTAAAAAGTTGTGAAAAGTCTTAGGGCGAAATACAATCAATAAATAAGACTTTAGTTACAAAAAATTATATAATTACCTAAATGTTAATTTTAAATATTGTAGCCGAATGGATGCAGAGCGGGAAAACCAAAACAAGTGTCGTACTACGTAACTTGGATTTATTTGTTAGAGATATACAAAGTAATCGCTACAGGGCCACCGGAAACGACACAACCGTAATGAACAATGTGCGCCGACTAGTAAACCGAATATTCGCAAATATAATAATATGACCAAATAGGACCCCGAGGAGTGCCTATTTAGTGCTAGTTGTTATAGACAGAAGTAGAAACTAATACTGAATCGAATCCAATACATTTACAAAATCAGTCGGAGACCTTATTAAACAGCAGCTACAATTCGTTAGCGCGATGTAACTTACCGGCAGCGCCATCTAGTGGCGTTGCGATGAACTATATATAAATATGGGTCGTTACAATATTTAATTATTATATTTCAAAAACGATTTTCGAAGGTCTGTTGTTATTCGTTATTCGTGGCACTTCACGAAAGGGGCAGTACCTGTCCATGAAGTACAACATTATCCGTAGTACATTTTACCGGTTAAAAACATTACACTTCATAGGCGTGCGCCAAAGACCAAGAATTAGTGAGCTGTCAAAATTACCATATAGAGAAAAAAATTTATCTACAGAAGCAGAGAGGACATACCGAATTTCAATGAGGAGTTTTCCAGTAGGTATTGTCAATTGGTTTCAAAAAGCATTAATATATGGCGCTCCTAAAATTTTGGTAATTTTTTTACCGAAATATATTTTAATACAAACCTTTCATATTATCTGTGATTTTTATTGCGTCCATTCTTGATCCTAGTGTCCACAAAACGAATTGACTCAGTCAAATTGATGTTTGTTTTGTTTGTAATAATTTATTACAACCTCTAAAATGGTTGAAAACTATTGACAAATACAATATTATCCAATACAACGTACCCAGTGTTTATATCCTGTTTGCTAAGAACCTATTTCAAGCGATTGTCAATTACCAAAATTGTCGGGGCGCCACCTAGTGAGTGGTTAGGAATGCTTTAGATACCTATTGGAAAACTCCTCATTGATAATCGCTTGAAAAAGGTTGTTAGCAAAGGGGATATAAACACTGGGTACGCTGTATTGAATAATATTGTATTTATCAATAGCTTCCAACCATTTTAGAGGTTGTAATAAAATGGAACTTAGTGCCTATTCATAAAAATATGTCTTTCTACATTTCGTTCAACTTTTAACAGGCATGTTTATAATAATAAACATTTTATTTTTTGGGTATGGTATCACTGCTGCACAGGCTGCATGATATTACTGCCAAAACCATACATAATTTAAAAAATTACCAGAATTGTAGGAATGCCATCTATTTATGCTTTTTGAAACCAACTGACAATACCTACTGGACAACGTATAATAAAAAAAGTATAAAAATCATACTACTGCCTTTCTAAGGATATCATATTTAAAATAAATATTACTACACATTATTCGAGAGCGTCATTAACGCCAAGATGATCGCTTATTTAAAAGAATCATGTTTAGTTTTCATGTAAATATGTCAAGCAGTGCAGTTTTGGAACGCAACATCTAAATAAAAAGTAAAACAGATTGACGGGAATTCAAATGTACTGCAGCCATTCTCTTACACGACATATACGACTTCGTGACGCTTCAACCAGCAAATGAATTTAGTAACTGAATTTAGAACAGTGTAATCAGAAGCTTCTAAATTTAGAAGCTATTTGTTTCTGAATTTAGTCTACTGAATTTAGGTATGTGTAATAAGCGCATAATCAGGGCAGTTCTGTTAGAGAGCACTGTAGGTTTTGCACATATTTTGTTAGCAACACTCAGTTCACGCGTGCGCGCAAACATGCCAGTGAGTCTTCCTGTTTCACCTGTCTGCCAGTCTGTGCTGCCATCTTAGCGCTTTCATCGCTTGATCTAGCGGAATTTTAGAGTTATCAATTTATTATTTATAATTACAAAAAATTATCTACAATATGTTATTTATTTAGATGTTAAATATCTAAAATATACCGAAATATGTCAAATTTTGATTCAAGAGACAGTGAATATGATAAAGGTAAGTACGTAACATAAAACAATGACTGAGCGAGCACAACGAGCACCTGTTTGTGCCGTTCTCATAAGCCAACTAATTAGTTTCTTGGCAGTAGAACACTAGTTGTGATTGTGGAACGCACGCAACTTGTAACTCCTATTTGTAAAAATCCAGAGCTTTTTTTAAATCACACTTGTTTAGCGGAATCTAGCGCTTCTTTTTAACTTATCTAGAGCCCAACACTCAGACCGGGCAGCACTGCTACAGTGCTGCCAGTGTCTCCAGTGTCACTGTCACGCTGGTTACACGTTACTACGTATTTGCTAGTGGCTGCAGACGGACGAGGCGCATTACATTGTGTATCTCAGGTCTCAGCCAACTAGATATTTTTATAAACTAAATTCCTATTTAGCTCTTGTGGTGAATGTGTTTTCACATCCGAGTCAGAATAAAATTAGAGAAAGCAGTGAAAAATGACTTGAATTTTTGGATTTTCGCTGGAATTACAGTGGTTGATTAAGTGTTCCGAACACAAGCACAAAGTAAGTCGATTAAACTTTTATAAATTAAGATATAATTTAGTGTAGGTATGTATTTGTTTAGACGCGTTTGGTCAAAGTTTGCTACCTTGCTCCCGTATTTATATACCAATATTTGTATACCAACATAGTTTTAAAACTTGTTTTTGATACGTAAACTCGGTGCATAGGTACATTCACCGTAGTATTTGATAGATAAATAGGCCCACTCTAAATTAAATACAATAAATTAAGTAATCGGTAACTGCCACTAGGTTTGATTTATATTTGTAACTATTTTTTAGCTTGGTTTCAAGTTGAGACTATTGCAGCACCTAAAATACGCGCATGAACTATTGTATGTAAATGCTAAAAGCACTATATTATAAATGCTTCTTGTTAGTGGCCACAATAAACTTTGTCAACATAGATAGATTCACTGATTACTTGGCTAAAATAAATTGCGTAGGCGGAACAGGATGGGACTAGTGGGGTGCGGTAGGTGGGTCGGGGGGTAGCCTCCGTGCGCTCTTGGAACTCGCACGTGCGATGTACACGCGACTCGCGTGACCTACTATTGGCTCGCGGGTTAGTGTTGTTGTGCTCACGTGGTGATACCTGTTCTCAATACGTAACTTGTACCTATGATCGACGGCCAGCATTGAAGTAAATGAGTTTTTATAATCATTTTGTGGGTTGCATTGCACTATGTAGGTAGGTAGGTAAGTGTGTAGAGGTGTATTGCACCAAAAGGTGGCTATATAAACTCGACAGTAAATATTTGATTAAACTAAATTGCATAGGCATAATACTTGCCTAGGGTTAAAATTTAAAATAAATTAATCCGAGCTCTCGCGCGGCGTGTGAGGGCCCGGGGGTCTGCACTGCAACCTTGTCCATATCGCTCCATTCGTGATGGTGAGTTTATTGGCACTGTCATGCCATCGGTTCTTGGGCCGACCTATTTTTCCCGTGCCTGGCGGAGGTAGTATGACCAGGCATTTTATACCCCACATACTTTCTTTCTTTGCTGACTGGTTTAAAAAATAATATTTAATTATTTGCCTTAAAAGAGTCGTCCATACCACTCTGCCCCCTGGAATGGTGCCCAGAAAGCTGTCTGCGTTGCGTCGTTAAATAATCCGTTGCCTGACGAACCAGCTCTCGTCATAGACTGTGACCGCCATAGGTTATCCTACGTCATCAAGTACCTACAAGAAAAATTCCACTTTCAATCGCTACGAAAAATCGAAGTTCGTGTCAATAAAAAATTGTTTGTGCCATGTTGTGCACGGGCAGAACAACGTTTTGTAGGTCTCCTAAACGTCTACTATCACTACAAAGTGGAGTTTTTCTTGTACTCGGTGACGTAGGATAACCTACGTCAGCCTCATTCATCAGTGGTGCCTTTTGATTTTTTTCTACCTATTTTATTTATCACGTCTTCCAGTACTTTTTTGAAATAGTCTTTAATGTACAGAGTCGGAATGTACCTACTCTTTGTCCACGAGCACAGAATTGTTATACTCCACATGAAGGAACGTTACGCCACTCACAAAATTAATTAAGTAATTGATGCCCTACGGCCACGGACACGTGGATCTTAATTTTACTTTACATACTTTGTTTTGACGTGTTTACGTCGATTTCTTGAAATATAAAAATGATTCCGTGGACGTAAACATACACAACAACGTAGCTAACGTCACTGAGCCAATGGCGTTTCAACGTCACCAAGCCTACTATGGTTTCTATGGCGTTTCATCACAGCTGAGGCCCTTCGGCCGCGTACGAATCCGAGGTGTCGTAACTGCCTTCGATCGAAAACTTTTTAATTTTTTTACGAAACCACCTTGTAGGCTTCTTTCTTTAGTTGTATAAAAGAAAAAACCAGTTGCCATCAAAGCTGGCGATAATTGGCGTAGAATTCTTGAGATTGGAGGTTTTAGACGCGAGAGTATCTACTTTGCAAACGGGCGACTCGGGTCAATTCCCCACTCGGGATCCTGTACCAATAGGTATTTTCTAATAGCTACGTACAGATCATGTGAGCAATTTCAATATCAATCATCACGCGCTCTGTAGGCTAGCACTAGTTGCTCTCGCGCGCGATAAGCGAGAAAAAGCGCGATATAGGTATTGCTATCTCTTTCGTCTTAGTATTGAGAGAAAGAGACAAACGCTCTCTCGCGGCGCGAGCTTTGTCGCGGACCCCCTTGTGCTAGGGCCACTGTGTTACAAATGCAAAAGCCATTGTCGACCCCGGCGTTTGAAGCCCTTTAAGTGAATCGGCTCCGATGGATAAATCAGCCATAAACTATGGCGACAGGTTTGCCGAACAGCACGTTTGAATGGCTGACAAAATAGGCGAGTGTGTTATAGAGGATGGAGATGGCAACGCATTGGCGATATCCCTGATGTTGGTAATGCCTATAGGCAGCGGTGACCACTTTCCATCTGGTGACATAATAAAACTGATTAGCACAAGCGGGATGTAGCCAACCGTAGTCAAAGTGGGTCGTCGAGGGCTAGAATCTCTCTCATTTGTTACCCGAGTTATCTATCGCACGTGGTCTTAAACGGTCTTACGCGTCTTAAAATCTAAACCGGCAACAGGAACGATCTTAAAATTTGTATAATATGGTTTGTAAATTTTAAGCCGTAACTTCTAATGTAATTAATTATCAAATTTTGAGATATTTAACTTATCACGTTACGGCCTTACGGCGGAGATTCCGTTTTTTATATGTAAAATGGGGAGAACTGTGACAATATCAATATGCCAAACCTTACCCTAATTACCTTTTTAGTAATTTAAATGTCCACGGGTGACCGTATCATTTATTTGATGTGTCTCACGATGCAGCTTCAATTTGTTTTTAAACTTTTCTCCCAGAAGTGACAATACTATTACACGTTCGCGTTTGGGTTATATAAATTGTTATTACCATTTCGATATAACTCATTTTGGACCAAAACGCTGAAAGTGGAGGTCAGAAAAATATTGTAATTTTCAGATAAAGCACCTACCTAGATACAATTCCTAACATTTTTTACTATGGCGTCAAACCTGTACACCTACTACCACCACTATGTAGCTATCTTTGTAACGCTCAGAACTAACTATCGTTATTCTAATAGCCTATACTATAACAACCGAACCATTTGACGTCATAGTAAAAAATCATAATTTTTTTCTTCTGGTCGTCACTTTTATATTGATGGTCCAAAAATGTTTGAAAAGTCATCATGTATGAATTTCAAATATACCAAAAGTGTTTGGAAGGCAAGTTGGAAAATAATAAAAAACCGGTCTAGTTAGTAGTGACAAACGGACAGACACACAAGAGTGACCTTATAATCTTTATTTTCAGTAGTTGTCTTTTTCAGTTGCAATATGGAATGGGTGCTACGCAGTCCTCAAATTCACAGCACATTCGGGAACCTCGGATTTATTCACGGAGATGGATATCACATAAATAAAAACTGCAATGGTATGTAATCACTACGTTTGTCGTTCATTTAGTTACCTAATTTTGCAATTCTTTGGAATTAAATATAGTCGCCCGATTACCCTTAAACAAATACGGACGGTTAAGGATACTCGTAGATACATTAGGTAGATACAGAGGCATCTTAACCTCGATATAGGTCGAGTAGGCTAGAACGTCGTCTCATAAAAATGTTTATTTGTTTACAGCTGCTTTGGAAACAATTTTGCACAATATTTTAACCGAAGACAAATATTTAAGGACATACAGGAGATGTATCAGTTTTGGACAAAATATAAAGAAGGATCTTATTCCTCTTCTTATACATACCAAAGATGATAAAACTGTGGAACTGTTAGTTCGGATATTAGTGAATTTAACGATACCCGTGGAATGTCTTCTCTGTGTGGATTTTGTGTCAATGAGTGATATCGGTCGTCATACTATCTTCGAAATAAATACATTACTTGCTTCTACTAAGGTCGCATTTACTGATAGTAAAGCTATAAAAGTAGTAATTAGTTTTTTGAGGAAAAGTATGGACGGTGATCAGCAAATAAAGCTCTCGTCAGAGCAGTGTACCAACATCAGCAACAGCCTCCTGCTTCTTAGAAATGTTTTGCACATACCCGAGGAAGCTGAAAACGGTGGATCCAACCACTGTATGCAGAATAAAATTTTGTGGAATTGTTTCAGTCTGAGTATTGATAAAGTAC
Organism: Blastobasis lacticolella; assembly: GCA_905147135.1. NCBI lineage: Eukaryota > Metazoa > Arthropoda > Insecta > Lepidoptera > Blastobasidae > Blastobasis > Blastobasis lacticolella. The sequence goes on from LR990043.1 coordinate 11,573,770, forward strand.
TCATTAGGTTGATGACTATATCAGATGCGGTAAGAACTTTGCGCCAGTTTTGAAGCATTTGCTTTATATTTCTGTATGTTGGTGTTGAATTTGTTTGTTACCTATATGGTGTGTGGTGGTTTGATATGTGGTTTTAAATTATCTGAATACTTATATAATTTGTAGTATCTCAAGGGCCGATTGTTCAATCTTCGGATAAAACATATCAGCCCGATAAGCTATTACGTGACTAAAATAGGATCGTTAAATCATTTAAAATGAATAATTATGGTTTGTTTCAAATTGGGAGTATATTACTGTATCTGGCTAATAAATTTTATATGAGGATTGAAAAATTGGCTCTTGGTTACATTACATTATGAATGTCTGTAATAATAATCTCAAAGTACAGTAATAATAAACCATTATTATGTAGGTGTTACCTGTGGTATTACCTACCTAGTATCGAACTCGGCGATGTACATCAGATTCTCAAGACGACAGATTCTGAGGTAGTCAGGTTCTTAGTTAGTCAGATTCGGAGTAGGTCACATTCTGATTTGGTACAGTTAAGGTAGAAACATATAGAGCGCGGATTATATCAACGCAAGTTGCGTTATTCTAGCATCTTTCATCATTCTAACAACAGTTTATGGGCCCACAGGCACTTGCCGCTAAAATACGCGCCCTTTAAATACGATAACACTATTGGTGCTAGAACTACTCTACTTTTCGGATGACAGCTGTCAAATTTACCGCTCTAACTCGGAAACTATTATAGTTCCTAGTGTTCTAGGACCAATAGTTTCCGAGTTCAGAGCAATCATAGTACTCGTCGTGTTCTGAGATAATTTTGAATGACAGCTGTCAAACATAAAACAGTAACAACTCGGGTACTATTGGTCCAGGAACACTAGTTCCTAATGAGAAATGATAGCACTTGTCGAGATCTACATTTTAGATTAAAGCTGTCATAGAGGGCGCTAGGTGATTTTTACTGTACTAATGTCTCACCTAATCAGAATCTGACCAAGTCCGAATCTGACTAAATAAGAAACTAACCTCCTCAGAATCTTTCGTCCTGAGAATCTGACCTACATCGCCGAGTTCCTAGTATCGAACTACTCGAGTGTAACATAAACGAATATTGAGCGGCCCGCGGGCCGAAACGCCTGAACACTCAATTGAATGACTAAAATACTAAAGTAAAGTTCGTTCATTCGAAACGTTCATAAACTTACCTATATTATATATAGGGATATTGCTACCAGTAAGATGGCATTTACAGTTGTTAAGTGATTGTAAAGATATAATTGTAATTTGTTTTAATTATTTACTCCTTTATGTTACACACTGTATAGGTTATTATAACTAAATTATATATATTATTTTATATTTCTTTCCAATAATGTACTAAGTCCCAATCTGAATATAATACTGTCTAGGCGCAGAAGGAATTAATCAAGCAAGCTGGAAGCGGCCGTAAGTCACGGGATCGGCTGCGGCGGGGGGTGAATGATACGGTGAAAAATAGTAGGTCACGGCTCGTCGTGACATAGTGTAAAATTATACAGTGCATTTTATAATACTTTTAAATAATTAAGTACCTATATATTAACGTAATATTTCGTACTTCAATTTAAGTATTACAAATCATTGCAGAATTTCTTCTAGTTATTTATTACCTATTTGAAAATTGTACCTTAAGGATCGAGATGTGTGTTTTGTATTCTATTTTCATTTCAGACTAATTGGGGTGTGACAATGGTGCAGTTAATAGCTTTGTTATATAAAGATCAACATGTCGTCACATTGCACAAACTGCTTAACATTTGGCTCGAGACTTCTTTATCCGAGAGTTCTGAAGACAATGAAAGCAATACATCTCCTCCTGATAGGGGTAAAAAATCTTTATCTTTATTTCTGTGGTCTAGGGTCTTAGGTCTTAGGGTTCCGTAGTAACCGTAAGAGTTTCGCCAACTCCGTCTGTCTCTTAGTTCCCACAACGTTGTAATATAGCGTGGTTATACATAAGTATTAATCATGCCTACAAATGAGTAAAATAAATGTAAAATGAAAATAAAAAATAATTGTAAAAGTTTATACCTATATTTTTTAGGGTTCCGTAGCAAAAAAAGGAACCTTAATAGCTTCGCTAGCTCCGCCTATCTCTTTGTTCGGAGAACGCTGTATGTTTAAATAAATATAATCTCACCAATAAGGCAGTAAATGTAAAAAAAAGAGGTTTTTATTTATTTATTTATTTATTTATTTAACAATTTATTGCACACAATAAAGAAATACAGAGATTGGTTTTTGGTTGGGTACACAGGGTCCGTCACTTCAAGTATTACATATCCATATCGAAAAAACATTTTAGTTTTTTTCATGAATTTGTTATGGTTTTATAAAAGTCTTTAAATTGTTTAAGTCCATAAATACTTTTTTTATATTTATGGTCTGTTATTGTAGGAAGCGAAGATTCTTCACCAATGCTTACTTCGGATCCTACGTCAGATTCTTCCGACAACGGAGGAAGTGGCAAAAGCAACGATGAACCGAATTCACGCAACAACGGATGGAATGAATCTTCCGTTAACAACGATAGCGAGAAGAGTAATCCGATATTTCAACGACCTCAGGTTATTGAGAAAAGGAATGCAGAAGACAAACATAAAACCAAAATCGAGAACAATAAGAAGTCCGAAACGGTTAGTTTGATGAGCAAACTTTAGTTATAGTACGTTTCAAACAACTTGACCCAAAATAATAAAGCAATAGACTTGATACAACATTTGTCTTGCTGAACTTTTAACACTTTGCGGCGGCATTTTAATAATGCTTCAAAATAACACTCTAGGTCTTGAAGACGTTCTGCCCAAAAATTTACTACTGCACGGGTTCAAGTTGTTTGATACGCACTGTACCAATTACATACTATGCTGACTCAGCAACCCAAAGAGTATCTTGGCCTTTATCTACCAATTATTGAAAATATATTGGCACATACGAACATAAAACTGTATTTTTTGTTGTTGTATAGGAAAAATCGAATGGGTGCGACAAAAGTCAAACAGAATTATCTGAAGCCAATGAGAAGAAAAATGTAATATCTGAAAATTCTGATTGTGGATATGGTACTCAATTTGATAACCAAGAATCAATTTCCACTTCGAGTAACGAAGACGATTTGCCTGCCAAAAAACCGGTCCATCAAAAACCCCACAATCCTAAGCAGAGAGTCAACACTAACAAAGTCCGGTCCACAATAACTCTACAAGAGAAAAAGAGAAAGAAACTCGTGAAAAGAGGAAAATCTAATCTGTAAGTTTATACCTAAGAAATAATTGGGATGAGACGTTTATTTATTTTAAAACTTGGGTGAGTGTAATTTATTCAGGAGCAAGTGAGTCAGGAGGGATATCGGCAGATCGCCACACATTTTGTTCTCGTTTGTAACTAATTAAGCATTATTCGCTGTATTAGGTATTCAGTAATATTTCTAAAACGTGATAGATAATACGTTGGTATTGTACCCTGGTCCACGCTTTGGACCATACATATACGTACTTACCCGTTTATTTTTATATTTCAGATTGTATTCCAGTATCAATGTACAAGGGCTAACACACAAGATTCCAAATGATGATGACATATCAAATATTATAAAAGAGTTCACAGTAGATTTTCTTCTACAGGGTTATAATTCTTTAGTACAAACCCTTCACAGTCAAATTCTTACGAATCCACAGTTAGAAATCGATACGTCGCATTTCTTTTGGCTCGTAACATATTTTTTGAAATTTGCGACACAAATAGAGCTGGATTTGGAGCACGTTTGTTCAGTTCTGTCATTTGATATCATATCTTACTTGACAGCAGAAGGAGTAAATTTGTGTGAACAATTCGAACTCGCCATTAAGCTAGATGGCAACGATTTAAAACCATGCATCAGGAGGTTGCACTTGGTGAGTGTTTTTTAAAGTGGTGCTCAGCTCAATGTTCAATTAGTGAAGCTTCATCTACATCTATTGAAGTCATGTTTAGGCTATAGGTATTGATTAGTTAAAACTTTACATTTTATTCCAGGTGGTCACAGCAATCCGCGAATTTGTACAGGCCATAGAAGTTTATAAGAAGTTTTCGCATATGTGCAGCGATAAACAAAAAATTCTTACAAAACTACAAATAAAAATGTGTGAGACAGAAGAGTTACGATGTCTTTTAGTTTTGCTATTGCGATCTTACAATCCAAAGTATCACACAAAACAGTACCTACAGGTTAATTACTTCCCTACTTTAAAATTACTTGTAAAAATATTGAATTAGATAAACATAAATTCGACGTTTGGTTTTTTTAAACAATCTGCTGACCTAAGCACCAAGCATATGCCTAAGTTGGTAACTTCCACGGGCACGGGAGGGAGCGGTGACGGAAATTTTTGTCACAAATCTTTAAATTTCAACCAAAACATTTTTGTTATACTAACTAGTAGGTACCTAAAACCTTTAGTCTTTTCAGGACCTGGTTGTAACCAATCACATATTACTCATTTTCCATGACAATGTCATGAAACTACCAGAATACAATGGATCTGCCAGTATGATCGATCACCTCAGACAGTATGTATCTACCTACTTTAATTTAAATACAATATTTAATAGTAAAGAGATCATTTTTAGTTCGCGAATTCACAAGAATCCTCCTACATTTAACTTTCACTTTGTCTTTATTTAACAGGTTTGCTAATCCAGAAATAATGTATCAATATGGTATTCTGCTAGAGGACTATTTAAATAACGGAGAATTTGTGAATGATTGTATTTTTACATTGATGCATCATGTTGGAGGCGAGTTGGGGTGCCTGATATCATTATTTCAGCCAAAAATATTGAAAATGTTTACAACTATTTGGAAATCTGAATACGAAATTTGCGATGTAAGTTGTAAAATATGTATTGAACATTGTTATTAACCGAATAAACTAGGTACTTATCTAAGTCCCTAAAGTAAGTAGTAAGTTTGTCTAAGTTATCTTATGAAGTCCACGATCGAGCATTGCTTGTGTCCCAGCACCCCAGAATATGCATAAGTGCCCAGGTGCCTGGCCCCGTGGCCTCGCTTTGGTTGACGTGGCTTATGCGCTTATTACACATGCCTTAATTCAGTAGACCAAAATTCAGAAGCAACTAGCTTCTAAATTTAGAAGCTTCTGATTACACTGTTCTAAATTCAGTTACTAAATTCATTTACTGGTTGAAGCGTCACGAAGTAGGACGTGTTGTGTACGAGAATGGCTGCAGTACTTTTAAAATCACGCCAATCTGTTTTACTTTTTATTTAGATGTTGCGTTCGAAAACTACACTGCTTGACATTTATATGAAAACTAAACATGATTGTTGGCGTTAATGACGCTCTCCAATAATGTTTAGTAATATTTATTTTAAATTTGACATCTCTAAAAAGCAGTAGTATAATAAACATACAAAGTCGTGTGCCTAATGTTACAAGATTAAACTCACACAGTTAAATTACCAGGCAAAAATGAGTTTCTGAACGTCCATCTGAATTAAGGAGGTTACTAAATGCTACTACACCTTCCTAAATGCGTTTCTAATTAGGCTTCTAAATTCAGAATCCATACGTTCTTCTAAATTTAACATCCTAACTTGCTAAATGCAATTACATTTGACTGAATTCAGTAACTGAATCATTTAGTCTACTGAATTTAGGCGTGTGTAATAAGCGCATTATCTATATTTTATAATGTGTTCTAAGCTCTCGCCTACTTGACGAAATACAACATGAAAAATTTAAGTTGCAGTAGGAACTCTAAAAGTCATACGATAAATAAATAAATATGTTCTCTGTATTGTTCCCGCAGGATTGGTCTGATCTCATTGAATATGTGATCAACACATTCATTAAAAAATCACATACTTTGCAAACGCCTACTGTGTTTAATTTGGACACTGAGAATTTTGAAGACGAGAAGGCGACACCCATGGAAATGAACACCGATATGAAAGACGGTTCTAATACGGACAATATAATGCCAACTTCAGAAACCGATAACGTCCCATCTCAGGAGAAGTATGTTATTATAAATTTATTAGATTTATTAAAATAATGTAATAGTAGGAAGTCCACGTTTTAGTAGGTACCTAAAAGACATACGAAGTCTACACAGTTATTTTATGTAATAGCTATTATTACCTTGTGCTTTGTGGATAAATAATACCTTCGCCGATATAAGTAGATACTTACCTAATTGAGAGGTAGGTACTTAACTACAGCTTTCACGAAGTAGGTCATGATTGCCAAGTTCAGTTCAGTTTTATCCTAAATCCTAAATTGCGTTGTAAATTGGATTATCTTTCCCTAAGTATTTGGCAAAATTTTCCTTTTTATTATACCTGATTTTCTTTTTGTTTTTAAACAATATAAAAACTGACACTAAACTAAACAAACACTATAATCCGTTTTCGCTGTGTGGCATAGCCTGTATGTATATAGCCAAGTTATCTACATACAGGCAAGTATATAGTAAGTATAGTCAAGTTATTATCTCGGCTTTCTGTTGTGTATCTACTTTCAAGATTACGGTCACCAACATGCCTTACGTAGAGATATTGACATTGGCGATAATTGGGTTAATGGCAATAATATGTAATGAAATCGAGTGTATCCACAACTTACAAATATTATTTCTAACAGATGGACAGAAGAGGAACTATCATCATTGAATTGGAATTATATGCAGTGCAATAAACAGCAAGACGTTATAGGCGAACTTGCAAAATTGTTGAAAGAGGACGGTATAACTAAATCCAGAAATTCTATTTCGCGGGAACTTCTGAAACAGAATTTAATGAACAAAGAAGAACATGACATAATGTCTAAGCGAGAATGTGGAATAAAGCACCCTAAAACTGCTTTAAGCATGAATGAATTACGTGAAAATGAGATTAGTAAACTTTGTGAACAGTTAGTACAAGATGGAAAGTCGAAATTTCTTAATTGGGTGCAGAATATCCTGATTGATATATGTTTTACTAAAATAAATCTGGCAAAGAAATCAAGAAACGTTGACCCTGATATAGCGACGAAGACGGAAGATAAAACAGACAAAACCTTTGAAATTTATAAGAACAATTCTGATGAATTTCCTGTGATGTCGCCTGTGTCGTATCATAAGTTAAGTAAGTATCACGAAGTAAAAAAAAAATAGAACTTTTGGAGCATAGGTATGCACTTCATTCATACTTGTAATAATTATAGATAACGCGAAAAAGAGAAAAGTTTGTGGATAATACCGTCGTGCAAGGGAAGGGGGCATTACGAGTACAACGGCGATAGCTCGAGAGGCCTCATACCCGTAATATCTTTTCAGTCCTGGCTACTAACATTCTGACCTGGAATTTCTAACGTCTTCTTTAATTTGGACAGTATATCGAAATCAGAAATCACGGAATAGACGAAAAGAGTTTTAGAAACCATTTCTGTTTTATTAAAAATAACATATGCTGTACATTGTTTGCTGTCCATAAAAAACAGTTAGAGATCAATGTTATTTTTAATGCGTTACGATATCGCCTCAGTTAAATGTATGAATCATTTCTAGCATCGTTCTATTCTTCATTACATTAACAGCAGTATATTTAGGTATAAGTAAATGGCGTCATGACTGGTATTGTTTTTGCGCTCTGCGTTATCAATAAATACTTAACAACTTTGAAATATAAAACTCTCACCGTTTAACCACCACCATTTAGAAATGCTGTTCTATAACATAGTTTATATCCTAAAGATGAAAGTTCTATCTTTATTAAACTACTTATGTTATAGATAAGTCGGCATACTAAAACATACGTCGATAATATACATACCATGCGGCTATATAAATTATTTGCTAATCCGTTTACTAGATTTCAATCAGTCAGTGCCATTGGTGCCATGGAACTGTGAACAAGCCTCTATCTGCAAGGATTTGAAGTTTTTACAGCTTTTAAATAAGCTTGGATTCCTTATGCCTCTTGATACTGGCAAAGTCTTCATAAGAATACCGAACTTTTGGAGTGCAAGTTTCACATTCGAAGTGGCTGGAAAGATTTCGCCAGTGGATACATGTAAGTAGATTTTCACTGCTACTCGTACTGTTTCTATACAGACTTAATATCTATATTGCCAACTGTTTTATCTAAGTATTTGACGTGATACGTTCATTTGCGAAAGAGAGCAACCCTGCGTTTTCCTTCTGCTTTGTAGTACTTAGCTACTGCTTTTCCAAGCCTAAAAGAGGCTTAGCAGAATTTATGAGGAGTGCTGAGATTTGCTGCTTTCATAACACTGAAATACACTCAGCGACAGAAAAAGGGGCCCTAGTGCTTATCGTGTATTTGTGAAACAAACTAAGTGTTATTTAGGGGACGTTTTATAGGGTTCAAGGGACCTGATTAGTTGATTTATGTGTAACTGATATTATGTATATTACTCCCGTTCCACACAGCGGACGTATTTAAGTGCAAATATTAGGGTGGTAGACGGTTCGTTCCTGATCTGTTCCTGAAACCGCATAAGCGACATGTAATAACGTTGGTAATTGTCATCTCTTAATCAATAAAATTCTGGAGCCGTTAAAAATTGGTTTTGGTGCACATTAAAAAATTGAGTACATTCGTATTACAGGTTATTTACGAAAAACACTTGGCCCTTTTTTCAGTCGGTGAGTGTAATTAAGTAGGTACTCATCTATACCTACAATATGATTCATTTGCACTCTGCCATTTCTTCCTTTGATGCTAAAGCCTAGGATCGAGCTGCTACTGCGTGTAGAACATACAAGATACTAAAATATATATTTTATGATTAACTGCTATTGGTAATTTTATATTTTTTGTTTTAGCAAAGCTTAAATTCTCCGTAAACGAAATAGCAGACTGTAGCCATACTGGCCACAATCCACAAGACAACTTCATGCTATCACCGGACCACGCGAATGACATAAGTTTAATGGCTGGCCCGCAAAACGTTTATCAAATACAGAAACAAAAATTTATGCCGCCACTTATTAACTTTACACCCATGTGAGTAGCCTTTCTTCTCACGTTGACGTTGATAATAAATACAATTTGGATAGAACAAAACAACATGATATCCGGCCAATTGTTCTCTACATTGACATGCATACCTGCGATAACACTTGAGAATGCGTTTTCGAATACGCCCACTTACGCTTTACACTTACGCTCAAGTTTTATTGGACCTTTACTACAACCATTGGGTGAAATGAAAATAATTTCATTTTATGATGCATTCGAATGGTGCGTCATGTTCAGTCACATTAATGTGCCGGAATAAACTTTATGGTTTAAGAGTTTTGATTTATAGTTCATAAACTTAAAATTATTTACAGGCCAGGTGCATCGTTTCATGAGTCCAGCAAATCTAATTGGTTAGATCTTGTACAAAAGTCTCAAGAATGTAAAATAATCTCTGCAAGGTATGAAGATGTGCACAAATACTTACTACTAATATTTTTATTACAAGCTGATACCCTGTGTGTTAGTTGCAATCCTTTCTTTCCCACGGCTCAACCAGATTGCTCAACTCAGTTGATCAATGTGTGGGTTAAATCTTGTAAATTATTTTTAAACCAGTTATCCCCAACCGATTGAGCTTTAATATTGTATTCTGGTTTGGTTTGATGATAATGGTTAGCTTGGCCAGAAATCGAGTTCAACCTGTAACAAATATAGCTAGGTACTTAAATGTACATGTTTTAAATTATAGTTCTGCTGTTGGTGCGCGCGCTGATGATGGTTTGTCGGATGTAACAATGGGAGCCCCGCTCAATGATGACGACGTTATCATGACTCCACTAATGATGCCGCCAACGGCTTGTCCGATCGTTTTATCAACTGTTATGACCACTACACAGAAAATATCTGAATTCGGCGTCTCTCAAAGAGAACAAGATTATTACAATAGGTTTGTATAAAATCTACAAAGAAACAACGTTCTTTTTACTAGCATTATTCATATTAATGATTATGGCAATTTAATACCTGCATAATTATTACCTCTACTTATATGAAAAATTGCTTTATCAATATTAACAACAGCAACTTTTTTCTTGATTTTGCTGTTTTGACACACAATCTAATATTGATTGAATGTGATGTGACAGTGCGTGCGAGACAGCGTCAGTGGCATCGGATCGCATGTACGTTTCGGACGAGGACGAAAAGCCGGACCCGCCGATCGTGCTCGCTTCTCCGTTGTCAGTCGCCTACGCTGATGACATGAACGCGGATACCGGCGCGGATGCAGATGGGGATACGGTTGCGGAAGAGCCCGCAGATGGCGACGCAGATACATGCATTGACGACACTTCCAACACACTCACCCGCGTACAATTGACCTCCTAGTGCGGGCATGCACGGTACGCCGACATGACAACTCACTTAAATTTATTGATAATTTTAAGTTAAATACTAGACTAGTATTATTTTTATTAAGTGTTGTTTGTAAGTTATCCCATTAAACATCTGTAATATAACGTAAGTATAGATCTTTGGTTATTTTTAAACGCGTACTTTTGAGTATTTCAATCTCTATGGCGATGGCAAACAGTTAAATCTTTAAATCACTTTTTTCTGATACTTTTTGCTAGTATACCTAGGTACAATAAACGCTGAGTATAATCGTCATACACGTATTATAGCACTACGAAAAGATTACAAATCCTGTATCAACAGACAAAATCAAACCCTGCATCACATTTGAGCTAACAACGTCGTACTGACATGTCATTATTTACTTACTTTATTATATTTAGTTTCGAATAATTGCAGCAGCAGATCCTCAAGCCTTCAAGGCTCTGGATCTGGATGGCTTCAAGGCTAGAGTGAATGTCTGTTCCTAGACAGACATGCTTCATTATCGGCCGCATCGTCTCTTACCACCAGGTGAGGTGGCGGTCAAATACCTGGCTAGTAAAGTAATAAAAAAAAGATCGCTTTTTACAGCATGAAATTGCATATTTTACTATATTTATGACGCATTTGTCCAGGACAGAACACAATATGAAATGAATGACAGTGGCCGTGTGTTAATTAGTTTTAAACAACGTCTATTATAGGTATAATATGGCCACATTTTTCGGCACAGGTGTGCGCCCAGTAAAGCCCTCTATTAGAGATTAATACTCAAAGGCGCATAATGGAAAGTCTAGAACCATCAACTGACATGTGATCTCTGGTGTGGTACAGTAACTAACTTTATTGGTGTGGTACGTATCTGTTTATTTTAGTTTATAGATACTTTAGGACCAATCTCAAATGAAAACACCAATTACACCGAATAACATTGTTCTCCGATATCAATCGAAATCTAAGTATTGTCGTTAAGTGTGCTACTCGGTGTACTATTGTGTAGAGCTCGTCTAATCTAAAATGACGCGCCCCACTATCGCATTAACGCACACAAGCAAGTTTAAAATATGGACGCTATACATATACAAATGCCGTTGTAATTGGTCATTCAGTTGCCGGTGAGACACCAACGTAGGAGCTCGCGTTGTTCGATTGGAGCAGTGGACGCTCCCACACAGATGAAGTGTCGTTATTAATATTTGCACTCACACATCGAAATCAACTAACTAAGTAGTCGGGCGCGTCATCTTAGACTAGACGAGCTCTACCTACCTATTATTTCGGTGTACTCATTATGGTATTACTCCAGTGCGGTGCGATACAATATTGTTTTGTACGATTTAGTTATTTACTAATTTATTATATATTTCACTTTCGCTGCTAACCAAAATATCAACGAGTCAGGCGCGGTGCCAACAAATGCGGCCAGATGAGTCGTGCGCACAGCTGTATGGCCTATTTCGGCGGCCATACGCGAGTGCGGACGCCTGGCCAGGTGAGTCCATGTTGGCGTTACGCGAGTGCGCCGGCCAATGCCGAGTGAGTCCGATTGAGTTTGTATGAAGCGGCCAGATTAGGCGCGCACTCGCGTAGCGCCAACTTTGTATGGACCGGTCCGACGATTACGACTCAATTGTTAAGGTGACCGCAGCGAACGAGTTTATATATTTAAGTACGTACTGTTCATGGAGCATGATATACCCAGTATGTAATCGTCCATGCCTGGACAATATTTCGGCGCGACGTCCGCGCCCTGCTAAGTATACAGACATATCGTGTATCAACAATTTATTCGTTTTATTTATGTCAAATAAGTATAATACTACGATTTTTCATAAGTAAAACCAAAATCAACTTAGATATAATTATTGTTATTATATTCCGTTTCGAAGGGCAAGGTTAAAGGTAGCCAAGCGAACGTGACTCTCCACTTTAATTTTGTTATACATTCTATAATAGAAAAAGAATAGCTCATTTATCGTTCTGTAAATATTATATTATTGTAATAATATTACTATGACATCTTATTCTCTTAGCTGATAACTGACAGTAGTTGGCCGAAACCTACAAGACCCAAGTTAAGAAATGTTCTAATAAGTAGCTACGTACCTATCCTTGTAATAAGTAATGTTTACTTTGAGAGGGAGAAAAGATGAATTTAAAGATGATTTTGGATCAAATGTAACTCTTCGTACCTATTGTCGTGGAAACATATTTATTTCGTAATTAGATGTCTATCGTACCGTGCATTAGCTAGGCGTTAGCCTACTTATTGTATTAAATGGATACCATTATTAAGTATTTAGCACTTTTAATTGTGTTTATTGCATAAGCTTTTATTATAATACCTAATTCAGGTATGGCAAACCACAGCACACGTGCCTAAGGTAGCTGGGTGAATAATTTTGTAGGTAGTTAGGTGAGTTGGATCATATTCTCAAGGTCGCTAGTTTCGTCAAGTAAAATATTGTTGGTATGGTCTCCTGAGGGCCTAGTGTGAGTTCCGCTTCGATTTTACTTTACTATCGCGTTTGCGTTTACGTGAAAATTAGTATGGAAAAATATGTAGCGCCGCCTAGTGGTACGTAAATGAACTTTTTTTCTTCATACTAATTTCGACGTAAACGCAAACGCGATAGTTAAGTAAAATTGAAGCGGAACTCACACTAGGCCCTTAGGACTGTATCTATCTGAAATCGGCACTGACTCATCATCATCCGGGCGCTCTATCTCAGCTTCAGCTAGTTTTGCCGTCTTCTTTTCTTATCTACTTCGCGTACTTTTGGGCATCCTGGCGTCGTGAGCCTCGCATCCGACTCGGCGATATCAATCCATCGCTTGGGTCTCATGCGGAACCTTTTTTCTAATACCGTATAGGCTTAGTTCGTTCCTTTCTCCCACAGATAGTCATTTTCCTAACTGAAGCGGTGTACTGACAGACAGACGACATTCGTTTTCACTTATTTGTTCCGAGCTCAGGGGGCGACGCGAGTAAGCCGGCTGGTGCATGCTGGTGTGAGCGCCGGAGGGCTGGCTGGTGCCGGGCACGCTATACACATGATTCGCCTAGGCGGTTATGTGCGTGGCGTGTGTCGATGCCCGGTGTCTCGCCGGTGTAAGCACTAATCGGTCTGTATGCGTCACCCCCTACCTGAATGAGCTCGCTTAACTTTCCATTTGATTTATGACGTTTGAAAAGAGATTAATTAACGTAATCCTAATTCAAAAATTTTCATTCTTATCAGTCTCCCTGGCACATATATAGCACGTGAATACACCAGTGCAGACGTGTCTCTTTAATCTTTATCCGCGATGTCTGTTACGCTAAAGCTGCCACGGATGTGCTCGTACCACCTGTACTTATCTACACATTTTAAACGTATGTTGGTCGTGTTACGACTATCTCTCGGCAATCAAGTTTTCTCAAAGTTAAATAAATAAATAAATAATTTGTGGACAAATTCACACAGCGCCATCTAGCCCCAAACTAAGCAAAGCTTGTACTATGGGTGCTAGATAAGTTACCTTAAAAACAAGTGTGCAGTGGCTTAGCCTTATAATTTTTGGAAATTATAATGCATGAACCAGTTCCACAGTAAAAAAACAAAGCTGAGAGACGCTAAGTTGCAAAATTGTGACTTTTTTCGGTATGTTATAGGCTGTACGTATTTCGGGGACTGCGAAGGATTTCATCTCTGGCCTCTTTCCGCTCTCGGGACCCAGAGGCAGCCAGACGTTTCACCATGTAGGTACCAGTTATCTGCATGAAGCCCCAGACGCGATATTATCGCGTGCGTTCTTGCGATAATGCGTTCCGCGTCCTTTCAACAATGCTGCGTTATAATCGCCTTTGGTTTACACAATTTCAAAATTGTCACATTTCAAAATGTATTAGAAATAAAAACAAATATCGTAAGAACGCGGGGCGTGGGAATTCAAGCGACCTACTTTTATTTCTGTTATTTCAGCGGTTTGAAAGATCACGTGCGCCCTAATACACAATGAACTAAAAATATAGGTACAATCTTATAGTGGGCTTTTTTTAAAGTAGGTAAAGTAACGAACTTGATCATAATTTAATGAATACTTAATAAACTAAAATTTCGACTTCCTATATCTCTGTCAAAGTTTAAATTGCTAGCAATGTGAATTAAAAAAATTACAGTCGTTCATTCGGCATGCCTTGTACTAAGTGCATCAGCGAGATGAATAACTACAATTACAGTAGTAGGTTCATATTATAACACTAGCTGGCCCGGCGCAACTTCGTTTACGTGGTGTCCTACACCTACCCAAAACCTACCCTAGCCCTAATGTGGGATGGGGCCAGGGTGTCTACACAGGTCGCATCTCACATCTAAAACCGCCCTTGTGACCAAGCCACGAGCGTCATGCCATCTGACCTCTTGCTATCAACCCGAGCCAGTCGAGGTTCTAATACAGCTGGCACGTTGATGGTGGCAAGGGCAGAAGACGTCGTTGAGATTGGCGTGGTGCCACAGACGACCGGCACTTTGTTGGCACAAGAGGCCATGGTAGCCAAGGATATCTACAAGACTTCCGCTTTGGCAATGCCCGCTGGGGTGGTACCGCCGATCTACGATAGTACGCCGCCATCTTGATTCCATCCTGTGTAATGACGTCACATCATCCTACTCCAACAGAGCCTACCCATAAAAAGGACTGAAATGTACGATTTTGAACGAAACTGGTTATACGCTAACTTCGTGGAAGTAAATTTTATGTGCATAATGCATTTTTTTTCAAACAAAACATAATTTTCAAGCCTTTTTGTTTTTATTTGTACTCGTTTTATAAGAATACAGAATACTTAGGATGCACTCAAAATATTAAAATACGAAACTAATTTAAAAATATCCTACTATAAAGTACAATTCTAGTGCGATGTTTCAAAATCAAAGTGCGAAACCGATCGTTACTATACTTCCCAACTCCCTATTTATTTCGTTCAGTCTGACCATACGGTACGATTTCTGTGACGTCATTCCAGTGAATGGGATAAAGATGGCGGCGTTCAATTGGAGATAGGCGGTACCACCCCAGAGCGATCTTATAGATTTTGGGACTTGCGCTCTCACTGGAGTGGAGTAATTTCATTTCATTAGGGAGGCGTTCTGGTCTATATTGTGCCTTTGGTAGGTACCTACCTTCTCTATTGAAATGTTTATCAACATGTATGATACTCAATATTCTCTGGCTACTAAAGGTAAACCACTCTAATATCGCCATGTGGGATGAAGGTGTATATACTGTGTGTAACTATATAAGACCACCTATTTGAAATAACGAAAACGAACTGCATATCTCTCCCATAGAGCTTACTCTTCTAAATGGTTCATTGGATGCAGTAGCGCTGTCTCGGCGATTACTCAATTCGACCACGGCATTGGCTAAGCTTGGGTGTAATAACTACGTGGTTTGCCATTCCTGAACGATATCTTAATTACAATACGTTTATGTTAGGATTACCATTAAATTATGCTCTTTGATAAATATATTAGGTAGAGCTCGTCTAGTCTAAGATGACGCGCCCCACTACTTAGTTAGTTGATTTCGATGTGTGAGTGCAAATATTGATAACGACACTTCATCTGTGTGGGAGCCAATGAACGACGCGTGCTCCTACGTTTGAATTTCACCGCCAACTGAATGACCAATTACAACGGCATTCGTATATGTGTCGCAGCCAAATGGTTAAATTAGCCGGTTAATTAAACGGCTAGCTATTTAAGCAGTTATTTAATTGAAAATTGGCCAAATTCATGAACTTTGAAAGTAAAGTCAAATGAACGATATTGCCTCGAGTTTACGGAGCTCTTCCATTCATTGTCATAATGCTAACCTAAACTAACCGAATAGAAACCTAATGCAAACTATTATTATACTTTGAAGTTATTGTGGGTAGGTTAGCATTGGAACAATGTGTGGAAGAGCTGCGTAAACTCGAGGCAATATCGTTTTTTCAACATCACTTTAAAATCTTATGAAACTGACAAATTTTCAACTAAATAATTGCTCAAAAACCTAGCCGTTTAGTTAACCGGCTAATTTAACCATATGGCTGCGACATATGTATTGCGTCCATATTTTAAACTTGCTTGTGTGCGTTAATGCAATAGTGAGGCGCGTCATCTTAGACTAGACGAGTTCTACCTACCTAAGTTTAGTAAATAAGACTATTATTTGATTTATTCCCGCCCGTGATTTCTTTAGCCTTTTCTATAACAAGAACCTATTTTCCAGATGTTGTGTGTAAGTAATTACTTTACGGGTGGGCAGGTATATCTCACGCGCCATCATCGTTACGGACATCTAATACTTATATAGTTACCTACTACCTATATGGGCATATGGGGGCAGGTCAATTATGGTGCGAGGAGAATGTTTGGGAGCTTGTACGGAAAAAGCGGTAGGTAGTTGCTACAAGGTATTAGTGCTGATCGATATTTCAGGGACATTTTAGAGGAACGTGTTGTGCCATTGGACCCCTTTTATTAGTGATGACTATTGTAAAGCAACATAAATGTTGCCGTTACAGTGGCCAGCCAACAGAAACTTCGGACATTAATTAATTCAACAGACTGTCTGGTACTTAATCAAAAGAATTAATTAAAGCGTTCATTTAATTTAAAGCGTTAGCTGTATTCCCTGATTTTCTATTTTGATTATTGTTCCAATAACAGTGCCGGTGTGTAGGTAAAAGAGATATAGGTATATTAAAAAGAGAAAAGTTGGTATGTTTGTAAGTTTGTTTGTATGTTGGGGGGTAATCTCCGAAATTTATGAATCTAAACCTTTATGGTTCTGTATGGCTATAAGAATGCGGCAATTTGTCAAACAAAACCAAAGAACATGGATGAGGGCCACTTGAGGGACGAAACATGAATTTAGTTGAAGTTTTTGTGGAGCGTCTTGGAATGCAAAAACATTATATTACTCAATTCATATCAATTTGAATACAAAAATGTATGAATATATTAATGAATATGAATATTCCACATATGAATTTCGTTTTAAAAGATTTAGAATTTTGTAGAATATTAGATAAATTTCGCTGAATTAAGGGTCTTCGTGCCATTACCTACTCTATGGAAAAATAGGAAAAAAAGTATATTGAATACGTCAAATCCTTTTACACATTTGACTATTGTACTTACGTTGGCGCTAAATTGTGAGCGGTTATATCGTAGAGGGAGACCCTCTGATTTTAGAAGGTGTACAATAACGAAGGAGGCGGTAAAGGTTAAAGACTATTCAATAGCGTCGAGTTATAAGTATAGGTATCCTCTTACTATTTTGTGCTACAAACAAACTTATCCGACCCAGTGGCGGCATCACTGTTGTTAATTTCGAAGTGCCGCCATTTTTCCACAGAGAAACGTTATTTTTAAACATTTATTCTTTAGAATGATTTCTTTTATCAGACTTTTACATTTAAAAGTGATATAAGTATCGTTAAAATGTAAAATGATTTTTTAGTTATCGTCATGTTTGTGAAGTTTCTAGACGCTTAAATTGTTTGAAATAAGATCTCATTCATGTTCTTTAGGTATAGAAGGCGCTGATGGTTGCTGTTTAAAAACGGACTTACCGATGATCAATTTTAAGATATCAATAAATATAATTCATAAATACATTCATATTGCCTTTCATATGGTCAAACTTTGAGTCTTTTATGAGGTTAAAAAATGAGATTGACCTACAGAGATAAAAAAAATTAAATGAAAACAATTAGTTAGGAAACAAGGATGACACAAGTTTAAAAAATGACAAAGTCATTATCAAGTACTCAAATCAAAAATATTTTTTCAACGCAAGCTTTTATCGCGCGTACTAGCGCGTACTCTATGATTAGTTATCTACAGTACTTGTCAAAAGTAATACCCAAAACGAGCCCAAACACGATGGGTTTATTTTAGGAGTTCATATGGCCACCTACCATCTCCATCATCAGATCAGCTCGATGGTATCATAACACCGGAAAATGGGTAAAATTTTACATGCAAGATTTTATTACGAACGAACATGGGGACTAGTGAAAGTAAAAGTAGGTAGTTCAAAAACTAAAAACCCCGACTGCTATTAAAAAACTCAAAACTTAAAAAAAATACGAATCTTGGAAGTAAATGGGTAGGTGGTAGGTACCTAAGTATATTGTGCAAATTTTCATTTAATTTAAACTGTCGGGGCCCCGTTTTAATATACAGGTTGTCCTTACGCTCTGGACAAAGCCGAATACTACTAGTTGAGTAGAGTATTTAAACAAAACTGCAAAGTATCATAACAATCAGACCAGTATTTACCGAATAATCAACGATTTTAAATTTATCACTCAGGAGCAGCCTGTATGTAGTTGCATGGTCTAAGAAGTACCCTAAACATTGAAAACTCTTTTGAATTGCATTAGGATTCCGCGCCAGATGACTGCTTAAATTGAATTAAAAAAAATGTATTGTAATTTGACAATAATTTGAAGTGCTTTTCATGTGTCATGTCATGAATGTCAATAATTAATTCTAGATCAATTAATACGTGTTGTCGTGATTAAGTTAAAATTTAATTTATAAGACAAAATAGTGAAATGTTTTTTGTCTAATTAAAGAAAGGCCTATTTTATGATGCTGCTGAGTAGCAGTCTTAAACAGAGTTTCATTATTTGTCAGGTCACCCTGTATGTGGACAAGAATACCTAAGCTTAGAATGCGTACCCGCCTGCTTTCAAGTTTAAATTTAACTGACATTTGCACTATATAGGTAGGTACACACCAATTTACTTCCAACATACTGCTTGTCATTAACTTTTTAATTTTATTGTAGCAGTCTGGGTTTATTTAGATTTTGAACTGTTTGTCCGCTTTTTCGGTACAATTTGTTTGACGTATTACGACTTTTTAATTTACTCTTATGTATATAAGTTATATTTATATTTTTTGAAATCAAATCTTTAAGGCCTTCATTATAATATCTTACTCAAAGGGTATCGAAAAAAATATTTATTTAACTTCACAATATGGCACTCAAAGTCCGCCATTTCGATTTTTTTTATTAAACATCTATCTAAAACCACTGCGTTTTTGAGACGAATCTAACAATTCTTTAACTGTCGAAATGCATCCGGTCGTTTAGAAGATACGAGGTAAGAAAGAAAACAAACATAAATACAAGATACGCGCGTAAAACATAACCCTTCCTTAGCAGTCGGGTAAACTCGGGTGAAATAAAAGATTAAAACTATTTGTATGCGCCCGAACTCTATGTCAATCGGGACATTCCCGTCTCGTTTTCTAGTTGATACGATTAGTTATAGAGGAAATTAAACTTGATAATTTTATTTAGGTAACACTCATACTACGAGTATAAAACGATACTAATATAATTATAAAGAGAAAATATTTTATTTTTATCGTTTTCTTTGTTTGTTTGTAATGGATACCTAAACTTAAAAACTACTAATCTATTTTAACAGTGATATCACACAAAGAAAGCTACATTATCAGCGAGTAATATAGGCATTTTTTTTTAAATTAGAGATCCCTTGGAAAACTGCATGTTATCAAAATGTGGGTATCAAAATGTTGCATGTTCGCACATAATTTCAGAACGGCTGAACCTTTTCCACTAATTATTTTTTGTTGGATTGGTAATTGCCAGGAAAAGGTTCATATGTAAGAAAAAAAGAGTAGGTAGGGGTACAGTAGCGTAGTGGTCCTAGTGGTAAGGTAGAGGTATGTAGGGTAGGAGTATGACACCACGCGAAAGAAGTCGCACCGGGTCAGCTTGTATACTCGTGAAGATCAAACTCACATCAAGGACAAACGATACTTTATAAAAATAATAGACTGTAAGTTGTAAATAATTTAATTATCTTATGAACTTAGTAACAATTACTCACTCAAGCTATATTACACATCTAGTAACAAAATCCCGGTGATGTGTGAGAACCTGAGAGTAATGAATTGAATTTTTATTTACATATCTATTCTTCAAAATACTCTATAAGGTCACATTTTGCGGGAGGTTCTTCTAATGACGACCTGAGTGGTCCAGTGGTTAAAATATGCCCGTCTGCCACGCAAGAGGTCCCGGGTTCGATTCCCGGCCGAGCAGAAATTGAAATGATTAATTTTAATTTCTGTTACGGGTCTGGGTGTAGTATGTAAAACAAGTATGCTTTTAAAAGTATATGAGTAGTTTATCAGTAATCTAGCACCCATAACACAAGCTTTACTTACTTTGGGGTTAGGTGGCGCTGTGTGAATATGTTCAAGCATATTTATTATTCTATGTAACCACTTAAACCCGACGAAAAAGGGCAATTTGTACTTTGACTTCAGTCAGATGGATTTATAGGAACTGATTTGATCAGATATCCAAATACGTACGTACCTAATAAGTAGCTTTATAATTTCGTTAGATCTATACTTAGGTACGTTATGAACAAGTCTCAATATCCGGAGTTTTCATACCCACCTGGTTTGGCGTTCTGTAAGTATTTATTGAAAGATTGGTCATAGTTTTTGGATTCGAGAGAATCATGTCCATCGTTTCCGCCTGAGTAGCCGTGGTAGCTACTCGGACCGCTGTATGAACCGCCGAACGACTCTTCGTGCTGGTTTCCGTCACCGCCTGCTCCGGCTCCGAATTGGTGCTCCGAGTCGCCACCGTACGATTGTCCGAACCCATTATTATGGTCTGATGCGCCGTGTGATTCCTGTACTTGATAATGCTGACCGTGATCCTTACCGCCGGAAGACCCTTCGTGTGTGTGCTTCTGCGGGTACGGCACGTGCACTATCTGTGGGACGGGCACGGGATACGGCTTCGATACATGTACTGGGTACGGTACCTTCTCCACTACTTTCACTGGGTAAGGTACAGGTATCTTCACTGCAATAGTTTTGGTGATTTTTATTATTTTGACTGGCGTCTCTGGTATTTCCACATGTTGTCCAAGGTTGTGTAGTTCAGTTTCATAGCCTTCCACGGGAATTGTATGCTGGGAAGCCACACAGTAACCTATATAGGCTAGTAATATTATTAATTTCTGAAACAAAATAAGTCCCTTAATTATCTAAATACAGTATTATATACTTACAGATAGCGCAGTCGTAAGTAGTTTTTTATTGGCAGCGTGCCTAGAGGTAGTTAGGTATAATAGCATATTTTTTTGTTCTTTTTTGTGAATGTTAAACAAGGAAGTTATGTAAGTAATGCTTATGTAAGCATCAATACTGGGAATAACACACAAATAAGAAGTAACTTTGGCGTAGAGAAATAAGATGAAATAGTTGTTTACTAACCGGTACTCCCATTGTGGTCGAGCGAGTGAGAGAACGTCCACTGCACTATTAAAACTATCGAGTGACAAGTGTATCGAGAGGCTTTTATATAAGCCAGTCTCTTGCTTTGTGGAGATTGGCGGCGGTTGGGGCAGGCCGTCGAGATTGTGTAGGAATCTACTTTCTTAAAATTGAATCATTGATGTTTCGGTCTGTACAGAAATATATCTAACAATACTATTCGGTCGATTGAATCACATAAACTTCAGGGGCGCTATATCAAAGGGCTGTTTCGGAATATTGAATTACCTAAAATAAGTTGAGTGGAGTATTAGTAAGTATTAGAGTAAAAATAAAATAAAAAGCAGTTAATCAGCACCTTTTATTCTTACTTAGCAGTATAAAAATATTATTTCATTTGTTGCTAAGAAGTCAACATTATTTCGCCGTTATGTTTCTAGTTAGTTTTAAATTAGTATGCCTAAGTTAGGTATTATGTAAGTGTCTAAAAGAATTTACCTAGTTAAAACTGCTTTCATTAAGTTTGGTTGTGATATAATGTGGTGTGGTTTTGATGTTGATAGGTCTTAAATAAGAGGTATGTAGGTTGGTATTACCTAGCTAGATACCTACATAATATCACAAAATAAAGAACAGCCCGCCTCAAGAAGAAGGTCCACTGGAAACATTGCGCCATTTCCGTCACGCACACATTGACGTTACGTTTACAGCCATTCTCAAGCAGTTTCAAGCAGTGCTCGGTCGCGATTGTTAACGCGAGAACTCGTTGTAGTGTCCACTTAATTATTATTCATAAAATAAAAGTACTTGTACGTAACTAAGATTACTTTATATCACACAAGCAACGCACGCAGAGTCCAAGAACTGATGGGTGACCATTTCAGACTTTGAGGTGCTGAAGTTCGACTGAACACGATCTGAACAGCTTAGGAAGCAATTATGATCACATTATGGCAATCACATTGCTCTAGCTAATAACGACCAGACGTTTCTTTTGAAACATCAGTGTAAATTTTATAACTTCCTATTCAAATTTAAATCAAACAATTTAAAAGACAGTGTAATTTAGTGCACAGTTATGTGAAAGCGCAAAGTATGGAAATACACCTGGATTATCATTTCACTGGTAAGTAAACAATCGTGGTCGTGGCTATCGGGAATCAATTTTAGAAATTGTGATAAAAATATGCATAGTAATAGTGTGAATTTGCAATAATTGAAATCTTTATCTTAAAACAACATGCCATTAAAGACAGATTTAAAATTAATGGCAAATCTACACTAATATTATAAAGAGGAAAGATTTGTACCTATTTTTGTATGTTTGTATGTTTGTATTGAATAGGCTTCGAAACTACTGGACCGATTTCAAAAATTCTTTCACCGTTGGGAAGCTACACTATCCGCGGGTGACATAGGCTATATTATATTTTCTAAAAAATTACGGATCATTAATAAAACTCCAATAATGTAACCCAAGGTGTAAAAAAATACCCAAAAAATTCCTTACATCGCGTGCGCTGCTAAAACTATTGATGATAGAACAAAGTAATGTACTACGACTTTGCAGAACACATCATTATCTACAAAAAGTGTCGCGACAGTATATGTCTAACTATTATAGTTATGTCACAATAAGTGTTCTTTTATTTTCAAAATTTAATTGAAATGCCGCCGCTAAAAAACGCTCTTTGTTTGTACCTTGGTATTAATCCTTATCAAAATCAATTACTTCATATTCACGACTGCTTCAATACCTTTATATAACTTTTTGAATTATTCAATTCAGACATTCCATTCGAAAGATATCACGAGTTTAAAAATGTGAATATTAGAAAAAAGTCGCGTGTTCGCCGCTCAGTCCGCTCGGCTATCTAGGCAGCACGGGGTACGTACGGGAGGGGAGTCAATGTCAAGAAATACGGCCGTCAGGAGCCGGGTCGCCCCCTTCCCTCTAAAATGGTTGAGGAGACGGTTGGAACTTTTGTGATCGTAATATGGTGTCCTGTTTGTAACGGGACACTACTCAGTACATACTTAAGTATAATATAATTACTTCATATTATAAAACGAAGTCCCACGCCGTGTCTTACTGTCATTCTGTACGCGATAAACTCAAAAACTACTGAACGGATTTTCATGCGGTATTCACACACAGACTACATAGTGCGGTTTTAGACAACGTGATTCATGACGAAGGTTCAGGTGTATAATTTGTTAAGGTTTACTACCCGTGCGAAGCCGGGGCGGGCCGCTAGTTGAGTTATATTTCGGTGTTTAAATACTTAGATATGGAAATATTTCGATGTAAACAGGGTCGGATTTAGTATTTGTTTTAAAGAATTGTAATACTCAAATATTGTACATAGCGGTCCACAATTTTATATTTATTAGGGTTCCGTCCCAAAAATGTACCTAAATAATATTTTAAATATTCAGACATTTAAAAAAAACTTTAACGGATTAATCGCGAATTTACGTTTATTTTCATTTATTTATTCTTCTAGGTTTCCAGACATGGTGATGTCTGGGTTGCAAATTGGAAGAACAAGATAATAAGTATATGCAAGTCCCAAGTCCAAGTGCAAGGTTTGAACTTTTTTAATGTGTTAAAAATCATCAAAGGGGCTCAGCCATCACTCACCCGCGTTGAACTCTTTTGTATGAAAATAAAACATTTTCTGGAATTACATTTAAGCACGTAAATGTTATTCAAGAAAATGTTGTCTTTCTAATTAAATATATCATGTACTCGCAGTTGTATGATTGGCAGCTGCCATGTTGAAGCTTTTTCAATGATTGATGCGTATCACAAACCTTCCTACCTAGAAGCTGTACAACATTGTACAGCTTTTGCAAAGTTGTGTGTACATTAGTTGAATACTAAGCGATGCTCTTACAGTGAGGGAAAACATCGTAATGAAACCTGCAAATTCAGGAAACTGAATTTGTAACCATGATCCAATCTGGGCAGGTTCCCCTGGTAGCAGGGACACGGAGGTCAGATGGTAGTAACTCCACTGATTACCTGATCGCCAAATCCTGGATCATGGTCAAGACGGACCCTGGGCCCTCGTTCTCGAGAGTAGAACCGGGAACCGGGACGACCACGCAGCGGCGGGTTCGCTGTAGACAACGGCGTCCAACCGCCACTGCAACTCACCCCCCTCCGGTCCTCTAACGGTCACCGCGCGGGCCTTTTGAGGTCTTTTGAGAATCGTTTTTATTTATTTATTTATGATAATCACTTTTTGTTCAATATAGGAAATTTTATAAATACAATTTAATACAATATAGGTACAACAGCTCTTTCAGGCAACCATTTTCACGGAAACTGGTGAAGAATAATATTGTAGGCAATGTACAAAATACAGTTAATTAAAACATAAACAAGAACAACTACTTAGATACATAAATATCTATACATTTAACTTTTTTTATGTTATGTTATACGGCAGACAAACAGGCAAGCGGGCAACACCAGGGGAGTCACCAATGCGTTGCCCGACTCTGAAGAGACCTCTAATATATGTGAATAAAACGTGTGTCTGTACATTGAACATATTTAGGCACATATTTGAACATATTGAGGCCGGGACTTTGGTAGACCCTCTACATTCTCGCCTATTAGGGATGTGGTGGGTGTCAAAACGCGTCGACATTATATCGATTCATCGGTGTAATATCGCTAATCTTCTGTATACAGGGTCACAGAGGTAATGGCAGCGGCTCTACTGTAATTACTTGATCTACTAATATCCTGGATCATGGTCAAGTGTACCCCGAACCTGTTACGGGAAAAAGCGCTAGGAATATAAATATAAAATCGATCGAATCGAGACGACAACAAACTATCTCTACTTAGTTTATGAAATAGGCGAGACATGCCAAACATGCACAGGACTACACGAATATAGGCGAATACTCCCTCTACATTCTCGTGTTCCCGCGGAACTGTCCACATGTGGAGTGCGCTTAAGAACAGATTTTGATGGGGTTTTGAGTTTGTTAGTATGGAGTTGAACTTAAAATTTAAAATGTAGGGCATGTTTCATTTAATTCGGTTGGGTATAACCAGAGATACAGCTTGCCCTCTCTTTTCATACATTAGTGTAGTTAGTACTATACTAATGTATGAAAATCCCTAACGTATGAAAGCTAGTCCTTTCATACATTAGGGATGTCATTTAAAATGGTCGCGACGGGAAAAATATGCCTTAAAAACGATTTTCCGGACGTAGTCGCGGGCAAAAACTAGTCTATTAAGAAAAATGATACAATACGTAGTAATGCTAAGTATTCCATATCCAGCCTCAGGCAAAGGATTTCATCTTTTTAGGTCTAGGAGATGTTGCTTCAACCTCCTTTTGAATCCATCAGCACGTCTAGCACCATAGCCTCCTTCATCTTACAAGCCATGCGCAGAAGTTTGACAACGTCGCATTTTTTAATTTTAGTGAACCTGTAAACTACTGTAAAACTATCGTCGCGGTCGTCGTCTCTTTTATTTGATTGATGATACCATAGCCTCCTTCATCTTACAAGGGTTGTTTTTTAAAAATCGTATTTATCCAATTTTGGCGTAATACAGTTTCACAAATATATTTTTAATTTATCGTCATAAAATTCATAATTTTCCCGAACATTGACATGTAAACAATGAGTAAATCGGTTCACAGCGACGTTGCCGTTCCGTGCTGCAGCATGGCTTGTAAGATAAAGGAGGCTATGCTAGCACAAATGTGTCCGCGACATAGCTCGCGCCGCGAAAGACCCTTTGTTTCCTTCTCTCAATACTATGATGAAAAGAATAGTAGTATCTACGTCGCGCCTTTTCTCGTCGCGCGCGAGAGAACACTTGTACAGATCGCGCCAAACTTCTAGACGCCTCTGAAGTTGGCGCGAGCCGCGTCGCAGTAGCAAAAAACAGGTGTCAGCGGGGTGCGACGAGAGGCGGCGGCGTCTAGAAGTTTTGGCGATCTGTACTAGCCGTGCTGAAGTATCAGAACATCTCACCTCACGGGACAGAGTATTCCAAAGACGTACCGTATGGACAGAAAATTATGTGTCATACAAACTCGTAGCATTACTAGGCGTTAATGTTAGATCGCGAGAAGAACGGAAGGATCGACTTTGTACATCAGAGTCGCACTGGACTATTTATGTGGGTTTTATAGGTGGTTGTTTCGAAGGGCTAGCGATTTTACTTGGCGCGCGTTTCGGCAGTGACGTATTGTTCACTGTTGCAGGGAGGACAAAGCGGTAGGATGGCCATTTCCATATAGTGGACATTTTGGTAGAGTGGACTTTTTAATGTATCTAGACTTGCAATGGACGTTTTGACACAGTGGACCATATTAATATAAGGGCCTTTTATGGGCACGGGCTGCCAAATCGGACTGGTTGTATAGAATAAGATATTTATTTCCGATGGTTGGACATGATAACAGTAACAAACACCAACTTAGAAAAGAAATATAAATTAGTAGGTATTTCGTCCCTGATGACGGGGGCTCGAATCTAGAGAAAGAAGAAGCCATAGTCAGTCACAACACTGCCGAAAATCCAATACTTCCGAGTAACTACGACCTACGTCAGTGGCTCCCGTGCCAAGCTGTATCGCGTTGTTAAAAACGTCATAAACGGAGGCCATACAAATGATAAATTTCCATTAAGTTAGGGCAACCAACAACGCAATCGAAATCTATACGTAAGTAAGTAGGTAGGTAGGTTAACAGCAATATGCGGTGTTTCCCGCGAATTTTCTGTGCCATCCCTCTCTCGCCACAACCCTTTATCTATTTACAATACTGAGTCGCACGTGAGCGGCCACGACTCGGTATAGTATATAGTGTTATGTAGGCTATGACACGTTTTTCTGTATCAGTTAGCGAAAACGAAGAATAAAAAGTGTGTATCTTCTATTATTCTTCTTATTTTTTGTGTTACCTACCTATATTAAAACTAAATTTTGATGTGTCGTTAGAGTGGTCCTTTGTCTATCTATAGTAGGTACAACTACTATATGTCAAATTCTTTGATAGGTACTGATATAAGATAATTATTTGATTGTTTGTAATGGATAAACTCAAAAGTACTTACAACTG
The DNA here is from genome assembly GCA_905147135.1 of Blastobasis lacticolella. Classification (NCBI taxonomy): domain Eukaryota; kingdom Metazoa; phylum Arthropoda; class Insecta; order Lepidoptera; family Blastobasidae; genus Blastobasis; species Blastobasis lacticolella. Next base: position 11,601,615 of record LR990043.1, read on the forward strand.
ATTTAAAAAATTCGTTGACCTAGACATAGGATAGGAGCTACAGTAACATTTTATGCTATATTTTATCTTAAAAACATTTGAGAAAATTGCAATAATAACCCAAACGTATCAAAATGTCGCATGTTCGCGCATAATTTAAGAAAGGTTATTTAACTAATTCTATTTTTGTTGTGTAACTGTCAGGACCAGAAACTGGCACAAAACGTGTCGTGCCACGTGCGGTGTAGGGTTCTGTAGTTGCCTGTCATAATATGCGTGTGTTATATTATATGGTATTTTAGTCTATATTCGAAAACGATCGTAATTAATAATAAATAATATTGCAATATATAGTTTCATAAACATTTCAGAACGAAATGTATGAGATTCTTGAACGATGTTTACTTACTCTTTGAGTTGGTTCAGTATCTACTAATTAAGTAAAAGTTAGGTTTCTAAGTAGGTATGTAATGTAATAAATTCTATAATTATTAAATATAGTTTGAAAACTATTTCGTATTATTTATTTATTTTATTTATTTAACAGTTTATTGTGCTCAAGAAATACATAGCGAATAACAGGCAAAGTAATAAATGACACAACAAGCGCTACTTATTTCTAAAATAAATCTCTTTCAGCAGGCCTTCGGAAGCGCCATGTGATCATGAGACGCCGATAGGACGTGCACAATATTACCTATCTAAATAGGCATATATATACATATATATATATATATATATAGGTATACAGGGCCAGAAAATTGACGTCCAAAAATTTTTTTTAGGTGCCTCGTGTTGAGAGGTATCTGAATCTACCCTATTGGTCTACGATTTTTCGTAGTTTTTGAGTTACGATTTTTTTATGAATTATTGCAAAATTGCGACCGGATAAGTTTGAAAAGTTTCTAAAAAAAAAGTAGAAGGTTTCTTCGTTTTTTTTTCTTGCAGCTAAATCTCTATTATGGCGAATACTACACACACGATATATATCGTGATACGTATCGTGATCCATATCGAGTAATATTTTGGATCGCAAGTCGACCCTACACACACGATAAGAATCGTCGATATTTTCATTAGTCTGTTCATTCTTTCATTCATTTTGATGGCTGAATAGACTAAGTTGCCACTGCCTAGCCTAAAAAAAAGCATTTTTGTATGTTTCTGTCTGGTGTATATTTACGATTTTTACGTATTTTTACCAAAATGACTGATAAAGCTTGCGTTGCTATAGTATTAGCATTACGATTAAAAAGACGCGTAAAGAAAAAAAATCAGTAAAATTATGAAGATGAGGATCTTGTTGACTTTTTATACTTTTATAGTAACTGTCCAAGTCCATAGTGGCCACAGCAGCTTAAAAATAAACACAAACAATGAAAATAAATTTGAAATTACGTTATTTATCTGTCAGTTTGACAGAAATGTCGTGATAAATATCGACTAGATACTAGACGCTCGATATATATCGCACGATAGTTGATACGGATCGTAGATTTCTGGATTTTCGGAAATCCTGTGATCCGTATCACGATTCGTGATACTCTAGGCTACACACTCGATAAATATCGTGATCCTCCGTGAATCACGATATATATCGTGTGTGTAGTATCCGCTTATGAACTGTGCATTTATGCATAAAATAAACACCTCAACTTTCATGGAAGTTACTACAAAATTGATACAAATTTGAGGATTTGTTAAGTGAGTTATCATTTCAATTTTCAACTTTAAATTAAAAATCTAAACTGATAATGTCTTAGTTTCTAAGTAGCTTCAGAAAATGCGCTAGACTCATAATAATAATAAAAAAGTAGTACTTCATAGGCTATTTTTCGCTGAAATCAGCCATCAAAGACGAAGCGAGGTCGAAGTTTTTGAATTTTATTATTGATAAAGTCAAAAATTAATGATTGAAAATACTGGAAAATAGCTTATCAGGTACATTGGATGGATTGATTCAATAAAACAAAGATGATTGTAATAAAATTAAATTTATTTACAATAGGTTTTCAAAATGCCTCCCTCCCACTGAAATGCACAAACTACACCTGCGTAAGAAATTATCTTTTAAATGTCTGAAAGCTTCACGATTTGCTCTAACCACTCTTTTGGCTTCTTCAATCTTCCCTCTAAGCTCTTCTTCGCTCGAGCATTCTCGGGCGTATGTGATTTCTTTGTAGTAGCCCCAGATGAAATAATCGATGGGATTGAGGTCAGGAGAGCGTGGTGGCCATCTGATTGGTCCGTTGCGTCCGATCCATCTGTTAGGGTACGTTTCGTTAAGATAACGTCGGACTTGCGTTGCGTAATGACATGGGGCACCGTCATTCTGAAACACCATTCTGTTGACGTCTCCGAGCAACAATGGTAGATCGTTTTCTAAGAAATTTTTGTACGTTTCTCCATTAAGTCTCGACGGCAGTTCAAACGGACCAATTAGTTCACCACTGAGGATCCCGGACCACATGTTTACACTGAAACGATGTTGGAATGTAGAAGCTCTCGCATCGTGTGGATTTTCGATCGCCCACGTGTGCAAATTATGAATATTCCAACTCGTTCAAACCGTGACTCATCAGTCCACAGGATTTTATAAAAAAATCCATGATCCTCTTGCTCTCTCCTTAACATTGTTTGACAAAAATCAACCCGCAATTGGTGATCTGCTGGCAGTAAAGATTGGACTCGTTGAATGTGGAACGCGTGGTATCCTTCTTCGTGAAGTATGTTTTGAATAGACGTCCTTGGAATATCCAAAGTCCGAGCCATACTTCTTGTACTTGTTGATGGATTTCGTTGAATTTCTTCAAGCACCATTTCTCTGCGATCCGGATCAACTCTAGGGACTCCTTCACGTGGCCCATCCAGGAATGCGACCTGCCATTAGGGTGTTGTGCGTATTAATAAAAACACGATGGTCAGGTTGCTCCGGTTGTGGTCCACCTCGGCATCGAAGTTGGTCACGAGACAGTCGCGCTGCGGCGTGGCCGTTGCCTTGAGCAACTCCATAAAAATAATGCATCTCTGCATATTCACTTAACGTGTAACTCATCTCTAACACCTCCAAGTAAGCACAGTCCAAATCACAATGCGAAACAGAGTCCAATAAACGAGCAGTGGTCAAATCAATCAAAAGCAGCGGAGTCCGTGGGCAAAGCGAGTGTAGAAGTGGAGACCCCCCCCCCCCCCCTTAACGACGCTCCGCGAAATTCCGACTACTATTGTGTGATACTCAAGTGTTGCAATGCCGTTCATTGTTATTGTATCTTAAAAATTTACAAATGGTTATTTGCTATGCTTGCTATTATTGGCTGGTTATTTTATGCATGAAGCACAGCTTAAAGAGATTTAGCTGCAAGAAAAAGAAATCGAAGAAATATTTTACTTTTATTTGGAAAAATTCATAAAAAAAATCGTAACTCGAAAACTACGAAAAATCGCAGAACATACATAGGGGTGATTCAGATACCTCTCAACACGAGCCACTTAAAAAAAAATTTTGGACGTCACTCCTCTGGCCACCTGTATATATATATTCATTCTACTTACACACATAAATATATACATACACACATACATATACATATGCACGATACTATATACTACATACAGACATTATCTATAACTTAGGAGCACTCTGTGATAGATAAAACTCTTTGACACGCTTTTTGAAAATGGCAATAGACTGGCTGTCACGCGGAAGACAATTCCAACAGTGAGATTAAAATAGGCGTTCGAGGCCTATCGGCCGCCAAGGGCTTGTCTCTTATTGACTCCTCCGATTGAGGCTCCAACTCGGAAACTGCCAACTGCTGATAGTTTCCCACATACTCTTGCCAGTAGTTGATAAGAATATACATTTTCCTCTCCCGAATCCGAGGTTTTGCTCTCGAGACCATCTTTCTTAAAGTTGATGTAAAGTTGCTCAACAGCACTGATCAACTGTTGTTGATTAGTAAGAACGTCTTGTACGGACGACATTATTAAAAGCACTGATCTTACTTGGTATACTGCTAAAATGCTATTCGCAATACTGCGTGCACCTGGAGACATGGATCTCCGCTATGCTTGACCTTCCTGGCCTCTCTCTTGGGGTGGGCCGTTTTTTACTATGTGTCTCTCTCGATACCGTAGTACTGATACTTCCAACGTAACGTTTTCCTAGACACGATCAAAGTTCAAAAACACAGGCATAGCTAAAACGTGACAAGATCCCACCAATCGGAAGGGCTCGAAGGACCAATGTTGGGGGTTGAACCACACAATAGACTGATAAATGATAGACACTGATAATCTGCTAAAATACTGATATATTTGAAATAAATTTTATCAATAATGTCCGACTGCTTAGCTTACTTGATTGCTAAATATGCACTGATCTGATGCTTGGCGCGCTATACCACATAAATCGGGGTCAGTGCGGGAAATGCAGTGTATGCAAGTAAAATGTACGTGTTGTCTAGTGCAGCTGCTCGATATTTCATTATATTGTTACGGGGCAACTGGGTTGTAGTTACCCGGTAAAACTCGGGATATAATATATTTATCTATTAAAATGTTGTACTTATGTTTTAGATGGCTAAACATGTGCCTAAATAGGAAGAAGTAGTGGAATTCTCTTTATTATATGGTTACTAACTAAATTTTATGAAATTAATAGGCATGCGGTTTTATTAACCCGGGAGCTCGGTATTATCAAGGCGGTTCCCTAATTCCGCCTTTTGCCGTCTCTTACAATTGGGCCAAGATATAAATTCCACTTAATATTTTTACAAGTTTGAAACTCCATTACTGTAGCTAGATAAATATCTACTTCCTTAGATATAGCGATTGGCCGTTAGGGGCTCGGTATATGTAAACTCTCCCCACACAATTTTTCGACAGTGACTTACGTAACTACTCTGAATATGATAGATTGTAAACTAGAGGTTTTCGCAATCTTACGATGACAGATATATCGTCGCTAGCATCAAATTCGGTGGCTTTCATTTTTTTTTTGCCTGGTGATGTTTCACAGGCGCTAGATGGTAAAAACTTTTATGGAAAACTGCACTGTAATATACCCATCTACTTTAAGAAAGTATACTATACTTTCTGATCAAAATGTATGATTTGTAGAGTTTGGCTATGTAGAGCTAGGAGCTTGGCTTTTTATGAGATCAGATAACTTTTTTTCAGCGAAATCGTTTAAGAACTTACGAGACTTACCAATTTTACATGAAATGTTTTTGGTGGGATTTCATTTGAATCCATTGCACCCATTGAATCTGCGCCTTTTACGTAGCAGTATTCATAATCCGGGCAATGTGATAAATAATGAAGTTAAATAAGTTATTATATTTAAGCCGTACATTGCGCGATTTTACTTGTTATTAATCGTATTGGGCATTATTTATAATGCCAATATATTATAAATCACTTGGTCCATAACAAGGCCAGCACCCCTTTTCAGAGGATTGGATGTTAAAAGTTGCAGCTTTTTTAATTTTCCGGTATTTGTGTGAAAATCCTAGTCTGTGTATCTAATTTCAACTTCCTAGGACTTCGGGAAGTAGGTACCCTAGAGGTTTTGATGATAAGTGTCGTATTCTAGGTGCCAATAAAATTCAAATTACAAGCTAGACGAATGAAACTTTGTACATTTTATGTCTGCTACGTACCTACATCATATCCTGAAAATTCTGAGACCGAAGATATGAAGGACAGAATATTCGATGAAATGCTTCGAGAAAAGGTAGGTAAGTGCCTTTTGCTAGGTTTGGCGTAGAACTACCTTGCCCTTAGAACTACAAAACAGATTTTGAAAATTCGTTCACTACTATCTATACTTACCTGCTCAAATAAATATTTTTTTTATCGCTTTAACTAAAGTTGGTCAGACTCCTAAGAAAAGGAAATTTAGGCCTACCGCCACAAGCGAGTGTGTAAACGGTAGAGAATTCGAAAAAGCGTGCGAATCCAAAATTTGTAGAGAATTTCATAGGTAGGTAGAGCTCGTCTGGTCTAAGATGACGCGCCCCACTTCTTAGTTAGTTGATTTCGATGTGTGAGTGCAAATATTGATAACGACACTTCATCTGTGTGGGAGCCAATGAACGACGCGTGTTCCTACGTTTGAATCTCACCGCCAACTGAATGACCAATTACAACGGCATTTGTATATGTATTGCGTCCATATTTTAAACTTGCTTGTGTGCGTTAATGCGATAGTGGGGCGCGTCATTTTAGATTAGACGAGCTCTACCATATTCACTCCGATTTCTCTTGCCAACACTGGTGTTATTGTAAAACAGACTAAATAAAAAAACATTATATAAGTATGAATAACGTAAGTAGATAATTTTATTAAAATTAATATGAAATACATTATTGGCATGTAAGTTAAATGACAGGTAGTTGTAAATAATTTATTTTGGTTTGAACTTAGCTATAAGGAATTACTTATACTCTCAAGCGATCAGAGAGCACTCTAACTATAGAGCCAGAGCCGCCAATGTTGTATGCTTTCTCATGCCACAACAAGAGATGACCGCTGGATCCTTCAGTCGGGTTTTCAAACCCCCTGTAGATGTACTTCATCAAAATGTCAATATCATCATGGGAAAGGTTTGCAACAGCTTCTTCAATTTGCGCAGATTTAATCGCCAAAAGTACTTTCAATGTAAGACTCAGTGCACTATCCTGTAAAATATTAAATGTAATTAGGTCACTACTAGATACATAAAGAACTATGTTACTTATTATACAAGGTAACTTCAACTAATGGTAGCCGGAGCATTAACTTAACACAGTTCTTTTAATAAACGCCTTTTTACGGACCAGCCCTTTGTGCAGAGCTTGCAAACCCGCTAGGGAGTGGCATAGTACAGGCTTGAGCATTTCTAACAACCACCACACCCAAAACCACATGCAAAATTTAAAACAATGCATGTGGTACCCCTTGGTATAATGAATTTGAAGTGACCCTGTATTTAAAATGTACTTCACCTTGATTTGCTGATTTGATGAACCCAATGGAGCATTAGTTAATACAAGTTTCAGTGCATCCATGTATCTGCCTGTATTAAAAAGTTAAGGAATTTTGGGAATCAAAGTAAATGATGCTGCAAATTTTTTATCAATATTATTTCTGGTCTATAAGATCCTACCTGACCCATAGCAGTTGGTGCAATGTATTTAGTGATTTCTAACTATTAAGTTATAAATTTTACAGTATGACATCTTTGGAGAAAAAATCTTAATTGCCAATCCTCTAATAGTAAAATCTTTAAACTCTTTTGAAGTTTGAAAAGTGATTGGAATGATAATTGCAAAATTTCAGCTTATAAAATATATAAAAATTATAGCTGAATAATTTCATTTAGCAGTCATATTTTAGTGCCTAGACAGATCATGATTTGCCCAATTCAAATAATGTAATACATATTTCCTACAAGTAAATAAATAATCATTTTGGCGTTAATGTTCCGGTTGGGCTCTCGCGCTCGCAGGCTTCTGTGGCCAGGGTCTGCCTTGACCATGATCCAGGATTTGGCAGATTAGGTAATTACAGAGGAGCCACTGTCATCTGACGCCATTGACCCTGTGTTGCCAGGGGAACCAGACCAGATTGGATTATGGTTACACATACAGTTGCCTGAATGTGCAGGTTTCATCACAATGTAAGGCCATCAGTTTGTTTTTAACTAATGTACATAACTCAGAAAAATGTCTTTGGTACATGGCGGCAGTGGTATTTGAATTCAGTACTTCTCACTTATGAGTTCAAGTTACCTTAACCACTAGGCACCAATGTTCGTAACTGATACTCATTCCTTCAAGTATTGTATGCTTATTGGAAATGAGTAAACTTTATAACAATAACGATAAAATATTTGCACACAAAATATCAACAACATAACTCAAAGATATGAGTCACCAATAAGTGTCTGTATCTCAAACTCTTAAACTAGTACTAAGATTATATTATAATAAAGCGGCACCATTATCTTACAGTACTATATTAAAAGTAATTCTATTTAAAAAAGGATATTGGTTAAGAAAGTTGCAAACTTCTCCTTCATCAGGGCCTGTGGGTACAGATTGTTCAGCTTCATCCTCCTTGAAGTTATCTTCATTGTATTGGTCAATATCAATTTTGCGAAATGCGGAATTAGAAGTATTCTTAGCCATTATTCCTACAAGCAATAGTTATCCTAGCAAAAGGTAGAAAATTACTTATTATTTATCTGTGAATCAAACTACAAAATTCACTTAAATATGAATCCATCAAATAAAAAAGAACACAAATGCAAGAATCAATCTCCTGTCACTGTCAAATCGAGGTGTCACAGAACACTAAACTTCATTATGGTAGATTCACACACAAGATACGCCCATCGGTCGTGGACCTCAAATATCTGCAGCCCGACCGCCTAACTCGAAATTCCGTCCATCTTTGGCCCGTTCCATACATACCGTTTTGACCCATAATCGAACCCTGTTTTTCCCATCGTCTGTTTTGCTGTATCTAAATACGTAATAAAATTACACATTATGTGTACTCAATTAGTAAATACTTAAAACAAAATTTACCACTATACTTTGTCAAATATACGATGATAATTTTGACAGTTCACAGTAGGGATGGGGTGGTGTAAAATCATTATTGAATCTATTCTATTATCGATTATCATTCTCATAGAAGTTGAAATCGATAGTTGAATGGTTATGTATTTTACAAAATAAACTATCTATTTTCTTTTGAATTAATAATTTATGAATACGACATTAAAAACCCTTCCACAACGACGATTTCGACACGTGAGTATTTTTATTCGTTCAGTCAGCCTATACCGTACAATACGCGCGAGTCGATATCGTTGTTGTGAAAGGTCTCTTAGGGTGAAATCCAAACAAGGAATGAGAGTTTATTTACTAAAAATAATATAATTACCTAAATGTAAATTTTAAATGTTCGATTATTTTCTTTGAATACCGATTTTCAGTTGCCTTTTGTTATTCGTTATTCGTGGCACTTCACTAAAGGGGCGGTACCTTCCATGAAGTATGATATTATCCGTAGTACATTCTACCAAAAAAAACACGGAACTTTATAGGCGTGCGCCAAAGACCAAGAATAATTAGTTGTCAAAATTATTATCCTATATTAGATAAAGCATAATAGTATTAAGATGTATCAATTATTTGAATCAAATGTTACTACACAGCATCTTTACGGCAATCCCATCTTTTTTTTTTAGATACTTTATATGTTTAATTACTGTTTTAGCTAATGAAAGGCTAAAAAAATGTTACTCCTATTTTTAATGTTGTGTACTTTTAAACAATAAAATCGATTGTAGTTACATTTACTTAAGCTGCTCATAAAACACTATCTTCTGCCAAAGTCCATTGATAAATACTACGGGTGGAGAGCGCAACGCTCGGTAGCCTCATACCTACTATATACGAGAGCTAACTACCCTCACCGGGGAGCAGCTGGTGCTGACTGACACTGACTTCTACGGTTGCGTCTTTCAGGTGTTAAATTCACCTTTAAGAAATCGCCGCGCGCAGCGCGATTCGTTTGTTGCGAACCAACAACAAACAAATGTCAAACATGCACACATACTGAGTGAATGTGGAAATGTGGCTGTATTGTAATTATCCGTGTCCCTCCCAAAACGAACGAAAAAAAAAAATAAGTTTTCTTCTTATCTTATGTTGTGTTTGTCAATTTTGTCTACATTTTTGTGATTTTGGAAAGGGAATTAAGGACGTAGCAAAATTTATCTCAGTTTTGCATACGTTGTAGTCTGATAAAGCTATACAGAATTTTGTTTGTTTGAGACTAACAGAATATTTTCACTTTGCTATCATCATGACCATGGGCGATGAACTGCCTGTCACTTCATTGGTTTTACCTGTACTCATACGTCCAGTTCTAACTCAGGTATTTAGTTTTATTTGTTTCTTTATTAGCTAACAGTTTGGCCTTGTAAAAGTGCAAACTGTTTTACACTTATTTTAAAACTATGTATCTATTACAAACCCATTGTTGGAATATTAAAAATCCCGCATCAGTTTATAAGGTCATCAGTACTTTGTAAATACGTCGAACTCCAACCAAACACAAGACGATTACCATAAAAGTGAGCTGGTTAGACTTTGAGACAGTGGCATATATAGATAGTCCCAGCTTGAATGCCACATGAATCAATTATGACCAAAATTTTTTGCTTGTCTTGCTCTAATTTTTACCTAACATTTTGTTTCTTTAAGGTGATCATAATAAAAGTCATCATCATCACCATCTTGGTGTCAGTCCCGGTCCGCCTATCCGGTCCAGTGTCCGGTGATTATAGTAAAAGAAAATCACTGAATAAGCAAACATAGTCTGCACAGAATTTTATCACTGTCGCTTTTATAAAACCTGATGTGATAATTTAATCAAAAGTTTTGAGAATTTTGGATTGTAATGTAATATTAGGGTCCCACCCTAGGCTGCCCATGTAGCATGGCATTGCCCCTATTGTAAATAAATATGCCACTGCTAGAATAGATTAGAGAGTTACAAATAGTGGAGAGAGATGGAAAGGGATATAGTTTGTAATGCCTATATTAGAAAGGTACTTGTGGTCTGCTAAAAGGCTTTAAATTTGAAGGCTTCTTCAATACAAAAAGCCCACAAGTTGAAATACCACTTTTTTCAGTAAAGTTTTGAACATGAATTTTAAAAATTTTTGTTTCTAAATTATTTACTATTGTTGAGTATTTAGTATCATTAGATGCGTCTTTTAATATCTATCAATTTGAATTTTGATTGATGATGTACCTTATGCCAAGAAGCGTGAAATAACACTTAAGTCTTAAGTTTGTCAGAGATCTTTTTGGAAATGTGTCAAACCTTGTACAAGGTTTGTGTTCGGTTTTCATAGGGTCAGTAGGCCTAGCACAAGTTGCTCTCGCACGCGATAAGCGAGAAAAAGCGCGACATAGGTATTACTATCTCTTTCGTCTTAGTATTGAGAAAAGGGTCAAACGCTGCCTCATGGTGCGAGCTTTGTTATGGACACACTTGTGCTAGGGCCACTGGTATGCAAATGTGCATAGGCTGCAGTAGCTGCTAGCCATCAGACAGGCCACATGCCCCTTTGCCACCTTAATGAATAATTAAAAAAATAATTTCATCACTATAATAAAAATAAAAATAATACTCTTGTCCTTAATGTCTTGGTTGTGCTCTCGAGAACAAGGGCTTAGGGTCCGCCTTGACCATGATCCAGGATTTGGAGATCAGGTAATTACAGTGGAGCGACTACCACCTGACCTCCGTGACCCTGCTGCCAGGGGAATCTGACCAGATTGAATCATAGTTACAAATGCAGTTGCCTGAATTTGCAGGGTTCATAACTATGTTTTCCCTCACTTTGAGAGCATTGGTCAGTATTCAACTAATGTACATAACTTAGAAAAGAGTCATTTGGTACATAGCCGCAATGGAATTCGAACCCGGTACCTCTTGCTTACGAGTTGGATACTGGACCGGTAACCTAACTGGGCTACCGACACTCTATAATGACGAATTTTATCACTATAATAATTAAATAATTATAAAAGCATAATTGGTTTTTCAGTTAGAGAAATATGATTTGGGAGCATCGCAGACACTCCGTGCTGCTCTTACTAAAGCAGAAGCAGCTGTGCCTGGTTTGAATTATGATTTAGTTGCTGGTATTATGAGAAGAGCTGATATACCAGTAAATATGAATGAGAGTTTGTTGAGATTGCAAGGGACTCTCACAGAGACAGAATGTAAGATATTTTTCATATTTTGTCATATATCACTATGAAAATAAAAAATTAAATCACAAAAAAGGTAATAAAAACGAGTTAATAAACCTAAACCTTCAATTATGTTTCCTCAAATCATCGAGGTAATGATCACATTACCTCTGTAATGTATACTGGACTTTTATTATTTATTAGTTTTACTTTTTGAGTTAACTACCCATCGAGAAGTATTTTACTTTACTTCTCGATGGGTAGTTAAACTCATTAAAAGCTAGGCATAACTTTAGAAGGCTAAGCTCTCTGATCTTATGTTCAAAAATACTTTCTTGTTGGACACCCAAGTATGAATAGCTAAAAAACATTCATTCTAAGATATTTGCCTGCTATTTCACCTGCTTGCATGAACACTTGTTAGGTATGCCTCCTAATAAAGTGAGATTGACCCCTGAGACTGGTTCAACAACCTCCAATTGGCACCCCATGATTTTATAATGACATAATTATGGTTCTTGTATTATAGAGATATAGAGAAGAATGTAATTGGAATACATACATTATAGTGCTTGGCTACCTGACTCATTATTCAAGTATGCAAATAATTAACTTTTAATTTCAAGGTGCTGATTTGAGACTAAACAGGTCGGAAGAAGCATTCCAAGAACTTAATAAAAAATCTACAGCATTGAAGAAAATATTGAGTCGCATTCCTGATGAAATTACTGATAGGAAGACATTCCTGGAAACTATTAAGTGAGTAGAAATATTTGAGATGTTTCTAAGTATTGGGTGTACTATGTGCAGAAAGTTGGTGCTTTTGCATTTATAATTAAAAAAATAAATTCAAAAATAAAATAATCATCTTGGCGACAATATCGTTGTTGTGCTCTCGCGCGCTAGGGACCGAGGGCTCCTTGAGATCAGTATTACAGTAGAGCTACTGTCATATGACACTATTAGCAGGGGTACCTTACCAGATTGGATCATGGTTACATATTCAGTCACCTGAATGAGCAGATTTCCTCACTATGTTTGCTAAAAGCATCAGTTAGTGTACTACATCTTATGGTATGACAGGAATGCATAAACTGCCATTGAGCTGCGATTGTGGGTTTGATTCAATTACAATTTGATTGAGCCATTAGTAAATTAGCGGACTTGAGACCCTGAATCAAGATCTTGTCTAAGCCTGCCTATAAGCGTGATATAATCAGCATATTCTATTAGTCATGGAGGCCTGTACAGAATTTCAGCTGAGAAGGTTTTTTTTACTAAACAATATTCTTTTTTATTTATATTTCTATGTCAGTTGGCAATTTTTTTAATTAGCTGCCAAATTGTGATTTCATTCACAATGGCCTATGGAACAGTAAGGGGGCTGTTGGCGATGATGAGCTTTAAACCTGTTTCATCTGTAAAATGAATAGGTAATCAGTGTGTAAAGTTAAATGTGGACATTTGATTTTTTTAGGGAAATTGCCTCAGCCATAAAGAAACTCCTTGATGCAGTCAATGAAGTGTCAACATATACTCCCGGCCCAGGCAAGCAGGTGCTGGAGCAAAGAAAAAGGGAATTTGTCAAATACTCCAAGCGTTTCTCAAATACCCTGAAGGAGTATTTCAAAGAAGGACAGTAAGTAACACTTTTTGTAAATTAAAATTGTTCTATAATTGGCTACTTTATGGAACTTAGATATATGGACTAGACGTACGCAACTACGTACACTGTACGTAAAACTTATTTTTGAGACTTGCCACATCTTGAAGAAACTTTGAAGTGGAATATCTCAGATAAACAGGACGCTAGGACGCTGCCATTAGATAATGTATGTTTGTAATTTTGTCCTCTTATTGATTTGCAAAGTCTGAGGAATAATTCCAAAGTAAGTAATAAACAGTTGTACCACAGAAAGGTTCTGTCTTACCCCGTAAATTCACTTTAAGCGTGATTATCATAAAATCTCATATTGTCGTGTTTCGAAATTATAAAAAAAAAATTTTAAGACTTTCGTGGTTATTCACTACACTTTCACTACACATATTATCGGGTTTGTTACCACGGTTAGTGTTGTTTTACCTCGATATTTCGACGCAGTTGCATGCGTCATGGTCACGAGTTGACTGGTGCCGCTGTGTGAAGTCGCTCCTAAGGACAGACATATCGGTCCACCCTCTTTCGGATTCGACGATTACCCTCACTTTGAACTCTTGAACCACTACCATTGTTACTCGCTTGATTCCCGCAACACACGAAACTCACTACGTCTTTACGCGAAACTGAAATCGAACCATTTTTACGATTGTATACATTTAACACTGGATTCCACGCACTGGACAGTTTAAACCCATCTTCACGATTAAAATTTTTGTATTTCGTTATTTCTATTGCCTCCCGCACTAGGTGTGGTATATAGTGACGTTCCGTCGACAGTACTTGGGGGTTATGTAACTCGATCCAATGATTCGTTTCGCTTTGAGTCAGGTGTTGTGCTATGGCCGACTTCTGTGCGTCGTTGTTCCTTACAGCTCCTATATGCTCCTTTATGCGGTCGACAATTGTTCGTTTTGTTTGACCGATGTATGAGCTGCCACAACTGCAGTTCACTTTATAGACGCCAGGAGTTTGAAGAGGTAGGCAGTCCTTAGGCGAACGAAGCAGCTTTCTTATTTTGCTGAAGGGGGTAAAAACAGTTTTTATAGAATATTTCCCTAAGAATCTACCAATTTTATCAGTTACCCCTCTTACGTATGGCAAAAACGCTGGCTGTCGCTGTGCCTCCTCCTTTCTCATTTTTGGTGTGCGTTTAGGTTTGCAGGCTGTCACGCTGTACCCATTACGTCTAAGAACAGTCCTCACATGCTTCAGCTCTTGTGAAAGATGGTTGACATCACATACATCGTAAGCTCTGTCTGTCAGTGATCTCACCACAGAATCTAGATGACGTGGGTGATGGTGAGAAGTCGCATGTAAATACTTGTCTGTATGTGTTATTTTTCTGTAGACAGAGTGACCCAAATTTCCATCTACTTTAACAATCACCAATACATCCAAGAACGCAAGCTTCCGTTGTTCTTCAACTTCCAAAGTAAACTTCATTTTTGGATGGATATTGTTTAAAAATACCAAATATTCTTTTACTCGTTCCTCTTTTCCTTCTATTATACAAAAAACATCGTCTTGGTGGCAGTGCGTTGTGCGGACGTAAAAGTTGTTTTTGAATGTCCTCAGGTATGGCGTTTTTGCATTCAACGACTAAGGTATTCGTTTGCCGTTTCACTCTAGGGGTAGGATTATAGTTGACTGGTTTATATGTAGAACTATGCGTCGAAATATCGAGGTAAAAACAACACTAACCGTGGTAACAAACCCGATAATATGTGTAGTGAAAATGTAAAAAAAGAATTGATTTTATTTTTATTCTACTTCGATGGGCATATAAGATATTTTCAAAATTCCATAAAAATGTTGAATGACCTTTTGAAATTTTATTTATACTTATGTATACCTTTCCTACATTTTCAGGGCTAATGCAGTATTCGTGAGCGCATTGTATTTGATCCACCAGACTAACCAAATACTGTATACTGTAAAAAGTAAGTCGGAGTAACTACATTCGATAAACTGACATACATATTGAGGTATCTGTAACAAATTTCTACCTACATATTACTTTATCTTTCAGTACATTTTTAAATATACTATGTTGTAATATTATTTGTTTTATTGTTTTTAAACACATTGAAATTGTTTATTTTATATCAAGTAGTTATAATGAGATAGGTAGATAATGAATTAATACAGTTAAATATTGTTAAACTTTAGATATAGTACAATAATTTGATGTACATTTCAGCTCCAAGTTATTTTTATTCAGCTTTACTGCAACTATAGCTTTATAGCAACTGGCTATACTGAGTACGTACTTTAATTGGCACCTCCATGTACATTTAATACTAAGCTTGTTACTATTAATATGGTAGCTTTGTGAAGTAGAATTCTAGAACATTCATAAGATCTTTTAAAATGGCGTTGTCTGGATGAAAATTCTTGTTAAATTAATATTTATAAAAATAGCGCTTGGCGTTATACATATTTGTATCAGCCCCGGTTGTACTCTCGTCTTTTTAAGAACCCTCTACACGGCCAACGTGCATTCCAATTTTTAATGTGTAATAATAAGCATCTACAATCTACATGGTATTGATCGAATATGATAACATGACGCATTCACGCGGGAAATATCAATAGTTTTCACAATATACATATAAACTACTGTTTGAGTTACTGGATCATCATTGTATTTACTAGCCAGCGTCTCGACCACCTTGAGGGGGGTGAAGAATTGAAATAGATTTGCGCTGCGACCAATAGTTACAAAACTAAAATGTGACTAATTAGAACATGCGACCGATTAAAACAAATACTAAGGTTTTAGTGTTATAACCAGAAAGCTAATTACGTAACTCTGTTGCCAAAAGAATTATAAATTCAATGATTGAAATTGTTACTTTTGCGAATACGTATGATCGATTTAATAGTTTCAGTTTATTGCATTGGAACTTTGTTAGCAACTGAACTCATGAAATCGATGATACGTAATCGCAAAAGGAACAATTTCAATTATTGAATTACAAAAATTGTTAGCAACAAGGTTATGTAATTAGCCACTTATTAGAACAGTTCTTTTTCAGTGTGATGAATTGTTGCCGATTACTTTCATAATAGTAAAAGGTTATGGACGGCAACTGAACTCAACTGCTTGTTTTGGACTACACAAGTAGCGCCTATCTGTTAATACCAGCAACAAAGACAAACAAAGTGTCTCCTCAGATTACTTATGAGTCTGACAATCATACAATCTGATAATTTTCTTTCAGTTGCCAAATTAAGTTTATAAAGTCATTGTCTATTAGATATCTAAATTGAATGTTATTCAACTAGCATTATATTTGAGTATTTAATACGTCTTAAATAATGTAGAAATATTTGGTTTGGGACCTACTTGTAAAATTGCAAGTTTTTGCTTTGGATATAGACTATAGTTAATTTTATTATGCATAATTAATATAAATATTTAGTTTTATTTGGATGATTGTGTAAATTAATTGTTTTTTTATTAACATAATAACAAATAAATTGCCCATTTCGTTTTGCTTTTCAATATAAAAAGCTGTTGTACTGCAGCGTTTTTCATAAAATGTAAGTAATTAAAAAAAAATTTAATTTGCTTGGGTAAACATCTGTACTCGTGTATACTTTGATTTATATTGAGAGTCAGTGAAATGACATCCAGCAGTTCGTCAAGTATAAGGACCCTTTTACACGAGGCCAATAGCTGGGACAGTCCACTTTGCCAGTTCAATAAGAACAATGCATTAGCAGGGACGGACCAGTAAGCCACTCCAATAGGATTGCCAAAATATTAAATAATAATTGTCCTTACTAGACTGGCCCCTCTATTGGTCTAGTGTAAAAGGGCCTTCAGTCGGCACAAGGCACGAAAACGAACAAATTAATACCATTAGATGCGACTGTAAAAAATGTGTATATGTATCATTATGTAAAAAAAAGGCCCTTTTTCATTCCAATACCTAATCGGGACAATCTGTAAGCCAGTCCAGTAAGAAAAATGCACTGGGTTCTTACGGTTGGCGCATGTTCTTGCCGCACTGGCTATTAACTCCGTGTAAAATTGCCCTTATACTCGACGTACTGTCATTTTACTGACTTACAGTAGTAGTAGGTATTTAGAATGTTATTGTATATAAACTAAAAGTGTATGTATCATAAATTGATAATGTTAATAATTAATAAATAATTATAGTAAAAAAGAGGTATTATTGTGACCTAATGTTTAAGGTGGTTCGACACCCATACTAAATTTCTTTTGTCATTCTTTCATTCGTTTCGAGTGTTTATATTTTTAGTAAATGTATTTAATGGTCCGCAAAATGAGACTCTTGTTTATTTTCAATTTCAATTTATTTTATTCAGAGAAAAGAGATCCATTTTTGTTAGTAGTCCTTAAGATCGCTGGTGACGCTGTGACCCGAATACCCTTTGCATCGAGGTGCCATTTAGTGTAATGGGGAGTACTGGGTCAGTACACTTTCTAGCGGTCTTATACACCATCTGGTCTTTAGAGTATCTACTCGCCTTTTTTTACATTTTAAATTAGGCCATGATCCTCTGCATAACCCTCACACACTAAGGATATCCCTTAATGCCCTAACTGTCGGTGCCAGCAACACCATGTCTTAGATAATTGGCACATACGTCATCAAAGTAACATCCGACATATCTGTTGCTGAGACCGATAATTAGATCATTAACATAAAGGTTGAAGAGTTTAGGGGAAGTCAGCCTTACCCCGCACTCCAACCTATATTCCTCTGAAAGTGCGGCAGCCCACCTCACATAGTTTGTTTGGTTACTATACAAGTACCGAAACACCCCAATCAAGTCACTAGGCATGCCTCTTCCTTCCTCTCATTTTCTCCCAGAGCTTGTCATATGACACGAGATAGAAGAGGTATGCATGAGGAAGCATGCATAGATAGGGATATTTCGGCCGGTATAGTACCTAACCGTATGCTTAAGGCTGGCCACCCCCGGCTGTTCCCTGCCTTCACTTCAGTACATGTTTCTATTAGTACATAGTAATACGGCTGTAGTAAGAATTTTTAGTTTTTTTTGGAAAATTCGTGTTTAACTGATAAAATATTAATGTTATATCAAACGTTTTTAAGAGACAATATAAGTAGGTAAATAGTGCAGCTATAGATACAATTCACAGTAAATCGAAATATGTCACTAAAAAAATCATTAGTACCTTAGTGGAGAGTATTTTAATGGAGAGCGGGTATACTCGGACTCCCCCTACATTACAAACGGCAAGCCTGTAAAGGAAAGTCGATCAAAGGTTACTTAAATTTTGTATGAAAATCGTATCATCTTAAGTTGAAATAATAGGCATCCAATGAAAAGGTCTAAGTAGGAAGTCAATGTCAAAACGTATTTTTTTTTGGCGGCATCGGGGAGTAAATGCGCGCTCAACCTGTCTGTGAGGACGGGGAGCGCAGCATTTCCCGCGGGAGTGGTCTTCCCTCTGGTGGCCGGGCTTCATGGGGGGCGATCTGCTGCAGGTACCGGTGCCGCCCGTGGTCAGCGCGGTCAAACATTTGCCGCGAGAGCGACCGGACGAACTCGACCGTGGCTTTGGCTTGCATGCGGCACCATTCGCAGCGACCGGTCGATGCAGCAGCCAAGGTACGGCACAGTGGTCTTCCGCTCTACATCTTGGCCTCGTAGCTTGAGTGGTGGTGGGAGGTTTTTGTACATGCCGGTACAAATTGCGGGCATCTAGTCGACGTTGCCGGCCATCCTCCATTTGTTCAGCCATTCGAGGATTACGTACGGGCTACGTGGGACATAGGTGCATAAACCTACCGGTTTCAAGAAATAGGGCCCGCGGGCGACCAAAAAAGCGATGACTTGACATCGCTGAGTCTGTTGCAAGAGCCAACGGCTTACGACACGAGGATGCCGAAGATCGGGCGAAGTGGAAAAGAATGAGTAGGAAAGGCCGGGATAAGCGCTAGGACAATTTGATAATTATTAACAACGTCGACAAAATTGTAAAATAAAATCTGTTTAAAGTACCTACCTACCCTTATCTGGGTACCTCCCCTACAAATAAAGCGGGGGTAAAGTTTGGTACGTACAATCGGGCATTAGGGTATCAAAAGAACAGTTTTCCGTTTCCAATGTAGGTATTTAGCTTCAAAGTGTTTTT
This sequence comes from Blastobasis lacticolella, assembly GCA_905147135.1. Lineage (NCBI taxonomy): Eukaryota > Metazoa > Arthropoda > Insecta > Lepidoptera > Blastobasidae > Blastobasis > Blastobasis lacticolella. Next base: position 11,621,165 of record LR990043.1, read on the forward strand.
TTGTTAGAAACACGTCCTCTAACAGCTAAACCATATTATTAGGGTGTAAAATATTTAGCGTAACAATGTTATTTATTAATTTACTTAAAATGAAGTTAAAAGGAAAACTATCACAGTGGATTCTTAAAGTTATGTAGATATAAAATATGTAGTTGTACCAGTTTTATTAAACTTGTCATTGTAGGTAATCCCACTGTGCTAGAAATGAATGAAAAAAAGATTACCCATCTCAAAGACGTAGCGTTAGCGTTTGGCGGACTGAATATCTAACGACCTGAGTGGTTCAGTTGGTCAACAAGACCAACATGCTACGCATAGGTCCTGGGTTCGATTCCCGGCCGGAAAGAAATTGGATTGATGAACTTTAATTTCTGTTACGGGTCTGGGTGTTATATGTATAATGGTAGGTCTTTAAAAAACACATAGAAGTAGATTATCGGGGGTCTGGCACCCATAACACAAGCATTGTTTACTTTGGGTGTAGATGGCGCTGTGTGAATTGGCGAAACATATTTATTTAAATCTAAGTTAAATGTTATAAAATACACAAAAATAACGATTTTTAATTAACTTTGATTCATTACAGTTGCCAGCACAACTTTGAACACCTAATTTTCTTCATAAAACAGTTGCACGGAGCTTCAGCATACGAGCTTCATCAGCTGTAGTAAGTAGTTTAATTTGTTCGCTCCCATACCATACCTTTTCATAGCTACCATACCTTTTTTCATAGCTATTCTTCAAGTAATTCTAAGCATTTACGCGAGGGCCAGACCCCGAGCCTTGCCCATGATCCAACATTTGGCAGGTCAGATGACCCTGTTAACAGGTGAACCTGACCAAATTCGATGGCCGGTATCTGTAGGTGTCTCACGTTGTTTACCTTCTCCGTAAGTTGTAAGAGCATCGGTTAGTGTTAAACGAATGTTCCTGTCTACTCTCGAAAAAGTAATTGCGGCGGTATTGGGGTTCAAACCCGATAACTCTCGTTTACGAGTCCGATTTTTATTTGAATTCATTGGTATTTTTTATTACAATCATTTGCATACCTGGTATATTTTTTGAAATCGTAAAAAGTCTAAACCGTATTTTATGCGGATTCTGACATCTCCAACGTTCTTTACGCACGGAAAGTGTCATGAAAGACGAAAAACGCGCACAAAGCATAGGTACACTGTGGTAGCATGAGGTTTTTTTGAATTGAATTCCATATTATAACTAAGGGAACTGAAATAAAAACTCGAAGTTCATTGACGCGTAAAAAATAGTACGCGGAAATATGTGGAGGTCGTGGTGAGCTCCCGTGTCAAGTGTCACGGGCGGCGCGGGCGGCGCGGGCGCGGTGTCGGGGCAGGAGGCACGACCGGCATTGTGCGCGTGCACGACGAGACGAATCACAGTGCAGGCCTCATGACCCGCGTAAAAGCGGTCACGAAATCATTTGACCGCCTCCGCCACAGGCAGGTACCGAAGTGTGACATGCCGAAGACACCGGCCCTCCGGCTTCCCACGATCAGGGATAGCATCTTTTGACCATCACAGCGTTTTGAACAACAAAGAAAAGTGAAAAAAAAGCGTTCAATAAATGTTATCGGCTGCAAAGAAAGTTAACCCATCAGAGAAGCTCGGCACTATGCATAACACAATAAATGCATAGCTCGGCACTATGCATAACACAACAAATGCCTGAATCAGATAGGTACCTTTAAACTTCCGCTATTGAATATTAAGGTCGCTTTCTTTTCACTTTGGGAACTTATTTCATGATACAAAATCATAACAATGAGTCAATCATGCGGATCAGTTAAAATATTCATAGCTATAGAGCGGAGGCGTAATCGATTTCAAGTTGTACGCATCCTGCGCCGGCGCGGGCGCCGCGCTCGGCACCGGCCGCAGATGAAAGCGTGCGATATGGATACCTCCGCACGGGTGATATGATCACTGTGTAAGATTACTTCTTCTTGCGATATCAATAGCTTATGTGATCAAATTAAGAGTTATGAGTCTGTATTTTTTCATTCCACTGAGGTGGCAAACAAGCTTACCGCAGCCTATGGACGTTAGCAAAATCAAGGGCATCACCCACGCGCTGCCGACTTAGTAAAAAGCTTTTCCACCCTTTATGAAGAACTCCATGTTGTACTCTCCAGGTAAATCCTCTCATTCTCGGGGAGCTCATTCCACAACCTTATATAGTGTGTGTGGGAGAAAGTTACTTTAGGACCGCAAAGTTCGCGACAAAGTCGGGTCCAAGGTGTGAGGATGAACTCCCTGTCGATGGCGAGCGGTGCGATGATTAAATATAGCTGTAGGTATCATGCCGAACAGATTGAAATGATATTTAGACAGATTTTGGAGATCACCAATCCTACAATAACTGAGGGTGCTTCTGCATTTACACGAATTCGGTTCGGACCTATACAGTTCGTATTCGTTGTGCACTCATACGTACCTCATCGTCACAGCCTGTAACAGTCCACTGCAGGACTTGATGCCTCTCCCACGAAAGGGGAGGTTATTGCCATAATCTCCACGCTTGGCAGGCGGGTTGGAGATAGCAGTGTTTAAATATAAGAATGGAAAATGCTGCTGCCCATTTTCTAGACTACGGAGACTTTTGATATTTTGCCTCGAAAACATTAGTCGCCTTGTACGACACCCATTAGTGTAAGGGGTTGGTGATATTCTACTCTGCCGGACACCACACGGCCATCTGCCGGATACGGATCATACTTACCTACATTTAATAAAATCGTAAAGACTGTAGATAAATTGAAGATAAAAAAAATCAGCCAAACATAACAAACTAAACACATTACGACAATTTTTTAAATGTAAATACGTAAGAAAGAATTTGTCTATGTTATACACGCAGACGAAGTCGCGGGCTACAGCTAGTACGTCATAAAGATAGAGTGACTTAGCAAGTTTAATTTTCACTGGATGTTGGAGTTGGTGCAACGCTGTTTCTTGTTAGGAAAATTTTATTAGCTTGAGCGTCACCTAAAGTTTAGTGCAATCGAACATAAGCCAAGTTTATACTTTCTCAGCAAATATTCTACCCATTAGATAGTGCAAACCCAAAAACGTCAATACGTGCTATTCGCACTCATCCGACACATATGCAGCATACGCGTTGGAGATTTGTGTATTTTAATATGTAAAATATATCCGAAATATATATCCAACGTTACATTCGGTTCGATTTGTGTAACATATATTTCCATTAACTTACGTATTAGCATCACAGACATGAAAAAAGCTAGTTTTGGATGCAACACATTTTGAATGTATGGCCGAGGAGCATCCCGTAATTGTTGCACATCAATCTCCGTTCATGGTTGCAAAAACAAAGCATTTGTTAGTGTAAGATATCGCTGCTCGATAACTGAAACTGTATCCGTGATTTATTTCGACGGACCGGTCAAATTGCGGCATTATACGGGACAGAACGCACATTTAGAAAAGATTTATCATATGGATGCATGCAGAATAGATGGGTACATATTTCTCATTATTACTAGCGATCCGCCCCGGATTCGCACAGGTAGGTATAGACAGAAAGTATCTACCCAAATAATCCTTGTGGATTACCCTATTTACGGTAAACAAAGTATTGAAATCCGTTTTATAATTTAGAAGTATTTAGTGGGTAAAGACGCGGATAGTGACTATGTTTTATGTAGGTAGAGCACTTACTGTAAAGATAATTGTAGTGTTGTTCGCTTTGATTTCGGGCATTACATACCACGAAGCAGTTTTGTGTAATCTTCTTCAACACTTTATTTGGTCCTACATTCTAAATATATAGAGGTACAATACCCCAAACCGGCGTTTATGTATGAAATTGGAATAACGGATGTGGAAGAACCTTTGTGACTTTTCAGGACCGTGACAAGTTCCACTTCTTGCCTATTGTGGTCAGCCTATCCCTACGGAAAAAAGGCGTGACGTAATGTTTGATTGTATGTATGTATAAATATTCCTGTGGTTTATTCATAAGCTAATTTGAATCCTACACTTGCTCCTACATGAAACTTTTGCCTGGGTCCAGCATATCTAGCATATCTAGTATATCCTTGATATGCTGGACTTGTCATTTTGTATTTTGAAGATGCCTTTAAAAAAGTGAATGCTTATTTTGATAGAAAACTCGCCTGCATACTGTTTTATCCGATGGAAAAAGGTGCCATGGAAAATTAAGCTGGCAAATGAAGATTAACCTATACTTACCTACTTCATCCTACTTCGCTTGCTCAGCGATTGGAATTAGAGCTTGACCTCTTGACACAACGATAATTACCTACTTAAGTCGCGCAATATTTGTAATTTTAGCGGTTACTAGAGACAGTAAATACTAGAACATCACGTAAAATGCTACTAAATAATAAGAAATTATTTTCTAACATTATTGGCACCATATTTTTGTATCTTTATTTGCCTGTTTTAATTTTATAAGCAGTAGGGGCGACATACATCCGCATCTCACTCGTGTAGAGTGTTAAATGTGAAGTGCTAATAGTGTAATTTAGTATAATATATCCGTGTCCAGACTTGCTGAATATAACTTAAATATGTCAGAAAAGTACATATTTATTTAAATAAGTACCTAAGTTAGACTATTTGAAATGTATTCCTTGGACGTATTCAAAGCTTGATAAATTTCCATCGTTTAGCAGACAGATGTGTGGATGAAAATTTTGATGGTTACTTATGGCAACCAGACTACGAAATATTGTGTTGAATGTATGCGGTATGTAATATTAATGGAGCATCTGCTGGCGTCGAGAGCGCGGGCGCCGCATAGTGATCGCGCCGCACCGACATGCTAATGCCGAATGCTGCTCACCGCCAACAGCAGGTCAAGTGTCTCCCCTACATCAATTATAGGTTAAGAATCTACTTCTACTATCTTCTAGACTAGAATTCTGCCCAAATTCTAGAATTTGTGATTAGTTATTGTCTAACTTCTCATGCGGTATGCAATGATAACAACGCAACATATTGTTAATTCATGTGGCAGCAATAATTGCGTAACCCAATATTGAGAATATGATTCCCGAAATAATTCCCACGAGCCCCCAGGAGGGTCAGTCGCGAGACAATATGCTGAGTGACAGCGGTGGCTGCGCCGGCGCCGCTCCCCTCGCCGCGTGGTCGTGGGAGTGCGGAACCGCTCGCACCAGCGCGCAAACAACACAAATCAACGGGTCGACCGCGCAGGTCCGACGCACCCGACGCACCCCTCTGGAAGCTGTGGGAACTGTTCAATTAATAATATCACTCGCAAATCCCTATCTAAATCTAAACAAACTGTGTCGAGAGCTGTGAAGGGTGGGATAATGGCTAAACGTTCAATGCACACTCACCGGAAGCGGCAAAATTGTTTTTGCTTGTGTCGTTCCGAGCCATTCTTACTAGCACTTCATTTTTGTAGCTAGTTTTGCTTAGTATAATCTGGTATACATGGTGAAACTATGTATTATGTTTTGAATTAGATTTTATCTTAGCATGAGGAGTCTATTGGGATGGGTACAGGCCGCCTTACCTGGGGGCACGGAAGTGTCCCGCCAAACCGAGCTAACAGTACATAGCCGATAACCGAGCTAGAGACATTACATACCTTTACTTGAAGCCTTTCGTCGAATATTGTGACTCTCATTACTTTGGTTAAGATAATGCCAGCAAGGTCAAATTTTCAGGATAAGATATAGGTACGTAGCAGGCTTAAAATGTTATGTTTTCCTTTTCAAGATTTTATTAGAGTTCGACATTGACTGACTGATTCACCGACTTGCCTAATCAAAACCTCTACGGTACTTCCCAAAGTACTAGGAAGCTAAAATTTGGTACAAAGGCTAGATTTGCACACAAATAACAGAACAATCTGTAACTTCTGTAAAGAGGCAAGCTCCTTACTCTACAAATCCTATATTTTGGTCAGAAAATTAGCTTGGCCGTTACATAGAGGCTGTTGCATGCATGACACATAGATTGAATTCAGTGCTCGACCGAAAATTTCGGAAAATTTCGGGCGAAATTTTCTCAGTGAAACCGTAAAGTAAGAGCTTACGGGGCTTCATCATCACAGCCAATAACAGTTCACTGCAGGACTAAGGGCCTCTCCCACGAAAGGGGTGGTTATTGCTATAATCTCCACGCTTGGAGACGGGTTGGAGATCGCAGCATTATACTGTTACAATTGAAAACGCTGCTGCGAGGCTTGGTCCAAAATTTTGCATGAAATGTTTGTTGTGAGATATCGACTTATTTCTGCCACAAGTTATTTAACCAGCTTGCATTTTTGTTTTTAATAAAAATATTAAGTAAGACATGAAGTTCTTAATCCTCATAGTACCTAAATAACACGGTTGTGTTTCCTCACTTCGTCGCTTTCAGGTATGCCTGCTTATTTCAATTGTCACTACGGTATAATGTAAATTAAATCTGCTAGTTCATTTTGTTACGTGATCATACTTCTTAACTCTATTTTCCTTTCAGCGATGTTTATTTTGAATGTTCCGCATGCCAAGTCAATTTGATAATAACTGGAGGGTGTGTTAAAACCATAGTACCTTTAATTTGCGCCCTAATTTCCAAGCGTACATGTGTATTCATTTTGCTCCGCTCTGGGGGATGCGACGGCCACCTGACGCGTGCATGACCAGCTCTGCGTGACCGAAGTTCGTGTGCCCACTTATTTAACATCAATTAGGTACCTCATGATTAAATTCTCATAAAATATCATATTCAATAAAGTTGTAGAGTACCTATAGCTATCCGAGTTTAAGGAGTCTACGATATACCTACCTATTCTTCGGTAGATAGGTACCTACTGTAGAGTTGTACTTTATTGTCACTAATAAATTGACCGTAGCACAGTAGTCTATATTAAAAGAATAAGTTAATGATTATCCTATTTAGGAAGTTAATGTTATTAGCCCCTAACCGAAATTCCAATGTTTCAACCGATGCTTATCACTGTTTGACACTACAATGCAAAATAGTATGTAAATAAAAAGGATGGGCGCAACTTGACAAACTGCATAAATTAAAGGAGTTGCGTCACGGGCCATAAGTTTTTCGATTAGATCGGGCGCGTGTCGGCGGCGGGAGCGCGGCGCGGCTGCGGGTGCGCGGGCGCAACTGTCAGCGGTCGCGTGCCCGCTTAATAACCTCTTAATGAAATTAACGACTGCTGTCGTCGTGCCCTATACCCTATGCCCCACCGATGGGGATGACCAACAGCAAATTTATTTTAACGAAATTGCTCACTACAATTATCGTCTGTTAGAGTACTGTTTACTAATTGTAATTGTAGGTAATGCTATATTTATGTTATGAAGCATAATGCAGGTCGGAATCTGATTTGACTTTCTATGAAATTGGGCAAGTAGGTACTACTAATGACGAGACATCCATATAATGTTGATGTGAGATGATTCTCGTAAGTACAGGCGTAGGAAGGGGGGGGGGGGGGGGGGGGGGGTGGCCATACGAAATTCTAGGCTGGACACATAAATTTTATAAAAAATTCAACCAAACATAATTTCAAAGAAATACAACCGAGGAATCCACATACATGTTTTAAGCAAAGGAGTGTATAGTGATAGACTAAACCTCGACTCTAGGTTGGTTACCTAACTTTTGCTCTTTTTTTATCTTGTATCGCATTTTTTAAACAAAACGTCGAATTCTGAAAATTTTTCAGTCCATTAATGTATAATATAGTCAAATGTTCTCCCGATGGACGCCGAGTGATATTTAGTGACCCAAAAAGTGTCCAGATCTTGGGACCCTACACCTCAATCGACGCCCCAACTCCTGATACAGTTTTTTATGCTGATTCCACCACCGCGGGCCCCTCGCGCAGTCTCTGCAGCGAACGGCACAAAGTCGTATGCTACCTCTAACAGTATTTGCCCTGTTTGAGGCTCGCCGTCGGTAGCGTAACTAGAGCGGTACCAAAAGGCCTAAAGTTCCAAGCTCGCTGCGCTCGCTCAATTATTTTATTACTTTTATCAATCACTCTAGCTTTTTAGAACAAAAATAACAAAAATTTCGAGCACGCTTCGCTCGCTCATTCGTAAGTTTCAGGTACTTTTCTTATCATTCACCTAGCTCGTTGCGGTAATTGTTTTCCTTAAATTACTATTGTGAGGATCAACCATTGCTGTTAAGACTAAATATGTCTAAAATTGCGAGCTCGCTCCCTCGCTCATTCATGCAATAATCACCTCAGGATTTTATTACTCAAAATCTCACAAATTTCAAGCTCACTCCACTCGCTTAATCTTTCATTTATCACCCCAGCGTTTAAGACCTGAAATGTCAAAACTGTGAAATTCGCTCCGGTGGCTCATTCATTGATCACCCCAGCTTTTAAGACCCAAAATGACAAACATTTCTAGTTCACTCCGGTCGCTACTACATTCGTTGTTGTCCTCTAGGTTTTAAAACCAAAAATTTCCGAGCTCGCTCCGCTCGCTTATTCATTTATTTATCACCCCACTAAAAAGTCGACTTTTTTTAACTCAGGGCGCTTGCTCATGATGGCCTATTATTTTTACTTTTGCCCCCCTTTAAGCAAATCCTGTTATTACCAACATATCAAAAATTCAAAAAGAATTACAGAGCTCGACTATGTCATGTGACAACTGAAAACTAACGCCTAACTTAAAAACTGGATCCGCGTTGGGTGGCATTAATTGTGCTGATTCGTGCTCACTGACTGTACATTGGCAATCGACTCGGCTTCACCTTCGGCCACCTCAGGGGCCGGCGCCCCCCTTGGAAATTAGCCCTAGATACGCCAATGCTCGTAAGGTTGGAAGGGTGATACATACACAGCTTAGGTATTTTTTTCGGTACCACTGATTCTCAAAGTTGCAGAGTGGCGTAGCTACCAGCTACACCACTGTGCAACTCATAGCATAGGTGGATGACACCTGAGACGAATATTACGCGTGACCACTATGGCTGAGTTGGACGAATTAATTATAGTCCCTTCCCTTAGCTTCAAATATGGCCCGAATAGTTCACTTCCGGAAACCAGCACCATCTTTTAGTATGTTGTTAAGTATGTTATTCTGAATAAAAAACAGTCGGGAGACAATTTCTAAAGTGCTTGGTGCTCCAGCGGTGACGTCATCAAGATGGCCGCCGCCGCGTTTTGAAATCTGCCTCTAAAACAGACTGTTTCGTACTTAGAAGTATGTGTTGGGCATCAAATGAAGCAGAATAAAATGTGCTACAATATTGTCCATACATTTAACTATGTGAAAATTTTAGTTTGAGAGATATTCAAGTTAATATGAAAATTTTGCAAAAAAGAAATCCGTTTTAATTTTTTAACAAATTAACCAATAACTTTTGAGCAAAATAATGTAAAAAAAAATAAACGCACATTATAAAGCTATACAAAACTATTTTTAGAATCCCAATCGGTTAATAAATAAGCGAGATATTGTAATTTTTCTTAGCAACGGGCACCACTTGAAGCGCCATACGATTGTTTTAATTTGCTTAAATTGCGTGAATTAATGACTTTAAATAAAAAAATCAATGAGTTTAAGTTATATATATGTAAAATAAACGTATTATTATGTTTTGTTTTCAAGTTATTAGGAAAATTTTATAGAAAACTAGCGGACCCGACAGACGTTGTCCTGTCTACACGTCTTTAATTTGAAAATTTCAAACTTTTTTTACAAAATTGTGAATCTAAACCATTCCCAGATCCCCTTGAACACACACAAAAAATTTCATCAAAATCGGTCCAGTCGTTTGAGAGAAGTTCAGTGACATACACACTCACAGAAGAATTATATAAAGATACTAGTGGACCCGGCGCGACTTCGTTCGCGTAGCGTTCTAACCCTACACCTGCCCTACACCTACCGTACACCTACCCTACACCTACCCTACACCTACCCTACACCTACCTTACACCTACCCTACATCTACCCTACACCTACCCTACACCTACCTTACACTTACCCTACACCTACCTTACACTTACCCTACACCTACCCTACACCTACCCTACACCTACCCTACACCTACCCTACACCTACCCTACACCTACCCTACACCTACCCTACACCTTAGGTGTGGATTAACCGGAGTGAAGGCACACGCTTCGCGAAGCGCTCCGTAATAAAAATACGGAAAATAATGGAAAAAGTTCACCTATTCTCCTGTAATTTTACCAGTTCAGTGTTTAAGTGGTAACCCGTTGAATAGTGAAAACCGTCTACTAAAATTCAACGCCAATAAAAAGTTACAAACAAAAGCATTTAAAATTTCTTCCCGACGCCCGCCGACGCCGACCTTGAAAAAATTCGCGTCGCGCGTTCCCGAGTTTTCCGAGAAGACAACGCGCTCCGCACCCCTCGCGCCGCCCCGCGGTCGCCCGCGCCCGCGACCGTCGCCTCAGTGTGAAATTAGGATATTATTTGCTAATAAATGTGAACTGTAAGTAAATATCTTTCTCTCTTACTAAAAGTATACATTCTAAGCATCTGAGGAAAGAAAGAACTATGTGAATGCAGTGAAATATCCAAAATATCGAATAGTTTACTCAGAAAAGGACGCCTCCAAAAATTGTTTAAACAATTAACGAATTTTATGTGAATCACAGCTCGAAACAAAGGCGAAATTTCAAACAGCTGAGTGTAAGCATAAATAGCTGGTTACAGACTTGATACAGACATTACGTATGCGCTAGAAGCGCGCCGGTTCGATCCTCGCGGTATTCAGTTTATTTTATTTTTTATTTGTATATTCTCATTTGCTTTGTTTCTATGTAACTGCCTTTTTTACTATTCAGATACTCTAATACTTGCTTGCGCGCAGTGACAATTAATAATGATTATGGCCTTAGTAAATCTATTTGTCACTAGATGGTGCTTCACGCTTAATTCTGTTTTTTTTCTGAACCGTGGTTTTATAGCTACTAATAATACATCTACTTATCGTTAGATGTCATTTTACGCTACTAACTCTGAATATTTGTTTTCTTCTTGTCTGTTCTGCTGTTGTTAGTATTTCTATTCAAAGAATTTGATAGTCTAATTTCTACGTTTCTATTAGTAGTCTTTTTTTTTTATGCTATTAGTAATGTTTTGTATGTTTTGTATTCTATAGGCATTTTTATGCGGCTAGTGTGTGTTAGTCGTCAGCATAGACATACATAGATGTAGCTTCCCCCTTAATTAATTATTGTGATTAAATTTGTTAAGAAAGTGAGAAGGAAACTGTTTTAAAATTTAAGTTTGTAGCATTATTATTGGTACTAAGATCCATACTACTTTTCATAAACCCATAAAATGTCACTCTCTGAGCTCCCGCCCCTCCCCGCTCTGGCGACCGATGTCAGGGGGTTGGAGAGCTATGAGGACATTATCACCAAGCTCTGCAAGAGCATCGAAGGCGCAATCAACGATGCAAGGACCGTCACCACAGCTAAGAAGAAATTCATTCTTCTAGCTGTTGGAGAGATCCAACGCGCAACATGGGTACTCAAACAGACAACATGTAACTCTACTGAATCTACTCAATCAGCATCCGCACAAGTTGAAAGCAGCCTGAAACAAGATATCATCGATTGTGTCAGGGAGGAATTCTCGAAAATGAAACAGGATAACAACCAGTTACGTACAACGTACGCGCAAGTAGCGGCGAACAGGGCTAACGCACCACCCGACCACTTAGCCCCGGTCCTGACCATACCCGCTACCAAGCCCGCGATTATTGTCACACCAAGAGCCGAGGCCAAGACTAAACAGGAGGCCATGGATGCCTGGAAGAAGAGCATTTCTTTCAAGAAATCCGACTACGCGCCGGCTAAAACTCAGGTTGTTTCGAATAATAGAATCCGAGTAGAGTTTGACAGCCTAGCCCAGAGGGACGATGCGCTCGGGAAGCTGGAAGGGTCTGCAACTGTCATGGCAGAACCCGCGCGCAGACTGAACCCCATGTTTATACTCAAAGGTATATCAACAGAAACTCCGGTAGAAGAGCTGGTCGATATAATTCGCGGCCAGAACGTCCAAATTGGCGACCTGATCGCGGATGACGTCGATCTGCGACTGCGCTTTAAAAGACACAATAAGAACCCGAAACTCTACAATGCCGTGTTCGTTACTCATCCCCGAATTTGGCGCAAGGTGGCCGAAATGGGGAGAGTCTGCATCGACCACCAACGAGTTAGGGCGGCAGACTTCTCCCCCTTTATACAGTGCCACAACTGCCTCCAATTCGGGCATCTAAAGAACCGGTGCACAGCGGTAACAGAGGATCAACCTTGTTCGTATTGCGCCGAAACGGGGCACCAGGTCGAAGCTTGCTCGATAAAAACAAGGAAAGGTTCTCCACGATGTGCTAACTGCTCCGCACATAATGCGAAATTCAACACGCAACAGGACACATCACATACAGCCACTTCCATAAAATGCCCTAAGCTGACAGCCATGAAAGAAAGAATAACTAGTCGAATCGACTATGGATCAAGCTACTAATATTAAAATTGTTCAGTGTAATATAGATCGTTCAAAGAACAGTCTTCACGACTTTATTAAATCCTTTATGGCTGACAGTCATACAATAGCCCTCATATCGGAGCCGTATGTGGGGGCGGGTAAAGAACTAAAACCAATCTCTGGTTTGAGAACATTCCAATTCTCATCCGGTGACAGGGTTAAGGCATGCATCCTGGCCAAACCCGAATGCGGCCCCATACTAGGAATGTCTCAGTTCTCTTCGTCTAACTTATGCGTAGTACAGCTCAAAACCAGGCTCAAAACCATATATGTCGCCTCTGTTTACATCGAACCTAGACAAGATGAAGCGAATACACTTGCTAGGACAGATCGGGACAAATCATTGTGTCGTAGGCGGAGACTTCAATGGGTGGCACACGTCATGGGGGAGCGTGACGGACAACCCGCGAGGCAGCGACACTGTGGACCTAATCAACAGTCATAATATGCATGTATGTAACGACGGCTCGTCTCACACATTTGAAACTGTTACGCATGGACGCACGCGCTCTTCAATCATAGATATCACTTTTGTGTCTGACTCTATGATTAGGAGTGTCGGTCACTGGCGCGTCGACCATGGATACTGTCCGTCCTCGCAGCACAGTGCTATATTATTTACAATTTCTCTCGCTGGAGATAGAATGCGCTGCCACGATTACAATCCGTCTACTTTTAAGTATAAATGCCATAGGGCTAATTGGCCTCTATTCCAGGACACCCTTGAGAGACTCATGCGCGACTCTGGACTGCTAGAGAGGGACTTGACTGGACTCAGCCGCGACGATCTTGAGTCCACCGTAAACGAGTTCACTAGTATCCTACAGTCGGCCTGTAATAAAGCGATTCCGATGAGAGGGCCCCGTGGAAGAGCCAAACCCCCCTGGTGGACGGACGGCCTAGAAGAGAGCAAGAAACAGCTGATTAGGCTGCATCGTCGCATCAGAGCAGCCAGACACGACGACGCTCTACTCGGCTCGTTACGGCAGGAAAGGCAGGTCCTCAAGACACAATATGCACAAGACCTCAGGAAAGAGTCCACAAACCATTTCAGGCAGTTCTGCGAACTGCAGACCAAGGAAAATGTGTGGTCTGTTACCAACCGCTTGCTCAAAGAAACTGCCCCCCGCCGACCACCTAACACGGTACGCGTTGGCAACCGACACACCACCACCGGGGAAGAGACCGCCAGAGCCCTATTGGACCATTTTTACCCGGATGATGGAGACGATTGGGAGACCAAGCACCGAATCCTGCGATCCCGAAGAGAAGCGGCGCCGGACACACAGGACGACCCGCTCTTCACGGTGGAAGAGGTACTCGAGTACCTGGCGCTAATGAACCCTAAGAAAGCTCCTGGGCTTGACGGCCTCACAGCTGACATCTGCAGTCGATTCGCCAAAACTTACCCGGCCTTCATCACTGGCGTTCTTAACCGATGCCTCACTCTCCATAGCTTCCCGCGCCCCTGGAAGGAGGCATATGTCCGAATTATTCCAAAGCCCGGCAAGACCGATCACGGAGCGCTGGGCTCATTTCGGCCTATTGGGCTCATACCTGTATTCGGAAAACTGCTGGAAAACCTGTTCATTAAACGAATTACACACAAAGCCTACGCTGACGGGCTGATGAATGCCCGCCAGTATGGCTTCAAAGAACAAGTCAGTACTACCAATGCCATCCACTGCGCATTAGATACCATAAAAAAAGCGAAAGAGGCAAAACAATTAGTGGTCGCGGTCTCACTCGACATAAAGGCCGCCTTTGACAACGCATGGTGGCCGGCAATGCTCGAGCGGCTGAGGGCTGTCCGATGCCCTCGCAATATATTTAAACTAGTTCAAGACTATATCATTGATAGAAAAGTAATTTTAGATCATGCCGACGCACGGGTACAAAAGTATATGACCAAAGGATGCATCCAGGGTTCCACATGTGGGCCTGTGTTATGGAACTTTATACTCGACGAGTTGCTTGATCTGAAGCTGCCCCGCGGTTGCCACATCCAGGCGTTTGCAGATGACGTGCTCCTCATCGTTTCCGCCGCGAATGTGGCAGATCTCCAGGAAACTGCAAATAGAGCGTTGAGCGCGATACACGACTGGGGTAGCGGGGTCAAGTTGAGCTTTGGACCTAGTAAAACTCAGGTTGTAGCCTTCACGCCTAAGGCCAAGGCGGCAATATTAAACTTAAATGGACACGATCTTTCATATGCACAGGAATTTAAGTTGCTCGGAGTCATCATTGATGAAAAGCTGAATTTCAGTAAGCACGTCAAGCACGTAATTGCAAAATCGAACAAATTATTTGGTAAACTCGCTTTGTACTGCAGGGCCACTTGGGGCGCTCACCCAGAGAATATAAAAACAATTTACAACATGGTTATTCAACCCACAATTACCTATGCAGCAGGAGTCTGGGGACATGTGGCACTAAAGAAAGGTGTTGCTAAAAAGCTTATTAGCTTACAAAGAGCTTTTGCTATTAGGGCAACCCGTAGTTTCCGCACTGTCTCTGCCAATGCCGCGCTGGCGCTCGCGCAATTTCTCCCCCTGGACCTCAAAGTATTGGAGGTCTATGAGATTGAGAGGACTCGCCTGCTCGGCGCCTCTGAATTCCTCCCGGCAGACATCTTGCTAGAACGGCCTACGCCGATGAGCGCTCTACTCCACCCCGCCTTTAGAGTGTCACTTTCCATTCGCACAACGTATAGTCAACAGGAGGTAGATGACCTGTGCGGACCAGTGGCCGTGCGAATTTTCACCGACGGCAGCAAGCAAGAGAACGGATCAGTGGGCGCAGCGTTTGTCAGCTATAGTGGTGGACATCGTGAGGACACAACTAAAAAATTCAAATTACACAGCAGCTGCACTGTCTTTCAGGCGGAACTGCTCGCAATACTCAAGGCTTGCGAGTGGGTGCAGGAAAGACAATTGAATGAGGTTGTGATCCTCACCGACTCCATGTCGTCTGTCATGGCCATTGGAGACAGGAACAACGTGCACCCGTTGGTGTCCTCTATTCACCGACATGTCCACAGTCGCACAGGAACAGGTAGGCTGGAGATAGCCTGGGTAAAAGGCCACACCGGTATAGCGGGCAACGAAGCTGCTGACCGACCTGCTAATAGCGCCGCTGTTCTCCACAAGACACCGGATTATCTCTGCTTCCCTATGTCCTATGTGAAACACAAGGTGAAGCTTCGTAGCCGTGAAACCTGGCAGCGCCGGTACACGAGCGCGGAACAAGGCTCGCACACCAGACGCATTCTCCCAAGTCTAGACGCCATAGATGCCCTGTGGAACCAAACCTGTGTAAACTTTCACTTTACACAGATCCTAACTGGACACGGTTTCCACAAGGCCTATCTCAAAAGATTTAAAATTACAGAGAATGACGCCTGTCCTTGTGACAACTCCACCTGCCAGACCCTTGAACATCTTATTCAAAACTGCCCAATTTTTGGCCGAGACCGATACGACTACACCGAAGGTTGCCGTAGTCTGGGAATAACATCTCCATTCGCGATTACTGAATCTTTAAAGAAAAAACGTAACATTGACTTGTTTACACACTACACTAGTCACATAATCAAAACGATTAGATTAATAAATGGAACATAGTGTTTTTTTTAAATTGTTAATTATTTGTAAGTGACTTCGCTGGTCCTAAATGTACGAAAAAAATAAAAAAAAAAAAAAAAAAAAAAAAAAAAAAATTGAGATATGTATATACAATAAAAATAATAATAATAATAATAATAAAAAATGCTCAACACATGGACAACAGCCAAATACTTAGCTCAAGTACCTTAGGTGCATCATATGTTATTTAACGTTATATGTATAATATATTTTATCTTGTTATAGCTTTAAGAAACCTGTATACACTGGGTGCATGTATCCAATGGCACGCCCGATGTACACAGGTACCCTCACCTTAACCCACGCTCCCTTTCGCGAACTCACTTCATCACCGAAAGACTCTGGCTTCACCAGAGGCTTTCGAGGGCAGGTAGGGGTTTTAGCCGGTAAGAGTCCGGCACTACCTGGGTCCCCTTCCCAGGTGTCCATGACGGATTTCCCCTGCCTACCAATTAAAACAAAAAAAAAAAAAAAAAAAAAAAAAACAACTTAGGTGTGAATCTAAACCATTCCCAGATCCCCTTGAACACACACAAAAAATTTCATAAAAATCGGTCCAGTCGTTTGAGAGTAGTTCAGTGACATACACACTCACAGAAGAATTATATATATAAAGAGATATAATATAATAAATGCGTTTGTAATTTTTAACAACATAACGAGTAACTTTAGAACAGAATAATGTACTTAGATAATAAAAGCACATTATTAAGCTATACAAAACAATTTTTATAATTGCAATCAGAAAATAAACTTGTGAGATATTTAAATTTCTCTCCGTCTCCGATTTGAAATCATTATAAATACTTACCTAGAATAGTAGCGACTTAGCGTGTAATACATGTTGATTTAGGGAATGGTAACATGAGATATGGTTTTTCGATTGCTACTGTAGGTACCTATTTTTTTCGACTGTAATAATTGTAACTAAAGACTGTAAAGCAGATTACTGTCTAGCAAAGATAAATATTTAGGCATTAGCTATCAGGCTTTACTTACAGAAACAATATAAAAGGGAGCTTTATGCTTTTGGAGCAATCGCGGGCGCTGTCAGCCCCAGCCGCAGCGTCTTTTTTTCTTCGCCTTTCTTTCTACGTCTAATTTTATCGCCTCGTCTATTGACGCCACGTCAATAGACGAGGCGATAAAATTTTTGAGCACGCAGAACAGGGGACCTCAACACGCAGCTCTGGAAGGTTCTCCATAGAAGGGGGCAGGAAGGAGGCATTATTGCAACCTTCGCGGTGGATGATCCCTCTGTGGAGACCCTGAAAGGGAATCAAGGCAAAGCCGCAATTGGTTTTAGGAGCATTGCCTTTAAAATCAAGGGCGACCAAGCCAAAGAGGCTTTTGAACAGCCAGGCAGCTCTACCTCTGAGGTCACGCAATCTCCTGCGACTGTCACCGCCGCAAAACCCAAGCAGCAAGGAGGTTCGATCCCCCAGGGAATGCGACCTTCTTTAGACTTTTCTGCCAGGGGAGGGGGGATGTATAGAGGTAAAAGCAATACAAGGGGGAGGAGTCAGGGTGAAACCCAATCCGGACGTGGATTTTTCAATCCGCAGAAGGGAAGGGGAAAAACCAAGCCCCCACACTCCTTCACACAAAGGGGCAAATAATGGCGACCCAGGGGCCGGTGAGGTGTTTGCAAGCCAACCTCCATCACGCTGCGGCAGCAAGTGCCGTGGCGGAAAAATGGCTTTGCGATGGTAGGGCTGACCTCGCCCTCGTTAAAGAGCCCTGGGTATCCACCTCGACTATTTTGGGACTCAACGCTGCCGGTAAAATGATATATAATAAAGGCGGAAGGAGGCCCAGAGCCTGCATTGTGTATAAGAATAGCATTAATCTATTGACTGTTACAGAGTTGAGCTCCGATGAAGTTGTAGCAGCCATTTTGATCCCCAAGGGAGGCGCAGCTAGAGCGTTAGTGTGTTCAGCCTACCTTCCGGGGGAAAAGGAAAACCCTGCTGAGGATCTGGCGCCTGCGGTCGAGTACGCCCGGCGTCACAGATTGCAGCTGTTGGTGGGGTGTGACGCAAACGCCCACCACACCACATGGGGAAGTACCAATGTAAATAGGAGAGGTAACACGTTATATGACTATTTACTAACAAAGGGGCTGCATGTGGTGAATAAGGGAAGTAAACCGACCTTTGTAACCCGTGTAAGACAAGAGGTGTTAGACATTACCATTGCAACAAATGATCTGGCTAGGCACATTAGTGATGAACCGTCAATGTCTGACCATAACTCATCAATATCATTATCAAGTCAGGAAGTTAGCTTTAGAACCCTAGAGTCACAGATTGGGCGGCCTATAAGCAGTGGCGTAGCTAGGTAGGCAAGGGCCCCGGTGTATAGAGAAATGCCCGATTATTACTCACCCCCTCTTTCTCCGTAGCTTCAACTTATATTGGCCTTCAAAATTATAGATAGGAATAAGAATAGGATACAGGATACAGTGAATTGAACTTATCATTAGTAGGCTTAAGCCATACGTCATCTCTATGAGTAAATATCTAAAATCTCTGTGCTTAATAAAAGAAAATGGGAATAAATAAGCAACGACGCCCATGGCATTAAAAAATATTAATTATACAGAGTTCCACGTACAATTCACAACCTCTTGCGCGCTTTAATTTTTGCGAATTCGTCTATAACTTCACTCAAATCCAAGTTTAATGCCGCCTTATTTTCTATTGCAATTAACGATAAGTGTCGGAGGCGATCTTGTCCAATGCTGTTTCTTAAATAAATTTTTATAATCTTTAATTTACTGAAAGATCTTTCTGCTGCCGCGGAAGTAACAGGAATTGTATGAAACAGTGGTATTGCTGTATACTCTTCCGTAAGGTCACATTCGAGCACGTCAAATTTCGTTATAATTTCTTTGCAAAGTTGGCGAATGGATCACGTCTCCGTCAATTGAGGAGGGACCAGATGGTCAACATTAAGAAATTGGTGCGAAAAAGTGGATCCATTTATATCGAAATATTTCATCTGAAACTGATCACATTTCGCGAGTAAAATCGTTTCATTCATGCTAAGCAAAGTTTTTGGAATCAAAAAGTCGAACGTTTTACAAACTGCACTAATACCAGAAAAACGCGCATCTAACTGATTAATTATTATGTCGAGTACATTGTTGAAAATAGTTACTCTGAAGACTTCTTCCTGGTTTTGGAATCGGTGATCAGAAGCCAATTCATCGAAATGCTTTTTAGTTTTTCTTCGTCGTATTTCTGGAAAGGTAGGATCGATATCGTATTTTTTCGCGGTGTCGGTGGCCTTGGACTTGAAGGGCTTGAAGTCATTCCTGTACTCTTTTAATTTATCCATTGTTTCGTCCAAAGCCTTACTCGCCTCGTCCAAAACGATATCACGTTTTTACAAAATTTTGGAAACATAATTGATCCTGTTTAATACGCTGTGCATGAATTCACAAAGGCATACAAACTCAAAATTAAGCATTATTTATTTTATAACCTCTGCTTCACTACGTTCGTCTTTACTTGAACTCTTCAGCGTTATTTCGGACAATGCTTTAATAATATTGAAAAAAGGAACTTTGACTGCAGTTATTGAGTTAACCCTGCTCGACCATCTTGTTGGATTCAATTTTATCAAAGTAATTTCTGATTCGCCGGTGAATTTTGATAAGAGGTCCCAGATAGATAGATTGATAGATAGATAAACACTTTATTGCTCACAAAACATAACAGTATCAATCAATCCCAGCGCCTAATGCTGTTTCCAAAGAAGTTAAACAAGTCTTGTATTATTGCAAAGAACTTCGGAATTTCGGTAGAACCTGGAACGGCATTGTTTACTACCAAATTTAAATTATGACTGGCGCAATGTACGTACTATGCGTTTGGCTGAATATCTTTAATTTGTTTTTGTACGCCATTATACGCACCACTCATTACACTGGCCACATCATAACATTGCGACACACTTTTTAAAATCAAGCCTCTTTTAGGAGAACATCGTGGTTACTTGATTTACCAAATAAAGTATTATATTTTTCGTTTTCGATTAAGTTGAGAGTTATTATAGATTATACCGTTGCCGTTCTGCTGCAACCTGTATCATACATGTTTTATCATCGGATTTTTTTTGCGAAAATGAGTTCTAACAAAATATGGTGCCAGATGGATGAATGTACGGAATAAAAATGATAGTATTACTGGTAATACTCGATGAAATAGGGCTGGTAGTAGGGAATTACGATTCTTGTGAGCAGGGCGAGGTTTTCTAGCTTCTAGCTTTCTTAGGAGCTGGCGAATTGGCTGTCCCGCTCTTTTTAAAGCTTAGGTTGGAGGGCCCCCTGAGCTCCGGGGCCCTGGTGCACTGCACCACCTGGCCCTATGATAGCTACGCCACTGCCTACAAGGACAACCTTAAACAGAACCTAGAAGATGCACCTAAAACAATAAAGACAGTAGAAAGTCTGGATACTGCAGTGACTATAGTCTCAAATGGCATAATAAAGGCTTATGAGGATAGCTGTCCTGTAAAAACAATGTCAACTAAAAGGGCAGTACCGTGGTGGAGCTCTAAGCTAGAAAAGGAAATTATTGAATAAGGCCAAAAGAACCCATGATTGGGAATCCTATCGGGAAGCCTTAACAGCTTATAACAAAGAAATTAGGAAGGCTAAGCGGGGAACTTGGAGAAAATTCTGCGAAGAAGACAACAGCACGTCTCAGTGCGCAAGAGTTCACAAATTCCTTGCAAAAGACGAACCTAGCCAAATTGGCTTGCTTAAATACCCTAATAGGAATTACACGGCCAACGAAAAAGAAACTGTAAATTTATTGGTATCGACCCATTTCCCTGGTGCTTGCGCAGAAAATCCATCCTCAACGCAATCATTTCGCCCAGGTAATGAAGGATGGAGAAGGGCCTCGCTTATAATAAGGCCATCCCAAATAAAATGGGCCGTTAAATCTTTTAAACCATATAAATCATGTGGAGCGGATGGCATTTTTCCAGCACTATTACAGCAAGGAATAGAAGTAATAATCCCTCACATGATAAAAATCTTCAGAGCGAGCTACGCCTGGGGGCATATTCCAGAACAATGGACCGAAGTCATGGTTCTATTCATTACAAAGGCCGGAAAAAGAGATTACTCTCAACCGAGATCGCTCAGGCCTATTAGTCTGTGCTCCTTTATGCTGAAGACTATGGAAAAGATTCTGGATATTTACATTAGGGAGACGATTAAAATCGACTATCCTATTCACTATTCTCAACATTCCTACAGTAAAGAAAGATCTACAGAAACCGCACTTCTGAGTCTGGTGGACAAGGTAGACAAGGCATTAGAAGATAAACAAATTGCACTTTGTGCATTCTTATTTGACAACACTCCTATAAGGACACTAGTTCGAGGTCTCACTGAGAAAAAAATAGACCATGCGACGGTGAAGTGAGTCGAAGCGATGCTCTCAAACCGAAAAGTGAGGGTAACCCTGCATGAAATCTCACTTGAATTATTTACTACCAGGGGTTGCCCGCAGGGAGGAGTCTTATCTCCACTACTTTGGACCCTGGCAGTGGATCAGCTCTTGTATAAGATGGCGGAGCTCAGGATAGATACGCAGGGTTTTGCTGACGACCTAGTGGTAATCGTCCGAGTCTTCTGTCAACTTTCATACGTTATGCAAAGAGCGTTGAACGTTGTTGATAAATGGTGCAAAGACAATGAGTTGTCCATTAACGCTGGGAAAACAGTGATTGTACCATTTACCAACAAAAGGCAACTTGACAATTTAGTCAAACCACGATTAAATGGCCAAACTATTGAGTTCTCCAAGGAGGTCAAACACCTGGGTGTAATACTAGACCAAAAACTTACTTGGGACAGTCATATAATCGGAATCTTGAACAAGGCTAAAATAGCTTTGGAAATATGCAGGAATAGGCAGGACAAAAATGGGGATTAACTCCAAAAAACACCCTCTGGCTTTATAAAGCGGTCGTATGGCCCATAATAACATATGCCTCCGTAGTATGGCACAGTAAAGCCAACCAGGAAACTGCTATAATTAAACTGAGCGGCATGCAGAGAACTGCGTGTCTCTTGTTCACAGGAGCTATGTCTACCTCACCTGGTGAGGCCCTGAATGCAATGCTGGATATCCCGCCCCTACACCTGTATGTACAGATGGTGGCAACGAACAGTATGCACAGGCTAACCACCCAGGGAGAAGGAAACTGGCTCTCAAAGTCACTGAGATCGTTCTAGGACACTGTTATGGGCAGCAACATACTGAGTATGTACACTGACTCAATGACATTACAGAGTAGTTTCCAGAAACGATACTCTGTGGAATTTTTATCCAGAAATGACTGGCTTAAAAGCCATGGGTCCAAATCAGGTGATCATGTAGTGTGTGGAATATACGGAGAGCGGCCCTAGGTTAAGAAATCCCTAAACCTGGGCAAATACACCTCCATATTCCAGGCCGAGGTGTACGCAATCTTGGAGTGTGCGGACATAAACCTCAAAAAGAAATACATGAACCATTGTATTTATATACACTCAGATAGTTAAGCAGCTCTATTGGTCCTTTCATTAGACTCTGTGAGTTCAAGATTGGTGCTAATCTGCGTGAATGTCCTCAATTCCTTGGGTGAGAAAAACCAAGTGATACTGCGCTGGGTCCCAGGGCATGAAGGGATCGAAGGCAATGAAATTGCGGACGAACTTGCGAAGTCTGGTAGCACAACTACAACATATGGCCCAGAACCATATCATGAACTAGCGCCACCATTGACAAGTCACCTCTTTCGCTGGTCAAGCTTTACTGAAATATTTTCCAAATAGGTATTGAATTCAATGAATTAAAGTTATAAACCATTAAATTGGTTTTCAAATTAGGAAACCGTATCGAAATCGGTCCACCCGTTCGGGAGCTATGATACCACAGATGACAGAAACATACAGACTTACAGTATCACTGTAATACAGACGACAAACTTGTACTAGCCCTCTTTTGTGTCGTGGATGAGAGTGACAAGGATAAGGAGTTCTTCATAATGTATGTGATAAGGTTTTTACGGGGCCGGCTTCACGACTTAAAATCATATATCAAATCAACTATTCGTCCTATTAAATCAAATTAAATGATGTCATCCGCCGTGCTTTTTCCACCATTAACGTGCCAGCTGTAGTAGAACCCAATGAGCTGGCTCGGGATGATGGAAAGAGGCCCGATGGCATGACGCTCGTTGCTTGGTCGCAAGGGCGGCCTCTGGTGTGGGATGCGATTTGTGTGGACACCCTGGCCCCATCCCACAATAAAGCTACCTCGGCTAACGCTGGAGCAGCAGCTTAAGCGGCGCAAATATGCATCCCTAGGCCAGGGGTATTTATTTGCGCCGTTTGGGGTTGAAACGTTAGGATCTTGGGGCCCTAGCGCAAAAAGAGTATTCCACGAGATATCTACACGGTTAGTAGACGCAACCGGAGACCCCCACGTGCTGGCACGTAAGTACCTCGGACACCGTATTAGTCTAACCATTCAAAGAGGTAACGTCGCCAAAATTCTGGGAACGCTTCCGCTCGGCAGCGATTTAGAGTCTGTTTTTTATACTTAAATTTATTTTTTTATTCTAGTACCTTCGTAGCTTTAACTTTGTATATTTTATATTTAAAATAATGCAAAAACCCTAACTGAAATAAATATGTACAGACACTATACGTCTAATTATAGCTCCATTAAATTCTCTTTTGGTAAATTACACGTCAGTGAAAAGTCTGGCATGGCTAACGTCCACAAGCTACGGTAACTGTTTACCATCAGGCATCAGGTGTACACTTGTTTGCCACCGTAGTGGTACCTATACAAAATCTAGCTGTCACAGTTCCAAAGATACATGCAGGCCTGTGACAACGGATGGATGGACGACTAGAAATACAGACCGACAACGGAGGGAGGCTTAGTAATGGCTTCCTTATGGGTTTCACCCTTCGGTCTATTACAGAACCCTAAAAAGTCCAATATCTGTGCTTCTATTGATTTCATTATTATGGACTATAAATGACCTACTTATAAAAAAGACAAAAACTTTACTCAGCTTAGGTAAAATACATTTAAAACCTACTTAGCTAGGGAAAACGTTGCTAAACACAGTAGATATTACTTAAACAATTATTCTCCAACTTACTAGTGATGAAGTTCTTTCGTTTTCGAATCGTGGCAGAAACCTGAATTAACACGTGTGCGCACATGTGCCCTAAACATCGACTTCTTTCAGCCGAGTATTTGATTAGATAGGGCTTTAATCTGTATCGTCTTCTAAGTATTTATTTATATAGGTGCAAATACAATATCGTAGGCATCGAGCACGAGCTATTTGGTAAACATAGAACTGGAAAAATGTAAAGCGCATAAGCGTAAACATTAACATGTAGATACAAAAGGCACTTCTTAGCATTTTGTGCTCTGTAACTGGTGCTTATTCAACCTACTCTGGACATTAAACTGCGAATAATGCGAAAATGTTAAAATTCGAATAGGTGGTATGACCTAATTATCTGCAAAATGAGTATTGCCAGGTCCATTATGCTTTTCGATTACATCTACATGGCCGAAGCGAATTTTTTATATAGCCGAAGCGAACTTCTGAGATTGTGCGAAGTGTGTTTTGGCCGAAACAGCAGTTACGAGTAGGTAATTCAAATACGAGTGTGTCGAAGGAAACCGAGTATAGGGATATGTTATGTTATAAATTCTTATTAAGATATAGGTAGATAGAAGATTTGTCAAAGCATATTATTTTTTTATATTATGTGTATAGGTTCTATTTATTCAGCTTATAGATATTTATCGTGATTTTTTGTCAAGTTTCGGAACGTTTACCCAATTCAGAGTCATAGTTTTGAAGTAACAATTTACCTAAAACTTGATGCTATAAACACGTGTTTAGCATCGTGAGAAATTATGGCTATAAGGTTTGGTGTGTGTCAATGTGTGAGGCAACGGAACCATCTCCCTGGGTCGGTCGGGTCCGGCGTCCCCGGAGCGGCCGGGTGTGCCCACCTGCTCGCGGCTTCCGATTACTTATTGACATATTAAACGGTAGCCCGGACAATACCTACTCGTACCTCTACCGGACACCATTGACAACAAGTTTATAATTAATTCAGCATTAAATATGCACTAGTTCTGTAACCCTGTTCCTCTTTGTTATGCATCTGATCGATCACGAGAATCAGGGTGATGTTTGATTATAATAATAACTGGAAGTGTATATTAGCATATACGTTAGAGTTTATTTATTCGTTGGAAAATACAGTTCAATATTACAATGCATGTTAATGTTTCATTTGGTTCTCTAGAGAATAGTAGGTACCAATCTGACCAGTTTAAGGGCTACACAGTATATATTATAAACTTTATACAGGGTGTAAACATCCCTGTTCTATCCAAGGAATCCCTATTTTATACCTATCACACAAAATAAAATTACTGAGAAAGTTTATTTTCACTAAATCTCTACACAGTCCAACTTATCTTATTTATACAATTTTCAATTAAATCACTTTTTGTACACTAAGTTCCACTTTATTATACAACTTTTATTAAATTGCAACCGGTTCCGAATTACTCATCTTCAGGCAATAATTCGAAACCGGTTGCAATTTAAAAAAAGTTGTATAATAAAGTGGAACTAGTGTACAAAAAGTGATTTAATTCATAATAATGGAGTTCCATCAGGAAGTGACAACACAAAGTGTTAAACATATACTATTTTCCACAGCATTTAAAATAGCGCCGCTCTGTGTCAAAAACATCGCTGCTGAGAAGTTCACACTTGATTAATGAAAAAATATATGTAAATAGATACATATTTGTTTTTATACCTAACTTGTAATGGAGTATCATCAACATCATCTTGGCGTTAATGTCCCGGTTGTGCCCGGTTGACCCCGGGCCCGGGGTCCGCCTTGACCATGATCCAGGATTTGGCAGGTCAGGTAATTATAGTGGAGCAACTGCCATCTGACCTCCATGACTCTGCTACCAGGGGAACCTGACCAGATTGGATCATGGTTACACATCCAGTCGCCTGAATGTGCAGGTTTCATCATGATGCTTTCCCTCACCGTAAGAGCATCCGTTAGTATTCAACTAATGTACATAACTCAGAAAACAGTCATTGGTACATGGCCGGAGCGGGATTCGAACCCGGGACCTCTGGCTTACGACTCGTATAATCTAACCGCTCGGCCACCGACGTTCATTGGGGTCATCAACCAATGTTATATATAATGTTTGCTTTTGTATTTTAAGCCTATGTAGTTCGAAGCTATAAATTTAATTGTAATGGAGTATACCTACATTTAATCTATAACCGGAAACTTGTAATTGACTTAAAGATGTTTAAAGTTGCCAATATACATTATAGGTACCTATTCTATTAAAAGATTCCTCGGTAGTAACCATACTTCACCAATCGTTTCGGTGTTGCCAATGTTAATTAAAAAATATTGAATATTTTATGCAAAAATCAAAATCTAAAACCGTTTGACTGGAGGCGAGCGGTTCAAAAATATGTCCTTTGGTAAGTAAAACGATTTTAGTTATAAATTTATATTTGTATGAGTAAATATTTTATCTAGGAATAGGAATAACAAGAAACGTTTTCTTTATTTTATGCGATGTACAACGATTACTTATACTTGTACGTAGTATTTTTTCTATAAAAATCGTAATCTTCTGCAATTCATCTGTCAATAGGTGTGCAATTCATATAGACTACGTTTCTTCCGAAACAAATAGACTGAAGATATATTAAAATTTATAATGCAGTAAAGCAGGACGATAAATATGAAACTGGATCGCTTAACATAACTCTGAATGGGGTTCCTAATACGCAATGGGTTGAGTAGCTACTACGTATACGTAATGAGTTACTTGGTCGCGAGATTGTCGACAAAACATATGCAAATGGGTATGTAAGGCATTGCCGGGACGGTAGCCGGCCCCGCGCCCGGATGTGAGGACTTCAAACACAAATCGTATTTACTCAAGATGCGAGGGCACATACAACACGTGCTCAATACATAGGTGTCCAGGTAAAGGGGGAGCGCACAGCTGTTTCCACAAGAGTAACATTAAACCACGCCTGCCTGACTTTGCTTTGCGCAACTCAAAGATTTGATTGTTCGTTTGTCGTGAGTCATAGTTTATTGTGGAGAATTGTAGATAATATGAGGTAGAAGATGACGTTCTCGTCGTCATATGCGTGATTCAATAATCCAAGTACTAGTATTTTATTCATAAAACACTACCTTTTGCGTGCGACTTCGTTTGCGTTTTTTATCCAAATCTGCTCAGTAATTTAGGCGTGAAGTGAAAACGTTACTGACATAGAGTTAGGTGGGTATTTTATGATGATTCTCTAATATCTTTTAGTATACATATTAGAGAAATTGCATACAAAATCATTTAATATCCGGTTGTGCTGTGCTTTGCAACACGCGGAACACCTTCCTACTTTTCCTTATCCACTTTGCTTGGTCTTCATACACAGACACATACATAGATGCATAGGGATAGACGGCGGGAAGCGACTTCGTTTTATACTATGTAGTCTGTAGGTATGTATAGTCTGCACTGCAAACCTTAGAAGTAGTACCTAGAAGTAAGATAGACTATTTTGGCACATAGACAGTAGTAGCAACCGCATATGCGCAAATGTGTCCATCTTGCCGCCGCGCGCCGGCGGGCAGCGCGCCCGGTGCCGCATTGCGTCAACCTGCGCCCGCGCCGCTATTGTTCGCGCGCGGTGGAGAATGCGAATTTTGCAGCTGCTTCGATTTTGGGCCTCTCTACAATTCAACACCGCATAAAAAGTTTATGTCACGCATATATTTTTTATTGATGTTGCCGTACCTACTATAGGTAGGTATATGTATCTAATTGATAACTGGTAACCTAACAACGCTATTTCCAAGTATATAGTTTAATATTTAATTTCGGTTCTTTTGTATTTTTTCGTGGAGTCAACAATTAATCGTCCGAACAACTGCTTACATTCTTAAACGCGCTTTATTTTATTGCAATAATAATTGACGTACCCACCTAGTTGAAACTATTGAAAGTTTGATCGCAGTCGATATTGGAATCGAGATAAAACATAACCATAGGCCAACCATGAACTACGCTAACCTAATTGACAAGCGGCGCCCGCGCACCGCTCGTTTCACATCATCGATCAGTCCGACCAACGACCGGGACAACACAACTGGCTCTTACGAAATTCACATTCGTATATCGGCAGGAATTCTAATAAACCACACTACAATTTGTTTTGTTCCAATTGTTGTTACCGGCTGGGGTCAGTTCAATACAGACCTTTGTTTGCGTTTGTTATTAGGTAAAACACTGTGGACATATAAGATCCTTCTTTTTACTCTAGTTTGTTAACATAAATAGTTATATAAAAATAAATTGCTTTGCGCTGGTCTTGCTAAATCTCTAAAACGGCTGGACCGATTTGAATAATTATTTTCTGTTTTATTCTTTATAATACAGGAGTGGTTTAAACGCAAAGAAAAAAAGAGTAAAGTATGTCCAATTCACTTAGCAGAAAAATTGCCAGTGCAAAGGTGGCTAACTCCCCAATCTTTTTGATCGTACTGAACACGAAAAATATTCTCGCTGATGGTTGGAGCTATAAAAACGACCATGATAATTTAATTGTATCAAGGAACGTAACAGTCTTGTACTGACATAACTAGACACCGGTCCAAGTTCCGCAATTTTGTGCGGATTGCAAACAATGGAACAAGTGGCAGGGCGGGGCAGCTTTGCCTCGGCGGCGGCTCGGCCACTCGGTAATTTGCAAACTCTCATTAGCGAGACTGCAAAAGTCAATAGCATTATTAATTCTTTTCATTCTCTTACATCTACATCACTACAATTCTGCTGGTTCCGCTTTGTCCTGGTGGTATGACCGCTAGTTTGTCCTATCAGTATCATCATCTCAGCCCACAGGGGAGGTTATTGCCTTAATCTCCACGCTTGGCTGGTAGGTTGGAGATTGTAGTGTTATAAATATAACAATGGAAATGCTGCTGCCCATTTTCCAGCCTACGGAGACTCTTGATCTTTGGCCTCGAAAACATTAGTCGGTTATTACGACACCCACGAGTGGAAGGGGTTGGTGTTATTCTACTCTGCCGGACACCATACGGCCAATATTAGTATGATTACGAGGATATGCAAGTCCTTGCAGTCATACTTGCTCCTAGTGCCAACAGGGGTTTTTACTTATAGGAGTGAAATTATCTGGTGCTCTATTTTTGAATCGCTCGCATGGAATTTTCCATGCTGAAAATCAAAATTGAAAACCATTCGAATATAGGCGAGCGATTCAAAAATAGACCCCCTGGATCGCAATACTGTTGCATAGTAAGAGCTTTATTGGAGTACCTATCCAAATAATATTAATTATCTATTATTACACCGGATTATGCAGTTTTGTTATCGAATTCCGCGGTGAATTGTCGGAAACATGACTGTTCAACGTTGTTTTGAAATGTAATTAAGGTATACAATTGTAAGGGCTGTCTGTTATAAGTCACGGGTGCTATTAGTTGGGCATGGAGTCCGGGCGCGCGCGGGGCCGGCGCCTGCGACGGCGACTGCGCGCGTAATGAGTCCATTGATCAATGGCACAAATGCAGCGTGGACTCTATGATAAAGGTATCCGGTTATTTCGCTATAAAAGTAAATTTTTAACTGGTAGTACCTATGGTGAATAGAAAATGTACTTGCATGACGCTGAATGAATATTTTATTTGAGTACTGAATGTAATGAAAATTAAGTACCTGCTTAGCTGTATAATCAAAATGCTGCAATTGAAAGCTAGAATCAATTCTATAAAATAATATTTAAATACCTAGTTATCTTTCTTTCTAACTAAGAAATCATTATGAAGGTAGTGCCAAGAAAATGACACTAGTAGTGGTAGATACCACGCTTTTAAATTCAGCCTTTGATACCAGGCGTCAGTTCCCGTTTATGTCGTCTGGTCAATGGCGCCGCAATGGACACGCTAGTCGCTGTATAATTCATTTTTCTGACTTGTTAGCGGTTTGATAAGTTATTTGTAGCTGTTATATAGTATTCAGTGCATTTGGTGTTGCGTCGATCATAATCATCTACAGCGGACAGTTATGTTCATGTTCAATTAGTAGGATTCGGCTGGGGTTCCAAAATGTCTATAATATGCATTGCTATCAATAGCCAAAAAATATAAGTGCAAGGCAACTTTAAAATTGTAAGACGGTAGGCCCACAGTTTTGCATACCGACGACTAGCGACGATGGTCAGGAATTGGCCCACTGGGTCGGATTCGGGCAGAAATAGGTACTTAGACGAGAACTTAATTAGAGTTTGCCTTTTAGGTATTTTTCCACAGGAGCACTTTTTCAAACTCCATAAAAAAAATTAACTATTGTATACTATATGTAAAAGGGGGAGAGGGGGGAGAGTTTTTTATGAAAAAGAGTAAGCAGCCTTTTCTTTGATACACGATTTCCAATAAGAAGATCAATAGAAGTTTTTTTAAACTACTTAACACGTTCTATAGAGATAACACATTTATATAAATCGGACGCCAAGACCCAACACATTATCGTTACAAAAATACTTACAGAAAAGTATTTATGTAATTAAATATCTCATCAAATTTATAGGTAAGTAAACATAGTTAAAAGAACAATTTCTTCTAACAATGACGATAGTTAGTAGAGCACCCATCGACAGATAGTGCCTGTAAACACGTCACTGATATCGCAACAATCTATTTATAATCGCAGGCCGAGACCACTGTGTGTTAAATGTCTGATATTTACGATTACCTGAGACGCCGGCAATAGAGTCCGCAACTCTTATCGAACTTCAGAGCCAGGAAACAATATGAATTTTTACGAGGATTTCGTTGTACGTTCGAGATAGGCGCGTAAACACTTCTGTATTACATTTGTTACAAGTTCTAGCCAAAAGGCATAATTTATTTTACTAAACATATATACATACCAAACAAGATATTATTAAAACGAAAAAAAAAAGTTTTAAAAGATTACCCCGATACTGTCCGATACTCATTAAACAAATTCGCGATTAATAAAAGTTGTAGCGCGTTGAAATCTTTTGTATTACATTTGTGACATTTCTATACAAAATACATAAACGTGTTCAACTACTGTAACCAATTAGATATAATAAATGCAAATTGAGTTATGCCTAATGAACGTTAATTGTGTTTATTCCGAGTTATCGACAAGATTACAAGTAAGGTGAGTCTCTAATCTGGCAACGATTAGCGCACTGGCGGCGGCACCGGCGCGCGCGCACGTGCGCGGCCAGCCGGTGAGTAACGCCGCCGCGCGCGCCGCCTGCCGCCGCCGGACCCGCTCCCACAGAACCTCAACTCCTATTACTAGGACATAAGACTCATTTTGGTATCCACTACCACGAGAACACCGCACACGCTTTTGGCATCGATACATTGGCCCTTAGCACAACTATCACTAGACTGTCACGCAAACAAAATTCAAGTAAACAACTGTACCTACAACTGAGAACGCGAGTGCTGAAATGAGAGCTATTTTACTTGGTTATCTGTTCTTGGTATTACCGAACATGGCAATTCAATTAATTGGAACGGTAAAAAATACTGTACCTAATCCGATATCGACTACAAATTAATTTAGCATATGTCAGTCAAATTCTTTGTGTTCATAAAAAATAACTGCTCAGTTTAAGTATTTATTAATACTTAATGAAAAAACTTTTGAGATTTAAAAAAACCGAGGTCAGGTGTAAAGTGTAAAGCAGTAATATCGGCTTTTGACGTCACATTACATGATTGTGTTCGCGGCAGCTTTGCCGGCTGGTCGAGACCGTTAGTAGTTCATACAATGAATCAGTTTACATAAAGCGTTTGTAGAAAAAAAGCGTGATGCCGAGGCGCGGCGTGCGTTACAGGCGGCGCATCACCTGCCCGCGCACGCGCACATCTGGGCGGAGTGCAGAGTGCAGGGTGACGTCATGACGCGACGCAGGCCCCGGGATATTATTACACAACACTTCTATTTGTTTAATTTCTTTCGTATAAATTCGAATCTTATTAATTTTTGAAGGAGCAGTGTCGAAGAAGCGGTAGAGGTGTAAGGATCAGGATTCATCAGGAGACCCGAGAAGAGATGCGAGAGTCAACGGCTTACGATGTGAGGATGTCAAAGACCGGGCGAAGTGGAGAAGAAAAATAATTGTCTGCCCAGGTTATGATAATTTTCTTACAATTATGTTTTGTGATTATTATTTTCTTCACACTTGTGTTTTGTTAAATGTCGTGCGATACTCATGCATGAGCATGCTTAGCCGGTTCATCTTTGGCCCGGGCTTCACCTATGAAGCTGAATAATATGAGCTATAAATATGTAAAGCTATGTTAAGTATGTTTAACAATCAGAATAATATGTACCTTTGCCGCAATAACAATCAAATCATATTGAAATCCTACCTAGTAGAATAATATATTTTCTTCGTAGGTATTAATAATAATAATCATCTTGGCGTTAATATCTCGGTTGTGCACCCGAGAATGAGGCCCCGGGGTCCACCTTGACTATGATCCAGTATTTGGAAATCAGGTAATTACAGTGGAGCGACTACCATCTGGCCTCCGCAACCCTGCTACTAGGGGAACCTGACCAGATTGGATAATCATCACGATGTTTTCCCTCACCATAAGAGCATCGGTTAGTATTCAACGAATGTACATAACTCAGAAAAGAGTCATTGGTACATGGCTGCAGCGGGATACGAACTCGGTATCTCTCGCTTACGAGTTGGATACTCGACCGCCCGGCTACCGACGCTCTGTAGGTATTATACCGTTAAACCTACCTATCTACTACTCAAAAATTAGAGTACTCGTATGTAGTAATTGTAATTATTGTTGTTATACTGGCCCCTCCTGCTTCTAAACTCGTAACAATAATGAATTTGTAACAACAAAAACATTAGTCGGCTCCATTACTGATGCGTGCGTGTTGGGCATACATTACTGGCGCGGCAGTCTGTCTGCGCGCGCATTGGCCACGCTCATCACAGCCACTGTTCCCGCGCATCGTGCAGGCAGTGTTACCAACGCTTCTAGCAAAAACGCGCTACGGTATCTTAAAAAAGCGCTTGATTGTACAAAAAGGAAGCGATAAATATATGAAAACCGTTTCGATAATGCGCATCAAACATGTCAAAATATCGCTAGATCTAGCGCAGAAAGCGCTAAGTTGGCAACCCTGCGCACAGGGCCCGTGCACCCTCTCAATTAATTTACGTTAACCCAAACCATAGCACAAACCCATTTAGGCCCCGTAATGAATTGACGATGATACGTCGTTATTTTATTTAATTAATTTTGCACTACCACTAAAATGTATTTAAATTGGAGAATGGTACCGAAGAGACAAAAGAGGATGTGGATTCAGTATCTAGTTTTCACTATGGACATAAAATATATAGAGTGCTAAACATTATAAAACGATAGGTACAATTATTTCTGTCGTACGTGGAATTTTGTACCTATCGTTTTCATACATTTAGCACTCCATCCGGTTCACATAGTGTATATAGAGCCATAGATGTTATACGTTGTTGAGTACTACTATTATTAGGGATTTGTCTCACGCCACTACATATGGCTGTCCTTTTGTCCTACTGATCCACTTCTAGCGACATGTTATAAAAAGGAATATAACTTATCCTCTAATAATTTGACAAGACATGGAGGACCTTCAAAATATTTATTTCGCTACAGCTGTCAATTAAGAAAGGATCGAGAGATGTAAATTTCAAAATCAGCAGACCCACACCTTAAGTAATTTCTTATCCCCTTAGGTATCGATACAACCGTTTGAATTAAGAATAACTTCTAACAATAGTGTTATAGAGTTAAATTATTATAGGTTTACATTGTGACAGAAGCACTTATTGTAAGGGCAACCAGTTATACAGTTTGATCCCCTCATTAGGGAACAATGCAAATTTGAATAATAAAATAAATATAAATATTCCCATGAGTTCAATATAGTTTTGGGTTTGTTAATTGCCGTATTTCTAGTTCACAGGGGAGAGCGATCGTCGATCAGCGCGACCGGCGGATGCAATTGCACCCGCCATTATCGGCGACCGTTTTCCTTTGTGAATCACTCTTGTTTCCTATTCACAAAGGAACCAAGTAAATTAACTCCTTTCGTTTAGTTTAAACGTAATTGAACTTATAATTTAAAATGCCTTGCACAGTATGAGAACATAAACGTAATAGGCAAGGATTTTATTTTAGGTTGTAATTTACACCTCGAAATGGGTACCTAAGCAATTATTGAACTTATAATTTGAAATGCCTTGTAATAGGCAGGTATTATATTTTACGTTATTTGGGGTATTTTACACCTTGAAATGGGTATCTAAACAGTATAATTAACTAGTGGATTGGTGACGTTTGTCAATCATGGGAAATGTTTATTTCACTGTCAACATGATCATGATCGTTAAGCTGCAAGACATTCGCAGCTGGATACATCTGCATCCCGGGCATCTCACTCGTGCGTGCTGCTTTGTCATTGTAAAAATTTCCTTAGATGATCGTCATCTCGTTGGGGCTAGTATGTTCTTCGGTTGCCACTTTGTGGCCTGATCACTACTGGAGAACATTTACGTCACGTCGGCTGTATCGGAATATACTCGTAGGTACTACGAAATAGTCTGTCACTTGCTGTTTGAAATTTAATTATTTGGTTCGTAATGAGGTAGGTACATGTGTATAATTTTAATTAACTTTGAATCATCATTATCAACAGGCCATAATGTCACTGAGGTACTCGAGCCTCCTATTTTGAATACGAGTAAAAGTATTATGAAAACTTAAATGTGTGCCTTATTAATGCTTTACAGGTAGAGACTGTAGAGGTGTCTACCTGAATACTAGTCACGTGAATATTGTAAACTCTCTGTAAACAGAGAGATTTATTTTTATAGACATTTATAACTTATTCCAAAGCTTGATCCAAGATCAAGCGATTTCTTGCACCGGAGCGTCGGGTAACGGCCAGCGTGTCCGACTCGTAAGCGAGGGGGCGCGTTATGAAAGAAGAGACTTGTCAAATGGCAGTAGAGGAGATTTCGCGCAGGTAATCGCCTACTGCGCAAGCCGAACCATGTGACCCGCCAAGTCTCTTCTTACATGACACTAGTTATACCGAGTTCGATCTCCAGTGCCGCCATGTATCAATAACCTTTATCTGAGTTACGTACATACTTGAACACTAACTGATGCTGTTATGGCGAGGAAAACATCGTAAGGACACCTACATATTCGAGCGAATGAATGTATAACCACGATCCTATCTGGCCAAGTTCTCCTGTTAACAGGGTCACGGAGATCAGATGGCAGTCGCTGCCAAATCCTGGATCATAGTCAAGCCGGACCCCGGGCCCTCACGCGCAAGAGCACAACCGGGATATTTTTGCCAAGATTTTAGTTAAGGCGAACGAAGATTCTCAGATGAAGTTTCAAAGCCAGCAGCACCGTGACACTGCGCAAGTGCGCACGATCGGCGCAGGCGCAGGCGGCGCCGAGCGATAAAGCGCGCGCGCAATCCAGCGCTAAGTGCACCGATAGCCACTGACGAGTCAATCGCGCCCACGCGCTGTCCTTACCGGACCTTATAAACCACTATTTTACGTTAAACTACGCCATTTAATATACGCTCTTTATCATTCCCAACATAAGATAGACATTTAAACTCTATTAATTAAGCGTAGGTAAAGGTAGGACGCCCTCCGGCCAGGTTGAGTGACAATTTGCGAAAGGTGGATGCTGGATGTGACATCCGAGCACATGGTTTATTGGCGCTATTTGGTTTATTCTAAAGACCTGTTATCTGATGATGATGATGACGAGTTACATAATATTAGGTAGTTAACGTCTGATATCCCAGGAATAGACTTTCATGCAACCGTCTCATTATATGTAGAGCGTACGATTAGATTCCATGTTAGTTGAATTAATTAACTAGCCGCGAGACTTTTTGTCCTGCTTTGTGCAAACAAAAGAGAAATGCAAGCGCGATTACATGTTAAATGCGTTTATGGCAGTGGCAAAGGAGCCGACGGGCGCGGGGGCTAATGCAGTGTCGGTGTACGCGGATAGCTGCCGGCTATCGCTGCGCCCGCGCCGCCGCCGCCGCCGCCGCTACTACTCACGCGGAATTACAATCGATAACCCTTATTGTCGATGTTTAAAAGGTTCGGTTTAAAAGCTCCACTAATCAGACGCGTTTACTTAACTCTAAAGAAGAGCCGTATCTACTTGGTTTACAGCAGTCTCGTACTCACCATTAAAACCTGCAAAGTTTCCCCTCGTAAGGTCTAGCGTTACTTTGTTTATTTCCGTGCAAGTATAGGTATTTGAAGTAATGTACTACATTTGCATTAATTAATGCGTATTATCGAGTTTAGAGGCCAAAACTTAATCCTTTGATAATTCATCCTTTGTTACGATCATTTAATGAATATCACGCACGCACGACCAATGCAATATGTCGACAGTTGTTCTATTAACCTCTCATAGTTAAGACAATTGATTTGTAATAGATTTCAAAGAGATATAGTTACGCAACACGGTGATAGGCAAAGTATTGTGCTGAAGTGTGCTGCGCTATGTATTCACTAATTGAAAACCGAGCGCAATGCGCGGTGTGTGGCAATATCCCTGCAGAGAGCCACAATTATCTCGTCATAAGTCCGAGATCAATCAAACCATATCGCTTTATGTGGGTCATTAATTACTGTAAACAGTAATTACTTTAATTATTCCCGACACTCTTTGTGTTAAATCGTGTGGTCCCAGCGCCGGGCGAAGGTCGGCCCGCCTTTATTAAAGGAGGACCCGAGAAAGGTCTATTCAGCTTCTGTCAAAGTAATGCTCTCACAATAGAAGTGGACTCTTGCAAAATCATTCACTTAAGTTATGCACCTATCTATTTAATATAATCTGGGGCTAATGCATCAAGAGAAATACGTAGATTAAAAGCTTTACTTTCTCCAACCACAAAACTCGTTAAAAACTCTTCATTTAACACTTTACAAAATTAGCTACCAACCTTTCCTACTTCCTTTTTTTGTCGACATAAACGTTTCCTTTTTTTTCTATTTTGAGGGGTATTATTTTAGCGAGCAAATGTTAAAATTGCTACCTCTTGATTATAGTGTTTACAGTTTACAATAACAAGGTGTGAAGTGTTGATCGTTTTAGCGCGTCCAATTCATTATAAGTATTGAAAAACAGTTCTCATTTCAAAAAGATTTTAAATTATGGTATATACTGTAAGGTATGATATAGGTACCATCACAACACTTTCCCTAACGGAGTGGCCAGGGAAGGCCGTATTTAGTTCGTTTAAAAGATAACCAACTAAATTTAAAATAGAGAAAACCCCCAGCGTTCGCACTATAAACAGAATTTACCTACTAAGAAAAATTAATTCGTTGCAATTTACGCAATCTTATAAGCGTTTCACCAGTACTTACCTTCCTACCTAGTGCAGGGTGCGTGCCGCGGCACCGCGTCAGGTGACCTACGCGCATGTGAGTCACCGCATATTGGTGCGCAGTCGGTGCGCAGTAGGTGCGCGCCCCGGCTAACGAACCGGGCGCGCAGCACACTGCATTGTTGCGCATTATCTATCATTATCTCGCCAGCGGACTGCCACCGAAAGCTTAATGATAATATTGTAAAATTAAGACTGAAATTTATTATTTCGGTCCTGTTTGTGGCTGCAGATTTAAGTTTTCAAAAGCGAATCGAGAACTCAACAAAATAATTATTTTTAATGTGAATGTTATAGATAGAGAGAGTCTTCGAAATAATGTAGTATTACTCAAATAAGTAGTAGTTCCGTAGTAGTTACATCGTCTAAACTGTACCCAGCTGAACTAATAGAAATCTCGTTTTTCGAAAAGCGCTCAAAATAAAGTAAACACGGTGTAAACCTGGTACTTTCACCACGAAGGTTTACTTTTAGACGAATTATTGTTATTGGGCTGACTTAAGAATTTACAATAATAATCCGCGAACCTTCGTGGTCTTCGATGTAAACCGTCGTGAAAGCTTCAGCATTTAATTAAGTTAAAAGCGCTTTCCTAGAAGCGTGGACTGTGGGCAGAAGCCGTGATTGGCCGCTAGTTTAGCTAGATATGATAAAATCGTTGTCGATTCGATTTTTAAAACAAAAAACTTGGCAGCCAGATAGTTTATACCTATAGCATTTATTACCAGTAGATGCTAGTTTTTGTCTAATACTTCCTTAATAGTAGGACTCTGTCAAGCCTGAGGAGTCCGCCTGGATGAGTGCCACCGCCTTATCTATTTCTGCCACCAAGCCACAATGCTTGCATTGTTATGTTCCAGTATGCTGACATCATACAGGCATGATGCATTGCATCTTAGTCCTCACAGTGACAAATGCACCGGTTCTACATTTTTGTTACCTGCAACCTAACTGCATGAATCGTAGATGTTATGGGCGACAGTTATCGCTTATCACGCTGTCTGCTCAATGAGACCAATGTCAATTGATTTAATTGTCAATGTAATTTAGGTAGGTATGTAAGGGTGGGAAAAGACATTAGTTGTCAGATATCTACTTATTGTTCTACTATCTATTCTAGAGTATCAGGATTCCCAACAATGTGGCAACATTCGGTACGCCATCGATACATTAGAGCGATGTGGCAATAGAGGTTGTGGTGGGTAAAACAATAAAGTTTTAATAAAGCGAATGCTTACCACGACTCGCATTGAACCGGATTGATACGTTGCGTAAGCGCGGCGGGTCACTACCTACTTGTCGTTTCGATGTCGTTCACGGCTAGAGGTTATTGCGATTTAATATCGAGCATCGATATGAAATCAAATAGGACATTGCAATAACTGCATTCCCGGGTCAAGGGCTAAGGGGTTAATTAGGTGTTTTCTATTGCGTAGAATAGAAACGGTTATGCACTCGGCTAATAAGTAGGTAAGCAATATATTTTGCAATGCAAAAGGATTACAATGCGGCTGGAACTGTGTCTCACCCACTCAATATATCATCGTCTGGCGCAGCTATTGTGCTCGGTCAGACTAGATCCGGCGCAGACGCAGGTGAAAATAAATCACCGTTAGATTATGGTGCGATACACGCGCCCAGTTGCCGAGCCAAGCGTTTATGACCCATGATTAATTCCATTAAGTTCACCTTACGATACTTATCGACAGTTATTATGTTTCATTAGAGTTGTAAACTATCTGTGCCGTCAAAACGATCCATCAAGGTGTTAAGTAGAGTCATCGTTTAGGAACAAGGCGCCGATCATCTATTTATTAAACGCCGATGAAGGCCGCTTTCAAACACCTGCTCCGCCGATAGCCAATCGTTACTCATGAGGCGAGGGCGCTGAGGGCCGAGCCTCAAATCATTGCCGCATTGTGTACTTTTGTAGATTTTGTTGCACTAACACCTGTAACAACAAGCAACTATTTAATATTATTATTATTATTATTAATAATGTAAAGTTAATAATGCAAAGTTTATAATGCTATGGACTCAAAGAAAAATATTTATTTATTTTAATACATACCTTTTTACAAATTTAAATACATACAAAAAATTACATAATAGAGTAATTATGAAAATACTCACCATGTTTCTAGTTCAAATAATCTACCTAATAACTTTCTCATTAATAAAACCCTAAACCTTTAAGTTCAGAAGATAACATCAAGAGGCTGCGGCAGATTTTACATAAAGCATGTAGGTAGAGAGGGAGAGATTATGAACTGAACCCGATACGACGCTTCAATGCGGCAATAAATCGCGATGCCTTCCCGCCCTTCCACAACAAATACCACTTACTTAAATCAAATTAGTGTCATGTTATTCGTATGCAATAATGTAAGGTGATTGCGCGAGTCGTATCGCCGTGACCGGCCGCGGCGGCGGCGGGCGGCGACACGCGACGTTTGAAAGCTTCGAAAGCATTACCGCGCGAATTATTACTCCACTATCAGCCCGGACCGACCTCCATCCCAGTAAATGATGTACCGAAATCGTTAGTCACGATCCGGAGATTAATAATTTGTTTTTATAAGATGTCGCCGCGATTATCGTTGCGTTTTCACAACGTCCGAGACCGATGTGTAGCGCGAAAAGAAGGCTAAGTTCAGCATCACGATGTCGCTGCTCAACTTTCGACTCCGGCTGTCGATTAAGAATCACTTGCGACAACACGCGATTGATCGATGTAGCCCTTGGCATTTGTCCGATGTAACAGTACATTTTATAGATAAGTCTGATATCGAGTAGCTGAGTCGACGCTTGCCGCCTTTATAGGTGCTCACTGGGTTAAGCTTCGATCGGGACGATTACAGTACCAAATCAAGTTATGACCAAGCTATACACACAAGTCAAAAGAAAGAAAACGCTGTCTTAGTTAAACAAAAAAAGGTTAATTTGAAAAGCATAATGTTAGAAAAATGCCACGGTTATAATTACGCGCAGAAACGGAGACAAGTAGAGTGGCTTTTATCCAGATGCCTTTCACGATTGCGTCGCGAGTGTGGTGGTTTTTTGTTGCATAAACAACCGTAAAACGAGAAGCTTCTTCTTAATAAGCCTAACATGAGAACGGGTTAAGGCGACCGCACGTGGCTAACCGGCGCGGGCGGCGGACTTCAAAGCAAACACTCTCGTTTGAGCCAATTGTGCGGGCTGGCGCGCGCGCAACTACAACGTGTAATTATACGGTTATAGGGCGCGCCCCGCACCCCCGCGACCCCCCTTACCCCCCTCACCTTGGCTATGGGGAAAAAACAACCATCTGTTGAACCTAATCGGGATAACGCCTGCTGGGTCAGTAATTGACCGCCGACACACTGTTTTCTAAATTAAACTTTTTTCATTAAACTAACGAGTAAATATTTTAATATAGTTCGACTGTTACTATACAATAGGTAGGTAGCCATATATTTTCTTCTATTAAGTCGTAAGCGGTAGGTAACATTTTAACAGGTTAATTTCAACGAAAATATTTGTTTCGGACAGATTGAGCTTATAATGAGTTTCACAGTTTGTTTGTTTGTAAGTACTTTTAACAAATACTTTACCAAAATTTACACACATGCCTGTGTGAAAAACATATTTTTAAACATTTTGACGTGAGGTATACGTACCATTACGAAACTTTTCGGTATTATAATATTTGAAACCAGTGCAATGTGTATGCTTAGTGCCAGTAAATATTAATTATCTTACATACAATTTATTTGTTTTGAAGATTACTCTTTCTTTATAAATCAACCTTACAATCCCTTATTATGAACTGTTCCATATTTTATAAACAGATTATACTTCTGGCAAACTATAATTAAAATTTAGTAAACAAATAAAAGAACTAATTAAAGCTCTTGAAAAAAGCATAAAAATACCCCGTTCGGAGGATGAAATGCCTCTGAATCATATTAATTTTATTAATAATGCAATTTAAATCAATTTCCGGGTCCCAGTTAACCCCTTCGGGCGGGGCTCGGCTGCGCGGGCATTACGCCCTAACAGGGTGTAATCGAGCAGCGATCTGCGCCAGCTCCCGCCACCTGTCCACGGATGATTTACACTTTTCATTTAGTACCGACCTTATGAAGCATACAAATTATGAAATAGATTTTTGATGTGGCAATTCAGTCCATGAAACTTCATAATAGCTGTGAATAATGAACCAAATTTGTTATAAAAAGGACGTAAGACCCTCAGATTAGAAAAAAATCTCGGTGTTATTCTAAATGCTCTTTTATGATGCTTCCACTGTCTAGTTTGAAGTTAATAACGGCGTTGTTCATAAATTAGGGACCCAGACCAGATGTTGTCGTGTGAACTGACTGGGGCTCAGTGCAGTATGTTCTCCAAAGTCACGTTTAAGGAAAGGCACTTAAATAAAGTAATTTAAATCAGGTGGCGTGGGCCGCTGCGCCGGCGCACCACAATGCCCATGCCGCCATTGTTGCAGCGCGGGCGCGCGGCTGCAGCGCAGGTGCCGCCAATATCCTAGTTGTTTCATGCGAAACACGATTGTTTGTGTTTTACGGTTATTAGTAAAATTTTACAACGTATTCTTTCTCGTTTTTGCTTAGAAACAAATATTTACTTACTTCGCTTGCACATGTCACTGCAACTGCAACATTTCAAAAGTTTTCTTTCTGTTTTTGCTATCGTAAATTGAGTCTTTAAGATGTTTAATTGCATATTAATTAATAGTCACGAATTAGGTCCGAAGAAAAAAATATTAAAAGGATGATACGATAATATTGTTTGTTTAAACGATTAGAGATGAGCAGCCATTACGTAAAGTATATTAATGATTTTTGGACGATCATCAATCACAATAAGGTCAAAGATGTACGCGGAAACAAAATGTTCACTCTTGGCAGTTTTTTATGGATTGTTTTTGTATTAGATATCATTAAGCATGGAAGTGTATGGCCGACGTTGGTGGGCGCCGGAGTGACATGCAGCAACGGATTATTTCGACGGACTATTTATAACGCGCTCGCGGTCGCGGGTTGCGATGGAATCTGCTCCTTTGTCATTGGGGCAACCTGTTCCGGCGGCCGGGCTCACGAGCACAATGTAACGTAACGGGCCACCTGATTAACCGCCATTCCACCCGACTATGCAGATATCGCCGCCGCCGCCGCGCCGCGCCGCGCCGATCACTGATCGTATTAATTTCAAATGATAGATCATTTCTATATTGCTAATACCATATTACGATAGGGATAGTGACATCGAGGTTATTGAACTCATATCAGTTTAGTCGGGAGCGACAACAATAGCGTCAGTCGCGTAATGTGATCGATTAGTGTGGGAATGGGAAACCACTTGTATAGCACCCAAATGTGTGCTACACTTACTCAGTTTTTGTAAGATAATACCATTGGTAATAAGCAGAGTATCTGCATCCGTTTACTTTTTGCTTGTAGTTTTTTGAGCGCGTCACCGGCGCGCGGTGGCAGGTGGAAGAAACAAAATTTTCTCACACAACAGGTACCGTGGCAAAGTGAAATCGAGCTCATTGTGCAAATATCCTCATTTATAAACATTATTTTGAGTAAATTTAAAAGATTTAAAAATAAAATTTTAATATAAATAAAAATAAAATTTTAATAAATCTTTTTTTGGAACTGGAAACTGGAATTATGAAACTGGAATTATTTTTAGAATTCTGTTTAACAAGACTAAATAAACAGGTATTATTATACATACGAACGAGATTCAAACGAAAATTAACTTAATGTAAAAAAGTGGGCAAATATATAATCGATTTGTTAGAGCGAATATATATTCGATATGCAGGTACATAATGACAAGATTGAAATCCCTTACACGTTTTTATGATGAAAAATGTCACACGATTGAGAACACACCCTTCAGTTCCGGTGGGTGCAAAAACGTGGAGACATAGTTACGTGAAATTGTTCCCATGTAGCGCACGGGGCACGGAATCACCCATAATCCGATCTCGTATGTGTGATTCCGTCGTAGGACGAAACGTCGGATGCGAGACCCGTCTGCAATTTATCCCTTATTGTAATCCTGTTAAGTTCTGTCATTGAGTGGCAGTGTTAAAAAAGTAGCTCAGTGCCGATGCGGCACATCCGCTGTCAATTCTCACGAGACAGGTAGCGCTTCCGCTGCTTTATAAAAATCAGGATAATTATTACAATGTGTGCAATGCAATGTGGAACTCTTAACTGTATCGGACAGGTAGACGCATT
The DNA here is from genome assembly GCA_905147135.1 of Blastobasis lacticolella. Lineage (NCBI taxonomy): Eukaryota > Metazoa > Arthropoda > Insecta > Lepidoptera > Blastobasidae > Blastobasis > Blastobasis lacticolella. The sequence goes on from LR990043.1 coordinate 11,665,267, forward strand.
TTGTGAACGTCGTGTCACTAGTGTTCCAAAGAAATTCACATGCATGAGTTAAGTAAGTACGTATATTCAGTCACCAAGTCTTATAGATACGTAAAGAAAACAGCTATTTTCTAATTTTATCTAAGTAATTGACTTTATCACTCATGCTTATTAAGTCCATAAAAGTTTTAAAAACTAGTGCCTTTTATTATTCTACAAACCATTTGCTTTTCATCTAGTTTATTTCACAAGTTTGATCACGTCTGATTTTCGTATTATACTTCAGTGGCTTCCTATCAGGCTGTGTTGAGATGTTCGTCTTTTTGTATAAGGTTTTATACAAATGCTAATGCCTAATCACTTCAGGGGTAGTTTTAAATACCACCAGACGTCTAGGGACTTGCTCTACATTTGACAATTTTAAATATCCCTTTTACATGCTCTACCTTGCTATTTTGAAGACTCATCGTGAATAAATTGACGAAAAATATTCGTCACTCCAAGTCACTTGCTACTTTAGGCCAAGATGCATGCGAGATGCGCGTGCATCTTGGCCTCTGGGTTTGCAAATATGTAAATTATTGTTGTCCTCGATCATTAATTCAATAGTAGGTAGTCGCACTATAAAAGATTATTCGTCTGCATAAAAAAACTTTGTCAAAATGCAAAAAAGTTTTTGCTTTTCTTATTGAAATATTTAACACGGTAATGCATATTTATCGAAATAAAAAGTGTAGCATATACACAATGAGCAAAGCGTCTTATCAAGTAAAGAAGAATAATAGTTATTTATGAGTGCCGAAATAGTAAAACGGGAACAATCTTAATTTATAATTCAATCTTTTATCATTATAATGGGGTGATGCAAAACTCGGTGGTTGCAAGATTTTTTACCATATTTTAGCATGAGTAATTGAGGAAGTAGAGCTGCAGGTTCGCGAGGGGCGGAACTGGTTCGGCGCGGCAAGTTGCAGCCCGGGAGCCCTGGGAACCAGACCGCGGTACCTACCGCCTTTGTTGTGGCGCCCTATTACAACTTACTAATAATACTAACACAACACGTAACTGTTTCCAAAATAATTATTTTTTATCACAGATAAATTCTTACCAATCGACGTTTTCTGCTATTGCTTCTCCGTAAAGTCCGGCTCCACAATGGAACTGTATCATTTTATTTATATCGTCCGTTTATGTGGCACATTGACTCGGGTCAACAGAGTCGTGACTTTGCCGCGGCATGTCCGTCACAAAAACTCCATCTCTTGATTAATGGCGACCTGTATCAATAGGCACTTGTTACTTCAACGAGCTACAAAAAGTTTTCCGGCGCTTTGATAATGGATAGAATATGGATAGGATACCTATTTTACGCTTTTTTATGCATTTTGAGACTGTTAGAGCAATAGGCATTTTATGCAATTTGAGAATGTTGCATAAAAATGAGACGCCAATTTGTGCTATTAAAATTGAAATAGTAATAACCTTTTTGGCATCTAGATGCCTATCCTCAAATTCTACCTGTACCTACGTAAGTGGCAACTACTTTCATCCCATCCACCTTAAGTTCCGAGTGGGCCATTCACTACGCGGAGCGGCCGGCACTTCCAACCCTCCGCATCCGCGCCGGTGATCTATTGTTTGCCGAGAGAAATGGAACGAGAAAAAATCTTGTTCCCAAACGTATCGTGAGAAATTACGAAATGTGCCCCGCATTCATTAGGCCGCGCAGTGAGCGAGTGTGGCCGGGAATCAATAAATATCATATTACGCGCGCGTCGTTGCCCGCTCCCGGTTCAGCGCGGTGCACAATGCTCATGTAGGTACCTACGATCCACAGGTTTTAGAACCATCGCTTTTTAATGGGACAATGAGTTCAAATTTACTTGTTCCATTTCTATTCCCGTCAATAGATAATGTTAATGAACTAAATTGTATGCCTATAACTGGTTGTTGAAAACTCGGAAGAGCGTTTTTCGCTTAGGCAACTCTTCCAATTTTGCCTAAAAAAACTGAAACAGTTTCTATTGTTTTATTCAAAAGTTCAAATCATTGCCTTAGCAATCAATGCGTAACATCATTGCAACTTTTTCTTTGATACCGCCGCTAGGGATGATTTAACCTCTTGTTAAAAAAGCATCTACATTTACTATTTATTTCCCGTCGACTGTTTACAAACATATCTATTAGCGCCTATCCACTTAACTGGTTAATATCTAATAATTTAGCCTAACAATAGGTAGTCATGTAGTGTTGATTGCGGCGCTAGCGGTTGCGCCACGGACGTCGCGACACGGCGCGCCTGACTCATGCGGCAAGCCTGCGCACAGGGCCCCACTCGCCCGGCCCGGCTACCAGCCCCTACACTCGGAACTACGACTGCATTCTCTTAAATAGAAACAGTATAGAGTAGGAAGTATTGCAACTTTGATGATATTTACTGTACTACGCTGTAAGCAGATAGCCCACCTGATGGTAAGTGGTAACTGTCGCCCATAACATCTACGATTCATGCATTTAGGTTGCAGGCAACAAAAAGCGTTGTCACTGTGAGAACTAAGATGTAAAATAGCTCATGCCTGTAATTGTGTATTATGTGTATGGTCAAAATTTATTCTCTAAACAAACTTGGGTGGACTACCTTAAGTTAAACCTGACAAGGATATTAAATAATTAAATGCCGTTCTCACTAAACTTAGGAATCGGCTAAGTTCTTTCTTATCTCAATTTGGACGATTGGCTATAAATTTGTTAAGAGACTTGTCTCTTAATAGGCAAATAATTTAGAGAAAAAATATGCCGCACGATAACAAAATTTACACAAATAATTTGGGTACCATCATCTATCTACTAAAAGTAATATAATGAGAGTAAGTAGAAGTAATGAAATACCCATTACATAAATGCATTGTTACTTATAATAAAATTTGGACCCATCAGGCAGGACGTTACGTCGCGGCTGGGCGGGCACGCATTGATGACGGTTATTACTGCACTCTACATTTGACTGCTCTATGTCCAAAATCTTTTTAACATCCAGTGTTAACATCATAGCTGTTTTAGACTTATAGGTACACTTGGCCGTGTGGTGTCCGGCAGAGTAGAATAGCACCAACCCCTTACACTTGTGGGTGTCGTACAAGGCGACTAATGTTTTTGAGGCAAAAGATCTAAAGTCTAGAAAATGGACAGCAGCGTTTTCTATTGTTATATTTATAACACTGCGATCTCCAACCCGCCTGCCATGCGTGGAGATTATAGCAATAACCACCCCATTCGTGGGAGAGGCCTTAAGTCCTGTAGGCTGTTATGGGTTGTGATGATAGACTTATAGTACGGATGTATTCTCCTGCTCATTCATGAAGAACAGACCAAACCGAAGCTCAAAATACGCTGGAGCTAGTTATTTGAATACAACATAAATTTAATCATCTTCTGACATCGGCCGAATTTATTTAAATTACGAATGAAGCTTAGAGAGTAACTTCCTTGGACAGACAGACTAGACAGTTCCACAGTTGGACTCAGCACCATACCCCAGTTGAGCCCGCCTAGCTGGGAGTACTGTCACCAACATTATGCCCAAATGATCTGCCAACGCATTGTCTCCCGCCTCACTGTTTGGCGATAAATGTCAACGCTGATTTAAAGCCGTTAATCGCGCAGACTTAGCAGTGCTAATGCTGTATACGCTTCTGAGAATAATTGGCATTTCGGATGAAGTGCTTTTAGTCACTTAAGTGCGATTAATCGGACTTTCTTCAGTACCCGTGATAGATACAGTTTTATGAGGTTAATCTATACATAGCATGATACATAGTATAAAATAAAGTCGCTTCTCGCCGTCTGTCCCTATGTGTATATGTCCGCTTTGATCTTTTAATCTACGCGTCGGATTTTAACAAATACAATAGCTAGACTGATTCAAGAGGAAGATTTATAAATACGAAAAAAGGGTAGGTAGGGGTAAAGTAGGTGTACACGTACGAAGTCGCGCCGGGTCCACTAGTATAATAAGTTTTAATATTTAACATTACAAATAAATAATAATAATAATATTGAACGTCGTATGTGCGTATATTTATTACATCTCTCTTTTTGTAGGCCTGCTGGAAGAGATTTCTTTTTAGAGATAAGTAGTGCCTGTTGTCTAATATCTGATTTGTACTATCTCTTTATTTTTTTGTGTAAAATAAATTGTTAAATAAATAAATTACATTAACAAAAGTACATAATTTTTTTAAATCATTTACTTTTAATTTATTTTGGCACAATCTAGAAACTATATAACATGAATTACTAACTAATATATTCCATTTGTATATTCGTCTAGTCTTGTATTGCACTATACGTATCACCTCCATCATCTTGGTATGTTAGTACAGTTCAAATTATAACAGGGAACGACATATGACTATGTCATAATTAATATCATTATAGTGAACAAACAAACTTGTTCCAATAGTCATATCATTGACAAGGGCTATGAGACATGTAGCTAAATATTTAAGGTCCATAACTCATTAGGAACCTCCCTTCTAAAGTCGTTATGTTGGCCTAGACCATAGGGAAGAGGTAGGTACAGGATCTAGTTATGGGAGTGGATCATTATTTTTATTTTTTTTTAGGTATGCGTAGGTAGATTTTTAGACAATAATTATAAATAAGTATACATAAATTGCGACATTTCAATATGTCGCATGAAAGACTTTCATTTGACATGTTTAATTATTCGATATATTTTTATTTTTTCTTTATTGATTTGATAGTCAGTTATAAATAATGTAATTAGTTATTTAAGTCCTTGTATTGCGTTAAGAGCGTAATTGCCGCCATATAGGTCAGTGACTCTTTTCACATCAGACTACACTAACCACAGATCACACTTGTTTGTTGTGATCTGAGACACTAACCGATGCTCTTACGATTATGAAACCTGCACAGTGCACATACAGGCGTTGAATGCGTAATCATGATCCAATATGGTCACATTCCTCTGTTAAAAAGGGCACGGAGGTCAGGTGGCATTCGATCCGTTGTAATGACCTGATCTGCCCAATCCTGGATCATGGTCAAGGTGGATCCCGGGCCCTAGTGCGCGAGAGCACAGCCGGGACTTAATGTCACCAAGATTAACGCCAAGATGATTATTATCATAATATGATATAGAGTCTCTATGAATTACGTGGGATGATGAATGACTGGGTCAACCTCTTTAAATTCTAATTAGTCCATCAGTTAGACTACAGAAATATAGACACGGATTTTTTTTTTATGAAATCAATAAAATATTACAAAGATAAAGCAAATCAAAGTTTCGCAGTGGGGCTCGTGACGTCACTTCTGAGTAAAATTTCACCTCAGGCGTGATGTCATGCAACATTTCAACGTACTGTATCGGCGTTATTTTTTGTTCTGGCAACAAAAGAAAAATACGTGTCCAATATTTTTTGATAATCTACTTGATGGACTAAATAATTTTATCAGTCATCATCCCTATTGTGTAGTAGGTAGGTTCATATAATATTTTCAGTGATCATTAAATGAATCTCCTCTAGTCCATTACATGGGTGCCGGCTGCTAGCATTATTTTCAGCGGGGTGCACACACAAAGTTACATAGTGACAAGTTAAAATACCTATAAAAACGTTTTTCGTTACAGAACAAGCAAGTGCACCCCTTGCACGCACATTAATTAGGTAAGTAGTTAATGGATAGGTGTTTTAAGAGTACCATATATAAATACATAGGTAGGTTGCATACGTTGCATATGTAGTTAAATAAAAAATAATGATCATTTATAATAAATGAAATGTAAAAGTGGCACGCGAAGACACACGGCTCACATGCCGCGACCAGCCGGTCACAACCCACACATGGTTTTGTAAATGTCGGATTGCGCCTCACCATTGTGTACGTCACTTTGCCTATCATTTGTCAATATTAAAACTTTCGCAGCTCTATACGCGCCTTATTAGGTTTGGGGATTTGTTCTTTTAAACAGAACAAGTGGCCGTAAGTGGGTTGGAGCCGCGCGCGCAGGTAGGTACGGCACGGCCGCGCCGCGCACCGACACTCCGATCTTGATTAATATTTATGATTCAATTCTTTGTCCGGCACTCGGTACTTTCGGGCCGAGCTTGCTGCGCGACATGATAAATTAGCTTAGGCGCACTCTTATGTATTAGCGATTTGCGACGCATCTCTACACTTCGGTAATTTAAGCATTCGCCGATCGTTAAAATCAACATGAATCACAATTAAGTATAGTGAACAGCGCATTGGATAAGTAACAAGTGAAGCGATATATATTCATGCATATAGCATCAACACTTATACCTACCTACTTATCTGTTACAACATTTTCTTTAAGAGAGTATCAATTCTTCACGTCATAACCTACAGAATCTATTGATTAGATACCTAAGTACAGTGCGCTTATTATTTTTTTATTCATCAGCAATACGAGTTCATCGCCCACCCACTTTGCATCATATCCCGATCGGACAACTTTCTATTATGATTTTTTTTCGACAAATAGACGGGTAATCCGACGTGCACGAGCTATTTGCGACAATTGTCAATCATGTACCGACTTAATTCAAATCGGAGTTGCGAATAATTACCCAAATACTTATGCAAATAACCGTTCGCGCGTGCAGTAGAAAGCGAGCTAAGGCACGCAGCGCAGGCTCTGTGCCGTGATGGACAGGTGATAGGCGCGGACAGAGATGGGGAGGCAGCGGTGGGCGGCGGCGGCGGCGGCGGCGGCGGCGGGCGGCGGGCGGCGGGCGGCGGGCGGCGGGCGGCGGGCGGCGGGCGGCGGGCGGCGGGCGGCGGGTGGCGGGCGGCGGGCGCGGCAGCGCGGCTACCGAGCAGCGCGTCGCCCGTCACAAACAAACGCTCCCGTTTGACAGATACGATCTGCGCCCGCGCCGCGCGGCGACTGTCAGCGCTCCACTCTATTGTGACAGCTATGAACTGTGCCAGAAAGAAAAGTAATTATGGTTAACCGGTTCCCTTTTTTAGTTCACTAGATCATATTAATGGGAGGAACTACTAATTTAATCTGTACGATTGTCAGAAGCCTGTCGCATTGGGTTCGATTCATCCTTGTCATAAAGAGTGCACATGGGATTGAGCAGTGGTATTAGTCGAACAAATTATTTACACATACGATTCCTACAAATGGCAATTAAATCAAGTAATCCATAATCACGAATGCATAGCATAAATGTAGGAATTACATTATTATTTAGCTGGGTGACTTCGTACCGACAAATGCGCTTTTACAGGCTGTTGCGGTTGTTGATGATATTTTTATTCAACGCAGTGACAAACGAGAAGACAGTCTACGATGGTGATTATTAATAATAAGGAATAACCTGAGTAGACAATCCGCCCTACTTCTTAATACTAGCATTATGAGCTTATGGGCTCACGATTAGGATTACTCAAATGCGAAATCCCAAGCGCATTACCTATTCTTTAACTAAAAAGTTAAACATCGCCAATCAAAAATGCGCCGCGATTCCGTTTGCGAAACAAAGCGTAGAAGCCAGTAAGTAGCTCTCCGATATTTGTCTTAACGACACCTATCAATCGTCATGGGCAGATCAGGAATGCCGGCTCGTGTCGTGGATTGATCGAGTGCCGCGAGTGACGAAAGCAGACCACTTCGTGATCGGCTGTGCTCCCAAATCGATGCTAAACACAGCTGTCTCCGTTATGCCGCTTATCTCGCCGCTGGATAGCCACTTGCAACAGGACTTCTATTTGACATTACCAGTTCGGCCGTGGCTTTGTTGGCGCCGTTACGCGCTGAAACAAAGCGTGACACGTTTGTATTTAAAGAGAACGAAAGAGTTGGCACACTTCGAGGAGGTACTGATCCGTAGATACTTACTGCCTTTAATTTGATAATGTAGGTTGGCACGCGGTGGTTAGGCGGGTTGTAATCTGTGCGAAAGGCCGCGAGCTTTCAATTTTTGCGCAGATTGATAACTACTTCTTATCATGTTTTCATTTTAGGGATCAAAAGCACTCCAATCACTATTGCTACCACACCAATATTTTAGTTTTGTTTCCAATATTGAGTTGGTATTTACAATCGATGCAATAGGCCTCAACAGACAAGTAGACGTCGGTGGCACAGTGGTTAAAGTATCCGACTCGTAAGCGAGACGTTCGAATCCCAATGCGGCGATGTACCAATGACTCTTTTTTGAGTTATGTACATTAGTTGATGTTAACAGATGCTCTTACGGTGCATCGTGATGAAATCTGAACATTCAAGCGACTTAATGTGTAACCATGATCCAATCTGGTCAGGCCCCCCTGGTCACGGAGGTCAGATGGCAGTCGCTTGAATGTAATTACCTGATCTGCCAAATCCTGGATCACGGTCAAGGCGGACGCGAGTGCACAACCGGGATATTAACGCCAAGATGATATTTTTAAGATTTACTTAATATAACCTATCCGACAGAAATAGTCGGATAACCCCGATTAAGTTTACTTAAACTCAAATATTTTCTAAACTACAGAACAGCTAAGAACCATTTTTATTAAATTGGAAAACCGCATCCAAATCGGGCTATCCGTTCGGGAGCTACGATGCCACAAACAGATACACAAAGCCACAGATACACACGACAAACTTATAACACCCTCTTTTTTCGTCGGGGGTAATTGAGGAATAAGAAATAAATCAACATTGTCTGAATCTCTGCTCACATCATCTGCACTGCAATAAACCGCTCTCGAGATATTCCCAAGCACTTCCTTGCCCCTGGACCACATTATTGTTGATCACATGATATCCCCGCGTGGTCTTTATCTTTATTGCCTTTCTATCTTTGTTCTGTGTTTGCTTTCTACCTCGACGTCAGTTTGAAATCAAAACAGATGGTATCAATTGTATGGCTCCAGTTTTTGTTGACTATATATCGGTATGTGGGTAGGTACTTACCACTAGCGTAACCTTCTAGAAAACAAGTTAAAGAGACTCGTAGAATAGTACGTTTCACTTCCTTGAAATTCATAGGTGGTTATGGTAAGTAATACTTCACAATCCAAGTCATTATTTTTTTTCTTGAAATCTCTACTCAGAAAACAGTGTAATAGTGAACTGCAATTTGCTGAAGATATGAGATACAGGAGATAATACAGGCTTCTTCTAAATTTTTTAACCCAATCTTATGAAAAAATTAGATTCCGAATGGGACCGTGTCGACAGCGGTCAACCTCGGAATGTATGCATACACGGCGTGCGTTGACGATGCCTGGTCAAGCACACCCCTTCGGGCGCGCACGTCCGTATACCGAATACTTCCTCGTGCGTAGGTGAATCGACACAGAGAAAAAATTGAAAAGGTTAGTATTAGTGCCACGGGGTTGTTCGCGCACGGTCACCGATTTACATTCCTCACGAGCGCAGGTCGGCGCGCCGGGTCGGGTCGTTTAATAAAGTAACTTTGAACTCAAAAAATCGTGACAAAAAATATCGGAATTCTATTCCGAAAGAAACATCGGAATTTAAAAAGTCTACAGTATTTGGAATAATTGTTTTGCGAAATGTAAACGATTGTCCATTGTTACCGCTTGTTAATGTAATGAGATAGTGCATAGGCGGAGGGCCAACTCGATCGGTAATGGCGGACGTGGGGTCATGGAATTACACGGTAAATAAAAATGCTGTTCGAAGTGAATGTTCTTCTGTAATGGGAATTGTGCCCTTCTAGTTTTCAATAGGGGACTGTGGTAGGCAGAGAATATTTTAGCTTTGCGAAATTTGAGAATCAGAAGCTGAACGAAAATCAACATGCTTCTGTTCTTCGTTATATTTGCTAACGTTGTAGTGATAGGTGCCTAGGAGTTCCTTCGTACCCACTACCGTATTTCCTGTGTTATTGCAATTTCGAAAGTGTATGGATGTATCAATCAGTACACATTTGTCACATCTGTCAATCAACATATCACATTACTTGGTCTATCTGAACATTGCTTTGCTGCCTTTGTCATATAATTAGGAACTCTGTCACGCCTCTGAACCGACTTATTTCAAGGAACAGTGCTTGCGTTTCAAAGATTAAACTAAAGTTTAAAAGTAAATTTTAACTATAACCTGACGTATTAAAATTTAATGTACCTAAATTAAATTAAATGACGACATACTAATCAAGTTTATCCTTGACCGTGACTCTACATATTGTTTAGTTTAGACCTTGTACTCACGAGTAGTAGGTACAATTCGAGTATAACTTAACCACGATAGATAAGACATAATAATACCTAGTTAGAAATGATAAGTGATTTTCATAAATAGTATTGGGTACAATATCTTAATCATTATAAATAAATTGATGAGTATCTAAATAATTTTAAATAAATTGGATAATTTTTTTATCAATACATCGAAAAAAATTACGTAGATTTTGATTAAATTAATTTTTTATTTAGCGTTGTTATATACCTGCAGTACTTAATTTTTATTTTGGTTAACTTTAAATTAAAATTTTAATAAGGTAATTTAAACCCAAAAATGCATATTACATATTATATTAATTTCTGTGGTGTAAATGATGCATTTAAAAATAAAATGGCCCATCACAAAATTATGCTCCAGGTGAGGCTCGAACTCACAACCCCGGCATTGCTCACGAACACTGTCTTATAAGTACCGTGCGCTAACCAATTGCGCCACTGGAGCGTCAGGCCTGACTCACGAAATAACGATACGGCTGCCGCAGACCCTCCCGCCCCGCGCGGCCCTCCCCTCGGCCATCTATGAGCATAACTGTGTATTAGACGTATTCGTTACGTACGCTACGTGCTTATCAAACCGTTTAACGCGTAAACTATGCGCATAATGACGTATTAATTTTAAAAACTATTGACAGCTGCATTTTATGTGCAATACCATGAGAAATAGTTACATTTACATCACGCAAGTAAGAGTATAAAACAAGTAGGTTTAATGTTTATTTCAGTTGCAGCAAAACATCGTTAATCTCGTGGAGGTGGTAAGTGCACCCATTTGTAAGCGCGTGATTATCTCTCTAAACATATTAGGCGGTGCGAGCGGTGCGTGGTGGTGGCAGTGGTACCGGTGGTGCTAGTACCACTAGTGGTGCTTAGGCGGGAGCTGTGGCACACGTGGCGCCCGCTCCGGGGCATTCGATTAGCGCGCAGCAAAATGATATGTTAATGGCCTATCGAGAAATATAGTTTATTGTTCCCGGCCCTTTCTTTACCTGGGTCTCGTGCGCTTGCCACCGGCTAGTAGCGCCCGCCCACTACGGGGTACAGCTAGTTTTTCACCAAAGCGGAACTACTATAATTACTTACTCGTACATTATGAATTTAGTTTTCTGAGTTTGTAGAATCACAGTAACGAAGTATGTACTAACTCGGTATTAAAAATTAACAATACCTATCACTTGAACTAATTACCGTATAAGTACAGTACAGTTTCAAATCATTTTCCGTGCCTAGTACTGTCCCTACGAAAAAATAAAAGGGACGCAATTTTTTCACAAATCTATTCACCGATCCACTAGTTAGAAGACGTGACATAGTGACGTGACGTGTCATACACTTGTCATGATCGTTCGGGTTAGTAGACAGTAGGGCACTGCAGAACATTGTGAACCGTTGATATTGAGAAGGCAGTCGAAAGCCTTGATTGGAGCGAAAGGGCGAAATCACCAATGAGCTCTAATGCAAATATTAGAAAGCCCATTCTCATAGTCAAACGCACAGTCCTCTGCACTTCGAGACACGAGATGGTGGAATAGTGAAGTACAAAAAGGCAAGTAATGGTAGCGATGTAATTACAGCTAGATGCGAGAGCCAACGGACGTGAGGATGCCCAAGACGGGGCGAAGTGAAGAAGAAAGTGTAGGAAAGCGGACCCTGACAGAGCCGGGGTTGACCACTCGGTAGATGAAGATGTTTTGCTTAAATGTTTTAAGGATAGGTGCGTATAGGTATTTCCAACTTACAACGTCCAACTAACCTAACAATAAAGCAATCAAATTATTTTGAAAATTTAAAACATTTCACCACAACGACGCAAACACGCCGCTGCTGGAAAGGTAAGAAACGCACAAAAATTAATATGTGCCAAGCATGTAGCTTGCATGTAGCTATGGGAAATATTTTAATGGGAAATGCCAAATGGACCTAGTCCCTTAGAATGAACGGAAGCCAGTTTAAGATTTCATAACGTAAAGCAGTTACTATGATAATAAAACAAAATACGACTCAAGTTTTGTTTAAATTGCCTAGTCGGCTGGTTCTGTTTTGAAGTCTGCTGTATATAGACAGTTCATGGAAATTATTTATTTGGTAATCAGCCAAGCTTAAATGATTTTAAAATGGAAATATAGGCCATAAAGTGGCTCAAACTTCAATTAAGCCAGATAAGAACAGGTAACACAATTCATGCAATAGCTGATTCGTTCGAAGCGGTAGTAGGCAAACCATAGAAACTGCAAGATATATTAGCATTTATTGTAGTCACCGAAGTTCTCTCCAATATCAACACGACATTGGTGTGATGGATGTTAGAGCAAATAGCTGTAATTTTTATTCGTAGTTATGAGTAATTGGGAAAGTTGGTGGCCTAGTACTAAAGGTATCGACTCGTAAGCGAGCTGTACCGGGTACGAATCCCATACTGACGCCATGTATCAATAACTCTTTTCTGAGTTATGTACATTAATTAAACACTTACCGATGCTCATACAGTGATGAAACCTGTACATTCAGGCGACCGAATGTGTATTGTTGATCCAATCTGGTCAAGTTCCACTGGTAGCAGGGTCGCGGAGGTCAGATGGCAGACGCTTGAGTGTAATTATCCGATCTGTCAAATCCATGGTCAAGGCGGACCCCGGGCCCTCGTGCGCGCGAGAGTTGAGTAGTAGGTAAATGAAATAGTACTTACACTGTATTGGTAAACTTATTACGCAATAGGCATGTCTCATTCAGATGTATCAATCCAATGGAAGGTACCACAGGGATATCTAGATAGTTTTCATTATTTTGTTTTAATATTTTAAGTGGTTGTTTATAATAAATTTTATTTGTAGATGTCATGTAGTTTATAAAGTATGCTTTCAGTGACAAACGAGCAGACAGCCTACCTGATGGTAAGTAGTATCTGTCGCCCATAACATCTACAATTCATACATTTAGATTGCAGGTAACAAAAATGCAGAATCGCAGGTGCGTTGTCACTGTAAGGACTAAGATGAAATGGCTCATGCCTGCCATTTCCCTGGCTATTTACTTAACATTCAGATATGCACTTAAATGGTTGCGTACACAACACCTGTACTATATACACGACATCTCCGTAACTGAATAGGCCGCAACGTAATGGCAATGGGTGGAAATATCGAGCGGCGGCAAACTGACTGATCAGGCCGATTGAACAGGACAATTGCCCTTAATGAAAGTAATTAACACGGCGCGATCGGCGGCGATAGCGGCCGCCTGCGCCCGCGCAGCGCCGCGACACCACAATGTGCGCCTAAATCAACCTACACACAACTTTAATTAGAAAATAAATCCATCCATTTCGGCCACGGACCACGTTGGAAAGGATGACATGCGAATGGATATAAAAGTAATCGAGCCCGGACAACGATTACAAAGACACCCAGCTGATTTGTTAAAATTTCACATTCATCGTTTAAACCGCAGTAAAAACAATCTTAGAACCATATGACTGATATAAATATGTGACAAGTCCGCATTGAATAAGCGCATACACCTGAACTTTCACGCAATCGCTACACAATGGCGACCAACAATAATTTTGCCATTTTTTCTGTCGACACGGTTTGTGAATCGGTTTCTCAAACAGCTGATCCAGGTAAAGAAACCAAGGTGCATCAAATGTTGCACATACAGGATCCCGTGAGAAAAGAGTAAATCTTTAATGAAATTGCATTCCGAATTTCCGATCCTGGGAAAGTAACAAGTTGAAATCGTGATCTATTGTAAGAAAAGGAATATTCCCATGCAATGACGATTTTAATATGTAAACCTAAACTCTTACAAAGTTTGTGTAGGTAAAATCTATGAAATAAAAGTGTCATGTAAATATATCTAAACGTGCCTATATTTATTTATAAATCCCTAAAGTTCTTATTCGATGAGTGACTTATGTACCCTAAAAATTTGCCTTAAATACCTATATTTAACTAAATCGTAGGTGTACTAGTACCTACCTACAGAGTAGATCAAGGTTACGTCTGCATTTATCTTTCATGGACTCTGTAAATCGAGAACAAATTTATCGATAAAATGGTTCAAAGCTAATAGTGCGACTTGTTGGTATATTTAAACAAGATATTTCACTGATACCTATGTATGAGTAAACAAGAAAAACAAACATCAACCTATCTCGTCAAATATTTTCAAGGTTAGATCGGTATTCAAACCGTCAGTATCTAGGACAAGTATTCTGGGAAGTTCAGCCAATTTGGTTCGGCGTAGTTACTTAAGTAGGTAGGCGTAAGTCTTGTGAATTATAACACCTTCTCATTAGTAGGTACTAGGCTGGTAGATAAGAATGTCATATTGTAATACGCAGCGGATTGTCATCGCGGTGTCGGGTTAAATGGGCCACTGGTATGCGCCAACGCCCTGGGTGAAATGTCCGCGCATCGCCAAGGTTGCGCCGGACACGTGAATTCACACTGCGCAACCAGAATGATGCACCAGCGCCAACAGAAAAGTCACGTGTGCCCAATCATCGGATTTTGTTTCTATTGCAAGTGACATAACCTGTGGACTTGACGCACCTAAAATTAAATGCGGAGTGCGCACAAAGACTCTCGACGACGCTGAGCCAGTGAAACGCTACCGCGATGCCATAATGGACCTAATCAAGTTTCATATGGATTCACATTACTGTCTATCGTTAAGAATCTACTTGCTGCAGGCTAAGGATTATGTGTCACAAATATTATGTATTATGAATGGAATAACACATAACATGACGTGAACTCTTGCATATACTCACTCGTTTACGTACACGTAGACTGTACCTACTTCATTGTCTTACCTAATACTTACTTTAATACGTTTTATGTATCTAGTTCATATCGAAATGAAAGTATTTTATTTTAATATTCTTTATACATATATTCCTATAAACATTCATTATATGCATAGTAAAAACAAATAAGTACGTATGTGTAGTTGGATACCTGCACTACGTACCTTCCTATATCACGTAACCAGCATTTGTTAAGGTGAAATGAGCAATAAAAAACATACAGTCGACTGACGAATATAAAAGAATTCCACGGTGAAGGATGAATGAATGGGAGCATCGTTCTGAAACGAGTATGTCGCTCGTTTTGTTTGTGTGCTTGAGAGAGCGCGTTTGATCTCAGGTGCGCACCTGTTGAGGCGCCCGCGCCGCCGCCGCGCCGCAGGTAGACCGTGCAAAAACTGCCATATTGTCCTCCTACCGGGAATTAGCACGCAATGCGCCTCTCGGCCCAACCTCGCTTATCACAATCATCATCACTTCAAACCATGAGTAATAATGCACATGATCAACAAAATTGAAGAATTTGTCGTCAATATTGATCTCAAACATTATAATCAGCGGTGAAATTAATAACATTCTTACGTTTGGGTTTAAGTATTATCATTTTTCCTTGAAATTGTGTCATTGAAAAAAATACCGCAGGTTTACTTCATAACCTGATACTAACAATATGATAAAATTGTAAGGTTAAGGATAATTCAAAAGAAAGCTGTCAGATGGAGCAAAACTCGTAGTGGTCACATAAATATAAGCACCGGCCAAAGTTGAAAGTTTTGATACTTTTCCTTTGTGTGGTGAGGAATTCAGATCGGAGACAAGATTTTATTTCTTTACCTTACGAAGACGTAGCTATAAAGAAAGCTGGAAATGCTTTGTGTAGGTAGAGGTCCGCTCAGATATGTACGATCCGTGTTTCAATTTTTGCCCATATCTGGCGGTGGTGATGTGCCGCCGCGTGTACACAGATTCAGATATGCTAAGAACGTGCAGACCGCGCGCATGCGCGGTGCGCGGTCGGTGCGCGCCCGTAGGCGTTAACATCGGCCCTGCGCACAGATTTATGTGCGCACACATCGCGCCACAATACGAACTCCTTCCAACATCGGCCTGCACATCCTTCACAGTTCGCACCAGACCTGCCAAATTTCATTTAGTTACCTTGTATCTAAATATACCTATCTAAAATTCTTTGAATCCATTTCTGCACTAATGGAGTTAAATATATTTTGTTCATTTCTTGGTTTCATCTTTAAGGTTATAAAGAATTGACTTTTTGGAGTTACTCTTTTATAAAGTCATTAGTTAGATATTACTATATAACGAAACATCTGGAAATATAGTCGTATTACGTAGTTAGACACACGCTTCCTCAGGTATATATAGGACGTATGGTATATAAACGATGTATGATATATATACGATGTATGATTTAATGCATTTTCATTTTCACACTCATGTAGATACTATACGCTACTAGCGCAATGCCACATAATGTTAAGCTTTTCCAAATCGTAAGTAAAAGAGAAAAAGTCTGACGCAGCTTAATGGACCTACTTATTGATATGAATAACAAAACACTAGGTAAGTGTTTCAGGTAGCAGGTGCTGATTCAATACGTAAGAAGTTGATTTTACCTAATTGACTTAGGAAAAAAACTCAGCGACGCGCTGATCTGTTTCTGTCGCTATTTTCTTCTAATTTTATTTAGGGTCATAGTCCTCGTGTACTTCAACTCACGTGTGTTTAAAGATGTTATACAGCAATTGAACTCCAATACTGCTTGCTCACTACCAGCCAGCTGATTTGCAAACCCCAGCAATCAATCACGTTTTTTGGAACGTGTTAGTCTAAATCAGCGAGCTAGACCAGCTAATCGATTTACAATAATGTATTATTGTTTATTGATAATAACTATCTATTGACTTGTAAGTAACTCAATTGGTGCGTAATAATAATAAAAAGAAACTGCGATCTCCAACCCGCATGCCAAGCGTAGAGATTGTGGCAATAACCTCTCCTTTCGTGGGAGAGGCCCTAAGTCCTGCAGTGAACTGTTATAGGCTGTGATGATGATGAATTGAATTAAAAGAACTTGCTCTGTATCTCTTTAGATCGGACTATCATAAATTTGGGTAGAAACTGTACCTCAGACTCCTCCAAAATGAAACTGTAATACCTCGTTGAAACCTCGTTGAAACTTTAAACAGTTTTTTTCATCTTTTTCTCTATGAAAATAAGTTTTAACACTATCTGCGTCTAACAATACTTGTCCTATCACCCAGTGCGGTTGTACTGTCAAGCCAAAGTCCTATGTCAACTAAGTGGATAAAAATTTAGCTATTGGTATACCTAATAAGTGCCGCTACCGTGTGACTTGTTTGGGGAAGACTATTTTTTTCATCATCTTCAGTAAAGTTATTTGTTTTATTTATAGGAACTCTGTTAAGAGTCTATTAGCGTAGTATGTAGGTACTAAGTAGTAGACGTGTAAAAAAACAAATCAGTTTTGCGGCATCCGCGCGTCCGCCGCGGTCATGCGCATATTATCACGTGGGTGATACACGGCGCGATCATGATCGGGGATGCGATATTCAAAAGTATGTTAGTGGGATAGCGCACGTCCGACCAACGTGCGGATGTCCCTCGGAAGAGATAAACCACCACAACCTGTCTTTTATCGATTTATGTAGGCACCGTCAACAGTGCCTATGCAAATACGGCGATAAGATACAATTTCAATAAAAACTGTGTTTATTGCGTCATATATAGATTCAGAGTAACGTTAATATTGGGGAAATGGAAACTTAGAGATAGGTACCTATTTAGATGTGATATTGTGTTAGATACAGAGAAAAAAAATCTTGTTTATAATGATTGTTTATCTTAAACCAGAGAACGTACCATGACATATAGAATGTGTTTTCCCATAAAGTCTTCGGCTTGTAAATAATACTTAATTACTTACCAGTTCCTAGCATATTAGATAGGTAAAGCTGCTTTCGCGCAAAAAAAAAGGAATTCCAAGAAACCGACAGCCCAACATGGTAAGCATTACACGGGAGCGACAGAGACAATTAGTATCTAATCCTCCGTAGTTATAATATTTTCTGCATTGTGACCGTTCTTTACCTATTTAATTATTACAATTAATACCTACTCAAAATCTAACATATCTGATTCATATAGAACTTCGTTTGTTCGTCACGGCACAGTCGACACAATGGACATTGTGTAGTTGCATATGATGTGCGAGATAACCTATAATTGTCCAATTCCACCGCACATGCCATACAGGAGAAAAAATAATTGGAGGGCGCTAATGTTGTAGTATCTAATATAGAAATAAAAAATAAAGAAGTACCTCACATAGACAACAATATTCCAACGATTCCGAAAGGTACCTAACCGTCTATTATAATTTTCGCAAGAAAATAAGCCTTTCGGCTTGGCACATTTATATTACATCCATGCATACCTACATCAATACAAGCGGTATTTACACATACGGCCTCAACAAGGAGGAAAACGCTAAAATAACGTTTATTAAATTATAATAATTCCACCGCTGGCCTATTCAGATTTCAAGTCCCTCCCAAACCAAAATTGTGGATCCGTAATAGAAAACAGTTCTCTTTTTGATTGCTCACTGCTGAGAATCGTGACTTCTTTGGAGTTTGTTAACAGCATGCCTCCATAGGTTTCGACCTGCTGTAATGCGATGTTGATGTTGTTCAGCTATTTGATCCAACCATCTCTTCGGACTTCGCCCTTCAGGGCTCTTGCCTTCGACTTGCCCTGTTACCATAAGTCGTTTCAGATTCTTGTCAAGCCATCGGGCGATATAACCGAAATTGCGTACCACAGATCGACGATAATCACTGTGCCACCTGCAAATTTAATTTCTAAAGGGATTTTTAAATTCGGTTTATAAAACTTACATCGAAATATATTAACTCTTTTTGTTCACACTTAAATTGCGACCCGAGGCACCATAACTATTCGTGCCCCCATTGAAAAAAGGTTGAGTACCGCTGATCGATATACTGATGTGACTTTCGAGGAATAAGTACTCAGAGTACTTCACTCCAGTTAATGGCTGGCGGGTTTGTTTACATAGCCCGCTGGGAATGAGAGATGTTGGTATAAATAAATATGATGGCGAAGGTCGAACGCGATAAGTGGGGCGGTGCGATGGCAACGCTTCCGGCCTCGTGGCGGGCACGTGCGCCCGCGCAGGATGTGCGACGCGAATGCAAGGACACCCTCCCAATCGCCGAAAGAATGTAGCAATAGCAACATAATAAACCAAATCGTTATTCGGACCGGTAATAGCATGTCACTAGATCCTCGCAGCAGATGCCGAAAGCATGCTTTTCAATTGGAACCTTTTGGTTTTTAAACGCTTGTTTCTTATGCAAATGTTTTGTTACATAACGAATATACGTATACGATTTATCGCCCTCGAAATAACTTAACCCATTTCTATGTGGTAACCATCATAAAATCGTAGTCACTTCGGATGTTTGATAAACATAGGTAACAATTGAATGAAATGATTTGTACCAATCCGAAAGAGAAATTCTTGTATATTCATTCTGAACAACTTTGAAACTTAAGTCCAATCCCAGAGCTCAAATTTCTAATTGACCATCTTGCTTCGTTCATGTTTTTGTGTCAGTGATCCTGAAATAATCGTAACTAGGTATAGAGAATTAGACCACACTGCAGAATAAAAGAACAGTGAATAAAGAAACTTGTTCGAAGTTACTGAGCAGAGCCTTCCTCGACGCATCAGGGAGGTCACCGATGATATATTCATGAATGCATAAAGGTATTCTATTTTGGGTCTGAGAGATAGCCGTAAAACATGAATTTACAATTGAAAAGCGGTTACGAAAGCGCAACATAAGAAGGAATAATTCTCTCCCGATGTGATAAACGGCGACATTCATAAAGGTGAAGAAAAAAATTAATTCGTGAATTCCTTAAGTTATTGGCACAAAAAGGGAAAATTTAAGACGTGCCAGCCAGACAATGCGAAGTGGTGTTAATCTCGGCGCGATCAATAAAATCTCTGATTACACATTCATGGAATACTTTGTGGTGTCCCTTGGAGTTGGAGAAATGTTTTTTCGGTTTCCTGCTATGCTGCCGGTAAGATACAACGTTGCGCCGGAGCGCCAAGTTAGGCGATAAGGAATCCGCGTTCCGCCGCCGCATTGCTGCGCACGCGCCGATGGACTACGACAATCACTATTCGTATTTTTAATCGTCACCAGCAATATTCACGCTATTCTGATGATTATTACTAGTTAATATTAGTGCCTAAACGCTACTTGTTAACCAACGCCAACAAACCAATCATCCATATCTATGTAGTAAATTTATGAATGAATCACGTCTTATTTTACACACAAAAATACTTTTCGCCGCCAACAAATATTAAGTATAAACAATGTTTTAGGATTCGCTATCATTCATTGGAGTCGTTACCGAGACATATGGGTCAGCAGACGTGTAAAAGGTGGCCAACTGATCTAAATTATAGGAAAAAATATGCCAGCTGACCGTTTCCTATACCTTTAATTGTTACGGGTAGGCCGGTGGAGGTGACACCGACCAAAATGGCGCATCTGTCAGGGCAGCCGCGGCCGCGCCGTCATCTGTGCCTGCGGCCTGCGCCAAACAACAATTCGCTTAGGCATTAAAATTATTAATTATACCATTCGGCTCGTGGGCACATGTGTGTTTTATGGATCAATATTTTTACTTTTGCTTTTAAATAGATTAATTTACTATTGGGGAGTTTTTCACTTGTTATAAACCAAAACACTCCAGTGGGACTGTGGGAGATAAACATCACACATTTACAAGCGTTTTCAATAGAAATAAAGGGCCTATACGGCGTATGTGAATAGAGTTAATAAGCCTTTATCCGAATGCGAGTCCACGCAACGCGATCCCACGCCGCGACAAAGTCTCCCAGTTTGACAAACATGTTGCCCTCTATACAGAAGTGAATTCCGATGACATCTCCTCACCGCTCATTTAATACGGGTGACCATAACGATATTAATCTCCGTTGGTATTTTATCGTTTTATTATTTCATAATAGCTTAACTTCCTTTCATTCGAATTACTAAAGCGAGAAAGTATTGGATTATGGTGCTAATGTAGCACACTTTCTTGACAGTAGTAAACTGTGTGATGTGATAAAGTAAAACACCAAAAGAGTTGGACCAAGGTTCGTTAACTAATCCCAGTTATCGAACCTATGTCGAATTAGTTTGGGTCTGCAAATATCGAGATATCTGATAATCTGATATTAAACTGTAAGTCTCGATAATTAACATAAGCTTTAGAAGAAGGACACTCCAGATAATTCTGGACTGTCCTTAGAGAATTCTAAAGTTCACAATAGACTGACACTGAGCACTTCCACGAGATACACACCATACACCAATCAATGAGCAGATCCTAACATGTTATGGCTGTCAGCATCACTCTTCAATAAAAGAGGAAGTTTTTCTTTCTTCACTTTGCCGATCGCCGCCGCAGAGCGTATTGAAGTTTTATACGTAGCTGTATACGTAGGTTTTTAAAACGGTATTAGGTACACTATCCAATTTCAAGGTCCACTCCAGTCCTATTTTAATTGTGCGCCTCTAACGTACACTACACAGAAATTTGGACCCTAATTTCTAACAAACATCACTAGTGCTTATTGGATGAAGAAATTAGTGTTATGTATATCAATACTGTGAGTGTAGTGTACCTTATATCGGGTACCAGATTAAGGGCTTGTCCACGAATCCAGAGACTGTCTTTGGTCGCCTCAAACATTACGAAATTAAATAAGCAAGTAATGACGTGAAATCATTGCGAACCTACCATATTTGTACATCACTGATGAAAATAAGAAGGATGAATTGTAATAGTGTTGCATATTAATGCTTCCTAAACCCCGCATAAACAAGAGTACGAGATTATCAATAACTACCTCATATTCATAATGTTTTAAACTATCGCTTTTGTTTTCACACATTTTAAAGGTATGTTCCCGGTTTCCAACCGCGAAGTTTTGTTGATGAGTAGCCCAATATTTCGACGCATAGTCTCGGGACGACTGGTCCAATGCTGGACTGTTCTGGACCCTTTTAAAGTTTATGGTAATTATTTAGACATAAAGTTTAATTGGTACGCGGTAGGAAACCCGGAACATACCCTTAAAATTATGAATAAATGGTCAAAATGAAAGTATCCTGTTTGTGATCTTGAATGAAAATGCCGTAATTTATGAAGGGAAGTTTTATATTTGAAAAAACACGTGTTGCACATTTAGCATTTGCCAGAACAAAACCACCATCTTGGATCATAGACAAGGACACCTCCATGAGCCGTCTTAACCATAGACTATGAATGTCCGACTCATGAACATCCCCCCGTTTTACAAGACAGTAAATGTAATCTTAAAGTAACTTACAAAATATTACATCCTTATTAATCAAACTCGATGTAGTCTTGGAACCTAATGGGTTTCTTAACTACCCGACCACTACGTGTAACCATACCATCATTTGATCTAGGTTCAACAACAACAGGAGAGACGGGGCCAGTACCTGGCACAGGCAATGCGGCAGGCAAACCACTTGTCGTAGGCACCGTGTCTAACTCTGTTCCTGTTACAGGCGTATCAACAATAAGTTCATCCTTTATAAGAGGCACTGTCTCAGATTCTATATGGCTTTCACAAAATTTGTCATTCTGCACGCAATCAGATACATGATTATACTTAGAAGTACCTATATCTTTAATTACAATATATTTTCTGTTTCTCCTAAAATCTCTTCCAGACTCATCCCGCACCAAATAAGAACGTGGCTCCTTACATTTTCTAACAATTGTTCCTTTTATCCAATTGGAATCTAATGATTTTTTAAAATAAACCTCTTGATCTACAGATAAATTGGAGAGAGGGCTTGACATTTTATCATAACATTTCTTAGTAGAATTTAAGTGATTAAAATACCTTTTATCATAACCTAAAACTTTAGGTTTCAACTTAGATTTCTGAACTGGTAGCAATGAGTTAAGATTTCTTGAAAATAACAATTGTGCAGGAGATGGCATGTAAGTTTTAGGTGTGTTCCTATAATTTAATAAGCCTAGGTAAGGATCTGATCTGTCCTCTGTACATTTCTTCAAAATGTTTTTAAAAATTTTAACACCACTTTCACTTTGTCCATTTGACTGTGAATGTTTCGGACTGGACTTAACATGCTCAAATTGGTAAGATTTAGCAAATTCTCCAAATGTATCCGATGTGAACTGTGTTCCACAATCAGTTACCACCACTGCAGGGATGCCATGTCTTGCAAAAATTGATTTACAATGTAAAACTGCACACTCGCTTGTCAAGTTCTCAAGTTTACATACTTCTATGTACTTAGAATAATAATCCATGAATACAATATAGTCTTTGTTTTTAAATGAACAGAGATCAATGCCAATCTTGTGCCAGGGAATTTTTTCTATATGATGATTAATTAATGGTTCTTTTTGCAAATTTGGTCTGTACTTGGCACAAGGTTCGCACTGCTTAACAAATATTTCCAGATCCTTATTTAAATCCGGCCAAAATATACACGTTCGGGCTCTGATTTTACATGTGTTTAAAGCTACGTGACCTTGATGAATAAGTCGTAGCATTTCGATTTTTAATGATTCAGGTATAACAATTAAATTTCCTTTAAATACAATGCCATCCAATAAACTTAAGTCCTCTCTGAATGTCCAATAATTTCTAATGTCTTTATCCAAATGAACAATATCCTTTGGCCATCCATTTTTAATGTACAATATTACTTTATTTAAGAGCTGGTCTAATTCAGTAGCCTTCTGAATACTTTTCAACTTAATATTTGATACTGGTAAACAATCTCTGTGCAGCTTTACATGACAAACAATATTGTCATTCAGTAATTTAATTTTTTGATCAATTTTCTCAGTGCAGCTGCGTGACAGTGTATCTGCTATAAATAGTAGCCTACCTGGTTTATATTTAACATCTAAATTATACCCTTGTACTGCCAGCATCATCCTTTGCAATCGCGCTGGGACTTTATATAAAGGTTTTTTAAACAATGTTTCTAAAGGTTTATGATCTGTTTCTACAAGAACTTTGCGGCCATACACATATTGATGCATTTTATAACACCCAAAAACTATAGCTAACATCTCTTTTTCCAATTGGCAGTAATTTTGTTCTGTAGTATTCAGAGATCTTGAACCAAATGCTATTGGTTGCCCATTTTGTAAGAGCACTACACCCATGGCAGTTGATGAGCTATCCACTGACAAGATTACACCCTGGTTAGTGTTAAAATAGGCTAGGCATGGACTGCTGCATAATATTTGTTTTAAAACATTTACTGCTTGTTCCTGATTGCTATCCCAGGTGAAAACAACATCTTTTTTCATTAATATGCGCAATGGTTCTATTATTTTTGAGTAATTAGGAATATAACGAGAAAGGTAATTACACATGCCTAAAAATCTTTCAAGATCTTTCTTGCATTTAGGCTGCTCCATATTCATCACTGCCTTTACTTTTTCTGGATCTGGAAAAACACCATTTGATGTGAACTTGTGACCCACAAATAGAAGTTCTGATACAAAGAATTTACATTTAGATTCATTAAATTTAATGCCATTTTTTAATGCAATATCCATTACTTTCACTAATTTTTCATTTAACTCCTCTACAGTCTGAGCATAAATACATAAGTCATCAAGGTACGGAATTACTCCTTCAACATTTTCAAACATTTGACTAATGATTCTACTAAATTCCTCTGGAGCTGAGCTAATTCCAAATGGTAATCGTTTGAATTTATATCTGCCAAATGGTGTTATAAATGTGCACAACTCCGAACTGGGCTCATCTAAGTTCAGCATCCAAAATCCATTTGAGGCATCTAATAATGCAAAGATTTTGGAATTTTGCATTTTGCTTTTGATTTCATCTATAGTAGGTAATTGATACTTAGGTTGTATTATATATTTATTTAATGATCTCGGGTCGATACAAATTCGCAATTTACCATTTGGTTTTCGTACAAATACTAAATTATTTACCCACTTAGTGGGTTTATTTACCTTTTCTATCACACCTAAATTTTCCATTCTGTGTAATTCCTTCTGTAGCTCAGGCAGTAATGAAAATGGAACTCTTCTAGATGCTTGTACCGATGGGATTGCATCATTACTCAAACAAATATTTACAGATCCTGGAACACACCCGAGACCCCCGTCAAACAGCTCACTGTAATGAGATTTAAGCAATTGAATTTTACTGAATGACTTCTCATTTGCACATGTAATATTATTTACATTTACAAGATTTGTATTTGCTGAGACAAAATTATAGGTTAAACAGGTCCTGCAGCCTAGTAAAGTAGGGATAGCCCCTTCAATTATGATAAATTTCACATTATACTTCCTTTTGCTAGGATGTATAATTTCCAACCAACAAGTCCCTCTAACAGGCACACATTTTCCATCTAATTGTATAACTTTTTTGTCACAGGGTAAAATTTTTAACTTTTCTAAATTTAATTTCTTACATACCTCCATTCCTATAACATTGCATGCTGCCCCTATATCCATCTTCATCTGTACTTTGACATCATTAACTGTAAATTCTTGTAGTATCTCGTTGCCTACATAGCCGATAAAGAAATCACTTTCTTCTTTCTCCTCCTCACTGTTCCCATTCTCCACCACGTTTATTTGCTTTCTTGAGGCCATACGATGATTACTGCGGCATAATTTACTGAAATGATTCCGTTTATCACATTTGTAGCACATTTTACCAAAAGCGGGGCACTTGTTTATGTCATGTGAAGTGCCGCAATTACGACAATTTCTTATTTGCTTTTTTCCTTTTAAAAAACACACTTCTGCTGAAGTGGAGTCTTCACAATCTTTAAAATATTTTGAGGAGGCATCAGCTGTAATTAAAAATTTCATTACATATTCCACGGTTAATTTTTTATCTTCTTCAGTCATTAATTTTGTTTTCTCATCCTTGTATTTTTTGTGCAATCCTGAAATTATTTTCGATGCCGTCAAGCTGTCCTGTTGGTCAGCAAACTCACATGTCTTTGACAAATTTGTAATTTTCTGAAAATATTCCTCCAGCCTCATGTTTTCCTCCTGGCATGCATGGAAAAATTCGTTTCGTTGCAATTGTACATTTTTTCTCGGAGAAAAATACTTTTCAAACTTGCTTACTATTTCATGTAAGGTTTCGTCCCCTTTGCACGTAAACGAGTTGTAAATTTGTATTCCTTGTTCACCTATGGAATGGAGTAGGATATTTACCTTTCTTTTATCCTTTGCTTCGTCCAACCCGTTAGCCGAGAGAAAAATTTGCAAGCGTTGTTCGAACGACTTAAATGCATCTGACAAGTTATTGTTGGCGAAGTCCATCCCGCGGAGCGGGGCACCTGACACCATGTTTGTGATCTTGAATGAAAATGCCGTAATTTATGAAGGGAAGTTTTATATTTGAAAAAACACGTGTTGCACATTTAGCATTTGCCAGAACAAAACCACCATCTTGGATCATAGACAAGGACACCTCCATGAGCCGTCTTAACCATAGACTATGAATGTCCGACTCATGAACATATCCTGACGGGAAAAAGGGAAATAGACTATAGAGAAAAATGTCTTTAAAATACCTACCTGAAAGATAAGTTCAAATCTTGCAAAGAACTAGATCTAAGTATTTGTACGTATATGATTCAAAATAATAATCATAACGTCATCATCAATTAAGTAAATAATATTACATTAACCTTTACCTACACAACAAGAGCAAGCATGAATTTACAAAAGAGCTGAGAGCACCGGCCGCGATCTCAGCCACACCTGCTCAACTTTGAGCGCCTCAAAAACTGAGTACAATAATGGCTATTCAAACGTTAAACAAAAATTGCGTTCGATAGACAGCAGCGAGGTCTATATTGAATCGAAGACGGAACAATGGCTGCGTCGATATCTCTACCCACTTTCTTTTGGAGAAAGACAACAAAGTTCCTTCTTGTGAGGATGCTGACAGCGCTCCGCGACACAAAGAGGACGAGCGCGGGCCCGCAGCCGCAGCGCACAAAGGTCACTCGGTTCGAGATCACCTTACACCGGGACCGCGCCCGCGCCTCCGCCCCGCCGCCGCGCCGCGGCCGCCGCCGTGTCGTGCGCACTTTACTTTTGTGACTAGGGCATTATCGCGCGATCTGTGAGCGGAGATGCTCCTCATAATACGTCCAGATAAACCCGCATTGTGACGTGTGCTCTAACAACAAGAATATTCCATGAAAGGAGCGCACCACGCAACAGGTACATGCCCCCGCGATTATCTACCGTGCTTTAGGTGCCGGCGGGCGCTTTAATTTCCATTTTTGGAACGCGCATTCTCTGATGGAGATGAATCAGTATTGTTGGTTTCTTGTTACTAGGTATATTTTACTAATTCCCACGATCTATTATCACGTTTTAAACCTACCCTAAAAATTCATAAATTAATCAAGTTAAGAATGTGATGGACGCAAACATTTTCTGAGTCCGTTGTTACCGGCGCAAGCGCCACGACACGTTTAGTAGCACTGAATTAAACATTCACGCTGACTCATAATACCAGTTGGCCCTAGGGACAACAGAAATTATTTGTGTCTAGTTTATTTGCAGACAAAACTCCTTGTAATCGCGATTGTTGCTTTATTTCAAAATTGTACAATATTGTTTCTAAGGTCTGCAGGTTCTGAATCATTTGGCTACTGTAGACAAATTGTCTTTAAATCTGGGCGTGAATCATAAGTGCATTATCTAACAATATTATTTATACCTACTGGTATACTGAACTATTTGTCAATTACCTAGATATAGAGTACTTTTAAATGAGACTGCGGAAT
The DNA here is from genome assembly GCA_905147135.1 of Blastobasis lacticolella. Lineage (NCBI taxonomy): Eukaryota > Metazoa > Arthropoda > Insecta > Lepidoptera > Blastobasidae > Blastobasis > Blastobasis lacticolella. The sequence goes on from LR990043.1 coordinate 11,693,296, forward strand.
AAAATACTTTAAATAGGTAAATATTTAAATGAAAAAGATTATCTATTTCTAGTTTTTGCAACTCTATTTTCTAGTCCCATACAAGAACGCGGGGATGAAGGAAAAATCGGGCCCATGTCAAGAATTATGATTTGCAGTTTTGATGCTATTCAGTGAAGATGCGAGGTGACAGTGCGACAGTGAAAGCGAAGTGCAGAACCGCAGGTGCGTTGTCATTTGTCAGTGGTCACTGTTAGGACTAAGATGATACGTCTTCATAGGACTAAGATGATTAGTTGAACCAAGTCTATGGGACAATAGCGGTGGCGGTTAGCCAACACAAAGTTAATCCGTTTGGAAGTATGTACCTAGTCAGTAATACCTTGACTATAAAAAAGATGCAGGTGTATGTGAATAGAGACAGGATCCCTCCGACCATGACTAAGTGAGATTGAAAATGGAATCGTGATCATTGGCCATAATCCTTTGAGTAAACACAACTAAGAAAGCGGCGCAAATTGCGCAAAATGCATTGTCTGTGTTGCGTTCGCGGTGTGTGGTGGTAGCGGAGCGTACCTGCGGCGGCGTGCAATGTGGAGCATGCGACGGAGCGGCCCACCCAGCGCGCGCGCAACAAAGCCAACACGACCGTGAACGCATTCACGCAATCCGCGAACCATTCCTAATAAGTTATCTACCTACCCGCCACCATCGGCCGCCGTATAACATGCTTTACCTTCATCTACTACCGAGCTACCGGTCCCCATACTCATAACACGTACCGCACTGCGCGGAAGGTACTAAGATAACAAAATGAGCCCCGTATAATCGGTACACGCGAGGCAGTATCTCCTGCATGTTCGGAATTTATTTGATAGCTCGCTATATGGGAGCTATAAACATGGGGCGGATGCTGTAGCTGTGTCTCAATTAGTGAACCACTATCAGAAATTGCGCTTCTAATCTTCTTTATAATCTCCGAAGCTTCATAAAATTTAGTCGGCTTTAAGCAAAGCATAGCGTTAGTTGCACAGTTAATTCTCTTCTATTCCAAATAGATGCAACCTCCAGTGCATAATTTTAGCCAGAACCCACTTTGATAGTTTCTGTTAGTGTATTTATATTAGGCCCTTATCTATGAAATTTGCGTTTTTTTTGCAATTGGGTTTGCTCAAATATTTTTGAATGTACATAACTTATGAGAATGAATAGTTGATTTCAAAAATAGAGTATTTTTATGTGACAGTAAGGCAAGGGCGCAGGTGCCAGGTAGACAAGGGTGCGAAAAGAAAAATCAACATTCAGCCTATTAAGAATATTATAAAGCGAATATTTTCGTATTTTTAACATAAGTTATTGAGATTTATAAATAATTTGATAAAATTGAATATTTATTTATTAATCATAATTAAGGAAGTACAATGTTGTTATTCAAGAAAATCTGTACCTACTAATTTTAGTTACATAAAAATTATTTCTTGATAAAACTCTTCATTATTACGTACTAATTTTTTTTTTAGATTTATGATAATTAGCCAATTAAATTAAAAATGCTTCGTCTACATACCTACATACACAGAAATGATTTCTGTGCCTACATAGTACTTAAAGTCAGGTACAAACTTTACTTAAATGGGTTTATCATAACCAAACAGCTATCATAAAAAAAGGGTAAACTAAAAAGCACGCGTACGTAATAATTTGGATTATGTATGTAAAAGTGATACTTACAATAACATCCAAATTACGAGCAAGTGTCCCGAAAAATGTTTATGAAATGGGTAGTTATAAATGAAATGGTATGCACCAGTTAGCTTAATGTTGCCTGATTGTACCTACAAAGTTTCATAGTAATCGGATTGGTAATTTCCAAGAAATTGAAAAATTTGCTTGCTTTAGTTTCCGTCATTTCCGCCATACAAAACGCTAATTTTATAGGTAAGGACCTAATATAAAGATATAAGGCCTTACTATCGTTTATTATAGGTACCTAGGGAAACAAAAACAATTTTACAATATTCGCTGAACTTGTTTTAGCATTAGAAAGTTTCTTGCCGGGTACCTTAACCGCTAACCCCACTATCTTAACATATCAATCTAATTACCCTTATTAGTGAGGTCAGTCTACGCGCAGGCGGGCATGTCCCCATGGGCGCGGTGATCGAGAGTGACGTGCAAATAGTGTAGATTGTGCGTACACTTGTAGATGCCAAGTGGCGCGAAAATGTGCAGCGGCACGACCGTTATTTGACCAACCGTCGGATCAACTTATATTCCGAAATCGGCGATTCCAGGACACATTGCAGATTATTTGAAATACGACGTTTATGTACTTTTTTGTGATGCATACAAGTAATATGCGTGCTAATAAGCTCATCACCAAGGATGCCGAATACCGAGCGCAGTGGGGCAGGAGCAGCAGGAAGATGGACCCTGGGCCTTCGCGTGCCGCGCGGGGGCGCAATCGTGACATAACGCCAAGATGATGATGATACAAGTACACCTGCACTCGTTGCATTTTTCAATTTGCCGGCATTAACTGGTGATTTACATAGACCTGTAAATATAGATCAAACGATGCGGTAACTCGCAGATGGTTCATCGATTTTACTGTTTCGCCGGCATAGCATCAATTACGGCGGCGGGCCGCGTTGCGCAACGCACCGAGCCGCCCGCGCCGCGCGCCGCCGCCGGTGCCCGCCACTGTGCAAATCGGTCCAATTATGCAAGTGACTCGATTAGAAAATGAGATGGCCCGTGCGATATTTGAATTCGATTGATTTGCTTGAGCAATCGGTGCCGGAAACAATGTCAGCAACAAATCCGTGGATAATCTTAATAAGTTGTTTAGTCGCTTTGGGTAGTGTAGGGATCGAGTCTCTGAATAGAACCAACATTTTTCTACTTATTTTATAAGTTTTAGGAAAATAAACCCCATATTTTAATAAAAGTTTTACGGTTTTAAAATCAATGCTTAATATGTATAAGGAAATTACAGACTTGCGGTTAACGGTAGGCATATATGACCTACGTGTCTGGCATGACCCTTTCCTACCCATAAGTGGAACAATACGCGATGGCAGTTAAAACGGTGGGGACGACTCTTTCGGAATTATCACATTATCAAATGGGTTAATTCAGTAGCTAGAATTAAATTAAGACGTATTGGGGCAGCCGTGTTAGTTCAATCAACAAATTATGGTGCGCGATACATTCATTTCAATCTGCCAAACATTTTAATGGTTGTAATGAATGGTAGTTAAATGATATAATTACTGACTATGTTGCGTTGAGAATAGTATAGAAAGCGTTTTGTTGCAGTGCATAGTAACAGTTACGAATGACAATGAATTTACTTTTTTGTAATACTTTAACCTACGTTAAAGAACTAAAAGGCCGGACTCATATGGCTAATTATTTCTAATAGTTGTAATTGTATGAGTTACTATGGTCTTAACGTGTTGTTGATGAAGCAAACATAGTATAATATATAGCTATTAGAAGATTTTTAGGAAAAAGAAAATTGGAATAGTTACACAAGGGCCCGGGCTCCGCCTTGACCACTATCCAGGATTTAGCAGATCAGGTAATTACAGTGAAGGAACTGCCGTCTTATTTCCGCGACCCTGCTACCAGGGGATCCTGACCAGATTGGACCATGGTTACACATTCAGTCGTCTGCATGTGCAGATTTCATCACGATGCTTTCCCTCACCGTAAGACCATCGGTTAGCATTCAACTAATGTACATAACTAGAAAAGAGTAATTGGTACATGGCGGCAGTGAGATTCGAACCCGGCACCTCTCGCTTACAAGTCGGACACCTTAACCACTCGGCCACCGGTAATTCATGTAACATGGTAATAATCCATGGTACATGGATTATTTACCTTGAATTGAAAGGACAGGGGAGGACAGAACGTGTGTCGGCTCTGGTGGTTATAAAGGTATATTAGGATACCAAGTATCAATCAAGAAATCAATACACACACATGCAGTTAAAAGAATCCAAGACTGTGGTTCCGGTAGGAAACGTAAGCACTTACAATAATTCTCAACTTGTTTAGAAAAAAGTATGGGGAAGGTCACGAACATGTGGTTCCGATATTTTTGAAGTTCATGAGGGGAGCAGTTGGTTAGGGTCGTTGCTCCCAGCGCCGGCGGAGGGTTGTCACCGCGCTCGGGAATGCCGGCAGGCGCGAGGAGGGCCGCGGGAAGCGCGCGCGCAGGTGAGGGTAGCCGCCGAGAGGGACCGCTGCCTCTTTCAGAACACAAATAAATGAGAGCACATTTCTTTCAGCCGAGAGTTACGTAATGAGAACAAATTATAATTGAACTTATTTACTTCTTAATTTTCCGCTTTACGATTGATTTCAATTGCCAAATTGGAGCACAAATTGTAACGATTTCAATCGAACTGTCGTCTTGCTTGGCAAATATAATTTTTCATGGTGCACGTCCTATGAGATTTCCAATAAACAAGTTTATTGGTAAAATTACAATTCTGATTTATTGTATTTGCAAATTTTACGATGCATATTGATGTCCCGCTATGATCTGAGAGACACAGGCAATAAAATAGCAATAAAGGGATAGGTGCGAGTACAGGCAACCTTGTTTGAGACATTACACGATAAAGATTTCCTGGAACAGTACTTATCGAAAGCTTTACGAGCTCTATAACTTCTTTATGTGCTCGATTGAACCGAAAACAATACATCGAGGAATATTGATCGACTAGCTCGTAAGTGAAATATTTTTCTTAAGTGTTGTAAGTAATCACAGGATAGACGGTCGCACCCGAGTGGAGGAAGAGGCACCCGGCCTGTCCAAAAGAAGGTGGTCGTGCGCTTAACGGGCACGAGCCATTAGCCGCCGCGGTCGGCGGCGGCCGCGCCCGCGGTTGTCTCATGCGAGCGCCATAATCTGCGCTCCACTGCTCCTTATAATCGTACTGTATTGTTCCCGGCTCCATTATATTGTCAGATATACTCCTTCGATAAATTTAGTACTCGTTGAGCAATATCACGTTCGATTGAGCGTAACAGGACACTCAATTTCCTGGGGAGATCATACTTGTTTGCGTTTGTGTGTCTCACACCTTAAGACTATGATCCATGATCTGGTGTTTGATAAATGATCTATCGAGCCTCAGATCACATTCTATCTGTATAAGTTTACAGAGTAAGGTAGATGTACGAATATAAAATATACAAATCGTAGCCATAGATAAATTCAAGTTGTTGCGACTGGCTTTATTCGAAGTCATGGCTGTGTGACACGGTGGCGGCGCGACGGCGGCGGCGCGGGAGCGAGTCGCCGGGCGAGATTGGGAATGATGGAGCGCGCTGGTTTATCAGTAGAGACGCTGTAGGCGCGGAGATAGGTGAGGGTGACAGTAATTGACAGGTCGGCGGGCGCAGGCGCAGGACACTTGACGCACGTGCGACGGGGACGCAGGCCCCGCGCGTAACAGGATGTCTTTAAATAGACTAAATGCCTTTGTGAAGGCATGCCCTCCGAAGGGTGGCGGCATCCGCATCCGACCGCGCATACGATTTGATTCTAAAGAGGAAACTTATAAATAACTTGTTCAATTATTCTAAGCCATTGAAGTATGAACGTGAAATGCGCGGCTGAGTCACCGCGCCTGCGCTGCGGCGGCCGGTGCGCGCTGCGAGCGGCTACCGGCGCACCGGACCCTTATCGCACATCTTGACGACGTACTGTTTCACAGTCTGTCTATTGTTTGATTAATAAATCTACGTGTTTGTATCTACAATCTGTACCAAATAATAATTTCGATTTCGGTCCGTAATAAATGGTGGCGAGAAATAAATAGATCGTTTCATTAGTGGTTCTGCAGGTACCGACTTTATTCAATTCATTATGATTTAATGATTATGTACATATGTACCTATAGTGACCTTTACCAGTACTTCAATATTGAACTAAGTCCTTAGGTAACAAGGTTGTTCAGACATAGTTGTTTTTGCATTGCATCTATATGTATTTTCAAATGGAATTCAAGACAGCGGTATTTCCGAGTAAAAAAGCAATTAACTATAGTTTCTGGTCACTTTGGTGACTGCTATTCATTTTCTGCGCTGATAACTTACAAAGTAAATATATAAAGCCACATCACGCACAAGTATCAACAAGTACGAGGGGCACTCTTTCAGGTGGTCATACACAGCCATGGCGTCGTTATTCATAGACATTTGAATATGAGTGTGGCGCAATAAGACTGCGTAAGTAGGCAGCGAGGGGCAGCGCGGCACACGTGCGCCTGCGCAGTACCGCGGCCGCCGAGCCGCTATGGGAGCGTACCTGAGCGCGCAAACAAGTGTTTCCGGTCAGGGGATCTTTATATCCGACGTTTGCTCAATCGCTTTGAGTGATCTCATCTCTTCTTTTCATGTAGGTAGTCTAACGAGTCATGTGGAAGAATATGATGATGCTAGCGGATACGGGCTTTGTGCCGCTTATAATACGATAGCAAGTAGGTATACCGTGCTTACCTACTAGGGTGGGTAACTAACTACGCATATGATTTAATGTAAATACTGTATTTGATACGTATGGGGTTTAATGTAGACTTTATTTATGTATCTATTTATGTTTCTTATAATTTTGACACTATAGGTACGATATACCTAGTAATTATTAGGTACCTGTACGCACCTGTTACTCAGTAGGTATGTACATGCCATATTAAGGTACAAAATGTATATGTTTGAGGCTCTCAAATAATTTCCTAGTCTCTATTTGTTTTGTTTCTATTTTGTTGTTTCTATACTGAATCATCAACTGTTGTACTTCTTTTTATCTATCGTAATTTTATCAGTGTTTTTATTGTAACAACTGCTGTTGGCTTTCGTTAAGTAACTAAAATAAAATATAATAAAAAAATTGAAAATAGTTCCATGTAACAAAATCGTAACCAAAAAGCGCTCTAAAATAGATTATTATAATAATTTATTACTTATTTACAATAACCACTACTGGCGTCACCCAAAATCTGATCGAGTTTACTGTAACCTGGAGTAAAATGAATGGGTAGTCGCGGCACCCTGCGCGGCGCGGCGGGGCCCGGGGCGCCATTCAGGGCGCACAATGCGACGGGTTCCGCAGGTGACGACTAGCTCAATAGCACTGATTACTCTTTCATTCAACGACGCACCAACCTGTTCCTAATTCAACTGTGTGCAGTAAAACTTCTTTTGTAAACCACCACTGCCTTATGTACTCGTTAGACGGGAATTAATAAGTTATTATATTTAAGTACTCTACACTCATGTGGTAGTTATGGCTGGTGGTGGGATTCTTTCAAGCCTGAGGAGTCTGCCGGGACGTATTTTAGCTTGCATGTTTTGTTTTCCGGTTAATAGAAACCAATGTTTTAATTACGGACATGGGGCATAGTCCATAATTACAACGCACTACAGCTCTAACATTTGTCATATGAATCACATGTTATTGGTTGATTCACTTCCCATCTAGAGAAAAAAGTCATTAGGTAATTTTACCGTATTTACGTACGATTCACCTGTCACAGAGATATTTTTGAAGTTAGTCATAAACTGACGAAGTAAATCTCGGGTGTTTGACTGTTTTACAATGATCGGTTGTCAATGTGACAAAGGGAGCCGCCGCGCCGCCGCGACGCCGCCAGGGCGCCGCGGCGCGCAAGTGCGCTGCGCCTGCGCCGGCGGGAGAGGCCGCGCCTGCTGGGAACCATTGTCTTCAGATATTAAGGCCATTATATTTGCTTGTTCAAGCGTGCTTTTATCGTTTGTTATTATTACTTTGATCGGTGGCTGACATCTTCATAATGATTTTCAATAATCATTGTTTTATGATTCACGAACAATAGCATAATCACAATGCTAATAACTACCTCCACTCAGTGTAATTTGCTTTTAAAGAATTGAAAGTGATATTAGAATAGGCTGGTGCGTCCCATTGTACCTATACGTAGGATGCGTAAAAAGAAAGTGGGTAGGATGCTCTCCATTGTTTAACATAGCAGTTTAATCTATTTCGTACGTTTTCACTCCATTTTGAGAATACAATAAAAGAGTTTGTTTTGATTATTGTGGACATTCTAAACAAATAAACGGTTTTAGTGTACAAAAGTGGAGGCCGAAGTACCTATATGTTTAAAGTTTATTAGTTATATAATGCTCCAAGCAAGTAAGTAAACCTTTGGCAGTGGAGGTGCCCAGCATTTGCCTTTTTGCTATCACGGCAACGTGTCCCGATCTTTCAGGGATGGGCAACACATTTGTGATACAGCTGGTGTTGCTAATGTCCATAGGCAGCGCTGAGCACTTTCCATGCTCCGGACAGGTGGCCCGCTCGCCTGTTTGTTTATTTATAGTCTAAATGAACCTAGGCACAGTTAGGTAAACCGTTACATAAGTACCATAATATTACGTGACTTTTGTACCTATACATATTATTGTGGAATCACGATATACACTAAATGTACTTCCTTGCGAAAAGACAAATATACCTACAAGTAGGTTAACGAATTACATTAACCTTTGATTATTTACCTATAGACATAAGATACTAAGTACCTATATAGGAAAAATAACGCTAAGCTTGACTTCTAAGAAACAAGAAACAATTAGTCAGTGAAAATAAATCGATGAATCTGCAAAACCAAAGAGGTCAATGGCAATCAATGAAATTTTATGCAATAAAAATATTATGATGTAACATGTAAGTACCTACCTACTAACCTTACTATGGAAAACATTATATTCTCTGTCGGCCAATATTCACGCACCAACAATTTATTTTAAAAGACTACTATCTACTAGGTACATATACTCACTGTATCTAAACCTGTAGCGCAGGAACAGGGGTTAACCGTGGGCTAGGGGCTTTATTTTTGAACGGCTCGTCTAAGTTTCCCAATAAAAATTGAAAATCGTTCCAACTTTATGCAACTTTAGGCCCCTGGTTCTGGCTTTAGAGAAAAATATTAGCTTTTCGTCAAGTTGTAAGTAGGTATTTTGTTTTTGTAAATAGTTTCATAATTATATTGGCATATTTATATTTATTCTTACAATTATTCTTGTTTAAACGAAACTCGAACTCTTTTATACGGTTATACTAACGTGGCAATGCACAAGCAGGTGCGTACTTACTGCGTTAGCTCAGCGATCGAAAGTGGATCTTGGCGTCCAACACCAGAGACCTCTTCGAGGATGCCGAAAGCGTGCAGGTCTTTCTGAACTTCCTCCAATCAGCGATCCTTCATCCATACCTTACTCCCCCACCCCCAGGTCCGCTCGAGCGACCCACACGGCACTCTGTATGGCATGATTCTCCACTATTAACTGTCTACGTGGCCAAGCCATCGCAGTCTTTGCCCAAAATATTTTTGTTCCGGAGACAAGCTGTTACTTCCTTCTTCTTCAACCTCTTCCATACCTTGTTCCCTTTGTTGCCCCTTAAATTATCCGTAAAATCTTCCTTTTGGCTCTTAGTCATTTGTCCTCATCCTTCTCTGTGTCCCCCCAGATTCCACAAGGAAAAAGTAACTATTTTATTTATTGCAGCATTTTCGACAAATTTAAATGAATAGTAGTATCGGTCGTCGCGAAACCATGTAATATATGCCCAGACCATGTAAGTATACTATAGTATAAGTAATATACATGGTTCCATTGCCGCTCAATACCAACACTTTTACGTATTTTCAAAGTTCAGTTTTCCAGGTGTAACAAAATATCCTTAATTCGAAAATCAGTAACCCTATACTGTTGATCCAATTACGAACATATTTTTCGACCTAATTTCTTTTTACGAAAAGAGTGGTTCGGGTGTAAATTAGGTACTGTAGGAAGGTTGGTGTGGGCCAGTGATAATATATTTTGAAATATATCATATAAAGTTATCATATTACTGCTATCCCTTGGAGAATCAAAAAGGAAAATGTGGAAAAATAACTTTTTCTTTAGGTATAAAATGCAAAAAAAAACTAAAAAATAATAAATGAAGATCTACTACCTAAACTCTATGGAATATACCTACATAAGTACCTACGAGTATCAGTTGTAGTGTCGGCAAATTTTGAAGACCTAACAGGTACCGACAATTTCGAGGTATAAAAATAAAAGTACGCATTTTAAACTGGCGTCGTTATCCGCCAACTCACAAGTTCGAATCCTCGTCAAATCACGAATTTAAGTTCAAGACACGTCAAAGTGATTTACCTTTCTTTGGCACTTAAAATTCGAAGGCCATTAAACGGAACGAGATTTCGTCGGAGACGATGGCCCGTAAAAGTTTCGCAAGAGTCGGCCGTAACCCATTTCGGTTATAACTCGCCATGACGCGCGGGGCTTTTACACGGCGAGCGGAGAAAATAGGGAGACGGCCATCGCCGAAAACAACAATGAGGTACTGTTACCATAATGACACTTTACGAGCGCAAACATCGGGCCGCGCCGAACACGACCGCCGCGGCCGCGCAGCACGAACGGCCGCGGCGGCTTTGTTTCCGCGTCGGCTGCGCCCGCGCATGCCCGCGCCCGACTTGATGCCTCGCGGACAAAGGCTCCCATTCGAGAGCGACTTATCGCTGTCGCCCCGACCTCCACTGACATTCGGCTCGTTCTTAGAACTGATTCGATTGCTGAAGTCATAACTTCCTGTCACGGTGTCGTAATACAACTGCACTTCGTCATGTGTGACACGAATGCACACGAGCAGATGAAATGGGATTTTTAGGTTCCATTTCCGCCGCCATGTTGCACTTAAATACTCAAATTAATATTGTTGCATAATTTGACAACATATCTAATAACACTTATTTTGTCATTCTAGATTATAAAATATTCTTGGCGTTAATGTCCCGGGGTGTTCTTGTGCGCATTGCCAATGGTCTGCCTTGAGCATGAACCAGGATTTAGCAGATCAAGTAATTTCAGTAGTTATCTGGTGACACCTGCACATTCAGGCGACTGAATATTATTCACTCGCCTGAAAGTGCAGGTTTCGCTCACCATAGCAACTAATTAATGTACTTACAACTCAAAAGTCATTGGTATATGGCGGCAGTGAGGATCGAACTCGGTACCTCTCGCTTACGAGTCCCACCTGCTAGCCTAAAGGCCATCGACAAATAGAATAAAAAAAGTTTGCAAAGAAATATAAAATGCCATCCGTTATTTCTCCAAAAATGTTAGATAACTGGGGTCCGAAGTGGCGAAGATAAAAACAGATAAGTAGACAATTTATATGTATGTGGCTAAAAATTTTGTCATCAGGATAGTAGATACACTGACGATTTGAGTGGTTCAGTTGGTTGACATGCCGGTCGCCACGCAGAGGTCAAGGGTTCCATTCCCGGCCGAGCAAACGAAATTAAAATGAAAATTTTTAATTTTTGTCCGGGTCCAGTACCTATGTTTATAATAAGTATGCAATAAAAAAAAATTATAAGTAGTTCATCAGTTATCTACCACCCATAACACAAGCTATGTTTACTAAAGTAAACATAGCTTAAATATCCAAGCATATTTAATTTATTTTAATTTAAAGTGGCAATCAATAGTCTATGCCCACCCCTCTCCTGCGCAAGAAAATATCTAATATGGTTGTCTTCTTCTTATCGAGTCGATGGACTTAACTCGCCTTTACACTTTGGTCGCCACGTATTCGGCGACGCATACAGCATTTAGACTTTCCTAGAACAAGTCCTCCACTGTGCAAGTTTTAGGACACGCCGAGCATGTGACGAGGTGGTCCATGGTTTGCGGGGATACGCTACAGTCACAACGAGAATTATCCTTCACATATCATTATATCCTTCAATATAGTGGTGTTAACTTATCACTCTAAAATTATAAATGTAAAAGTTTATGAAGATGTTTGGTAGTCATTAATGAATCGATTTGGATAAAATTTCATATAAGATAGTGGATACTAGGGAAGGACATATAGGTAGGTACTTTTATAGCGTTTGCGCGAAATAGTTATTCATACTTCATTTACAGAGAATAAATGAAATTTAAATGAATATGAAATCCTACGACTATTTAAATGGCACAAATGGTACAATTTCATTTAGATTCACTATTATAATTTCGTAAATATAAAAATTGGTGTTGGGATGATTGTTACTCCAAGGTACTTCAACAGATGAATCGATTTGGATACAATTTCATACGGGAAAGACATAATATATAACGTCTGCGCGAAAGAAGTCGTAGGATTTTAGCTTTGCTGTTTTATTTTCGTCTATACGGTGTATTTAATCCTGTCATCTATTTGGGTCAATGGCTAGACAAATTATACGAATTGTGTTATAAACAACAAATAATATACAAGCAGAGGATAGGTATGGCACATATTATGTAGTACATAAGTTAGCTGTTTTATGTTAACTGGAGTTGGTATCCAAATAACAGTAAATTCGTAGTCATTTTTGGAATTCTTCTATATACCTACTTACTAAAATTAATTAATGTAAATTGTTGTTATCCTACTGGCTTACTAATATTATAAAAGCGAAAGTTTAAAGTATGTTGGGGTGTATGTTACTTCTTCACGCAAAAACTACTGAACGGATTTTGATGAGGCTCCCGCCTACTGAACGGATTCAATGTGGTTCCCGCGAAACGGGCCTGGAACACTATAACCGAACGTTACGCGGGCGAAGACGCGAACAAAAGCTAGTTTTGCATATGTCTGCAAAAACATTTGCCGTTACTGTAGCCGCGAGGAGAGGTAACCGCATTTTTATGATTATACAAGTGCAACGTTGTACTGCAACCCAGTTCACGTCGCTTTTTATGTTCGGGAAGATGAAGTTGTAAATAAACTCTCGGATAGCCACAAAATTGGATGTTTTACCATGTTCCATGTTGTGTCAACGGTAATATAGCGCAAGCTTAATGGCAGAAGGTAATATCTTAACTTTCTTTTCAGTGGTTTCTGAATGTCTTATAACTTTCTTTGTTAATTTCCTGTGGTCTCGTTTTATGCTATGCCTCGTTTATGGAATTTTAATGTCCTGTTGTACCGTAGTTATTAAGGAATATAAATTTCAGTAAAATTTATCTTAATATTAAAAATGTCGGTGCAGAATTGCATACTTTTGTTACATAAAGTATGAGTTAACGGCTATGTATTGAAATAAGCTTCAGGCTTAAATGGATGTGGACAGAAATGTATGGATATTTACTGAAAAATTATAAACAGGTCATTTATATACAGCTGGCACGCAGTCGCTGTATCTGCACCAGTACAATATTACAGTACAGTTACAGTACAGTACAACATTACCCAGACTATTTTTCTATTTTTGAATTAATCTAAAACGGTATGCGTTTTAGATTAATTCAAAAATAGATTTCTCTTATTTAATTATATATTAAGTTAATTACATCAACACAAATTAGGTTAAAAGTCACTAACTCAAGCTTAATACGTAAATGTGTTTTAGTTAATTATTGTAGTTCATCTTACAGGAATCAACAATCCAACCTATCTAATCTACCTAAGTCATATTAATTTTTGCTCTCGTTTGTTAAGTTGTCCTTGTATACTTAACTTCTACACTAGCAACTTTAGAGAACGGCCGTGAGCAATTATAGAGAAGGCAACTGCAATTCCCCGCATAAATTGTTGGCCTGCAAACGGGTAAGTCGCAACGGCACAGTGACCACATGAGCGGCTTTTCTGGGCGGTCGGCGGCGTGACATGCGTCCGCGCAGTCGCTAGCGCCGCGGCGTCGGCGCAGCGTCCGCGGCGGTTGCACGCGATGCTGCCACGGACGACCCAGCAGATTTACCGCTCGCCTATTGATGGAGACCACCGGCGACCAACCCCGCTGATATGACGCGAGCTCGTAGATACCGCTGTTACGCAGTCCGGATAACTTACGAGTGTAGAATCAATTTGCGTGTGGGTCGGGAAATATGTTTTTACGTAGGCGTTTTGCTACTTTATACTTCTTAATCAACATTATTTGCGGCTTTGGAAAGTTCGTGGCAATAATTAATTAAAGCTATGTTCTGTTTAGATGTATCAAATCTTAATCGGTGCAGGATTATGTTTATGTATAGGTACACAATGGCGTGGTCATCTTTTGTACTTGAGGAGTGACATATTTCAAAGGTTCCGATTTGATGCTGGTTAGATAAACTATGCGCATAAATCACGTATAAAGTATAGTATGTGCAACAATGGCGGCGCGTCGCTGTCGCCTGGCGCGGCCAGGTGCGTCAATCTGTGCAGTTGTCGCGCACGCGCACCCTCGCTGCGCTTTTAATAAATTTCAATACATATAAAAAAGGATCTATCAAAAGTTGGCGACGCGAAACGAACCGGTGTTCGGTAGGTACTCGGGTCGGGTGCAACGCCAGCACTGCGCTCGGCGGCTCGCCCTCCGCAGACAAAACAGCGTTTGTTGGGTGTGCAAACAAGTTTTGATTAAATGAAAAGGTGTCCCGGAACGGGTGTGTCCGCCGCAGTTTGCTCCAAGTAATTACATTTCATTCGATATCTAACTGTGGGTTACAAATTTACATTCACGGCTGTTTCACTTTCTAAGGAATTAGGGCTCTAATTATTTAATTGTTATGTAGGATTTGAACAAACAAAATTATTAAATAATTTCTTGTATGGACTAATAGAAGAAAACATGACAAGTCTTTCTCTTAAAAGTAGGTACTTAGTTAATTATGTTTTGCAAAATATTCAATGGCAAACTTAATACAAACGAGCAGACAGCCAAACTTTTCCTTTAACTCGAAATTTTTTTCTTTTTCTAGTCCAGAAATAGTTCGTAACAATGCTTAAAAAACTAACTTATTACGTCATTTCGTCATATTTTACAAAACTAGCACTTTTATGTTCTAGCCTTTCAAAGCCCACTACGGCACAGTCTAAAAACAATAAGGAAACGGTTAGCCATGGCTTATAATGCAGTGCTCACTGGTGGTTAGCCCGCCGCGGCTGCGCGCATGCTGCAGCTGCCCTCGCGACCCCAGGTCTTCGATCCCCTCCATGTGACACTATAAATACCATACCGAAGTTAAGAAAAGCGAAAAAAATCACCGTTACAGTAAGATCGTAGGAAAAAACCACTCGAATGTGGGAAACGAACGGTTCCCGTTTCCCTAGGTTGCGATGTTATTGTAGTTCTCTCGACCCCATCCGGAACAGACACGATCAAATTATTGTTACCATATGCTTAGTGTATCGATGATATTTCTATTGTATCTATTGAACATGTAATGGAACTAACAATGTTATTATATTTTAAATTTTGAGTGATTACATTAATTTTGAATTTAATTGCTGTCAAGTAAGTAGGTACTGGACTAGACCTTTCAATTAATGGTAATGGACTGATAAAGTCATCCAACTCTAAAGTTGTTTTGCGTGTACACACAAATGTTACGCTAAATAGAATCGGTTGATATGTTAGGATGTGTGTACTTAACAACTATACAAATAACTTCAAAACGTTCACACGATAACAACTTCCGCACATAGATAAATATTGGAAAATAATAGTTTGTAGGTCTGTAAATTACGATACAAGTGTGCGATGTTACGCACTTGATGGCAGTACAGCACGACTGTAGTAATATAAAACAAAATGCACACATAAAAAAGAAAAAGATAATTAAAGAAGCGGAGTCGCAATCAATGCAGCACTGCTTCGTCGTAGTAGTGTAACCTGAGGACTGCAATCCTAGCTGGAGATCCAGCTAGTCCAGATCCAGCTAGGATCCTGGTCGATACAAGGATCTACATCTCCCAGCAAAGGTAGGAGCACGGTGGCCCTCTCTATTGGTGACATTTGGGGATTTGGGACTCGTTCTAAAAGGACACAGAAGCGATTGCCTAAGCAAATATTGAAATATTTCCGCAGAAAGGTATTTTAAATAACCAAGTTGCCGAGACGAACCCACTAGTAGCTTCAAAAATCTGAGGAGATTTCCAATGCACGGCCTTCCACCAATGTGGACTGACTGACGGGCCTAGCAAAGTCGCAGCTAGATAAGGCACAGGACCAACCTTTGTGGGGTCTTTCGGCTGATGATGATGATCATGCCTGGTTGTCTATAACCCAGCGTTATGCAGACGCCGCCACCACTACGTATTGTGATTTCACCACGATACTGGGATCGGAAATAGAGGAAACTAAAAAATCTAGAATACCTAAGACTACCTAGACTAATATTCAAACTTTTTAGATTGAAAACCTAGCTTTACAACCCATTTCAAAACCCACCCAATACACATACGTCCCGTTTAATAATAACAACACATAACCTACACCTATTTACCAACAGCCGCTACACTCACTATACATAGGGATTCTAAAAAAAGCTGGTGTGTCGTTAATGTGCGGTGTAATGTAAGGAGCGCAAACGCAAGGGCGCAGGCAGGGGTGAAAGGTGGCCGGCGCGGGCGCAGCGCAGCACCGGCCGCGTAGCGTGTGCCCGAAATCTCAGCTGTTCCCGAATGCCACTGCACAGGGTGTAGGCGAACGGTATACCCGGGATAAATTAGAATGATGTTATGATGTCATTTGGATATTTACCACTCTTATTGGTAGTTTTACTGGTGAGGTTGAAGAGAACAAAAATTACACTAAGTCGTCATTAATTACATGAAATATTGCACATTTCAGTATTTTGTAAAGTAGTTAGCCAGCAAAGAATATGTGAGTAAAAGTAATAAACATTATTTTGTTATAAACCTTATTTTAATTTAAAGATTGATTTAACACCCGTTCTTAACTATCATATTACACACTGTACATTAAATTATCAAATATGCACTTTGTTAAATATATGTATGTTAAATAATCTACTATTTTGGCAATTGACTACACCCCTTATAAACCCCAATCCATCTGTATTAAAAGTGTTTATAAAAGCGTTGAATGGCCCTGTGTGCTTTATATATAGAAATCTCTAAAGCTATGCCATTATTTAAAATTAAACTATAGTCACCTACCTGCAAGCCCAACAATCCAACCGAAAGACCATAAACCAAACTAAATTCCTTACTGAAAAGTGTACTTTGAATTTAAAGGTTTTAGGTCGAAAATGGGACACTGTCGTATGTGCACGAAGCAAACACTACTTTGTTCAAAGTTCATATCGTAACTGAAAGTTGAGTTCATACGCTAAACGTCGTAAGAGCACCTAGCGTGGTAAAACGTTACGACGTTCCGTCACAGTAGTGGTAAGCAGTGAATGGGGAGACCCTAATCGCGGTGATGATAATTGAAAGGTCGTATGTTTCTCGTAACGTAGGGAGTGTAGTAGGGGTTGCCTTGGTGGTTACGCCGTTTCTCTCCGCGGGCATGGGTCAGAGTTCTGCAGATGCGCGATTCGGGTACTGGCATGTGATTCTGCACAGCCAGCTGCTCGCTGACATAGCTGTGCACTGGTTCAGTTATACTTGGGGTCGCTACGGCGACAATGTTACCCTTAGAGGAGGTCGTACAGATTATTGTAAAAGGTTTACGACCTACCAGTAATATTTTCTACCAACTACAAATACTGAATTTCCATTCATAAATGCTAATTAAGTGAATATGTTTAGGTTATTTACAAGTCGTAGATAACGGCAATAAGTAAATAATATTTATTAGGGAAAGTAAACAACCGTGTACTAATAACAAACATTACCAAGTACAGATTTACTTAAATTGAATGTGCAATGTAAACACTATTATCCATTGATATTATTAACTTATGCTAACCGGTTTTGATAATTAGGTAAAACAACACATTACACACTAATGGATCATTAACTGATTTTACAAAAAACATTACTACCCCAAAAATAAATTATTTTAATAATTACATAGGCAATAGATATCACCGATAGAAGCAAAGGAGTACACCTTTATCCCATGTAACAGATGTCAATTCTGTCCCAGTGTGCAGTTTTATACGCGGTCCTAATACTCTTATGAGCTTCTATATATGGGGTCTCCTACTTGTAGGCGAATTCGCTTTGTGTAACATTTTATATGCGAGCCTCGACAGACAATAATCCGAATACCCGCACAACAACAATAGTTGGCATCGCTCAGGTGTGCGAGGGGTAGGTATTGCAACAGATTTTATGGTAATAACAATAATTAAGTATAAATTTTTATATGCATTTCTACTTCGTCTAGTTAGTCGAACTTCAGCACCGCAACGAACTCACCAATAGTTATGTGTGCTTCCTAATACGTTGGTGAAGCGAGGTTGACCAAGATAAAGGTCTGAGGACCCTGAGACACTATTTGAACAGTGTCGGGAGCTGATTGAAGCCCCGTAATGCACCTATTTTGATATTATTCTACACTGTTCAACGAAAATCGTGCAATATATAGAGACCATTCCATATCAAACAATGAAATAATTTAAGAAAAAGTCTTAGCTGTTCTATATTGTAGTGAGGAGCTTTTGTATACCGTCCGAATGTCATAATGCATCTCCTTAACTTTTTTTACTATCAATTCGTGTGTTTCTTATAACTAACCTGTTTGCCTACTCTATGACATAAAAAAAAACTAAGTAAATATGCTAATATCAAGTACTGGTCGAAGATTTACAATCTTGAATATTTCAACTTGAAACCCACAAGAACAGTGGAAATTTCAAGAGAAAACTTTGTTATTTTCTACAGGATTTTAATGCCGTGCTGGTGAAAGGGCAAGCAACAATGTATGCAAGTATCGAGCACGTAGGTACCCAATAAACAAGTTAACATCAAATTCTCCATATGATGTAATACTTACATATTTTGGTAAAGTTATTTACAAACCTAAAAAGTTGATTTGCGCATAAATTATCGAAAACATTAATAAATCACTTTGTTGTTTATTGTTGGCAGGAAACGCAAGCTATGATTCCGAAACAATAAATATAGAAATCAATGACCTAATAATGAATCGCAAAGCTGTTCATCCATTTCTCAAATTATTGTCTAGGACGCAGTTTTGATTACCACGATTACCTACTAATTGAAAGATGATATAATGAGGGGTTACAGTTGGTCGATGACATGACGGTCGTCGTTTTGGTGTCATCGGTGTTTATTTGCGAGGTGGCGGTGCGGGGTGGGGTGTGGGGGGCGAGAGGGGCGCGGGGTGCGCGGGGTGCGCGCGGCTGCGGCGGCCAGGTGCGAGGTCGCGGGGGCCGGGGCGCGTGCGTAACGGTCGTGGCACGAGCTGCGCCGGCGCAGGGGGACGTGCGCTATGGCGGAAATAGCGATGGACAGGGGCGCCCGGGCAGGTGGTGCGATATGCCAGCCCGCTCTCAATGTCGCACAATTGGCGGTTAATTCAGCTCATACATTACATAGCGATGAATGAAATCTCGGCCCTAATGTGCATAGTAACCCGCAGTTGCAATACCGGCTCTACTTACTAATAAAATATGCTTGATTTGTTTTAATTTCAGTAATTATTTGTCATTAGACACATACGATACAAAGTCGAACTTTAGGCTATGCCTATTATTATGAATATTAGTAGGTACTATATTTCTCATACCTATCCCTTTGTCACATCATTTATTGAATAACATAATATCCTACCTAGACATTATATTTCAAAATGTTACGTAACACATTTTATAATTAGAGTATCCATTTACGATGACAGTGAAGTTTTAAATTGTCTTTTTTACGTTTTGATAGAGGTATAATGTATAGGTATTATTAGTCATGTGCCTACGAGTTGTATAAAATAATGTAACATATTAATTTTATAAATCGTGTCCAATATTTCCTCGCAATTTTCACCTGCTTTCTAAATACTAAATACATGTTCCCTCTTATCTATGAAACGCAAATTATATTGATCGTGAATAGATCCCAGCAGTTCCTCTCTTTAGATGGCCGTATTATAAATAGAGAGACGAAGTACTTCGTTCGAATAGGTGGAATATCGAGATCATAAGGAGGAAGATTGCAATCCTAACCCACGTCCTGTCCCAAGAAGATTGAAGGAGAAATCAGGTACTTGTTCAAGGAGCTCCCACGCACACTCACCGAATTCAGGGTTCACCACTCGAAATCGAATATCATCGAATAAAATTACACTTGCTATAAAACTGTTACTCTATTCGATATTCCATTAACGCGATAAATTACTAGCTCGATAGCAAAAAATTCCGTCAGCCTCGAAAAACTACCGCAAATCATCGGATGCGCAAAAACAATCTCAAAAACGTGCTTTAATTTATCGAAAGAGTGACAGGATATTTTAAGTAGGTATTGGTACTGTAAAATACTATCATGCGAGATACCTTCCGTCAATGTTCAAGGTTTTACAGTTTTGTCTGATTGCTGTTTGAAGCAAAAGAATCGGCTCTACATGCTCTACAGTTGAGGAATTACTAGTGTTGCTTTCTTAAAATGAAAAGTTTAACTCTTCGTATTATCGTATCACCTCATCGTAATATTTTCATTTATTTATTAATGAAAAGTTTATATGAATAAACAGAGTAGGCAGGCAAGTTCATCAATTGCCTGTCATTGGCGTCAACACGGAATGCTCCGCTTAATGTGTTGTTATGTTTGCCCGCGGCCGTCTTCAGCTGATTTGTTTACGTTTCCCAAGCATGTCGAGATAAAGAATTCATTCACAAGGTCTCACGGCCAATTAGATAATGACTGACGGTTTGTTAATTGGAAATCGTTTGCCGCCCACTTACGGCGCGAGAGTGAGGCGACACCGGCGGGGATCGCGTTACTGACTTTGTTATTGTTGACCGTTGATCGCGGCGATTAGTCACAGCCGCGTTTAATATAATGGAGCAATTGATGTCCATTACATGTCGAACCCTTGACACGATCGGCGGCTGAGTCACGGGTGAATTTCGCCACGCTCGCTCTCGTCACCGTGATGCGGACGACCGTTGGACTCGCAGAATATGAGCTTAACAAAGGGCCCACTGTCGCTCAATCTGTGCCTCGGTGCTGTAATCATTTCACTAGTAACTTGCAACTAACGCTCATTATTCTATCACTCACCCATCCTTGTTTATAATAGGTACAACGATACTGGCTTGCAGCATCACGAGGGATACAGTTGCAAAACTTTTATGCACGAACTTGTTCCTGTGAGAATAGCCAAATTGCCCAGGGAACACTCTGACCTGTGGGAATGAACACTGTCTCGGTAAAAAACTCAACAAAGACCCTTGTGGACGTTACATTTCCGCGTTGGGAAGGGTTACCTTAGATATTTGTTTGGTGATACACACAAGGAAATCTCTTTGTTGTCGTTTCGCAGTGTAAACGGGTTCCGTGCCTTCCTGTGACATAAATCCTCATATAATTATTGTTATCACCTGCAGACCGTTGTGAGCCGTGTGAGTTTTTCGATAAGTGTCTAATATATGTATGGGCACAGTGTCCGCAGTGCCTGTTATCAACGCCTGTCGCAGAAGGGGAATCTTGTCTACCACGAACACGATTAAGTTAGAACTGCGTAGTAGCAAACCGATGTGTAATACATCAGTTTGCTGTTAGTAGTCTAATCTAGTCTAGCTGATTTTATTTACACAATCCTACTTATATTATTTATGCAAAAGTTTGTAAGTATGGATTACCACTCCTTCGCAAATATTGATGAAATGATGATTTATAGTCCAGAATAGCATTTCCATAATTTTAACGAGTTCGTAACGGGTTGCAAGTGTTAGATTACCTAGTTTTCATATAACATGTACAATCATGTAGAGAAGACTTCAGAAGACTAAAAACATTGTTATGCACATAACTTGTTTACGTTAGGAAGTATGAATAGCTAAACAGGTAATAAATAAGAATAAAAAGGGCATTGTGTTAACGACAGCTCATCTGTAACACACTACCAAACAACAATTACTGAGGTATCTATTATCTCTACATAAAATAGAGATCCACATTGTCGAAGTTACAAAGAGGCTTTTAGCACAAAATGTTGTTTACTAGATATTAGGGCGTCGGTGGCCGAATGGTTAAGGGGTTTGACTCGTAAGCGAGAGATACCAGGTTCGAGTATGTAACTATGATCCAATCTGGTCAGGTTCCCCTGTCAATAATGACACGGAGGCCCGATGGCATTTCTGGATCATGGTCAAGGCGGACCCCGGGCACTCGCACTCGAAAGAGCACAATCGGGACATTAACGCCAAGATGAGAGACGTGATGATTACGTTTTTATTGAAACTATTACCTATACCAACGTCTTAAAATC
Organism: Blastobasis lacticolella; assembly: GCA_905147135.1. Lineage (NCBI taxonomy): Eukaryota > Metazoa > Arthropoda > Insecta > Lepidoptera > Blastobasidae > Blastobasis > Blastobasis lacticolella. The sequence goes on from LR990043.1 coordinate 11,715,513, forward strand.
TTGAAATTTAAAGCTGGTATTCTGAAGAATTGATGAGTAATATGTGTACCGTTGACTAATTAAACAAAGACCACAAGGTCAGTGGAAGTGATAGCATAAAGAAAGACGTTTGCCCATGTCTTAAAAAGAAACATGTGTCACTTTAGTATCAAGTAGCTTACCATTTTTGTTAAGTAGGTTGCAACGCGTAATTTACCTACCATTACAAGCATAATAACTTTTTTTTTGTTTAAATAATACCACTGCACGTCTTTATTGTAATAAAAAAATCATTTACTTAAATTCAATACAGAAGTAACAATTTTTTCTTAAAATTGAGCTAAACGAACAAAGGTATCGAAATCGTTTTCGAGAGCTGGGACAGTTCAGTTCAAAGGTGCTTAACCCCACGAGCTATGCAAAAAAACGGTGACTCGTCTGAGACGGTTTGAACTGGTGCGATGCGGAGCTGAAGCTGGGCATATCGCACAGAGAGGCTGCGCTGCCGGGTGCGCCGGCGCAGGTGCCGCCGCCCCCCGCGCCGCGCCGCGCCGCCATTGGCCGGCGCCCCGCGCCCTCCGCCGATTGGGTACGGCGCACGTGCGCGGCCTACCCGCCGCCACCTGGCCGCGCCGCCGTTCGGGGCGCGCATAAAAGCCGCACCGCTTCCCTCGCCGCACCACTCCGTGTTCTGTGCCCGACGAGAGCGCACGCACATCGTGTTCAGAGCGCCCTCCGCACCCGACTACGCCGCGACTTGCGTTGCGATGCTTGGACTGTTCTGATATAGTGAACTTGTGACACGATAACGAACTTTCATTTAAAGACTATCAAAGTTGAGTGTTTGTGAACATTAGTGCAAGATGCTTGTCGAGGATTCGCAGACGACCAGGGCGATGATGACGAAGAAGTACGCGCACTGCCCGCTGAAGAAGCGGCCGGTGCTGGTGCGGGAGGAGCGGCCGCAGACGCCGCCCACCTCGCCGCCGTACCCCGCCCACCTCACCACGCGACTTTATTATGATTATCATTGTAAGTTATTTTTTGTATTATGCCTAGATACATAGATTCTAGTTTGTTGAGAATTTATACTGAATTAACAATCACAATTTCACGCGGTGTTCTTGTATAGCACACACATATTTAAAAACATGAACAAAACACCATTAAATAGTTTATCAAATTAATTTTAAAACCCCTTAGTGATAAATAACTTCACCAAAACTTTTAAGACCTAAATCTCTATTTTTATTGCTCTATTTTTTATCTCTTAAGTACTTTATATTCGCACGTCTTAGTTACCGTTTATATGATTTGCAATAACTTTATTTATAATTTATTTCTTTTGGTCCACAGGTGATACGGAAAATGACGAACCCCAAAATCTTAGTACAAAACCGGAAGACTTGTCGAAGACAGGAAATTATCCAAGCAAAGCGTCCTCCCCCGTGGCAGCGACAGCGGTGAAAGTGGAGCCCCGCGAGTGGCCGCAGCAGCTGGAGTACCTGGCCGCGTGCCGCTCCCGGCTGGAGTCGGCGCCCGCCGAGCTCGCGCGGCCCACGCCGCAGTACCCCTACCTGCCGCTGTACGCGCCCTACCCGCTGGAGGAGCTGTACCCCGCGACGCCCGCGCTGTCGCCGCCGACGCACGCGGCGCTCTACGCCCGCTACTCGCCCGCCTCGCCGCCCTCCTCGTGCTCGCCGCCGCCCTGCCCGGAAGACCTCCGCTCCCCCGGCTCGGTGTCCTCGGACTCCGGCGTCTCCGTGTCGGTCCCCCGCCGTCCCCGGTATCAGTGTCCAGACTGCGCCAAATCCTACTCCACATACTCCGGACTCTCGAAACATCAACAGTACCACTGCGCGGCGGCCGAGGGTAGCCTGGCGAGAAAGTCTTTCAGTTGCAAATACTGTGCAAAAGTATACACGTCGCTAGGTGCTCTCAAGATGCACATCCGCACGCACACGCTGCCGTGCAAGTGCCACCTGTGCGGGAAGGCGTTCTCGCGGCCGTGGCTGCTGCAGGGGCACATCCGCACGCACACGGGCGAGAAGCCGTTCTCGTGCCACCACTGCCGGCGCGCGTTCGCGGACCGCTCCAACCTGCGCGCGCACCTTCAGACGCACTCCGACGTGAAGAAGTACTCGTGCTCGGGGTGCGGCAAGACTTTCTCGCGCATGTCGCTGCTCAGCAAGCACCTGGAGGGTGGTTGCGCGGCGCCCGGCGCGCCCTACGAGTACCGCCCCGAGCTGCCGCCGCATCACCAGCTCTCCCCCGACCACAACCCCACACCCACCATACATGCCTATTGAAAAGACTGAGCCCGAATGGACGATCTCGTGTAGTGTCTACTTACACTCGCCTTTATCAAACCCTAATTTAAACTAAATTATTTTGTACATTTTAAAACCGATTTGTGTGTATAACAACTGCTATTAGTATGATAGGATAGGTTGCTATGTGTGTTTTGCGTGAAAATTCAGGGACCAATGTAAATTTTGACTCGTTAATTTAAGTTATTTAGGTTTAAGTTTAGGTACAGTCGCGTTAGCAGCGGTTTTCCTAGTCATGTGGCATTTGCCGAGTGTCATACACTTATTAAAAACTATTATTGTATCATAAGCCATGTACAAAGTGCCTTAAACATAAATAATTAATATATTCTCAAAAATTATAACAGTAGGTGCATAATCACGTGCTAAGACGCTATTGTTTGAATATACAATAAGTATATAAAAAAGTAAATATTCAGTTGAAGAGGCTATAATTTAAGCCGCGTCAGAATTTTGTTCCTTTCTGTTACCTTAAACACAGAAATTATAAAAGTATTATTTAAAAGAAAACGTTTTTCATTCTCTTAAACCCCTAAATACATGTTTAATATTAGCCGTTATTTTTCGGTGACGTGTTATCTGCCGCGACATTGTGGTAAGTAATGAGTATTAGCGCCGGGGGCAAAATTCGGCCGCTAAGCTTTGACTAGCAGCAAAACTACACTACCTAATCCTATCCAACAAGACAAATAGATATTATAGCATCTACAACTTATTTTGACCGAAACTATACTACCTTTATAGTTTCCGTGTCAGTACTTGGATTTGTAGACTCAACAAAAATCCAACATGATTCCAATAAGACGAAAAGGTTATATTGTACCTAATATTTAATTTCTTTAAACAACACATGGAGACATAGTTATATTTAGTACAGTTTTATTCTACGAAGAAAACAACATGCGTAAACAAAAAGGACTCATACTTAATTAAAAATAAATAGAAAGTAATAAAAACCAGCAGTTCTGGTTCGAAGGTTGCTCTGGGTCTACGCGAGACAATGGCAGGCTACGGCCGAATGTAGGTCGGCGCGGGCGCCGGTCACCCGGCCACGAGGTCGCCGCGGCCCTCCCGGCCCGCACGCCACGGGAGCTGCGACAGCGCACCGGATACTTAGAAAAACGAGACAAATCCGATTAAAGATCAATACCGTATAGTGAAGTCAACAATAATTAGATACATTTAAAGTAGCTAAATGACGTAGGTTCTTTGCGCTTAGGTGACAATAATAGCAAAGCATGTCTAGCCGTTTACCTTTGTTACTGAATGCATACTTTGCAATAGACTTTATTCCTAACAATTTTTCAGCTGTCACCTAAATTGAATTTCTACTTTCGAAACAGTTGTTGCTGGTTTTAACTTACCATTCGATTGCTAAAACACTGTATTACTCATTCAAATGACAATCCAATACAGTGTGGGTGTCATATTATTTGTTATTTGTCATATTTGTGAACGGATATCAGGATCTGATTTCCACTTACTTATCTTCTTCACGCCAAATATCTAATCGTACTTAGGTAGTGAGAGTATGTTTTAGCTACAAGAAACTATTCATCTTAGGTGCTTAGCAATTTCTACTCGTCTTTCATCATATTTATTGTGAATGTTAACTTACCATTACTAAACTATTGCTAAACACTGTTATAACTCATTCAAATGACAATCCAATACATTTTATCTTAATCAAAGACAAAGTTATCGTGTCGCTTACAAGGAAAGTAAAGTTATCCAATAAGATACAGATCAACACAGTTAACCTCCGACCCTGTCAAGCAAGTGCACGTTTTTCAAACGATAAGATACCTAACTATTGGCACTTTTCTATAGAAATGTTTCGAATTAAGATATTATCGCACATACACGTTATTTAATTGAATAACTGCAACTATGGGTTGCAATGTATAATAATAATAGTTTTGTATAATAAAAAATTAAATACATACGGAAATCTTGCAATCAAGTACCTCTACATCTAAACCGATGGTGGAGTAATGATTGTGACATTACAAAACGTGTAACTTGTTAGGTGCCGAACGGTGGATTAGTGAGTGGACGCAGTAGCCCGCTGCGAGAACATCTCCGTACATCAAGTTACACGCGTGCCAATTAGAAAGATATGTGGCTTGGCGCGTGCGGCGGCGGCGGCGCGGCGCGGCGCGGGTGGCGGCGATTGGCCGCGCGGCTGCCGCGGAGCCGCTGCCTGCGCGCGCGCCGTCCTCGCCCGGCCGCCGCGCCCAATCCAATGCATTCTCATTAATTAATTCCGTTCCTATTTGCATCGTGATTATCTAATCCGAGATCAACTGCCGATATGCGGTACCAATTAGAGTTCACACCTAATAGTCTAATAGAACTTTGAACTTTTCGTATTAGATATAATTGATCGCTCGAGATAACGTAGCTCACAAACTTGTTTCGACACTAATTCGACCTCGTTATGAAGAACTTTGTTATTGTTACGGTTTAATTATATATTTAAAACGAGAACATTATTAATGTAACTCGAAGATAACGGATAAAGGTCACAATTTATGGCTCGATTTCACGATGACTTTCCATCACGATGTGACAGACTTTGATTCGGCTAAAAATTAAATTTCTCTCGATCGCAGCCAAGTGTTCTACTTTAATGGATCCATTAAAAGTTTAGATAGACACAATGGCCTAAGACTTTCTACGTGCTTCATTTTTAAGATTATGCTGTAAGTATTTTAAGCTTATTTCTTTTGCGATAAGTGTTTAGATCGATGAGGTGGTGTGGCTCAGTTTGGTGAGTGAATGTCTAGATCCTGCAGATTTAGGGCCTGCGGCGGCAATGGCGCAGTCTCCGGCGCGATAAGCATGATTTGTAACGTCGCGCGCGTCGTCGCCGGCGCGTGCGCGCAAATAAACGCGATCCCAATGCGCAGCGCACCTTTCAATAAATTACCTAACCCACTCTTGATATGACACCGTTACAATTTATTATGCCCTCGCACTTACGACAGTTCGGCTACACTGAGGTTAGTTTAGAAGTGGGTTTGGATACGAGTAGGTAGGTAAGTTTTGCATATTTTTCAACAAAACAAAATTTGATGGTTAGAAACCTTTTTGTTGCAAATATTAATATGCTACGAACTCTACAAATAAAATCAAAGGGCACATAAAAATACAGGCTTATTAGACTTGAGAATATAAATCTATTCATCATTTTCCATCGCAAACAGTAATCGAAACGGCAGCTCTTTGTACTGAATTTTCCAGACCATTATAACCACTTATCCTCACATTTTAATGAATGTGCCTAGTATGTATTTTAAAATATTTGTACTGTACAATGAAAGTCGTCTAGTAGGTACGTGGTAGGGTCTTATTACCAGTTGCGCACTGCCTCAGCTAACAAAATAATATGTCTGCGATGCTAATTAGTATAGCGCCTAGCTAGCTAGTTCGCCGAGTTACGAACATGACTAATAAAGTTGGTCTATCGTGAGGCAATCATATTTTACGTAAGGGCATAATATAGACATATTTATTTAGCATATACTACAATACAAACAAACAGTTACCCACAGAAGAACATGGTAACACTGCATTAACATAAATCTGTTACACTTGCAGTTATTTAGAAGATTTACTCGTGTCAAGAAAATAAGGGACAATCTTATACACTATAAATTAGTAAGTATATATTCTCTTTAAAATGTTGCTACCTTTCAACTTTACTTAGCACATTACCAAATTATGTAGGTAATGATTAACCCTGTAAATATTCTGTAGACAGAATAAGGTGCCACATCTGCGCTCGTTGTGCGCTTTCGCATATTGAACAGCAGAGTCCCGTAGCCGTGATATAATTACGAGGCGCGCATACAGGCCGGCAGACATTGTTAACACATACAATGGCACGATGGCTGCTAATGTCCCTCGGCACGTGTGCCGGGGGAGGAGTGCGCGCCGATAAATCGCGGATCTCGTGCCAATAACCACGGCGCGACCGAGCCGCGTCTTCGCGCGACACCGCGCCGTCTATCGCTCGTTACCAAGCACAATGGCGATTGGCGACGTGTTAATATCAACCCGACACCGCTAAAAGGAGGAGTGACCGACAATAAATCGCGATCTAGTCCCGACCAACAATCCCCATCTAATGCGACTCAAAAAGCCACATCGATAACTAGTTTTAAAAGTTGGCCAGTAAAATATTTATAAGCGTAATAAAAGTAAAGCACTATCCCTACATCCACGCTCGAATGATACCTCCGCGTACACACTTAAAATATTGAGTCGAGTTTGTTCTCGTTAAAAAGAACACGGCGATCTCGGTTTATTTACGAATAGGTACACCGTAATGTCCATTTATTTAATGTTTCTTTTAAATTTAGCTGTCTGAAAGTTGTAGTTCTCGGGAACTTCACTTGTGCAACGATATACTGTCATATAGTTAAGCAGGCGCTCGTTCAAATCTAATAAATTCTAATATCAGTGCGAATGTGATCGCCTCGTATAGTTATAATTCGATACTAATTCGATCAGCTACTAGAAACTCTATTGCACTTAAAGCAAAACCTAACAGCATTTTGAATTACATTGCGAATAGATATGGGAGTTGGCACTAAGTGGAGGAAACGCAGCTCACAAGTAGCTTTACGGGATACCTCATACAGGTAGGTAACGGGTGTCATAAAATTCTTTTTGCCGAGGTGCTGCAATAAAAACGAGAGAAATGGCAAACGAGCGTCGGCTGGCGGCCGGCGGTCGGCTCTCGGGTCTCGGCGGAGACAGCGCGCGTGGGCGCCGCCGCGCTTCACCCGCCCGAAGAGATTATTCACTGGTAGCAACGCTTTCTGGCAACGCGTAAATGGAATCCGATGGTTTATTTCTATAAGCTTAGCACTCTGACTCCGTAATCTATGCCTTTTGATAACTTTGTTTTGTAGCTGGAGAAGTTATTTAGCCTGCCCATTGTTTATTCTATGAGCTTCCAGGAATAAGCAGATAAATGTCGATGTCTTGTTTATGGTGTGTCCTTTCTGTTTGTTTGGACCTGTAGGAAGTGGTATCAAGCTAACAATTTTAATTTTACAAGTAAGGGCTGCGTCGAACTTGGGACACATTGTTCTGCTAGCGCGTTGATGTCTTTTGTATGAAGCATTTGGAAAGCTCTCATTGTAAGATAGTTTCATAAAAATTAGATATTTTGATAAGTGCTGGTTGTGTCACACGTAGTACCTGCGGTCTTAGCCAACAGGTTGCGTTAATCTACAATCGTTTGTGGTAGAAAAAATGTATGGGATTTGACATAAGCTAACGTTATCTGACATAAGCTGTTTGTGGTAGAAATTCTTGGTCCATAGACAATTCACGTACTTTCGGTATACAAAGGAGGCGGATTGGCGGATGATCCAACACAATCAGAGTCAATGTAGATGTTGGTAGAAATAGTCGAACTTCGAGCTGTCAATTTTCTACCATACACGCATCACGCAAGCGGAGCTGTCAAAGATGGCTAGACCAGCTGGTATTTTAGTTTAGGTAGCTAAATAATAAAATGCTAACTTTTGCCCACGACTTCGTTTGCGTACAATTCAGCTATGCAATATTAAATTTTGGGATAAACTATAGCCTGTAGGTGTGCTATTCCGTATGTTAAAACCTATAACACTGAAAAATTTCATAGGTTTTGCATGAAAGGTTAATAAAAATTCATACCCCTAAGAATATTTTACATACAGTGCTTCAGGCGTTATAAACATCGATTTAGATTTTAGGAGTTACATGGTGTGGTTTGTTCTAGTTTAATCCGCTAGCCCGATACCCAAGAAAATGAATGAATCATTTTTTTATACCACTAAAGTGGCAAACAAATTTACCTGCCCGCAAGCTTACCTGCCTACAGGCCTGCCTGATGGTAAGCAGCCTATGGGCGTTTGCAATATCAGGGGTATCACTTCGTGTTGTCTACTCTGTAAAACTCTCTTGACCCCTTTCTTGAAGAACTCTATATTGTACTCTTCAGGGAAAACCAACAACCTTAGCGTGCGTGGGAGGAAGTTCTTTTAGAGCCGTATAGTTCACGACAAATTAGGTTCCAAGGTATGAGGATAAACTCCTTGTCGAAGGTGCATCATGCTCAAAGCATGTTTTTAAAGTTATTTCATTAAGTTAAAATTTAAATATAAAGAGGAGACTATAGTTATCTAATCTGCCAAATCTTTGATCATGGTCAAGGCGGACTCCGGCCCTCGTGCGTGAGAGTACAACCGGGACATTACCGCCAAGATGATTATTTATGAAATATAAAGAGGAGAATCACCTTATAAAAGTTGTAACGCTTTAGACACAAAGTCCATAAAGCTCAACACATAAAAGCTGTGACACCAAAGATCGCGGGTTCACCCGACTAAAAATATCTGAGTCGAACCCGATCCGCGTCACGAGCGGGTATTCATAAATAATAATGCAAAATCGTCTCGTTGTTTCGCGCGTCGTCGTTGTTCCTCCGACAGCGGGCGCGGGCGTCACAATAATCCTCGGTAAAAATTAACCGCTCGGTAACGGTACTGGGCGTAGGAGGCGCTTCGGGAAACGGTGGTCGGGAATGTAATTAGATGCTTTTGTGCAATTAAAATTGGTAAAAATATATGATGTTAGACTAGCTGGCTGATAGAGAATCTGTGGTAGTGTTTTGGCTGAAAGTAAGTACTAAGACCCTTGTGGGGCCTGTCTCGATCCACAAAGAACGAAACTCTAACAGGAGATGGCAATGAAAGTATAGGACAAATATAACATAAAATTTAGTAATTTTTATATGCCAATAAAGGTAGCATATGAACTTATCCTGGACGAGTATAGAATGGATGTGTGTACAGTCAGCTTCAGAAAACATACATATTTAAATTTATGTTGCGGGTGTCCTTTGACTATGCAGCTGACTGTGCAAATCGGACACAGTCCACGTCTAAACAGGATAGGTGGAGGTGTGTCATACATACCATACTAAATTTTTGTATGTTATTCACAAACTATATATTATACCTAAATATTTTTTAATCTTTCGTACTTTACAATATATTGATACTAATTGTGGAATACACCTATCAGAACCACAATTATTATATAGCGTAGCGAGTTACAACAACGCAAAAAAAAAACTAATTTAGGCCTGCCAGTCACTATACACTACTCAAAACTATCAGACGCATGCGTATATTATGTACCTGTCACGCAAACAGAGTAAGTTAGTATTACGATAGCAAATTGAACGGTTTGAACTGTGAGCGGCGGCGGCCTGCGCGGGCGCAGCGGCACGCGACGCGGCTGCGGGCGGCGCTCACCTCCGACCCGTCCAGCGCTGAATTATGACACGTCATTAAATTATTATAATAACCACATTTAGTCACACCACACACACTTCGCCGCGCACGGTGACCACCGTCACATCGGACATTTTAATTCCCACTCATATAAATAAAGCGTAAAATTAAATATCGCAATTTCAAGGCGGCTTAAATCCGTAGATCTGTAATGGGATTGCTTTCATTTTTGACATTTCAAAGATCGCCTCTCCTTGCTTTATCGTGAAAGGTAAAGTGTCAAATGTAATGTAGGGCAAGATCAAAATAAAAGAGAGTAAAGGGCGCATGGACACTGTCCGATCGCTGAAAGTTTTCAGATAGTTATATCTTTAAAATCTTGGTACAATTAACATTTTATAGATGACGTAGACCTACGTGTCATTATAAATAGTCAGTATTAAGGCTTTGTCAAAGAACGAGCGTGACGGGACTCGACTCTAGCGTGGCGTGTAATTGGCGTGCTTACTTACAATGAACATATATCTATGGAAGTTGTCACACAAAACACCAAAACACGCCACGCTAGCGCCGACTTTGGCGAGGCCTGACACTTCACACCAGTCCTTGTCGCGATGACAAACTGGGGCGTGGCGTGTTGCAAAATTTTACAGATTTCATAAATGGATGATGAAAAATTTATCAATTGTACAGCAAAATTCAATTCTTTGCGATCTAAGTAATAAAAATAAATAATAAAGGAATAATACCTATAATAATAATAACTAATAATAAAAGGACAATGTCATCATCAGAAATATGCAACTTCGAATACAACTTTGGTTACATTTATTAACCGCTCTAGGCAGTCCATTTGAATCTAGTCTAATTCACATTAGTAGAGCGCTTTGCTAGAGTATTGGAGATCACAGTGCTTAAAGTTCTCAAGAGAAGAAGCTATTCCCATATTCAACTGGGGCTCAAGTCTGCTACTTTTATTTAATTCACATTCTATTTCTATTTCCAATATCTAATCCTTGCCATAATGTGATCATAAGTGCTTCCCAAGCTGTTCAGATTGTGTTCAAGTGTATTAGATTTTCCATACCAGCTTCAGACATTATGCCTTTAGTAGGCGTAATAATAATCTACTGTTTATTCACTTTTTAAAAATTCATGGCCACCTGATTATATCATCAGACCCTGAGAATAACCTTTCCCTGATCTGGGATTTGACCCACATCCCGGTAATCAATTGAATTGAAAATTTCATACACATGTAAATTGTGGTATTAGTCAGTTGATCTGATGATAGAGAAAGAAAGTGCTGACCACCTTTTTATATTAAACTAGACAGGCATTTCCGTCTAGAAACCATTAAGGTGGCCATTACAGTTACTTATTCTGTTAAACGGTCACGTGATGCCGGAAACTGTTCAACTAGTCCTGGGGTCTCTAGCGAAAGACCTTAGTCAACCTCGCTTCACCATCGGCATTAGAACTCGTGGCGGTCCTGTAGTTCGACTAGCCTCAAAGTCTGAAATGGTCACCCATCAGTTCTTGGACTCTGCGTGCGTTGCTTATATGTTATTAAGTAACCTTAGTTACGTACAAGTACTTTTATTTTATCAATAAAAATATCGTTTAATAAAATAATATTAAATTTTAAGTCGACATTACAACGAATTCTCGCGTTAACGATCGCGACCGAGCACTGCTTGAAACTGCGTGAGAATGCTTATAAACGTAACGTCAATGTGTGCGTGACGGAAATGGCGCATTGTTTCCACCTTCTGCTTGACGCGGGCCGTTCTTTATTTTGTGTTATCGGTACGTAAAATGTACCTCAATTTTGAAAATATTGAATTATGTGATATTTTGGAAATTATTTGAATTTCCGTAAAATTAATATGTTTTGTAGTATTGGTTACATTTATTTAAGGTTACAAAATTAACCGTCAAATTATAGTGTACTGATATAGTTTTGATCCGTATTGTAACTTGTATCTAAAGAGGTGACATAAGAAACATTAATTGTATTTAGTACAAGCACTGACAGAAATATATTTTGAAACGTGGGTTTCGGAAACAAGCTGTTCCACCTTTTCGTTTTTCCTCTACTATGTATCCATATGGAACGCTGTTCTCTCCTTCTATTATCCTTTTTAACTGCTGGTCGTTTAAAGATCCGAATCTTGGCTGCACCCTTTCCAATGCAAGATTGATATCCGAATCCAAAATACGCTCAGGTGTTGTGTAGCGCTCCATAAGGTTCTAGTGTCTAAGCTAGGCTGATAAACAGGAAAACCAAAATTCGGATCTATAGTACCTAATAACTGTGCGCATCGGTCTCGGTATGAATTTGGACAAGTTAAAGGTCATGGTCAATTGCAGATCGTGGTGAACGGGACTTTCCTCAAAACTTTTGAACAATACGTGTGCCTTGGAAAAGTAGTTTTACAAACGAGATGCTAAGAAGCCAGTTGTGAACTACCTATGACAGTATCTTATTGTAAATTCATATTACTAATACCACAATATCAGAAAACAAAAGCTTGTGACGTGTATTTTCACAGTAAGGTTTTCCCATCAATTCAATATCGCAGGCAAACTTACTTCCGAAAAATTGCAAATAAATATCGAGCACAATAAGCTTTCCGGTTCGCGACCAAAACGAAATCTGAGTGAGTAGGCATTAATGAATCATCAGTTTTACAGCAGCGTCATTAAGACACGTTCGTTAAATCCCACGGACAGAAAGATATGTAACAAGCCACATAATAAATGAAATCACAATGAATAAAATGGCAATAACAGCAGGTGAAATCGCGACAGGTCCGGTATCGGGTCGTCGTCCGTAATTATAAATAAAATACGTCGGCGGGCGCCCGCGCCGCCCCCGCGTAACCCCGACGGCCGCGCGTGCGCCTGCGCTTCTTCGCCACCCGCACATCTCTTCATATTACACTTAACTCTATTTCATTTTTATATATGGCGACAATTGTGGTAATATTTTATTTATCCCGGAAGAACGGTTTCTCTTCTCGTTCTTCTCATGTCATGTTATCATAGATAAATAGTGCCCAACATTAGTTATGACTATTATTAAGATATGAAATGTTGTAGAATAATTAAGAGACCTTGTAAAAAATGATATATCAGTAATTATATCTAGATGCTATAGAGATAAGTAGAAGCTAGGTCGTAATAGTGTCTAATATTTGTTCTAAATTATATTGTATATGTAAAATTGTGCTTTTGTTACTAAATTTGTTTGTAGAGAAATTATTTAAAAATGTAAAGCTTATGCATCACAGCCAGTAACAGTCCCCTGCAGGACTTAGGCCTCTCCCACGAAAGGGGCGGTTATTGCCATAATCTCCACGCTTGGCAGGCGGGTTGGAGATCGCAGTGTTTAAATATAACAATGGAAAATGCTGCTGCCCATTTTCCAGACTACGGAGACTCTTGATCTTTTGTCTCGAAAACGTTAGTCGCCTTGTACGACACCCACGAGTGTAAGGGGTTGGTGCTATTCTACTCTGCCTGCCACCACACGGCCAACCGTTGTTGTCTTGTTGTATCTTAGTAAGGATGCATTACTTACTAAGGTACAACAAGAGTTTCTGAAATTTTATTTTTTAATTTATAAATTTTGTAGTCAACACTTTTTAATATTTTTCCCCAAAAATGGCTTCTTGTACTGTGCTCTATTATAATTATTAGTCAACGGATAGAGAACGATATCAATATTTTATCATCAACGTTGCAGTTCCAATCTGATGCGCGGGCACCCGGGGCATCTGTTTCGTCTCTAATTAAGTAGTACGATGGGCATTGTTAAAATATGTATAAAACAAGCTTATCAACATCTAAGTCCATCTGTTGTGAGCACATGACGGTTAGAAGTGTGTTAGTGGATGTAATAAAAAGTGGTGGTGTCGCGGCGATAGGGGTAGAGGGTGCGAGGCGGCGGAGCGTGGCTGCGCGGGCGCCGCACACGACCGCCACGCGCCACACTCGCCATTAGCTTTTTCCTCCAATTTCCTGACATCAACAGCCGTTACGAGCACTACTATTATACATATAGAACGACCACCTCGCAAACTATAGTTGCATAATCGCCTTCACAAGGTTAGTGATAACCTTTGGCTTGTATGAGAAGAGCGTAGGCGATCTAGTTGTTTGTTCACAACGGCCACCCAGTGAGCCAGTATTATCCTTAATATTTTCGTATCCCCCACCGGTTGCGAATGTTTATTGGTATGAGTTTTACAATAAAACGGCTGCGAATAATTTAATGTTGTTTTGTTGTATGACAATATTAGCCATGAATGGAAAATTCATATTGGATATCAGTTACATTACGTTTTCATGGTTGCGTAAGATATTGTTAAGCGCGAGCATTGAATAAAATGAATAAGGTAAACATTGTAAATTTTCTTACTAAGAGCACCTGTTATAAATAGGTATTACTGCCAATTTTACCAGCCATTGATAAAACCTGTCATAAATATTTGTACGTATTTATAAATAGATTTATTCATCGTCATCCGAGTGGTCAAAGCAATCTTCGGCTAGGGCTGCTTTGACAGGGAGTTTAGGTTAGCAGGTGACTGCCGTGAGCTCTAGCCATTTGGCCAGATATATAGGACTTGACATCGGAGCGGATATCTCCGTACGGCGGGATCCGATGCCGCGATCCGATGCCGCAGCCAGCCTTGGACTCTATTTTGGTGATTTTTCCTTCCACATGTGTACCCTTGTCTCATGTCCTTGCTGACGCTATATATAATATCGAATGAATAATTGAAACAAAATGGTGTTGTAAGATAAGCCCTCCTTTGCATTATAAAACTTTATTTTTGTAATGTTGTTTTTGCTAAACTATTTACAAACAACAAAGGAAAAGCACAGATATTCAGGTTTATACATTCAACTTAAAACTCCTATGTCCGGTGCAGAATTTGCACTTTCCAATTGTGTTATGTGTCAGGGATCGGATGTCTTGGTATCGGCATTATTTAGTTACTATTAGTGGTTAGAAAACATAATAAACAAATTTTTATTACAATTGAAACCTAAATGCCCTATGGTATGCCATAGGGTAGGCCTATGTTATGAGGTAATTTGTCACTGGGCCCTTTTCTATACCAAAGTCTATATTAATATGGTAAAGTTATTAAGTTTGGATAACGTAATCTACGTAATGGATTGACGTAATCTCCGAAAATCCCTGAAATCTGACTTAGAAATTTCATTCAGTACCACATGTTTACAGAGTTTCGAATCGCGAAGACGACGAGTAACAGCTTACCTACTTACTGGCAGGTACCTATATACAAGTTAAAAAAATGAATGCCGATGGCAATCTATTGACAGCTAGTCTGTCGCCTGATGATCAAATGAAGTAACAGCAGATAAGGATACGTGGTCTGCCAGAAATTGTCCAGCGAAATATTTCGGTACATTATCGTCGTAACAACAAGGCGGCATGCATGTAACGTACAGCGTCAGGTGCGGTGCCTCCACGGTAGCTGGGCAGCACGCGGGCAGCAAATGGCTATTATACCACCTTTTATGGTGCCCTATGTGCCCTGACATCTGCACATTGAAAGATCTCCACGAAGCCACTGAAAACGCAGTGCGCGTGGCAAAGTTTTGGGCATCTAAAATATAATGTCTATTGCTATCGACTCGCTAAAAGAAGCAAATGGCTGGCCGTTGCCACTGCCATGCACCGCGCACCAGGTTTGTGATGGTCCCGGATCCCAGGGGATAGTTGAATCTTCATAGAGTTTGGAACTGCGCAAACCGCGAAGAAAAGCTTGCTATCTACTAGAAGTAAGCAAGTCAGACAAACGCATGCCGATGGTAGTCTATTGATATCCAGTCTCCTGGTGGTATAGTGACGTAGCGGTAGGTGGATACCTGACAGAAAGTGCCCATATTGCTGTATAAAAATGTACGTATACACATGATCGTCATGACAACAAGGCGGCATGCACAGTAACGTACAGCGTCAGGTGCGATGCCTCCACGGTGGCTGAGCATGCCGGCACGGGCACCGGGCAGCAAGTGCGCTAGCCGTTGCTGTTGCCACGCGCCGCGCACGCGACAGGTGCGCGTCACGCGCCGTTACGTGCGCCCGCGCAGCGTTGCCTACGCGCTGTGACAACTCCTTGCTGGTCGCGGCCTAATGTCAAGGCAAAGGTGTCGTCGTGTTTATTTTAGAAGGCTTTTTCTT
Organism: Blastobasis lacticolella; assembly: GCA_905147135.1. Lineage (NCBI taxonomy): Eukaryota > Metazoa > Arthropoda > Insecta > Lepidoptera > Blastobasidae > Blastobasis > Blastobasis lacticolella. The sequence continues at coordinate 11,731,346 of LR990043.1, forward strand.
AGAATCCTCATGGAAGCCCGTTCCATGATTTGGGTTCGCTGTTGCAGAATCGCAGAATCCATTAATATTGTTATAATTTTGCGCAAAAATCGACACACAACAAGACAAGTTTTGCTGGTTGGCAGTAAAAAACGAGGAGTTGGTTGGTGGACTGTTTGACAAAGTCACCACTTACCTACTCTTAATTCTATGAAAATGGACTATATAAATACTACCTACCTACAATAATAAACATGTAATGTGATTTTTATAGGTGGCACTTCGCAATTTAAAATTGTAATTGCATTGGTACAAAAGTGGACCAGGCGAATCGTGAGACCTTTTGGCAAGTGGTTGCAAATGGGCTGAGATTTGATGGCAGCGGTATCAATCAGGCGGTGCACACGCCGCGGCTGCCGGCGCGACGCGTCACGCACTCGCAATTTACAGCTTTATCACCCGTTATTACTCTTAATAACACACATCGCTGCGACAACGCATTAACCCCATCAAAATTGGCGACTTTTTAAAATTATCCAGTCATTTGTATGCCGAAATTATAACACACGATAAATGGATTTAAAGTGTCCCTTCACGATTACTGACCAGCGAGGAGGCACGACGGTTTCCGTTAAATTTAATGGTTTTTGCAAGACCAGCATAAATCACCTACGACATGGGAAGGTTTCGAAGAAAATCGCAGAACGAAAATATGCGCTCCGCTGATAAACGCGACCCGTATCTGTTCATCTCCAGCGTTCAGATTAAGACTGCCTGTTTGCAGAGATTTTGAATTCCACGGAGTCAAAAAGCTCTTTAAAACTCATTACATCACCGTTATGGGTCGATAAGAGCGTGAAATTTTGGTAATTGGTAATGTTGTGGTGCGCAAAATTTTGAATATATTTTATGATGTACAACATCATGGATTAACCACAGTATGCAAAAGTAAATTAATTATACCCATTTATTATATGTATATATTAAAATAAAAAAATACCTGAACTTCTTTCGTCTTTATCAACAGTCACTGCACTGCTACGACCGATCACTGTAGGATAACAGCTAGAGATGCCACGAATAGTAATTTGGCCGAATAACGAATATTCGGCCAGGCTCTCGGTCGAAGCGCCAAATATTCGGCGTAATGAAATACATTAAGCTGGATGAATTTATTGATTGAATTTTTAAGGGGTCCGATTCGTACACCGAGGTACCGGGTTCGAACATCATGATGAAACCTGCAAATTCAGACGACTGAATGTGTAACCATGCTCTATCTGGTCAGGTTCCCCTATTCACAGGGTCACAGAGGTCAGATGGCAGTCACTCATCTGTAATTACCTGATCTGCCAAATCTTGGATCATGGTCAACGCGGATCTCGAACCTTCCCGCGCGAGAGTACTACCGGGACATTAACACCAAGACGACCATATATATATAGATATCTACAGGAATGTCTCTTACTCCAAAGGGAAGATGTCAGAGCACAGTGTTGTCACTCTTAAATTCTGAGTGTCCATTACGGAGTAATCAATCATGTTGTTCGGGTTTCAATCTGAGCTGGAGTCACTTTTGGTTGGACGGCGGCGCGCCGGGGCTGCGGGCCGGCGTACGCGCAATCAATATAGCAGATACCTACAGGAGATACGGGGCGCGTCCCAATCGCCGCCGCCGCGGGCTAGCCGTCGACGTCTTCATCCATGCAAATTCAAATTACAGTTCCATCAGTCATTGAAGAAGGGGAAGAACAAATTACACCACAATACAATTAGGATTTATCGAATACAATATTACAAAGCGATCCTTATATACATGTGACAAAGAGCTGCACATCACATGTTCACATTACATAACCACCTATCAACAATTGTGACTCGTTTTTATAAAAATACTTCCACTGCGGTACGCAAGAGCCGTCGGCCGGCCGGTAGCGCGTGCGCCGTATTATGTGAAGTGCCCTTAACGACTTAAGTGTTGATGTGGCGGAGTAGGATCATTTATTATTTTATCGGATGATTGCATCTTGTTTTTGATTTAGTCCACAAAGATAAAGGTCTGCAATGTATTCAATAATACCTACTTTGATTCCGATGATTTATTACGTCTCGCATTCAACACCGTACATTCAGGTACAGATTTCGATGCCTTTAGTGAGCTTATTTACAAGACAAGTATCACAATAAAATCAACTCGACTCGATGCGCAAAGATGTCGTTGACACTCGCATTCGTCGTTCTCTGATATGTCGGCTTACGTCACGCATAGAACCTGCTGTGATGAATAGGAATCATTAGGATCATCTGCGTAGACTCTCATCTCAATACCATATAAACGGAGTCTGAATGCATGTGTCAAGCGATGGAATATCACGCTGCGTGATTACTGATTACCATTTATGTAAGCGGGCGCGGGCATGCGGGCACAGGTGCGCGCGCGCCGCCAGGTAGCCCCTATGGGCCGCGTTATCTCTCCACCTGTGACTCGGAATAGTGACCAATATCGCTAAAACTAAACGCCTCCACAAAAACTAATCACCCCAACAGCTGTCACTGATTAACACTTTTAACCATACCTTGTCAAAAAACTAACGATTATCTTATCCAAAGACCATAAGGTCGACTTAAGATAAAACAACACGCCGCTTCGAGACGTATTTACCGGTGACCTATGTTCCTTATGGTAGATTTATTTGTTAGCGGTATGAGATAATTACTTCTAAATTACAATGTGAAATGTTGTTTGAAGTCGATTAGTAATGGAAACTATCCATTAATGAGCGACATGCGACGGCTGCTATCGCCAGCAATAAGTTACACGAGCATTAGTAAGCTGGCAACTAATTGCGGAGGCGGACCGACTTCCCAGCTAGTGCTGAAGCAATTAATACTGGCTACGTGAACGAACCACGGCACTTTTCTCTTAGATAATAAGCTACAAGCCCAATACAAACATCAGGACTAAATAATTATCATTCCGAACTTGGAATAAGTAATCCATTCTGAGAGTATACTTCATTAGCCTACCTACGAGTAACATTACATCTACCAAAGCTCTAAATGAAGACGAAAAAAGTCATTCGATATTTACGAGCGGGCGCATCGTTTCTGTCTTCGAGACGGGCTCTAAATCAATATGAATATTAAATAATTTTAGATTTGTTATAAAACCGTCACGGTCTATAAGGAACGATTTTTACACCTTCTTTATGAGCTCGCGGTCGGGAGTCCCATTTATAATTTTTTTGAAAGCAAGAAGGAACAGGAACTAAGGTGATGAGATGACTTGACACATTATTTAAATTTGAAACAGGTTGGTTCGTACGTCCGATTTTTTTTCTCTTGCTTGTTGTTTGATTGTTTTGTCGGTTTAACATTTTCAAATTGTTTTTGCAATACCAAAAAAACATTGCACCATATGGGGTCCCATCTTTGAATAAGGCTATTTTAATGAACAACGTAAAGAAAACATATGGCCAATTAATTTCTGCCAGGTCCGCTAAATGAGCACAGTTGGAGTCAATAGACAAGGTGTTATATATAATACCGCCATCACTTAGATAATCGCACGGTTATACCACGATGAATTTGAAAATAATGTAATAGTTGAAACGTAAAATTGTGGAATAGGTACCTATCCCATCCAAGCGTGTCGAATGATGACGGGAACAATCTAATAAGGCGAGTACTTAGATTTTCAAAAACCTCTCACCACTAAAATAATTAGGTATTCTTGTTGTTCATCATCTTCAGTGATTTACGTGAATCCATAGATTTTAACATCTTAGGATAGTCCACATTTTATCGAGACATGTATTTCAATAAGATTTGTTTATTCAATTTTCACCACATTTAAAAGTGCAAATGAATATACATGGTAAGTCACAACCTGCTCAAAAGCAAGTTTCGCAGCGCCGAGGCGACCATCTGGTGGGCGAGAGCTTTTTTATTTTTCCAAACGTGTCGTCTTGGATTCTTGTTTTTTGCATTGGCTGGCGCTCGACTTTTTTCTTTTTTTTTCACATATAGCCGAGTTGCAGTTAACAGGTGGCTGCTTGTGTGCGGTGCAGGTGAGTCCCGAGATTTTAACCGGTGCCACGCAGCGTCAAGTTCACACTTACCGTGGAAACCACTATTTGTTTCCTGCGTTTGTTTTAGGCATTTGTGTTTTAATATTTTAGTTTCACTTTTATTGTTCAGAAGTGATGAAATAAGTTAACGTATAAGTAGTATGAGTTGGCCGAGTGTAGTGATAGAGGAAATTCAGCTAGTGTAAGCCAGAAAATAGACCTCAGAGCGTTATGGCAATGCCCTCCAGTAATGTAAAGGTGGCTCAAGTTCGGCAATGGACTTATAGGAGCTGTTGTTGTAATATGATGAGAATAATTTTAATGGTTAAGACGACTGATAATTTAGTTATTTAAATGTAGTTAAAGTTTTGATCGCTCGCTCGCTTTTAGGTATTTACTACCGAAAAAAGGAAATCAACAAAAAATATGGTTAACTACTATTCTAAGCTCTAAAAAAACATTAAGTTGTTATGTCCATCTCTACACTATTGTCATTTGGTACTGAAATGGTAAACGCGCCATTTCTGAGCCGCTCCTGCCAGCAAGCCGGTGTTGGGTTACCTTCTCGCATTTTTCGTGGGTTACTCTTAAATTACCTATAATCGTATGTATAATATATTAAACAGCATGGAAATTAAATATCTGTGTGGGTGGTATAATAATTTCAAACCATAAAGTGAAGTTTATAACTTTTGTTTTACAATGTGGGTCACGTTTATTTGCGAAAGTCAATAAAGCCATTTAAATCAGGTATTTATGTATGTGGGTAGGTGTAGCAGGTGCAGCCAATATACGATATAAGAGTGCAGTTGCTTGAATTCGAGGTAGTTACGAGAACATTTTGCACTATTGTAGGAAGATAGGCATATAGATGCTATTGAAAACATCTGCAGACTCCGCCTACATTAGCATATAGCCGACCTCATAAAACTCTTCTCTCCTATTAGTACCTACTCCATGCTTGCTCTTCACTCCAGGGAGCTCATTCCACAACCTCACAGTTACAAATTTTGTCACTTTTACATACCCATAGGTAGGTACTAACAGTACCTACTAAGTATTTACCCATTTCGCAAACAAGACCCTAATCATAAAAAATACCAAATCAACAAGTAAGGATACGACAATAAATCATTGTGTAGATTTTTGGCTTAACAGGTATTAGTAAAGACTTATGTGAAAGCTTGAAAAATTGTGTCTATTATTGAGAGCACTCTCAATAGGCTCGCAGACCTGCACCGTTAGACTCCAGATCACGACGCAGTGGATTATTTTGTGAGCACAAAGAGAGCGAGTGCGACGGACGAACACAATCACTCATAGCGTTTGTCATAGCGCGGCGGTGCGGCGGCGCGGCGGCGGGCGGCGCGGGCGGCGGTTCGCGTCGATCACCGCGCCTCGCGCTTGCGGCATGCGACGCCGTGACACCGCGGCTCTGCGACAACGTGACGCGACACATAGAAAAAATAGTCCATGCGAGATCGCGACAAAACACTGCAACATCAGGCGAATATGCATTTATAACTGAGGAATACAGGAAATGAGGTAAATAAAAGCATTGAGCCTCGTGGTCCTATATTTGGCTGAAACTTGTTTGGTATAATTTCATACGACTCGAACTCGCCCCAAAGTACAGGCATGGTTACCTAGAATAGGGGTTCCGTCGTGTAATGCAGCCGTAATGCAGCAGTATGACGTCACTGGAAGGAAGCAATAGTGCCATACTTACCAAAGCCATATTGTGGTAAAACGTTTGATTACAAATTGAAATTACTGTTTTGGGGCTGAACAAATATTAGTATGCAATGGCGACCTGCAAATCTTGGATCATCAAGTAATTAGGCCCTTGCGCATGTCCCTCCTTAAAAATATCTTATCTGCCTCTGTAAAGCCAGTAGATTGATAGAATTTTTTGGTCACGTGGAACTGATTAAAGTCGGGAACAGACGGCTAAAAGATCGCAGCAACCTGACCAGGTATGCAGTTCGCGGACTCGAAACTCCGCAATGCCGTCCACAACGGCAAGGACAGATATAGTAAACCGTTACGCCGTTTAAGAGCGGCGTAAGCTCAGTTTTTTTAGGTAAGAGTGAAGCATTATGCCGTATAGAGTGGCGTACAGTTTAGCCATTAGATGCAATTGAAGCATTACGCCGTGGGAGAGTGGCGTAAGCTCAGACATTATAGAATAAAACTACTTTCTAAAAATTAAAAGGATAACAAAGAAATAGCTCAGGGTAACGGCTCGCATTATCTATAATTTTAGGTAGGTAGTTAATTAGGTATAAAATACAGCTAAATATGTATACTTATCTAGGTAAACTAAAGTTCAAATTTCAAAGCACTGCAATAACACAGGTTAACTTGCGGTTTCACGAGTTCCAGAATTCATCCATCCAAATTCATAAGCTCATAGGCTCAGTTTCGGCGAATTTGACAAACATCACGTCACAAATGTTATGTAAGTAAACTTCAGCAAATGCACGTTAGTCACTTTTCCATTCCAACATATTAAGCCGGGGTATGTATGCAGGAAGTTAAAATCTCTTAAAACTTTCCATAGATGTTGATTACTCGTTACAACATACTTTGCTAATTATTACTTAAATAATCCTAAATTTTACGAAAAGTAAATATTATTGTGGAAAATCCCAGCTGTCTAAATTTTTCCACCCTAAGCTGCCAATCAATTCGAATTTTATGGTAGCAACGTATATTATATTAGATGCCATCTTAGCGTGTTAACTTAAGAATTTTTATTCTGACTAGGCTGGAGCCAAAGAAACGATAATATTTTTTTAAATAAGATGAAGATAAATAAATAAGCTAAACAAACTAATTAAGGGATACATAATGGAAGGAAGCACATCAGGGCGAACAGGGAGGTGAAGAAGAATTATTAACAACGAGATGTTATTAGCACAGGTTCACGGCTCTCAGCAATGAGGAAAAAGATAAAAATATAATACAATCACTTGTTCGTTTTAGGATTGAAGCTTGTGTGGTTGACGCCTGTGGAACCACACTGCATAGCAAACTAACAAGCGATATAGTTGCGCTACTCAAAGTAATATATACCTAAGTTAAAAGTTCTTGGTTAAGAACCGAATTGAAGGTTTCATTCTATGAAAATGTTGTTTTATTTATCACAAAAGCATTTAAATAACGTAACCGCTTTCGTGTAAACGATAAAAAGAGTGTAACGTCGAAACAACGGGAAGACGGTACTTGTAAGTAGGACGAATGGTCGTAACATTTCGGAGCAAATTCTGAAACTTTCTACAAGTCTTCATTTGGATTGTCCGCGAGAAGGCTGTATTATTCGCTCACCCATAAAGTGAAATATAGGTTAAGACAGTCTCTCGCAAAAATCATTCAAAGTACCGTAATCTCGTCCTTTTATTTGTTGGTTCGTCTTACCACCAATTTCAAGCAGTCGTATAGCATTTTAGGGTTTATTTTATGGGCTCATGTCTGATGGACATCCTGTTATGTCTTTTTTGATTTTGCAATAAGAATACGAATAATGTATGTGTTACAGGTAAGTGTATTGTTAAACTTTGCAAATGTAGATTAGCCCCACTTTGCACATACTTCTCAAAATAAGTATTTTTTAATACTGAGACTTGATCTTGGAACCATAAGGTTTTGATATGATGATGAGATGTATTCCAAAATACTAGACATCTAGAACACGAGTATAATTCCTCCTCCTGGATAGTGTTCCCGCGGGGCGGAACGGTGCGGGCGGCGCGGGCGCAGGCAGCTATTGTTGGGGCGGCGCGGCGGCGCACGGGAGCCGCGCACCCACGCTGACCCGGCGGCGGCGGCTTGTCCGCGTCACCGCTACACCGCTCAAAGATCTTACTTTCACAATTGTAATAAGCGAACGTCAAGAACTCATCACGTTGAATAACAATAAGGCACGCGTCTCGCTTAAACACGTACGCTGATTTGCATAAAAGAATCAAGGCGAAATTATTAAACGTCGTCCCGAGTTAACGAGTGACATTGTAGAGATTAATCCCAGATTGTAATGCTGTTTGTTATTTAATTATTCCGGGCAAACGTATTGCACATTCCTTCTTAGGCACCTACTCGTAAAAAATACATTAAGGAAACTAAAAACTATTTTCATCTCGTTTGTTTATGAAATTAAAAGTTTAAAACTTGAGAGACTTTTCACTTCAACTTTACCCTTAATTTGTAAAGAATGAAAAATGGCCGAGTAGACCATTATTGGTTCATCTAATAGAAAGTGAGGACTATCCTCTGTGACATCGTAGGTCTACGATTCATACATAAATAGCACATTTCTAGGTGTCACTGTGAGGACAAAGGCCTCAACCTTCAAGCCGAAATACCGCAAACCATTGTTGTTTGATGGCGGGCAAAAGTTGTGGTAAACATTAATAAATATGATACCATCGAAAACGTTTCATGTAAAATTGGTTGCTAAGCCTCGTAAACTCTAAACGGTTTCACTGTGGAAATTTTATCGATCTCATGAAGAGCCTTATTCTATAAATAATTCATAAAATAAAGTCAGTTTACAATCCGTACAAGTGTATAAGGCTCAGCACTACAATGTAGGTAGTGTGAAGAAGGGAGAAAAAGAGGTGGGAGGAAGAGAACATCACCGGCTCGCTCGACTGTCATTTGTAACTGCGGTGCTTTTACTGAGTTGTTTTGTGCGTTGTAAGTAGTAGGAAATTTTATACACGCAGGTTGAAGACAAATCAAAGGTACGTACGATCAGTTTCCATGTTACAAGTCTGCGACGCTGCCCGTTACGCACGGGGCACAATACCAAGTGCCACTTTACGAGCACAAGTGTGTTGAAATTTTTTATTTTAATTGGTGCCCATCTGGTTCCCTTGGATGTACCTCCAGCGTGATATATGGAGCGTTGACGAACGATGTGATAACATCCTGTTTAAAATATGCATATAAAGAACTTTCGTTTCGCCGTCGCCGCCCGCCGCCCGACGCCGCGCGAACAATGGCACTGAGTGCGCGGGGGTTTGTCTAGTCACCTGGCAGAAATTATGAATTTTAATCACGAGAAAGTTTACGACTCCATCGGTCTTATTAAGGTTCAAATAATTCAAAACATCTTGTCTGCAAAACGAACTAATTGAGAACCGATTCGTTCCAATAATAACGTGTAATGATACTTACTTACAGTGAGCAGTTAATATAGCCTGCGCGGACTTTATATAGACGTAAAGTAGATAAAATAGATGGTGTCGATAGCAAACAAGCCCCTGCTACACTATTTATCACTTGTGCACTAACTATATTCAGCGTGTATATTGGCTGGCTGCAAAGATTTCATGCGTTGCAAGATTTTATGTCCTACTGTTCTGGTTCTTCTGATAGTATCACGGGTAATTTACACTCATTTACGAACAATACTTGTCTACAAACTAGCTTACTCTGCATTCTCATAGTGCTCGTCTGCTAAGTGAACGCACTTCGTTCAATTCCGCTCTATTATTGGCCAATTTCGATCATTTTGACGGACGCAAAGGGCTGATCGCCACTCAAATATTATCAGTTGGAACCCTGTGAGAACTCATGGTATGCATCTAATACGGGTGTTCATTTTTCGGTGGTGCTACCACTACCAAGTAGGCGAATGGGGCTGTCTAGTAGAACCATGGAAAATAAAAAATATTTTTGATGTTATTAGGATAATACATGTAAGATAATTGAAAAATCAAATTAACCACCGAGTATTAGAGTATTTCTCCGAGATACTACCAGTACAACCAAAGCAGGATGAAAACGGGCAACGCGTGAAACATGTCAATTAAATCGTTGCTTAGGTTTCTTTATTACCGAACCTTTATTATCGTAGCATAGAGGCGACATACCTAGTAATAAATTACAATATGTTGAATTCAATATGCATGAGAAATCAAGTAACAAAATATTCTTCAATATCAACATTAATAATGCTCTGCCACTCCAAAAGGGTACACGACAAGTACGTTAAAAATGGCAAGCTCTATCGAGATTTGTTTATAAGGTGCTTGCGTGGGAGGCCGTACGCCCCGCGAGCGCTGCGCCACGCCCGCTTCCTCTGACGAACAAGTGACTGCACTAATGAAGCCTGCTCATCTAAATATTCATGAATCCAGTCATCCCGTGCGTGCCCGCGCCCAAAACTGGAAGCTCTAACATCGCCATGCTCTGTGAGCCAAACAAAAGGCAGCGAGGATACGCATTCAAGCCGAACAAAGCTCCACGTGAGCGGACAGCAACAACCTCCTCTTAATTGCCTTCGCTGCCTGAACTCTCTTTTTAATTATACCTTGGAATAACTTTAGTATCTGCATCGGTATTTATGCATTTCTATTGCGGTATAAAGGTGACATTAGATTTACTTCATTATTGCAAGGTTCACTTTAAACTGTATTTTGACAATGTTTCTTATACACCTGGTCTAGTCAGAAGATTAAATACCCACTTCCCTGAGCTACCTTTCATCTTCTCGCTATACCTGCGCGACTCTTCATGGACATAACTACGAATACCTAGTCATCAAATTCAAATAAGTATCTATCTACCTACGTTAAAACAAAATTCATATGAAAATATTTATGGAAGTGTATTTACATTTATAATTGCATGCGCAAATATCACTTCAATTATGAACGTATACAGTAGATAGGTGAAGTGGAGTGAGGAATAAGCATTCGAGATTGCAAATCAGTGCGGAGGTCGCGCGGTCTCGAGGCGGTGACTTGAATGACTCATAAACACCTTGATTTACTATACGCACCTGAGATTTGTTGACTATTAATTCCACTGTCAGTGACCGGAAGAAATCAGCCCACAACGCCTGCTTTCGAGCCATCATTGTTGCTCCAGGCAACGTAGGTACAATTTCAAAATCAAATACATCAAATCCCACCCGAGCTCACTGCCTCACGACGCGTGTTCGACCAAAGCGAACACTAGTTTAAATCATGGGTGGCACGTGTTCTCCAAAGTAACATAAAAAGTCTTATCTTTATTATCTCATTGAAAACGAACTTGGGTAGGTAATACATCTATAAAGAAGACATTATTTATAGCTGTGATTTATGAATAAATATTTTTATTTTATTTCTTAGTTCATCGTAAATTTGGTAATACGTCACACGAGCTACGTTAACTACCAACTCAAATCATAATATTTATTTTTGGTGCAATACATATTGTCAATCTTTATTATTGTAATGTACCTAACTAATGTATTTATTTGTCAAACATTTTGATATCGTATATTTAAATTCCGGAGGATATTAGGATAAAACTTGTAATTTGTAAAAAAAATAATAAGATTGCAATGTGTTCACAAATGTGAAGGATGCTCATCAGGCCCAGTGGACCGTTATGATGAGTGGTGTGATGGATGTTGTCCTTCTTTTCTGAAAACTCCATGATCCTCCAAGGGCCACCTGAAGACAACAACACCACCAATACGTTGCCCACCACGTTCACACACGTTACACGGAACACACTGTTCGGCAGCAAATAAGCAAAAACCCCTGTAATGCCAAACCCAAATGTCCCCGCTGAGCACTGGGAACCTTACTCACCGTCAGAAACATAAATGTACTATCTACCTATAAGGTTAGGAAGGTTTAAAATAAGTTCTCAAATGAAAAATACATTTTTCATATCAAGCTTTTATCGTGCGATATAGTACTCATCAATACCATTCCAAAGAGCCTAAACACTATGGGGTAATTTTGTCGCGTTCAGCAGTTCCTATGGCCACCTTCCGACATCATCATCAGACCTTGAATGCATCTAGTAGTATATATAGTACTAATTAAGATCTTGACAAGGAATCCAAACACAATGGTGTCATCTTATTACGTTTATTAGTTCCTATGACCCCTACCGACTCTATTATCAAACCAGCTCATCCTTGATACCATTTTAATGTATTGTCATCCAAGTTACATACGTATACTACCTGAGTGGTATACCACTACGTACACCTATGTAACTTGGATGACAACACAGTGATGATAACAAGCCCGTCTGCCACGCAGAGTTCCCGGGTTCGGTTCCCGGCCCGGCTCGCTAGCTGCTACAGTAAACTCCTCCGTACTCCGGAAAATGCACGAAAACGCGGCCTAGTACCCGTAGCTGTTTTAGAAAACCCAAGTCCAACAGTGGTCTGTTATAGACTGATGATGTGATTAGAATTAAATGTGTTTTATAAATATTTAATAACGTGGAGAGAAACTTATCTTCAGTAGTGGATATTTTATTAATTTAAAACTTATTGCACAGTTATATAAAAAGACGGATATCCTGAGGCTGTGATGAGGGTGATCAATAAAATAAAATAAATTGTCTCTACCGTAATAGACTATTAATTAACGTTCAAGCAAAAACACAAAAACAGGACACAAAATTTCAAACGTAAGCAAAAAATCTGTAGTCACCGAAAACTACTATTAAGTTAAACTCTATCCTCTATCCATCACGCGATCGTGATAAACGCTGTCCTTACGTACACATTGTCCGCGTGGATTGCACTGTAGCCGGTCCAGCGGTCCGGCGCGCGCGGCCACTTTGCAACATTTTTATACGACACCATCAATCTAAGCGAAACAGGAACTTTCTACCGCTTGTCCCTCGCATAATTAATAGACAAGTGCACTCCTAAATATTGGAAGGTGTGATATACTGTGCCGTAATTTGTCTACCCGAATTAATTGCGATGTAGATACTCGAATAGTTGAGTAAGGAGGTAAAGTTACTTGGATATTATGCAAGTTACGGGAAAATTATTCTACCTTATTTGATAATACCTTTACTTACATCGATCCACGAAACTTCTATTACGTAATGACATTTACTTAAATATCAATGCATGCGTAGTTTTCATCGTTTCCGAGAATTATCGAAATAAAATCATGCACATAAATTAATAAACATATTTTCCCTTTAATAACTACGATGTGACGTACTGTGATCGATGGCGCAGTTATATCACCAGAACAAAATCTTTCACAACATAATTGAGTATAATTGGATTATTAATCGCGTTTAATGCTCACGAAGTAGTAAGCACTCGAATCAAACATATGCTCGAAATACCAACAGTGAAGGTCCCGAGTTAGGCATTCGTTAGTTTCTGTCGATGGCTCCATTCGATATTACAATATTTGTTAGTTATTCAAAAATATTCGCCCTCGTTAAAGTCGGCGGCGGCGTGAGCTATTATAGCCGGTGGCTTTAAGGAATTCAGCTATTGATCGACATCTATTTGGGTTCTAAGGAAATATACTCATTATTTTGCAAACTTTACCTATTAGAAACTAAATTTTCAACACTATCTACTCTATTTTTACTTCTTATTAAATAGGTACCGTTATTTTATTTATCCAATTACTATTTATTAGAAGATAAATGTAAACCTACATATTATAAACAAACAAAATACAATGTGATATCAATGGTACCTCACGATAAAATTTTATGTTCTATTTTAGTTTGACTGGTTTACGGGCGAGCGCAACCTTGCGCTTGAATCGAGTACACTACGCATATACTTCAGAGTAGATATCAACGTTCACAAAGCAAAAATAGACAGCATTGTCACCATTAAAATGATCGAGGGATGATTTTTATGTCAGTGAGCGTGCATTAAGCGTGCGACCGCCATGTTTATCGAGCCGTAGATCCAGATCAGCGGCCATTAGCGGCTGCGTGCGCCCGCGACGATGCCGATGAGAAATCGTTCACGCAGCGCGTCATTACCGTCTATAAGGCAAACACGATTATCTAAATTTAAGTAACGACTAATTCACAAGATTGGTCACGGGTTGCCATCTACGTTGCTTCGGGCGACCAATAGAGTTACGAATTATGTGGTCAATACCCTGCGATTCGGCGATGCAAGCCTGTTTAATTGCTGTGCCTCTTCCGCAATCTGTTAGGTTGTACTGTACCGTCAGTTTCAATTGTACTATGAGACAGGATGAAAACATAATCCGGGACCGTTAGTCCGGCGGGGTACCGGTGCGCCGGATTGATCGGGCGTCGGGCGAACGACATTTCTCCGCTCAAGTGTCAGGGAAGGAGAAAGCAGCGCACGCGCACCGCGAACCCGAGCCGCGCCGGTGGTTGCAATTAGTGTAGGGTGTCGGGGCGGCCACTGGCGGTGCTGAAACGAGACACCCTGCCTACGCACTTGATGTTACCTTACGCGCCTATAATCCAAAAGAAATATTGCGTTTACGTAACATGTAATATTCGAATTTATTTATTTATGTAGTGGGTCTGATATGAGCCCCATCATGTTGATTGGTGTTGATACTTCCATAGCTTATATTTTTAGTTTGTGGATACTTATATACAAAAGTCTAAAAAAATACAGTTTAAACGCTTCTAATTACTGAGTCATTTTATTGTAAACTAGCGGTATCCCGCGGTTTTTATCTGCGAGTCCGAAACTCGGCTTAGTTCGATTATACCTCAGTACCTATCCTGTTTTCCGGAAGATAAAATACATAGGTATCTTATAATTTTTTTTTTTAATTTAAATAACTTTTATAAATAAAAACTTTTATAAATGAAATTGTTAGAAATTTAGGTTAATGTAATATGCCATGCAATTGTTCTGTGAAACGGACCAACCATACTTTTTTAACCATGGTGATTGTTTTATAGAGTTAGTCCTTATATCTAATAACTTTTTAATAGCGAAAACTTTATTAACTTACGAGTTTTGGCAAACCAATTTTAAATGAAATGTTTTTGATAGGATAGATTGTTTTGTTAGCCTAATTAGACGCGTTTACCCTTATAATAAAGTGGTGTACCTATTAAAAATGATTTATTACTTAACAGTCCAATAGCTCCAGATCGCACCTCCTACCCACTAACTAACACCTAATTGTAACAATACGATTGCGCAAGTTCACACAAAGGCAATTCATTATATGTTAATTTTCACAGATACATATTTTAAAACTAATGATAGATTCAAACGACTTACAGATTAGTTCTATGACTTCTTTTGTATTAAAACTGTATGGTTGCTGCTTATTAAGTAATAATAACCGTACATAATATGTTAGTAAGTCACGTTTTACGCCTATCGATACACCATCGGAAACATTATGTAAGTTAAAATAATTAATAGAGTAGACCATGACCTGCACAGAAGATCATATGTTACAAATGAGATCCATCACACACGTAAACGCTGCCAGTACAGTGCTTTGATAAATTAATATTAGGGGTAGGTACGAGTGTTTGTCAACACTTGCTTCTCTATTTTAATGTCAATATAAAAATAACATATGATATAAACATAAGCCGAGTCGCGAATTTAGATCTACTACTAGATCAGGTCATGAGACCTAAATTAAATCAATAACTAATTTCTTCTAATAAGAAACAAATATTTAAAAATAGAGTTAATCAAACAATAAGCGTAATCGCACCCGATAGTTCGAACCAATTTTAAATAAAAACCACAAACTTCTCTTCTTCGTACCAATCAATTTACGAAGTAATATCGCATAAAGGCTTATTATTCCAAACGTCCGAGGCATCTAGTCCATCAATACAACCGTTCTATTCCATTTCCCACATAGTTGGAGGTCCGTACTAGAAGAAATCGAAGGTGGTTCGGCATAAATCGTGGGAAGATCTACATAGTTAGGCGCGGGATCGCGCGGCCGGCGGCGGCGGCCGGGCCCCGCGCTCGCGAGGGAACGGCTCACTTAACTGTTTTGTGCACCTGAACTATTCCTTCGAAATCTCAGTACAAAACTCGTAGGTACCTACATTGACACGGTAGGGAAATTCCCTATTCTTAGCTGCTGATTAAGCTATAGCGCAAAAAAATAAATGATGTTGCCAAGCTGAAAAGAAGACATTATTTGAACCCTGAAGTGATTATCTAGCTAGACTTACATTTCGATGAACTCTACCAAGTAAACTTGAATCCTATGTGCGTCAGTTGGAGATAAACTTACCATATGGGTGAAAGTGTAGGTACCTACTTAGGTATTAATCCTACACTATTTCGCTATTAAATTTTCGATTTAGGCATAGCAATGTCATGTTATTACACTCTGTATACGAGTCAATCAAAAACAACATAAAATACGAGTCCAATAAACTGAATAGTAATAAAATTAGTGTGATAGTCGAGCTCTGTCCACTTTGGTTCATTTTATGCCCGACTGTGTATGCCTTCAGGCTGACGGGTGTCTACTTCTCTGCTAACTCGAAGACGTGCTACGGCTATGAAATGCTCCAGTAACGACGTAGATATGCGAACTTTTATGTTAAACTAGCTTTTTTGCCAGCGACTTCTTCCGCGAAAAAATCTGTTACTACGTTGCGAACCCGTTTCCGCCGTGGGAAATACATTGAAGTTGGGGAAAACTATAGCGTATGTTACTCGCTAATAATGTACGAATTTTCGAAATCGGCTGAGTTGTTTTAGAGTTTATCTATTACAAACAAACAAACAATCTAATATTTTCTCTTTATAATATTAGTTAGTAGACATTCCTTTACTCATAAAACAAAATAATAGGTGCGTAGGTAATCGATACTCTTAGATAAAACACATTATATCTTCCACAAACATGAAATTCGAAATACTAAATACAAAAATAAACATAATCATATGCCTCCCGAGTCACGAGAACAAATCAAGGACAGAAGGAAGCTAGTATCTGCATATAATAACTCAGGATGTACCAATCGAATATAAATCTGAAACAAAGTAGATAATTTTTTTTAAAATTAGTGATGTCGAGAACATGTTTTTTAATATTTTGACAATCATACCGAATAAAAAAATTATTTGTAAATGCCGATGCCCGTGGTTCTCAAAGTTCTACTTAGGGAAGAGAAGTTAAGGAGTTTAGCGCAATATTGCAGGACCACAGGTTATGCCGGTCTGCTTCACGGATAGGAAAGGGTTCACAACCCGTCGGGTTCGTCGGGTCGGGTAAGGCGCTGTCCTTATTGACACCGGTCGTGCGACGGGCGGTTTGGAGGTCTCATATATCCGTCGCACGACCGTTGCCAATTAGGACAGCGCCTTTATCCCACTATAGGGCAGTATATACCCACCATACAGATCCATCTTAGATTTAGGCATTACGGACTCGCAAACGTAACTATTTGACATCGAACACACTGCCACATACATATTGAATAGTAGGGAAACATAGAAATACAATTCTTGCTAAATCAGAACACAACTGGATTTCAAACTAGCCCATTATTTAGTTAGAATAGAAACTCAACTCTTTGTTTTGATTCTAAGAATGAACTAAGTGGTCTCTAAAATTGAAATGCCACATTTTTTACAATGTTTCTTTGATATATGTGTCCGAGTATCAAAAACGTTAAAACAAGCCGGAGCGACTAGTAACATGAACCTGTAGAATTCCAATAATAACAAAGACTATAAAGTTTAGGTAGCAGTTAGAGGCGGTGGACATAAAACGGTGCAAAATTGAATGACGATGACGGCGGTCTCGTCATCACAAAACGACTGTTAGATATTGTGCTTTGTTACCTATTCATAGAAATATTATCGTTGATTATTTGACATGTCTGACATTATAGTAAGCAAGAAAATATTTGATTTTAATTGCTTCTGGTAAGAATGTTTGTCCAATCGTTCTAAATACTGTGTAATAACAACTAAAAGGTTATCGTTTTTGTTTATCTTGTTAAGAATTTCTAGCCAACTAATTCTCTTTCAATAATTTTAGCTACTAAAGTTCAAAAAGTTTCTAGTGCTAGCGAAATACTGGCAGCTAAAAATATTTAGATATAACTTCAAAAAAATTCGATGTCCCTGTAGATCGTAATTTTCTTTAGCAAAATCTTTAAAAAAATGTGATCCCTTCTTATAATTTATTTCCGTGATTATTTTACCTATGTAGTTAACAGTGTCAAACAGATAATTGAAGTACCTACGCTAAATTAGGTATTTATAGTACTTTAATTATATGTACCTACCAATGAGAAAAACCAAACTTCCTTTAACTTATCCTCATCGAAATGCAAATAGCAGCATCATTACATGGTCGCTTAATACGGAAATCATGTAAACAGACTATCTAGTGTAGATTGTGCGGATAAAGCATGCAAATCAAGTGAATTGTAGATTGGAAATAGATCGTGTGTCGGCGGGCGCGGGGCGGGGGTGCGGGGCGCGGGGCGGCCGCGGGGCATGATCATCGGCGGCGGCGCGCGCGCACGACCCGCGCCCGCAGCGACAGCCAAAACAACAATACGACCTGCTGCGCCGCAATCGCAATAACGTCACATGTCGAAATTAAAACTGGACTAGGTCTTCATACGGTTATCTTGTTATAGGACTTAGGAACAAATAAGACAATTAATTCGGATATTTAATAGCCGTTACCGACAGAGTTCTTACACGACTGTAGGAGTTTCGCATTATTTCCGCCCTTGGCAACCAGGTTGAAGATTGTAGTGTTGGTAAGTAACAACATTTCCTGGTCTATGGAGGTCTTAACGATATGCTCTATACTACAACATCTAAGTACACCATAATAATAGGTGATATTAACTATACTAACACAATAACAGTGCTTTTACAATGCTTATAATAGCATAGATATACCTATTACATAATATAAGTAACGATAATCTCCAGAACCCAAAACTGCACCATTAACTTAAATGTTCGCCATACCTCAAATTGACGCAATTCGAAACCATATTTTATTAGTGAAAGTGCGTTTTAGGAAACGATGGAGCTAAAAAATGGTTCCACACTGACCTTTTCTATTGTTATTTCGTGTTGTGAAACAAAAGAGATCGATGTTAAGCACGGCTTAAACACGTAATTAGCGAGTGGAAACTAATAATTTATCGGATAATGTATTTCGTTATATCGTTATGGTTATATTTTTAATGAAGTAGACTACCACACAGCTCAGAACAATACTTGGGAATGGCAACTATGTTTATAACAAAAAAACTATAGGTACAGTAACAAGTTGGATTGAGGACGACATAAAATTTGTTAAATGTCAATATGATATTGGAGTAGGTTGACCTTTAATGTACCGTACGGTTAATCTATTTGAAACGAATTCATTTTGGTTGCGATCCGTGTCGCCTAGTCGCGGCGCGGGCGCCCGCGCCGGTCGCTCAGACGCGGGCGTTAATTTCACATAGACAGGGCCCCTGATTGAGCGCGTGCTTCTTTGACAATGGGTAAGGAAATATGGTACTCGTTAAATGGGCAAAAAGTAAAGTACAATGTTATGATGAAACATAATTGCCTATTTCGTCTAAATGTCCGTCTAAGGTGTCCGAATGTAATTACCAAAAGTCAAAACGGTCCCGCCCACGAGTGCTCTCACGCGCCATGAGGTCACCTTCTCTGACAACCTGCTCACAAAACTAAATTACACCACTATACTTAGTGGTGCTCTTTTTGACTATTATCTTTATTATAGGTTTGTAATGGCTCATCTTTGTTGGTATTGGCAATAGCGGTAAGTATTAGCCAGCCACAGTTTTTGTGAGTGACTCATGAAGTAGGTTGTGTTGAGTATGCAAAGTTTATTAGGTAATAAATGATTGTAATAGCTCTGTAAGTACATCGAGTACGAGCTCACGAATCGATTCCCATGGTGGGTGATCCCACATAAAGAAAATGTTCTGTGTGGACGGGGCGCGTAACTCCAGTGGAGTGACAAGACAATAATTGCACTGGGCCATCGGACGTCGCCCCGCATACATCTCTTGAGACAAATTTACGTATACCGTGATGAACACACACAAACCATTCAACCGCTTAGTCCCTACATTTGACTGCTCTCTTATTCATTCGATCAAAGGATTTTATTCAGACTCGAAGAAAAAGGAGCCGGTAAGATATCCGTCAGGATCCCTGTACTCTATGCAGCCTGATTAATGTAGGTACTCTACATATGGAAATGATCGATATTCAAGACGATACTGTTTTGAACAAACTTTAAACTTTTTGCATAATTGGATCATTATAAGTTAATGTTAAGCAGCGTTTCCAAGAACATCATTAGAAATGAATTTTAATGTTGACTTCCCGGACCATCTCTAGGATTTAATAACCTAACCAATTCCAGACTTTAAAAAACAGTTGAAGAAGTACTTTATTTGTTATTTTTGTGCATTGTCACAGAATACTATACCTAACGTAAGCATTGTCTTGTTAGGTAAGTAAATACTATTAC
This sequence comes from Blastobasis lacticolella, assembly GCA_905147135.1. Classification (NCBI taxonomy): domain Eukaryota; kingdom Metazoa; phylum Arthropoda; class Insecta; order Lepidoptera; family Blastobasidae; genus Blastobasis; species Blastobasis lacticolella. Next base: position 11,751,645 of record LR990043.1, read on the forward strand.
TCAACAAATAATTCCGATTTAGGCGCGGATTATATCGAGCGTCGGCGACGCAGGTAGCGTTATGCTGTCAACTCCAAATTGTATGAATTTCTGCGTCGGCTACACAGATTGCGTATAGACAACATATGTCAACTGAAAATTGTATGAATTTCTAAAGTCGTGTTGCACGTCGCGTTGCGTCGCCGACGCAGGTTGCGTTTTAGAAATTCATATAATTTTTAGTTAACAGCATAACGCGCGTCGCCGACGCTCGATATAATCCGCGCCAGTCGTACTTGAGCCCGTTCATTGAAACGATCACATTTCAGCAGGTGGAGCGGAGTTCATTTGCATCGCGTGTTGTCCCAAATGTGCAACTTTGAATTCTTTACTTATCTAATGAAACTACTTCTAAAATCTTTCCACATACATCTCGATCGCGCAGTTCTACCTACGCTGTTTGGTCGCTGTGAGTTCGGTGTATATGTTATCGGAAAGGTGAGAAACCTAGGAATTGTGTACATTTCCTAGAATTTATTGTTGAATTGTAGTCAATTTAGGAACTGCGTAAAACAATTTGTTGAAGACTCTCATTTCCTAGAAAATGAATGAATTTCTTAGGCATTGTACACAATTCCTGAATGGTAGCAGGAAATGTATCTTTTATGTCATTTGTTAAAAACGTGGGTATTTGGGTAAACGCCTCTGCTCCAGCGCTGTGGGTAAAGCAGCCCCTTCGCGCCTCCGGCTCTCTAAAAATACTTTACAGTGGTGTAGCCACAAGACTCGAAATGGAATCGGTGTTGACAGAATCAGTTTTTTTTGAAAAACCGTCAAATGGACACATTTCTGATTCCTATTTATGAAACGTGTGAAATGACTAGGAAAAGTGTAGGTATTACAAAATTTATTTTACACATTCCTGTCCATTTTAGGCATTATATACATTTTCTAGGAATTCTATGTAATGATGGATTACATACATTTACTGTGAATATACATAACTAGTTTTTGCCCGCGACTTCGTCCGCGTAAAATTCGGTTATGCCGTGTTCTCGCGGGAAATACCTACGTTGAATTTTGGGATAAATTATTGCCTACGCGTTCATTCAGGTTTAACTAAACGGCCTTTACACGTAAAGTTCGCACCACGGAAAGCGCCTGCCACCATTCCTCCCTCGTTCTGAAGCGTACGTGTAAATGTGCATGACAGTTTGATCCGCGATTGGAACCGACGGGTGCACTGACGGTTTTATCCTCGGTTCGGAACGCAGACCTAGATGCGCAGTCCGAACTTTACGTGTGAAGGCCGCGTGCTAAATCCATTGAGCCATTTTTAGAATAAGCAATAAATATTCAAAATAAACTAATTTCATATTCAATCATATATTTATGTTTAATTTACCATTCGGACCGCGTGAGTCTTACGTTTTAATTAAACGGTTCTAAAACATTGGTGATCTAAAAAACACATTAACATGACTTATATAACAAAGACTAATAATTATTTTATAACTCTATAGAGATTTACTTCTAAGTACCATAACAAGCAAATACAACAGCCACGGCACTTGGCATTTTAAATTAAAATTCTCTTTGGCCGGGAATGGTCTCCCCATCAATTAGATCGTGCTTTTAATCGGATAATGATGACAGATACCTAATAATCTTACCGACACCGTTAAAGCATTCTAAGCGTTTTAAAAATAATAATGGGCAACATCACTCTTTGCTCGACTTAATAAAAGGAGTGAAATTAACCTGTTTCAGTGGATTAAAGTGAGTCATTTGTATTTGTATCATTTTATATAATGATTTCAACAGTGTGTTTCGAAACCTTTGAATTACGCGACTAAGCGATACTTTTATCTAATACCTAAACTTGAATACTAGTCTCGGAAGTAAATTGGCCCCCGTGACGTAAAATATTATAAAACTGAAATACGGATAGGTATTGTAAAAAATTATACATATTTTTATGTTATGTTTATTACATGTAGGCACCGAACTAAAATGCAGAATTTAAGTATCGATTTATTGTAACTACCCTTCTACCCACATGGGTACTCACAGGGTAGGACCGCTGTCCTTTACCGACGGTTCTGGAATTGAAGAGAATTCTTCACTACAGTTTAGTACTGTACCATCTTAGCGTCTATTCCAGCCTCTGCCAGTTCCCGTTTTCCTACTCTTTCTTTCCCACTTGGCGTGGTCGTCGACATCCTCGTGACTCAGCGATCAATGGCTTCCTCTTTCAATCAATGGGACCTCTTTCCTGTTACGGCAAGTAGGCATCTATTACCCAGGTATCCCTGTGGCTTATGCAGCTCGTGACTAAATCAGTAGTGAGCCGTGAATCACCACACATCCACTTCTTCCATATTTTCTTATTTGCACGTTAAGTACTTTCAACAAGAACGCTCAGCCACTACCGCTGTACACGACACTACCTCTTTCGGCAGCTACCTATAGCTACACATTTTTTGTACCAGCCCTAACAATAAAACGCGACTAATGGCAACCTAAAAACATCGGCCATTTACTTTTAAAATCACAGCTTAAAGCATCACGACATTGTCTCGGGTGAGTCGAGTAGATTGTATCTGGATGGCTGTGAGTGGGTCGGACTGCGCGGGCCGGCGCGGAGTGACGCGGCGGCGCGCGACAAGTGAGCGCGATCGCTAATTGAATCAGTAGCCGATAGTGATCACGCCGCCGAGATGATACGCCGTGATCAATCGCCAGGCCGGCCGGACTGATCGCCGAAGTTCGCAAGCGTTTGCGGGCGATATCGCCTCCTCAGTTTGGAAGAATTTCGCTTGAAAACTTGTCAAAATCTACTTTGCTTGGTGATGCAAAAACTTCATTTGTGACAAATAATATTTTCTGCGTAATTTGCTAATATAGTTACAATAGCTGAGTCAAAATAAGTATTTTAGCTGGCGAATGTTACCTACGTAATAAAATGAAACGTTACCTACATTATTGTCGTTTAATAGAGGAGAGCTAATATCGCTCCACGCTTCACAAAAATAAAATTTATATTTGTTAATAATATAATGTTTTTATTTAATATAATGTTAGAAAGCATCATCCAATTTCTATGATCTCAGAGCACTGGTATGCTGCTCCATATCACTTTCAGTTGACGAAATTATGATTTCTTCCGCTTTATCTGGCCGACAGATTTCAAGGAATCCCCGATGAAACTGCGATACCGCAGAACGAAAGCCGTGGTAGCCCATCGACAGAAACGATTGCTAAAGGTTATGCCTCTATTCTATCTACGATCTCCATTCATTATTAAGTTCATACAATCAACTTAATGTTATATGATCTAGCGAGTGGGGCATGTTAAAGATTATACTATTCCCACCATTAATAATAATCTAACCCTAGCCTTAAGTTAATAAAGTTACTGAAATGCGAAGGTAGTTTACCTTATCTTGTCATAATGGATATATGTAGTCTTTGGTGCACAGATAAGTCTGGAGTTAGATAACTTTAGCTGCGTAAAAAAATCTGGGAAAAAGGGACATTAAGTCGAATTGATAACTTTCTCCTTTTTTGAAGTTGCAAAAAGTATGTTCCAATTTCTTTGTACTCAGAAGTTTGTGTCAGATTAAGAATTTCGTATCACCTGTGAAGGCATTGTACTTACATGTTGGTGCAAAAGTGTTCCACACACGCATTTCCTTTGTGATTCACGGTTCATTGATATGGTAATAGGGCGGTACAAGCGCGTGGATTTGTTACGAGCCGGTGATAATTATTATTGACCGACAAATCTTCACTTATGGAACCGTTACTCGTGTTTTGTTGCAGTGAAAACATTCATTACTTCATTAGCATACAATGGCCGCGGTGCCAAAAAATATTGGAGTGTAAACTGTTACTACGGACTCGCTTATGAAAGTTCCTCTTAGCGTCTTGCCGGGTGATTGAAAAATGTGGCTTAACAATGCTACGTTAGTTTATAATGTCTCTGTGTTGTAGTTTATGGAACAGACAAATAGGTAGAGAACTCGATTTACTATTATAATGTGTGACTATGCTTTTCTTTCGAGAGCGATTTCGATAGCTAGGTGACTAACTATTCTTCCTTAGAATCCAATGAATAAAACGAATGAAAATACTTTAGTGTGCTACAAAGAGTACAATAGATACGAATCGGTAGAAAATTGTATAAAAACTTACAAACAGTCTAATCGCTTTCTTCCGGACAATTCTAAGCGAAATCTTGGACTTACAACAGGCACAGTATGATATTAACATTTCATGAAAAGTGTCTATGTAAGTACGAAAACAGTTTTCATTGCATTGGCAATCATATCATTATTATGGTGTTCTTGCATTCATAAATAAATAGGCAGTAGCCATACTGCCTCAAGTAGTTATTTAATAATAGTTATAGGTTGTGATGCACTTGGATTATAAATTACAAGATACCGTTGACTGTGTTATGGCACTTCCCTCAGTTCCGGGAGAAGGCTATTTAAATCTTTATTGGTGAGACTGTAAAGCAAAAATTGCACAGTAAGCCTATTATCAAACTTTATGATGATGAAAGCGTTCATGTTTACGGCACAAACATTAAATTACAATATGAAATGTCATTAAAACTGTCGGTGCCGATTTAAAATAGGCATTTATTTAGTTGAAAAATTAAATAAATTATCGATATGTCATCGTTGTATCCGGTTATGTCATCGTAAAGTGAGATTACAGTATTTACTGGTTGACAGATTAATGTTTACTTTATGTTATATGCTGTTGGTACTCCAATAAATAAATAAGTGGTGGTCCATACTTTCTGCCTACCCCAAGTGTGCTATATGTATGTAATAAATAAATAAAGTGCAACCAAATAAATAGATACTATTATCTGTCACTAAATACAACAAATGAGAAATCTCCTAAAAATTCCGTGAATAAGATCTGAAAATATGTTTTTATTTCATCACTAATATCACTAAGCTTATAAACATGGCCCACTCACATTAAGACCTGCTATTAATTCTTACAAAAAATGAACCGTAATTAAATCGACCATTGTGGTTGTCTACATCGCGTATGCAAATGTGGTTTTTATAACGTGGCTCGAGCTGATACGACAATATGGAAACTGATTTAAGCAAATAAATACTTAGACTATAGTCAGTGCATGAGTCATATATTTTACGGGCGACAGTTAGCGCTTACCATCAGGTGGGCTGTATGCTCGTTTTTCACCAAGAATAGAAACTTTATTTAAGCTGAAGCTAAAGATCATGAGTTAGAAATGTGTCAAGATTTAAAAGGGACAAGTTTAAGAAAAATTATGAAGTAGCCCGGATTGATAATAAGTTCTCAAATGAAAAACTTTTTTTTTCATAACGAGCTTTTATCGCAAATCAAAACCATTCTAAAGAGCCTGAACATGATGCGGTTATCTTGTTGCGTTCAGTAGTTTATTTGGCCACCTTCTTTCATCAACATCATCAGGCCTTAAATGTCATCTAGGGGTATAGTACTCATCAAGAGCATTCAAAATAGCCTAAACACGATGGAGTTATCTTGTTGCGTTAATTAGTTCTTAAGACCACCTTCCCTCTCTATCATCAGACAGATGAATTATCATCTAAGTTACATAGCTATACCAAATTTCAGCTTAATGGAACGCCGGAAAGTGGGTCAAAATAGGCTTGCAAGATTTGCTCCGAACATACAAACATTGCACACTAAATAAAAACGGGAGCTGAGAGATGCAAGAGGCCCAGAGTCGATCGGTATGGAAGACGTGGGGGGAGGCCTATATTCAGCAGTGGACGTCCTGCGGCTGATATGATGATGAGTATAAAAATCTTTAACAGTGCCCATTACCTATATTTCTGCATTATATTATTAACTACGTATTAATATAGCTAAAATGGAGGGTTTTATAGAATTAAAATAGAGTAGTCCAATAAATCTTTGATGTTAATTTTTTGGAAGAATTAATAGCAAGTCTTAATGTCAGGGGGTCAGGTCTATAAATAAATTACTCTGGCGCCAGACACCTAAGTTATGTATAGTCTCGTACAAAAAAGCCTTTTCCATATAAGCAAGCACTCTCGCAGGGACCCTCGAGTGTTCGATCTCGCGATGGCCGATAAACGCATTTCGGCGCAGAGCTCTCTTGACGCAGACGAAGTGAACTAACGGAGCATTCGTAAACGCAATTGTTTTTAACTATTAATTATACCGATAGAGCCACGAACAATGCACGCGCTAACTAACAATGAAACCGGAAAAAATCTTTCGCGCTGACGTAACGCACTGTGACCCCTTAAATCAAAGCATCCGATATGGCCCGGCCACATACGCGCTCTTTCTCCGACTGCTACCGTGTTACTTTCATCTCCCATGACCACTATTTAGTAAGTACTTTATTGTAACGTATTATTACGTTGTTAAGAGATGTTGAAATAATGAAGTAGGTACATCTCTACATACTGACCATTTAAAAATTGTTTATTGATAATTTATTTACTCTCCGACACGGGTAGTGAAAATATCAATTTTACCGGCCCAAATTAAAAACCTACTCACATTGCTCCGGGTCTATTGTAACTGATAATTGTCTTATTTCCATAATGTATTCCATATTTATTGGTCGTAAATCGGTGAAATTATTGCGGGGCGTCGGTCTATTGTGTGTTAGTGGAGTGGCGTATGGCGTATCGTTAGAGATTAGGTGTATGGTGTGTATGGCGGCGGGTGGCGGCGCGGCGCGGTTTCGCGCGGAAACGGGCGCGCCCACGCGCGGGTCAGAGCACTGACCCCCGGCCCGGCCGGCTCACCTCCGCGCGAGCGCTGCGCCCGCGCACGTGCTCGCGGCAAGACACCCTGCCCGCTTTTCGGGAACTTCTATAACAATGTAGTATTAAGTCAAAGTCAAAATAAAAATTTTATTTGTGACAGGGTAGTTGTGTTTTTGTGTTAGGTTCTTATATAATTAGAAAACGGTTAATCCTACGTCCAAATTTTTAATATAATTTCACAGTTTTAACTCCGTAATAAAAAAAAACTAAATTATTACTTACTTTAAAATACCGTCACGGGGCCCTGGCCTATTCAACCAGTCTCTCTCCGGGTCTCCAGCGAAAGACTTATTTATTGACTGTAGATTTTTAACTATTAGAAGTCAAACACTTTTTATTTTTCTCTTTCCTACAGAGTAGGTGCCTAAAAATTTGAAAATAATAATCATAAATTAATCTTAATAATGGAATTTTAAATGATACGCATGGCAACACTGAGAGACCTTATTGTTCCACCTCCTATGCGATGCGATGACGAATACAGATAATTGAGTGTCAGGTTATCGTTCTGCAGGTTCAAAGCGTCGTAGCAGGTTCATTTGAGTGACCGTATCATAACTGCGCGCTTGGTATTTTCGAAAGTACTTACTTTAGATTATTGTGCATGGAATGTGCTCTGTTATAAAATAAATTCACAATGGATATACTTTACTACATTGTTCAACTTATAATGGAATAATTCAAAATACTTTCGAAAACTCGATCTGCAATTACTTAGCCACTTGTACACAGGAGCGATAGTGGCAAATCGATTAAAGATGTATCCCGCACCGGCGCGATATGAAGCAGTTAAATTAACTTTCATAATTAGAAACACCAATAAGGCAGAACGCCCATCACTACACAAATTACACCTGCGTTACTAATTATGTCCGACATGGATATATCTTTCCAGTCGTAATTCTTTCCGTAGTTCTGACCGTGTTAAAATTGTATTTATTGCCGCCATCTGTCACCGGCGTAATGACCCGCTGCCGGGCCACCGAGCCGCGCATCAAACACTCTAATCAATTAGGCTTTTTGAGAGACATCTTCTTAACGACTTCGCCAAATCCCAGCCTTTGTTTGCCTCGCTCTCGGGAGATATTTATACGGTTTTCAATCGTACACTGCGCCGATGAGAGTTACCGTTACCCTTTCAATTTACCTAATTGATGCGAAAATATCCACGTACGAAAACTCGGACAGAGTAAATCGGGGCTTTACAATCAATATTTTCGCATAAGCTACGTTACTGATCTTGATTTACGATGGTGCGGTTTGAACTTGCGGTATTATTAACAAGTTGTAAATCACTGATCGGAATTAAGAGCACGGTGAATCGAGGACCAGATACGTTGACGGAGGTATTGTAGCCGGGGTTGCGTACATTTATGCGGATGTACAATAGCAGTGAATCATTGGCGTTTTGTGTAGTTTATGGTTGTTTCTTAAAATTACAAGGTCAGCATTTTATATTAAAGTGATCGTTACTGTTACGTTACTTGGTCTGTATTTAGTAGTTGGGTAAAATTAGGGAACTCATATATTTAAAGGTAAAAATTCCTAGGGGTGACGATAACACTCTAAAAATATTATAATAACTGTCAGATACTGGGGAGTGTCGGTGGCCTAGTGGTTAAGGTATCCGACTCGTAAGCGAGATGTACTGGGTTCGGATTCCACTGCCGCCTTATACCAATGACTCTTGAGTTGAATACTAACTGTTGCTCTTACGGTGAGGGAAAACATCGTGATGATACTTGCGCATACAGGCGACTGAATATGTAACCATGAACTAATCTGGTCAGGCTCCCCTGGTAGCAGGGTCACGGAGGTCCGATGGGAGTTGCTCCACTGTAATTAACTGATCTGCCAAAGCCTGGATCATGGTAAAGGCGGACACAGACGCGAGAGCACAACCGGGACATAACGTTATGATCACGAGTGACTACACTAGCATAAGAAATATTTTTTTCCTATGTCTACATATTACGATATCTATAGCTTCCCAATTCTACAGATTCCCATATCTACAGTATACCATGTCTACAGACAACAGAATCACATTTCTGTATGTTGTATCACAATACAACATTGTGAATCGCAAGTTTTGTTGCCTGGCGGCTGAAATATGTAAGACAGTGGTAGATACTCATGCACCGGAAATACCCAACCTTGACAGAGAACCTAACATCGATAAGCACTAAAAAGGTATACAACAGGAATATCATACAGGTCCTCACAGCTTCGACTTGAAAGAGTACGTTATTTGTGTCCTAATTAATTATATAATCTATCGTAATCTATTGAAATAATAGTCATGTATGTTAGAATTAGAGAAATTTACAAAATAATATTAAGGTAATTAAATAATAACCGGAACAAAGTTAATAAAGGATTTAAAAGATGAATACAATTTTTTCATATAAAAGACATCAACGCGCTTTTTTTTATCAATCTTTGTTCAAAAAATCACAAGTCATATCATAAAACGTATTGTCATTTATCACGTAGCGTACAATATGATAGACGTTACTTTTTATAGATTCAGCTGCTTTTATGCAAAATTTTATCAATACCTGTTTAATAGTCTATCAGTAAAAATTTCGTTGGGAACCCCTATCCTACTCCTACCCTAGCGCTACGATACCGCTACAATACCGCTATGCCATCGCCACGTCACCGTTACCACACCGCTACCGTACCGCTTCGCCACTGCTACAAAAGAAAATATCCGGCCCGGCCGATTCTCGATTTTTGAGTTAGAACTACGTTTCGTCTATAGATAGATATAAGCATACGTACATGTAGCTTTAAAAATTGGATAACTGTATTTTACTTGTACCGTTCGGTTTTTTTAACATACAGATTTCCACTGCGCGGTACGCGGTAGGAAACCCCGAACATACGAAGTTTCTGCCAGATGTTTTCAGTTACACGTAAAAGGCTAAACAAACATCGATACCTAAATACTATGCGCAGGTGTCCCATCTAGGCAAAAACACCGCCTCATTTGACATAAAGCTATTCACGACTCAATGAAATACATGGTGTCAAGAATGAGTATGTCGCATGTTTACGATGGCGTATCGCCGCCGATCAAAACAAAATACACGTGCGATTGCTATTTGGATACGACCCGTTGTCCTCCGCAACGGCTGGGTCGCATTTAGCAATGCTAATCCACACCGAAGACGTCTTCCAGATTAAATTTGAGGTTAACCTGTCGCCTGTCGGTTAAAACAATATGTAAGTTGGATACGGCAGTTTATTTTTTTCAGGGAGACCCATGAATTATTAACTGAGGAAACGGTGCGTGTTTTGTTTTTACTTCGTTCGAGGCATTCAGCCGATGGCAATGCTCGCGCGTCTGGCAAAACAACAGGAGTATGTATGTATGTAATCTCTTTATTGCATCAATTTATAACATTACAGGAAATAAAAATACAGTTTATAATGCAAAGGCGAGCTATCTTTTTTAGGAGTTATCTTTTTTTTTTATCTTAACTACTTTATCTTGCGACTTTGTTCGCATAGAGACGTTCGACTTCTTGGTCTTTGGGAATGTGGTCTCTAAGTAGGTACTGGTATGTGAGCATTAAAATTTATTTTTAAAGACGTTATTTTTGCTTGATTGACGGACATACAAACATATTTATGAACTCTTACACAAAATCAGAATACTGAATTATGAATGATCGTTTGTCCGTTTTCTCATTTGTAAGTTTTTACTTAATCATGCCGCTGAAGGTATTTGGTAAACAGACTGATTTGGATGGTTATATAAGTGAGTCAAATTAATCATTCAGTTTAGTTGGATACAGTATTTCGTAGCCTAAATTCGTAGGTAACTGGCATTGCAAAAGTTTAAAAATATGTCAAGCATGTAAATAAAATTAAACGGGGATTATAAATTGATATCTTGATACACCATTTTATAAATTTGACTGATGCTTGAAAAAAGTAATTTGTAATTTTGTTTGACATTTCAATTAAAACATGACGTATTATTTGCAATTTTGATATTTAATTTTACTTACGACATGATTACAACTCAGTTACCTTGAATGTTGCAACCACCGATAGGCTGCCAGATACCTAATCTACTCGCAACACACAATTTTTGTGTCTAAAGTACAGTCAGCTGCAGAGTGAACGGAACAGAATAAATATATATAAGGCAGGTCCGTTCGCTTTGCGACTGACTTACATCAGGATGTTGGAACTATAGGTTTTTTATGCTATTCAATGACAAAAGGGCGGACAACTCTACAATTTGTAAACTCTAAATAAATGCAGAACCGCAGTTGCGTCACAGTGAGGACTAAGATGATATTCCTCTCCTATAATTGTCTTTAAAACCTACATAATTAAGTACAATGGGCGATTTTATAAATCGTTCTGCGACCATAGGATATGTCATAGGCATATCATAGCGAGGGGGGGGGGTTGTAAAATACCAAAATTTTCGTGTTCGCTGCGCTTGCTCTCTTTTTATCATACTCCTACCCTAGCGCTACGATACCGCTATGCCATCGCTACGTCACCGCTACCGTACCGCTCGCGCCATGTACTCAATTTAGATTTTAGGAACCAATATACCAAATATTCGGAGCGGAGCTCGTTGCGCTCACTTAGTGATTGGTTTATGTTACATTTATCATGTTCATTCTGCGTCTTTTGAGTCCAAATTAAAAAAAATCGTGCTCGCTACGCTCGCTCATATTTAGAATATTCACACCACCTACGCCGTGCAAAATGCTGGTCTGTCAGGCCTCTACCGCACAGTTTCCCAAAACGCTATCACGCTCCGCTGTAGCGTTAGGCAACCGCGTATCGCATAATCGCCGGGCACGTCTATCATATTATAACATTTAAAAAGTATCTGATCCGAGTAATCAACTTATACACACCTTGTACGTATGTTTTTGTATGTAGGCTTAGGTACTCGTGTTGAAGATACTTATGATGAAAATCATAAATACAGACATAAATTCATGTGTTAAAACTTATTTAATTTAATTTTAAATGTTTGAACAATAAATAATAATAAATAAAATAATTATAAATGTCCTGAGACAAGTTCACACAGTGCCATTTAGCCCCAAGGTAAGCAAAGATTGTGTTATGGGTATAGATAACTAGGTAATAAACTACGTATATACCAAATTTTTTTTTACTTACTTCACCCTGAGCCGTAACAGAAATTCAATTTGAAATTCATCATTTTAAATTCTGCTTGGCCGGGAATCGAGCCCGGGGCCTCTGCGCGGCGATCGGCATGTTAACCAACTGATCCACTCAAGTCGTCAAAGGAAATACAGTTCTTCCACTTTCCTTGAACGTGAAACTGAACTAGACACATGCATGTAATCGCAAAAAGAGAGATCGCACCGTACTCTCATAGGTGTAAATTTTGTCAGAATGCGATCATCTATGATTTATTAATATAGTTCCCATATCGTGGTGCATGGGACCCAGACGACTGCGGGCGGGGGGTGCGCGGGCGAATGCATCTCGCGATAATGAACCGACTCGGGCGCACGACTGCTCTTGCGCACACGTAATGCACAACCCGGCTCGAAGAGTCGTGCACCATACTTGCTGCCATATAAAATTGTTAGTATATTTGAAGGCGCGATTATGGGTTAGTGGTAGGAGCTCGTTAGTATCACAGAGAAAAAGAGTAGATTACGCTATTGTGCTTAGGTATTCGGTAATGTGAATCAGTAATAAGAATTACTGATTAAACGAATCAGTGATAAAAATTACTGGTTCGTTTAAAATATCATGAACCATCATGATAGGTTAACGCATAGGTTAATATTGTGTCCATTCTATGCAAGCATTGCTAAGAATCCAGAATCGCCCAACGGGCCCCTGTTAGCAATAGTAGGTACCATCTCCCCCATGGGTAAGTGGGTGAACGAACTTACCAGCTTAACATTTTTTCGTTTTTCTGATGAATGGCGAACAGTGACATCTACGATTGTATCGGTCAAGGGTTAATTGTCCTTGTTACATTAATAATTTATATGGTATATATTTTAGGTTCAATGTATAAAATATAGAACTAATTAAATCAAGAGTTGCGAGTAGCCCTAGCTACCATCTTGGTACACGTATTAAAAATAACGTATTATTGAGGTACTTCTTAGTATTAGTAATACTCGGTACTATTAATATTTTATTCATTTAAGTTGCTGTTATACCTACCTACTTAGTTAACTAAGCCATTTATCCATAAAGTAGATCAAAGTACCTGCTTTATTACTACACAGGACAAAGTTGCAGTGAAAATGCGCACCATTTGTGAACAAGACAGGATCTCGGGTTTCTTATACTGGCACCTCCCACGTGGTGTCTTGTGCCCTTAACCTTTAGCGGCGCAGCGCAGGCGCAGCGCTGCCCGCCCGGCGCGCGCCGGACCAGCGCGGTTTTGACTAAATCTGGATCAATCCAGAAAAGTACACTTTGTGGAACTACATTGCTTCACTCCAAATGGAATAATTGTATGCATGCACACGATTGCAGAAATCTAGTACTAAGGAATCCAAATACAGATAACTGTTTGTGCAATCCCATAAATCCACGAACTGCAAATAGTTTTGCATCCTTTCCAAATGCACGTCTGCATTACGTGGCAGTAACTGCGAATCACCTCGTCGACTGTAAGTAGACATTTAACTTACGAGACTGCTAAAGCGAGGACATTTATTGATAAATTACTTGGTAATTTTACAAGTAATCAATTGCAGTGCCGTACCGTAGAACACAAGTGTTCGCAGTTTAAACGTATTTAAAGTTAATGGTATAGTGTTATCGCCGCTTGATCCGCGACAATCGGGCGCACCTGCGCCGCGCCGGCGCCGCCCGACGCCGACGCACTTTCAAAAAAGGCTTACGTGGCACTGTAAAACCACTTTATGGATAGTGTAGCTCTAGCAGTTCGCGGCGTGCTTGACCCTAACTTTTACACGCCTTTAAAGGAATGATTTAGTTATTTAACAGAAGTTCTTGTCACGAGGCTAAATAGAACTGAGGATGAAAATTTATGACGGTTTAACTTTCTACTTCGCTGAAAACGTTGAGTAATAGAGATAAATACTCACTAATTTATATAGCTAATACAAAACAGTCGCCAGTGAAGCCTTTTTCGTTGTGTAAGATTAACAATTGCACAGATATGGATAGGACGAGTCTCCCACGCCATAGGATTCAATTATAGAAGAAAGGCAGATAGGTTGGCGCTCGTGGCCCGCTCGTGACCCGTAAATTGGAACGTCGCGCCGCGCCCTTGCCGCGGTCGCGCCGCGTCGCGCCGCCGCCGGCCGCTACATCGCGTTACACCTCACGCGCATCCAATTTAAGAGCAAGTGTACCCGCTCCTTATGCGGAAACATGGTACAGCTTTTTAGATTATATTCTCTATTAAAAAGGAAAGGTAAGCACCACCTTCCGAGAACACAAGCTTTGCGTTTGTGATCTTGTTAGTGGTAAAACTGCCTAACTATGTAAAATAGTCATACATTTATTGTACCAGTGAGTTAATAAAGTAGGTTAAGTTAGTAAGCGAAGGGGCAGCGCTAACAGGTGTGCGCGCCGTATTTGGGCCATAATGTCCACCAGACAATAGCCACTGTGCGGGACCGCTGCTGCCTTACAGAAATTCAAATCATAACCATCCTTTAAATAAACGTTACTGCTCTTTAATTCAAACTCCTACATGTTTGCAGACATGAATAATAAACGAAGGAAATGTGCTTATACTTATGTATAAGAGAAATGATATACAAGCCAGTTTTATTATCGCTTATACATTCTAGTTAGCAAGTATTAGGTAGACACTTCCGCTCGTTTTGATAAACGGATAAACACTTCTATACAAATATTGTTGAAGAAAAAAATTATTTTAGATATTAGGGGTAATCTCCGAAAACGATAGGTCTTTATATTTTGAGAGAGTAAGTGTAGGTATCATTGTTTATTACTGGTATTTTCACATTTACACTAGTACAAATAATACATTTGTTTCAGATGCTAAAGATTACCCTAAAAGAAACAACAAATAATGTAACATTTAACGCATTGTAGCTATTATTAGCATAATAAAAATTTTAAAGTAAGATGGACTGACTATTTAAATAAACGCTAGTTCGCGCTGTTTTTCGCTTATCTAATAGTCTTAGTGTCAATTAGCCATACCCTCTGGTCGGACTATTTAGCGCGGCGAGATACAATCTGCAATTATGACCGTAAGCAAACAGACAGTTTACTTACGGAAACGCAAGTAGGTGTATTTATAACGCTGAAAGACGTACTTTACCTTAAGTAGACATAATTCTCGTTTTGTTTAAGAATTATGATTGCCTTAATTACGGCTCTCCTGGCTCCGGCTGGCCGGGGCGAATGCTTCTAAGCCAATTACTCAAGTACGCTAATCACACTTGATTAACCTTTTCCTTGCTGACGAGTATACTCGTTCGTCAAGAAGTGCACCCCCATACTGCTCATGAGTATACTCATCAGAACAAACCAACAAATTGTATACAGCGACCATAAATAGGAAAGGTGGCCTAGAACGGGTAAGTTTCGCGAGAGGATAAAAAAAAATAGAAATGTGGTGAATATCTTAGCTCGACTTAGTTTATAAGATAGGATGTTTATTAAACTTGAAAATAAAACACTATTTTAAAGCATTTTCTATCAAATATTTTATAAATAGAAAAAATAAAAAACCTCTAAAAAACCCGTTTTTCCGCATATGACCCTAAAACGGGTATCTGATTTGGGCAAAACGGGGAGATGTCATAATTTTTAGGATAGGTAAATCAAACTTTATATCTAGGAAAAAATACTGTACCTACCGACTATAGTTTATCATTTCAACTGTAAGCATTTAACATTAGGTTTACTGTTAAAATGTTCAAACTGGTTGAGTTTTACTCAACCACCTAACAAAATCAACCTTTCTATTGATGTAACATTAATAGCTGCAGAAGTTGTAGATCAAAATACCCATACTCCTTTGAGGTATTTTTACAATATAGATTGAAATAACAACGCAACGTAAGTGCGTAACGAGTACATCCGTGGCAGCCTTGGCGTAAGAGATATCGCGGATAAGATCGAAGAGGCACGGCGGCGCTGGTATGGTCATGTGTTGCGTAAGCCCCAGGGATACGTGGGAAATAGGTGTCTGAATCTACCGATATCAGGAATTGATTGATGCGATGGATTGACATCGCCGAGTCGGACGCGAGAGCCAACGGCTTGCGACGTGAGGATGCCGAAGATCGGGCAAAGTGGAGAAAGCAAAGCAGGACAGCGGACCCTGGCAGTAGCCGGGATTGACCACTCGGATGATGATGATGAGATTGAAATAACAAGTTCTTCATTTTGTATTAAAAATTGTATACAAAACCGTTCCCTTTTAGCCCTACCCGTTTTGGCCAATAGCACATATTTTTGTAAAGTACTTAAAGACTTCAGAATGAAATGTAATCCGAGATAACTCTTTGTCTTAATTTAAAGTTAGATAGCGTTAAATATAAGCGCAACATTGACAATATGCTATTTATAAAGTTTTAGGCCACCTTCCCCTACTACGGAGATCTCTCTAATGGAGAGGCAAACTTAAAGCTAATGGCGCCACAAGCGACTGGGGCCAGAATATGCTGATGGGTTTGAGTCACGTCAAAACTTGACAACTTGTCGTTTTGACTTGATCAATCGACAGCTTTTTGACATAGCCGCTTGTGGCACCATTAGTTGTCGATTTGCCTAGTGCAACATGTTCAAACGATTTTCAGAATATGTACTTATTACGAAAATTTATAGGGTCTTGCCCTGATATGTGTACTTACAGTTATTTGGATTTCTTTTCAAACAACTGTCCAGGTTCTTGAAGCATTTATTTTCAATTTTAATGTATTTTTCATCTTTAGTTCCTTGGGTTTGGCCCCTCAGGCTCTAATGACTCTCCCATTCATTAAATTATGTTCTGAAAAAGGGAGGAACGTTGTTTCGAAGCGACTATTATTACTCCTAAATGGTTAACGAATTATGTATTTCTTGACGTACCTTCTTGTCTTGTTGATTTATTTCCTTTTTCATTTTGGCCTTGAATACGTGTTTTCTGTATGATTTTTAAAAATATCTTGGCATAAATAGTGTTTTTAAATTGTTGGGAAATTGTCAAGCAGTGACGAACCATAGATCGATGCCATGATGGCGAAGATTTTATTTCTATTTGCTGCCCACGAAAAAGACTGGCTGTGATGAATTTGAAATTGATTAACGGCTAGAGAGAAATAAAGGCAGACTGATGTCTGAGAGTCTGAAGTTTGGAAGTGAAAAAAGTTGAAGGATTTTTCATGATATTTTACAAAAATGAATATTATTTTATTATTTAAAAGAGTTCTCCGTTCAGCCTTCGAATTATAACCCAGATGATGTTATTTTTCAAGAATAAATACAAGTGACCGGTTACCAAAAAATGCACTTTTTTTTATACCACTAAGGTGGCAAACAAGCTTGCGGCCTGCCTGCACATGGCTGCATCAAATATTTCCCTCTGAAATTCTCAAACTAATATAGTCACCTAGTCAGTCTGCAAACGGTACTTTTCGGCTTGCTTTAACGAAATCCAAGTGAATTCAGTGATCCTGCCTGGACTAAGGTTATGCGGAGTAGACTCTTTATGGAACTTTTGTGCTTTACTTAGACTATTTTTTAAATTCACTGTACGTAGCTAGTTTCCGGACTGAAAGAATTTGAACTCATTACCCTGCTATTCTGACATTTTGCACTGTCAGTTACTACTGGCATTTTATTTTGTATAGGTGATTTAATTGAAAATTTGACATTAATTTCAGTAACAAATTTGATATACTTATGTAGTTTGTAAGTCATGAATGTTTTTTTTACTTACTCAAATATGGACATTGTCTGAAATACATTTATTTTATTTTATTTATTTTATTAACTTAACCTAGCACTGTCCGTGGGACAGGGTTACGTTACAAATTGTTTTATGAGATTAACAATTTGATATAAAAAAATTAATACATTTTAAGGGTATGTTCCGTGTTTTCTACCGCATACCTTTGTTGACGAGTAGCCCGATCTTTCGTCGCAGTTCCATGCATCATGGTCACGGGACGGGGAATGAAATAATTTAAGTAAAAATTTCACTTTATTGTATTGCATGGTTTTTGACAACCATTAAAGTCTAACGTTAAAGATCATTATTTCTTAGCATTAATGTAATTTTCCAACTTTCCGATTTTTGTATCTACGCTTAAAATTTAGTAATGCCCAATTGCATTAAACTTTAAGTGACGCTTAAGTTGATTTAAGATATTCACCCTTCAAGATAACACCAACCTTATGTGAAAAGTAAACTCGCTAAGTCACTCCTAACTTTTCGACAGCGATTTTGTGATCCCTAAATGCTTAGGAATATCTTAAGTAGAGATGAAACGGATATCCGGTTGCTATCCGAAATCCGGCTGGATACCGGATCGCGCGTTAATATCCGGCCGGATACCAGATAGGAAAAAATGTATGAAAACCCATAAAAATGATTTTGCTCATCGGATTCCTTCATTTCTCTGAGCAGTAGCCGCATCAATGATATTAACCATCAGGTCCTCTTGGACCGCCGTCAGCCAGGTGGCGTGTAGGGCCTTCCGCTGCAGCGCGTCGTCGCTTTTAAAATTAAGGGCTATTTGCACCATAGTGGTCTCTAGGGTGACAGAGCACATGCCCATACCATCGCATTCGGCGTTCTCTAATTTTCTCTGGGATTTATGAGACTTTGTTACTTCCACGAGTGTGGACATTAGATACGTACGTCCCAACAGATTGACACCCGCTGACCAGCGTAAAAATGCGCATTTCTGTCGTGTGTTGTTTTGACAAGTGTTGTTTAGTGTACCTAACATTTTTTTAAAGTTAATCAAGGTTTATACTGGATAAAAATACAAATTTCTCTATATTTAGAGGTTATATACGATGTCGTTTATACTTGGCATGGCTTGGCTTAGGGCATGTGTAAGCCCGTATTTCAAAACTACGAATCCTTTCGAAGTTTAAAGAATTGTTCAGTTCAACGTTCAAATTATTCTAATTGAAGGTAGACTTGAAATCACGTAAACACATGCAGTCGTCTAAAGTCCCACCCCACGATTACAACTTGCACAAACTTGTTCAAAGACTAAATGCAGCCGAATATCCGGCCGCCGGATATCCGGCTAAGAGGCTGACCGGATATCCGGTATCCGGCCAAACCACTATCTGTTTCATCTCTAATCTTAAGATTCGCCTAAGTGTAGTGCAATCGGGCATTAGTATAATACGGAATGAGAGATTTTCGAGAGCCGATTAAAAAGAAAAAATAGGTCATATAACTGTAATAGATGGCGTTAATTAAACACGATTTTCAAAATTAAATTAAAACGAGACCGTAACATGTCTTAAAATGTAGACATTTTGCGCTTTCTTCTCAGAAAAGGTACAACTAAGAATCTTATCATGAAACTCTTTTTCAAGTAACTTCGGTTACCAAATTCAATATTTGAGAATCCTGTCTAAACAGCGCCATCTAGTGAGGTACGGCCGAATTACACCTTTTACTTTTTGAAGTACCTGTCTGAAAATCCCCCATGTCTGAAAACATTTTAGGTATGGGAACACTATCCTCGATTTGTCTAAATATTTTTATGAGGACTCTCGTGTACTGGTGACGAGTATCGCCATGAGAGCACATTTATTCTAACGAGTATTCTCGTCAACTGCTCACGTACGCTGACTTGTCAGCAGTATGTGGAATAAGATTTTCCCTGATGATGCACCTGATTTCTATCTTCAGCAGTATGGGAGGTCACAAGTATTTAATTTCGTTGAACTACTACAGGTTAGGCGCATTGTGTATTTAGAGCTCTTAAGGAAAGGGTCAAATGAAAATGTAACAGGTCTCTGGACCAAGGGTTAAAGTTACGATACGTGACGATCGTCCTAACAATTACAGTATGATATAAATACGTTATTAAACTTTAAAAAAATAACAAACTAACCAGACCGGACAAAAACCTAACACGTGCGGCCAGCCTAAGAAACCAGACAACAACCACAAACCAAGACTATCTTGTAGGTTATAGTTTAATAACTAACAAGTTGAAGCTCTACTACATTTTTGTGACGTATCTCTATCTCGAATGCACTTGGGACTCAAATTTCACCTAGCTGCTCTAGCTCTTTTTTTTATGTAAAAACCTATACGGTTTGTTTACGATAACAATTCTGAAGAAATTAATAAAAATGTGGTATTATTATAGATTAGATGTAGCAACCTGAACGGGTGCCGTAAATGGCAGCAAATATCATAGAGGCAGACCATCTACTACCAAGTCACTGTTAACCAGAAAATGGGCACCAGCATTTTGTATTCCGTATTTTCAACATAATGATATCCATCCAACCCGCCTGCCAAGCATGGAGATCATGGCACACCCATCCACTACTGTGGAGGAGGCTTACGTCCAGCAGTAAACCTTTTAGAAGCTGTTTATGTGATGTGTAGTAATATCGCTTAAAGTATTTAGTGACACTATAGAGTCATTGGTGGCTCCAGCAACTGAAAAACCAGCGATGTCCGCTAGGCACGAGCGTCGTACGCACGCAGGCGCAGAGCAGCCGCGTGCTTGGAATGACACGAGAGAACATACATCATGGTATACATGTGGGCTTAAAAATTATACTGTGTACAGTATAATTTTTAAGTATGTATACGACAACCATATCACCTCGCCATGACATGAGATGCATGCATCTCATGCATGCATGATGATGCTGCTGATGATGCATGGTGATGAGCATGATGATGCTTGCCATGGCAAGCTGGTTTTAACATTGACGTTATGGCATGAAAGTTTTATTGAGTCTACGGGCAATAATTCATGCATTTGTAAACTACTTTATATTTATACCTATGTTTTCATCCTCCCAAAGCGCCCTCAAAGAACACCACAAATTTGCTGGAATTACGACTTGAAGAGGGTCGCCGCCTTCAAATGGGTACAACGAGCTCAATGCCGTGACGTCTGTTGAAGTCTGACGACGTATGTTGAGAGATCTTTTCCAAAATGTATGAAAAGACTAACACTCAACCGATCATAAATTGGTACTTTGCATTAATAAACTATGTGGTCTGTGGTACAAGCACGATATTTTTGCATAGATATTTGCGCTCTGTTTTCACTTACTTTACACTACGCTGTTAATGTTGTAAGTGGAGGTACTGAGAAGGAGCTTAACCAGTTTTAAGAAAATTAACTAAACCGCTTCTAAGTAAACTTAATTACGATCTAATTGTAAATACACTACGAGTACGTATGAGTAAGTTAACAAATGAAGTGGAATGAACGAAAAATCCTTTTCACCATCTAGATTGTCAAACTAGAAGTTACAGATTTTTTATTCAATTTAAATCACCACTTAGGACGGAACAATAGATCGACGTAAATAATTTTGCAAAGATAGGTAGATACGTAGTTAGATAGGTAGAAGTCTATAGTTAGATATATAGACACCAATGTATCTTTCATTTATTATGAGTAGCACCCTAATGATTAGTAGTCGGTGATTGTTAGTAAAACAGCACAGTCATCTTAGAAAACGCTCGACGCGACATCGTTGCCGCATAATAAGTACGTCTGTCTTAATTATGTTATCATTCAAAGACGTGGTGAGGCACCGAATGGGTCGCACTCATAAATATTTAGATAAGGCTTGCGTTTATCAGAACCGTCAAGTTGTTCGCGGAAAGCGGCAGGCGTGGCGGCGTGCGCGGCGCGGGCGGTGAGCGCGGCGCGGGCGGTGTGCGCGGCGCGGGCGCAGCGGCCATTGTTCCCGGCCTGCGGCCGCCGCATTACCGCTGTCGACAGTCACACATTTCATCTGCGAAGCTTAAATTCGTACGTACACGTTACAAATCAAGGGGAAAACGCCTCCGCCTGTCCCACATTCTCAGAAAACAAACTCCGCCGGAGCGAAATAACTGGCGATTGTTCCGAGGAAAATGAAGAGTGAATATCAATGTAATTGAAAGTAAGTATTACTCAAAAGATGCTGCTTACACCGAATATTGTCAAAATTTAAGGTCGTAATTTATGGAAGTCGAACCTCGATCCGAGTAATAAATGAATCAACGCAATAAAAAATTATTCACATATCATCCGCTTTCCCTTAATACTCATGTAGTACCATACATATTCAATATTGTAATTTTTGGTTCACGATCATTATTAACTGACAAGAAAATTTTACAATTGCATCACACCTTTATAATATTGGGTACGTGTTTAAAGTATGTATGTACATACATAATAATATGGATATGGATTTAATTGGTAGGTAACTAGTTTTTGCCCGTTTACAATTCGTTTGTACCGTGTTTCCGCGGGAACCAAATGAATATTTCGGGATGAATTATGTTATAGCATCAACATTATCTTGGCGTCAATCCCGGTTATGCTATCGCGCGACGCGTGAAGGCCCGCGTCTCTACTTGTACTTCTCCTTGTCCACTCCTGGGTCTTCGACATTCTTAGTGGTAAGTCTGTTGGCACGACGTCAAGCCGTCATATCTTAACCCGTCTTCTCTTTCGAGACATAGCCTAAGTATTTGTTAGTTATCTTGGCAATAATGTCCCGGTTGTGCTCCAGCGCGCGACAGCATGAGGTGCGCCTTGACCGTGATCCGGAATTTAGCAGATCAGGTAATTACAGTGGGGCGACTGTCATTTGACTGGAGAACATGACCAGATTGTATTAAGATTACACATTCAGTCACCTGAATGTGCAGGTTTCATCATGTAGTTTTTTTAGTTCACTTTAGGCTGCACTAAGATTCGATACCGGTACCTCTCGCTTACGAGTCGAACCTCTTAACCACTAGGCCACCAACGCTCTCTCGTATTATCCTGTGTTAAAAGTACATAGTTTTATCGGTGGTTGGACTATATCAAGCTTGAGTAATCCGACTGGATATGTACCCCATACCGCGCCGCGACACTTACCGTTTTCCTGTAGGCGAGCTTTTCACTCGTTGTAAAAGCAGCAGCATCTCAAAATATCATGAAATTCCGTTCAGTACTTTTTCCGTCAAAATTCATAGCTCTGAACTTTCAGAGGCAGTATCTAGCAGGTGTCACAGCTATTATTGGTCACGGTTGTATAATGTGAGTATCTTTACTGCATTATGCATAGCCAAAACAGTACTTAAAATAACAACTTAATATTTTTTTGGAATACACAGATCAAACACCTGCCCCACACTTCCCACCAATGTAGAGCGCTAGAAGAAATGCCAACTTACATTGTCAGAATCCAATAATGGCCGGTCAAATAATTGAAAATGGTAACGTGATTTATGCAAATCGATAGCTTGACGTTCAATTTAAACTGTGAGGCACGTTGCGCCCGCGGCGATGGCGGCCATTAGGGTCTTCGCAGGACACGCGCTGCCGGCCGCCTTATCGCGCATCGGACGTGTCCGCGGCCGCGACTCCGGCGCACGGCGGCGACGCGCCCGCGACCGCCCGCCCGCAATAACAGCGATCTGCATATCGATAGCTAATCTGAAAGCATCGCTATCTGACCATCGGACGCTCGCCAAGGAAAACAATTATTACGGGCGATAATCGACAGAGATTAAACCGATGTAACTTTATCTATTACTTTTAAGTAACATTTATAGCAAAGCAGTCGTTGGTAATCTTCCCGGATTTGTATCGACGTATATTTTGTAGACTACTGTCAAAGCCCATCTCTCACTCATCGTGTTCGAAATTTAGACTCAATTGCTTCGATTTTAGGCTGACCCGTAGTTACTTTGAGAGAGTGAGAATCACGTAAAAGTAGAGATAACTATCAGATACCGGTCCATTTTTTGTATATTGAGGTAAGTTAAGTATTAGGTCGCGAGTCATCATGCGCGGGCGTTAGCTGCGGGCGCTTTTATTCTAAAACGTAATTCATTGCGGGTTCAGTACGGGGCGTGCGCGACGTAATTGCTGAAAGGCCAGCAATGCAATGCCCGGAGCGGACGCCCGCGCGAGTGCCGCTCAACGCAGCGCACACCCGTAAGTATAATTAAGAATACGTACTACTACAACTACTTATAGGTACCTATCATTTATCGTGACTGATGCCAGATTGCACTAAACTTAAGCGAATTCTAAGGTAATGGCATAAATATTCCCGAGCATTTAGGGGTCACAAAATCGGTGTCATAAATTTAAGAGTGAACTTTTTACGTTTGGTTGGTGTTGGTACAATGCTTTGTATAGCTATGAATAGTTTAAATCAAGTTAGGAGTCGCCAAAAGTTTAGTGCAATTGTGCATAATAATAACTTGCCTAAGCAAGTATCTAAATAAACTTTACGTGTAATATTGAGTAGGTAAAGTGCGGTCACGGAACAAAAAGAAATTCGACGAAATGCATTATACATATTTACGCAAGAGCGACAAAGACAAGTAGCAATCCTCCATAGTTCTAATTTTTTTCTGCTCCGCGACCACACTTTACTTATATAGTTTTACATCAGAGTCACTCAGCATAATTGTAATTTGTATGATGGGCACACACCAGCAAAAGCACCAGAACTACCGCCCTAAGAATTATATTTAGCTAAGAAAGTACCACTTTACATTAGCGTAAGAGATATATCTACGTTCTTTAGTGAAGTGGCTGGTAATGAAATAAACTTTACGGTCTTGCACCCCCTTTACTTGGCAATTTTAAGAGCATATGTCGACCGCAATGTCTACGCTAATTAATTCGTTTAGCTGTAGGTGGTTGAATACTACGGTCCTTGTTCTAATGTAAGTACTAAACTTAACTACATCGCATCGAATATTCCAGTGGGTTACCAACATAAAAACCTTTATAAATGTGAATCAGTAAAGCAAATAAAATAGTTTAAATAAACGTGGAAATCAATTCAGTCCACTATGTCTCTAGTATAAAGCATAAAACATGCGTTTAAACTTGGTACCTGACATGATAGTTAGTGTAAAGCAAAACAAACAATGCCATTGGATTAAGCTCTACTAAAGAAGCATGATTCACGAAGTGAAAGCTGTAAACAAGCTAACATGTATCTAGAACTGTACAAATGTATAAAAGACCTTAAATAAATGATCGCAATAAAACAATTTGCCATTGACAGGCGATCATAGTCCTTATAACGTATCAATATCAGAGACCAAAACTAAAGGGTACATATAATCATAATATTCTTTTCGTAACAATGCTTGCTTACACTTGAGCAACGAAAACACTTTAGGATTGTAAAAGAAACGGCTCTCTGATAGAATACAATATGGTTTTGGTGTCTCGCACGTGGATAAAAGGTTAAGTGCCATCGATCGGATGGCAGCGTGCGCTCGAGTCCTTTTTGTTTACTGACGCCTACGCCGTGGTAGCCCGCACGCAGTAAAACCTTTATGAAGCTTTCAATTCTCTTCCACTGGCCTACGGAACAGTGACGCCGCCACCGCACCGCTAGATAATGGATAAATACCAACACCTGTACCTAAGAGCTTGAGAATACCAAATGAGTTTCAAAATCATACAGTGTAGGTAATTAACTTTTTTAAACGATTTCGAATAAAAACTTAAAATGTTTTAATTTTCCAGACTAGAAAGGATTATATTATTTCGATAAATGATTCTAAAGTAAAGTACAATCCCATAATTAATAGGTGAACCTATTAAAAACAATTATCGATACGGTGGTCTTAAATGAACACCACGGACACGATGTATGTAGATTTCTAGTAGGGATCTTGATCACAATTTAGAGAACAAGATACATATAGGGAGAGAGCGCAATTTTACCCTATTTCAGTAAATAAAGAACAGGTACTTAAATTAAACTGAGCACCCCGGGTCCTCGCGTGCGTCGCGGGGTCGCAACCGAGACAACACCAAGATGATGATGACTCAAATTAAAATGATAAAAATGCTGTCTAAGTGATGTTAGTATTGCAGGTACTAGTTAAATGCTAACGAGTGTAAAACGATCTACCTAAATCCTAATCTTGTACATGTTAAGCAAGAATGTCCTTGACCATTGTAACTGTACTGCTTACCTACGTGGACTACGTTGTCTTGTCAATTGGGATATGCCAATGCCTTGACACATTGGGTCAGTCGCTATTGACGGGCTTTTACCAGATAAGTATTTCAAGATTAGGCTGACTGGCACAAAATCACAGCCCCTCTGACCTTTGCTCTTCGAAGAATAGATATGATAAAGATATTTATTTAAACTACAAAGCAACCTTGCGCGTCTCACCAGCTGCCAAAGTAAGAATTCTTGGATATTTCACCTTGCTTGCCATGTAATGCACCTAAATAGGTACGTACGTATTGATAATAATAGGTATTGGTATAGTTAATTATATGGTATTAAGATATTTTAACATTTCTTTTTATACAAACTAAAAAGATGATTCAGTGGATCACACAGAAGTTTGGAACTTTCATTACATGCCACGCAAAATCACCTTTTGTACGATGTGTTGCCAAACTTCACATCATAAACTGTCTCAAATAGATTCATAAATCCAGAGAGAACTCCATTTGACAATTGTAAGTACACAATTTGATCACCACAAAAGAAACAACTTAAATTATAGGTGTTTATAAAATTAACGATGACGACTCTACAAAATTATACATAAAATAAAAACACATATTCTAACTACTCGTAAATGTCGTAAGAATTGAACTGACTTAGGTAGTTATTTACAACTAAAATTACGGAATAAGTTGCGTCCATCCGCAATGATTACACCTTACAGTGCGACTGCTGACGCGGTCATATCCATGTCACGACAGTTGACAGAAGCGAGGCTCATTTGGACATAGACGCGCATTGCAGCACCCACGGCGCTTTCAATGAGCCTCATTTGGATCTATTTAGCACCGGCTCGGTGACAAGCTCTAGGTTAAACGTCAATCTCAACGTGCTTTTATAACAAGTAAATTGCCCGAAGTTTTCATCACAGCGTGACCTTTATGTTCACATGATTATGCACTATATGCAAATGAATGTTTTCATTCGAAAATATGCTTTTACTTTTTGGTAAATTGTTTTAGGTCGTTAGCTGAGCGGTATGATGAGCATCTCTCCTCTACCTTGTCCATAAATAAATAAATCTTTTTTCTAAAAAGGTTTAGGTACGCAACTTTATCGATGCAAAGTTATCGATTCGCTTCGCTCCCGTAGCCTATGTTAAGGTAGGCTTGACCATCCCTTGAAATGCATAAATGTCTACACTCTACAGAACTGAATCCTCACTAAGAACAACCTTCGAGAAGCGTGTGAACGTCCTAAGAGGCCTCTGGAAGGAGCTGGGCTGGTACTGTAGACGGTTCTCGTGCACGCATAAATAAATAAATAATAAAATAATAAATATTCGTGGACAAATTCACACAGCGCCATCTAGCCCCAAACTAAGCAAAGCTTGTACTATGGGTGCTAGATAACTGATATACTACTTAAATACTTTTTAAATACATACTTATTATACATAGAACACCCAGACCCGTAACAGAAATTAAAATTCATCATTTCAATTTCTGCCCGGCCGGGAATCGAACCCGGGACTTGTTGCGTGGCAGACCGGATGTTGAACATTGAACCACTCAGGTCATCAGAGCCGACTTTCAGTCCAAATGCGGAAAATGGAAGCCCTTAATCTAAACCTAAACCAAAACTTAAGCCAATAGAGTGCATTTTGAGGGTATGTGCAGGCGCTGCACACGCTGCGCACGCACGCGTCACGCGTCACGCCGCCGCGTCCCCGCGCGCAGGACAGCGCCGCCGCTGCCGCGCCGCTGCACCGTATCTCTGATATCGCTTTCACGTTGTGGTTATCGCCCCACCGATAATCTGCATAGTGCGAACCGTTACTGAAAGCCACGGTACTAGTTTGTGCGTGAAGGCTACAATAGCGGCACTTTAATCTGATATTTATTGACCGAGAGATCGAATGAGGCTTTGCGTGGTGACCTAAATCTGCACTAATAACGCGTACGGGCGTGCTGAGCTTACACTTATAATTTATGCGGTGTATGGAACATTTAAATATAAATCGAATCGTATGAATCGTAATCAAGTTTGTTTTAGAGTGCGCGATGTAAACACGAGACAACTGGCCGAGTGTTATTAAAATAAATTGCCAATTTTCAGATACCAGTTCACGAAATTAAAAAAGAGTTAAGCATTGATTCTGGGCGTGGGCTGGTGGCAGGCGGCAGGACGCGCGCCTCCTATCAATGATCAATTTTGGTTCCGCGAGATTATCTTTCGATCTGAGCAATTTCTCTTCGGTCTTGTTGATAACATCGAGAGAACAACGGTTTGCATCGTTCTGCATAATTATTGACCCTGGATTTAATCCTCGATTTCCCGTACAAACTTATGAACTTACATAGTATGTAGGTAGGTATATGAGTACCTCGAACGAAAATATAAGTATGTGGACTCTTGGATCATATTCATTGAGTTTTATAATTTCGTAAGCCAATTCTGAAAAGGGACAACGGATAGTTAGGCATAACCCAGAACATTAACATTTCCACGATCCTATTGAGAAGTCAATCCGCAGCAAGTGGAATAATAAAAACGGTAACGCGGCTCGAGCAGGCGACTAAAGTAGAGAGCGAGTGCAATCAGAAACAATTTTCTATTACTATTTCTCGTTGGACATATTCCGACAACAAACACGATCGTCCCGAGCCGTGGGAATGCCCCAGTCGAGTAACGGACGGACGGACAAATGATGTTGGGCGATCTATTGCCTGTAATTGATGACGACTATTGTACGCTTTTGAAAGAGCCACAAATGTTTGTCTTCGTTCGGTTACCTTCTGTTTGTTTGCAGCTATTGTTAATTTAAATTTTGTTACCTTAATTCGCGCAGCCATTGTGCCGACAAATGCTCGTACAGTCAAGATTAATTCTTTCTCGTGTAGTACTGTTGGCATTCTCAGGTGCCGTTAATCCACTTGACATAGTAAACAAGTCGGTGATTGTGTTACATATTGGGTCGGTGACAATAGCAGCGTCGGTACACTTTGGGACTGGTGCTAGATACATACTCCAGTTAGAATACATTTAGGTACCTACCATACGTTGACGCCTGTCAAAAATGTTTATTTTATATTGGGAATCTAAAACGGTAGTATTATCTACTCTTGAACAGACGTGAGACGAACCACTTTAATGATGTTGGAAAGCTGTAAGTAAATATTACCCATAAAATCCCCAAGGTAGATAACATAAAAAGAGTTTCCACAATTAGCCTGCAAAACTGAAGTAATAAATCACGAGCGCAGTAAGTTACATTTCTTGAGCAGAATTATAGATGGCTCATTCAAGAGTGTGATAGCGGTGGTGGAAATAGTGATAAATATTGAAAATAGCGCTGGGCGCCGGCGCCTGCGATCACTATCTGCGACATGAATCAGCTGCGCGTCGCCGGCGACCACCGGCCGCGCCGCCCGCGCCGCGCCTGTCGCCGCGAGAACATAGTAATCATAAAATCCTACACAGCGCACCTAATAAATTATAAACGCCAACTCAAACTCTAGTAGCTGCACAAAACTGTACGACTCTCTTGAAGATGCCGATGGAAATCTCAATAAAGACCAAGAAAGCCTTCATGAAAAAACATGAACCAGATATTTGGGTGGCACACTTTCGTGATAGGTATTCGCGCCCATTTTGTATTTCGAACTACTAAAAGCATACTTAACAAAAGCTAAACAAAAAGTAACCTTAGAATACGCATAGGTAAGCAACAGGTGCAAACACTTATTATCTACGTTACCTAGTTAAAACAATAAAGTTCGACTACGACGTTTTAGTCAAACTTTAAATAAACTTGATAACAATCTGATTACTTATGTACACAAATCTACCCACTGCTTAATTTAATATTAAAATTATTATTTCAATTAGCTGTTTGATTTTTGTTTCACGATACAATCTGGTTACGCCAAAAAATATGAGCGCGCCGCCCGAGGCTCCGGCGGGCGTTGGTCATTAATTTCTCTCTGCAAATATTGCATCCATATTATGCAATTGTTTTTACGATCTACACAGTCTCTGCCAGTACGGGATTCATTTTCAACGGTTACCTTTAGGCAGGAGATGACAGGTGCCTAAGTATCTATGGAGAACCCAGCGCTCTATGAAAGAAGGAAGATTGTTTGGGTTAGGTAATGATTCGTCGGTTGTAGTGTAGTAATAGTAAGTACAATATTTCGGTGTGCATGTATTTGATTTTCTTCTCATAATTGATATTTTTATATCTTAGGGTTCCGTGATAAAACAAGGAATCCTTATAGTTTCGGTATGCCTATTTCCCATAGATATTAGATAATCCAATGTATGTACATACAATATTTGTCGTTTGTGCTATTGCCGTCCGTCGTCTGTCCGCTAAAACTATTAGGCAGTTACAGAAAGCTAAAATTTGAAATCGACGGTCATTTTAATCAGGGGGTTGAAACGAGCGGGTGGCGAGCTGCTAATGGGACGAATTGCAAATGAGACGAGCTGCGAACGGAATGAATTGCAAGCATGGGACGCGTTGCGAATGGTACAAGTCGCTACAAACCCAGCGAAATCGACGGGAAACAGCAAGTCTGCCCTGCCTAACTACCCAGTCTGACGGTACCGGTATATTACGGATTTTTTAGAACTTATTTCTTACACTGGACTCCCTCTTGATACTCTTAGACAAACCTCATACACTCCTGGGTCAGTCTTTATAAAATATCGACTTCGTCATAACGATACAACACCTAACGAAAAGATGCAATTTTTAGTTGCAAAAAGATTGTAGGTAAGTACCTAAAGTAAACAACCAAACAAACGAGTAATTACGCGGCGGTAGCACTAGAGGCGTTCTTTATAATGTGGCAGTAGCAAGTAATTAGTTCCATTTATGAAACGTTGACTTCTCTGTGATGTGAGAAACGATTACTACTGACACGGGTGATTCAAAATAATGTCTTGGTAACGGTTCAATAAAGAATTCGAAAGGACACACAAGCCCCATTGGTCAGATCATCGGGACGATTTATCTGAATATCGCGGGCTGTAATTACGAGAATTACGTTCGTCGGCGCTGTTACAATTAAACTAGCGGTGCCTTCGCGAAATCATAAATATAGCAGATTACATCGACAATAATTCCAACATTCATCACCCATATTTCATTGGGAATGCTGTGTAGAGAGCTATAGGTAGGTATTTTACCATACCTACCTTATAACAGCTTAGCGCGGTTCCGTTCGAGAGGAGTAGTGGTTCCAACTTACTTAGGTACGACTTGTACCTATAATTTTAGATATATTTTAAATACGGATCAACTATATTTCGTGTAGGGATCATTTCATTGTGTACCACCATTAACACCATAGGAATTTGCATAAGTAAATGGCGACAGGAACATAGCACTAAATTAGTCCGGAAATGCATCGCAAATAGCTGGACCAGAATTAACAATCCCTACCTACCTACCTACGTACTAGGTATTTTCATAGTGGAGACAGCTAGGCAATCCATATGAAACCAAGACTTAATATACTTAAGACCATAAATGTTTTCGGATCTTTTTCAAGGTTTTCAAGGTTATTCTCCATGGACTCCGCGTAATTAATGAGGAGTTTTCCAGTAGGTATTGTAAGTTGGTTTCAAAAAGCATCAATAGATGGCGCTCCTACAATTTTGGTAATCTTTTTTAAATCTGTATGGTGGTGGCAGTGATTTCATGCAGCCAACTAATACTAAACTTTAAAATAAAATGTTTATTAATATAAACATAACTGTTAAAGGTTAAACGAAATGTAAAAAGAAATATTTATAGAAGTTGGCACTATGTTCCATTATTATTACAATTTAAAATTGTTGAAAACGATTGACAAAGACAATATTATCCAATACAACGTACCCAGTGTTTATATCCTGTTTGCTAAGAACCTATTTCAAGCGATTATCAATTACCAAAATTGTCGGGGCGCCATCTAGTGAGTGGTTAGGAATGCTTTAGATACCTATTGGAAAACTGCTCATTAAGCATTGGTTTTTAGGATTCCGTTGTCTGAAAAAAACGGAACCTTTTCAGAAGATCACTCGGGCGTCCGTCTGTCCGTCGGTCACAGGCAATTTTCTCCGTAACTACTGGACCGATTAAGATGAAAGGTACACAATTGGTATCAATTTCTATGACTCAAACGCGAACATGTAACGTAAATAGACAATTATTAGAAATTATACCGTTTGTAAGTTATTAAGAAAAAAGACGAAAATAGGCATTCAGAAATTAATTTCATATTAGTTATATGCCAAATATAGAAATTACGAGGACAAACTTATTTATAATAGGTATGAAATTGCCTTTTTTCGCAAGTATATTATTTAACTCTTTATTGCACAAAACACATTAGAAACATAGTTACAATACAAGGTACAAAGGCGAGTACATTATTACATTAGAAGTAGTTTTTATTGTACTAAGTAAAATATACGTAGCTCATATCTCTCAATAGTGCGGGCTCTACTGGGCAGAACCTTAAAAATTTTATAAAGCTATGGGCTTCACCACCTTCATTCCTCAAGTAATTCTAAGCATTTTAAGAAATGCTTAGAATTATTTTAGGAATAAATGTGGTGAAGCCCATAGTTCTATAAAAAAATTTAAGGTTCTGTATGGGAGCGATCCAATAGAGCCTCTACTACAAAAGTAAACAGATTACGGCAAATATCGAATATATACCTAACTTTTTCATTCTCCTTTACGTCAGTTACTCTTGTAGATTCGGACCGTCGGTGGCCGAGCGGTTAAGGTAACCGACTCGTAAGCGAGAGGTACGGGGTTCGAATCCCGTTATGATTAGTTTAATACTAACTAAAAACTAAAAATAATGCTCTTACGGTGAGGGAAAACATCGTGATCAAACCTGCAAATTCAGGCGACTGAATGTGTAAACATTGCCCAAACTTGTCAGGTTCCACTGGAAGCAGGGTCATAAATGTCAGATAGCAGTCGCTCCATTGTAATTATCTGATCTGCCAAATCCTAGATCGTGATCAGGGCGGACCCCGGACCCTCGTGCTCGAGAGCTAAACCGGGACATTAATTATGGTAGGACTAATCTTGACCAGTCGTGCAAAAAATCCGGTGTCAAAATTACTATTACTAAGACTGAAGTGATGGTCATAGGTGCGCAGAGTGACATCCTCAGTCTGAAGGACGACCTGGATACAGAAATGAACAACAGGAACGGTGCTGCGTCAGCAGCGTTTGGCAAACTTCGATCGAAGGTATTCCGTTCACATGATCTGAAGCTGAAGACAAAAGTCTGTCTATATGGCGATTGTTCTGCCGAATCTACTGTATTCATCCGAGACCTGGTGCTTACATCGGAAACAGATTCGCGCTCTGGACAGGTTCCATCTTCGATGTCTCCGAGATATTATGGGCATCCACTGGTCCGACCACATCAGAAACATTGAAGTCCTTCGGCGCGCTAACATCTGCTGAATCGAAGCCTATCTGATGCGAAGACAATTGAGGTGTTGTGGTCACGTGTACCGGATGCCTGAGGGTAGTCGCAAAGTACATCTTCTTTATAATGTACTCCAGGATGGTACGCGGAAGCATGGCGGGCAGCTCTTGCGTTACAAGGATATGCAAAAGAGGCATATGAAGAGATGTTGTCGCGTGAAACTAAAGATTTCCAAATTTGACGATCTTAACTTGAAAGCGACCACATGCGGATATATACGTACTATAACTTGCAAAGCAGTGTCCTGACCTGCCCAAATTGTTTGTGCCCGCACATTGAAAGCCAAAATTGACTTCGCTTGTCACATGCGGGCACACGACAGACAGGAGCAGCAGGAAAATCCTAGCTAATATCGTCGCTGCAGTCGCTGTAGCCGAAAACGGCTAGGAAGGCTATTATTGTGGAAAGAGCTCCCTGGAGAGGTTTTCCCTAGAGAGTACGACATATAGTAGTTCTTCAAGAAAGGGGTACAAAAGTTTCAACAGGGTCGTCAACGCGGGATAGATACCCTAGTATAGTAAACGTTCCATAGGCTGTGGTACCTGGTTACCATCAGTCAGACAGACCGTAAGCTTGTTTGCCACTTTAATGGTATGAAAAAAAATATTATTAGAAAATGAAACAAAATATAATCATTAATTGTTTAATAATCTTGTAAAATACCATTGTAAAAATACTGCACTTTTTAACATCACATTAAACTTAAAACTAATAGTTACATTTTATTCTTTTAAACCAGTGACGTCTTCCTTAAGTCTAGATTTTATTTAGATCGTTATATTGTTATTAATTTCCTGAGATGTTATTAATTAAAACAAATAACTAAGAAACTCTAGACTAAAGAAACATTAACATGTCAAGAATGTGCATTTATAAGTACACAACATAATACAAAATATCACAATTAGTTAGTCATATTTATGCACAACTTGTATTAAGTACT
This sequence comes from Blastobasis lacticolella, assembly GCA_905147135.1. NCBI lineage: Eukaryota > Metazoa > Arthropoda > Insecta > Lepidoptera > Blastobasidae > Blastobasis > Blastobasis lacticolella. The sequence goes on from LR990043.1 coordinate 11,786,051, forward strand.
TAACTACATCCAAATATTTTATATAATCTCGCAGAACAACGAATCAACATGATTAATTTTTATAACATTTAAAAAAATATTAAGACACCACAGGCAACAGTGAATACAAAAGAATCTTATTAATTGTGTCAAATTCCAATGTTTCTCAAGACAAGGTACTTATTTTTAAGAGTATTAAGGGAAGAAACAGGAAGAAATCTACGCGATGACGTTCATAATAAATTCATAGCGATTGTGTTCTATTGTACTCATATGAAAAACGATATTTACTCATAAAGTTAGAAACTGAAAGAAAGCATAAAGTGCTCAACACTACCCTGCTGTTCGAATTCTCTTAACAATTTCTGTAAAGGTTGCCTAGAAGAGATCGCTTGTAGCAATAAAGGCCGCCTTTGCTCAACTGTCTCTTACCGATTGTAACTGTAATGTAATGTTTTGTATGAGCACTAAAGTGTTTATCTATCTATACTAACTTTATGGTTCTACCATTTTGATGTAGAAAAAACAATACATCCGTTAGTAATGTTTTAATTTAAATTACGGATGACATCATCAACCAGATATTTATTGTACTTATATATTTAAATTTTATGAGATTCTAATTAAAATACTAGATACGTTTTTAAATCAATTGAAATATTAAAATTAAATTTCCTAATAAAATAATACCCAACGCCATCCTCAGGAATGTCTATAAATTATCTACTAATATTATAAATGCGAAGGTTTGTTAGGATGGATGGATGTTTGGATGTTTGTTACTTCTTCACGCATTGGACCATAATTTATCCCGAAATTCGATGTGGTTCCCGCGCGAACGGGTCTGGAACGTTGTAATCAAAACCCGTACGAAGTCGCGGGCAATAGCTAGTTAATAATAAAACTCAAGACAAAGTTAAGCATAATAACATTTACGTTAAATCTATGAGACTAGAGAAAGGAGCATTGTTGTAGGTGAAGCGTTTAATTGAGACAGTGGGTCCATGTGGTTATAAATGAGCCTACCCAACGGGCGGGAGAGATCTTTCGCATGTGCCTGTAAGAAAGGTCACGGCAATGGACCAAGTAGAGAGCGTAGCATTGTCACCCGTAGGGAGGTAAAACTCCCAAGGCGCGAATGTAAATACTGCGACTAAAGACTAGGTTGTATGGTTGAAGAATCAGAAGAAAAGAAAGATGTGAAATAAAAAGGGTTTCGTGTTCCATAAAACGGGTACCAGTTCCATATTTTATTTATACGTTAACACGAAAATGTCGTGAAGCGATACTGATTTGACTCCGGAGTTTGTTGAATCAGACGCATTAATTATTGTCTCACAGATGGTGTGTGAAAAGTAAAGTATATAGGTACTTCTGAAATGAATCTGTCTTCGTCTTGGGCGGCTTGGACCCTTCGCTTCCCTCAGGACCCTACATAACTCCCTCACTTCGCGCAGGAGTTAAGTTTGCCCTCCTTGGTCCTTCGCTATGCTCAGGATCCAATAGGCCGCCCGTAACGGAAAACACTGATTTATCCCCTTGGTGTATAATCTAACCTACCATTTACTGTGTGTATCCCACACTTACCTGGGTGAGGTTTAAGGTCGGGCCCACTCGTCTCTTTATCCTAGGTGTTTAAGCACTGACGGATGTGGGTTCAAATGGGTCTTCAAAAGCCAAAACCAAGGGTGATGAGTTTTGGGAGAATATGAAAGACACAATCCTAAACCAATTTTGAACGAATAAAACGAACGAAAAACGAAAGAGAAAAATTCTTGATTACATTTTAAAGAACGGTATATTGTATGTTAAAGTTCCGGTGAAGAACAGACGAGCATGTATGAAAAGATCGATGAATATGAGAAAAGCGAGAGAGGTTTATCCGGACCAAGTCCACAATTTTCCAAACAAGGGGATAAAGGACCCCGCAAAAGTTCTTAGGAAAAAATGGTTAAAGTTAATTTTGATGAAATATTGATATGTTGTAGAGTTAAGTGTCCTGATTAAATGTCCCTTTGGGTGCAATGCAATCACTGTTTCCTAGTCGGTTTCCAAGATACGACCGGTAGGCTCCTATGCTATGCACGACATCAAGAAAATGCTAAATATCCAAGCACGGCATTATTGCATTATATACTAGATTGTGCTAGAAATGACCGATGAAAATACTAGTACATGTTTTAGTAAGTAAGCTAGTTATAAGATCCGTAGTAATAGTCGTATTTAGAAAACGTTACATGTCGTGCTTTTGTACGTGATTATTTTAGGTCAAACAAGCCTTTAATGTTCGTTATAGCACACGAACGTCAAATCGAACGTCAATTTTATAGAGAACGGTACTAGAATCTGAGGGAGTTCTGTAGGTATGGATTGTACAAAACCGGTCGTATCTCGCAAACCGACTCGGAAACAGTGGTTGCCACCCAAAGGGACTTTTAGTCAGGACACTTAACTCTATAACATATTAAAATTAACTGAAAGCACATTTTCCAAAGAACTTTTGCGGGGTCCTTTAGTCTCTGCCTATCCCTTCGGAGGAAAGTCGTGGCGTTAAGTACATGTATGTTATGCCGTAAATACATACATATGTATTTACGGCATAACGCCGCGGCGCCGAGAGACATGTTGAAGTTGTCGACATTATGAAGTTGGTTTGAAAGGTAGAGACGGAAGATTGACTATTGGAAGTTAAAATAAGTTAGCATTACACTTTGATACAGGTTGTGAAAAATGCGAGCTATATTTTGAGTGGGTAATCTAGAATAGGGCCTAGACTTACAAAGAAATATATTTGAAAGGGTATAACACGGTATATATAATATATAACACGGCGAAAGGTAGAGCTCGAAGCGGGAATCGATAAATTAGTGCTGAAAATAATCCTTAGTGTCTACTTAGAGTATACTGAGATTGCTACCGTACAAAATATATAATTTAAATTTTTTAAATTATAATTTTATGTTTATGTATCGTAGTTTTTAACAACAAATTTTCACATTCATACACCAACCGCATTGGAGTACCACACCGCAACCATTACGTGACACTACCATGCCGCAGGCTTCCCTAACTTAAAACTACTTGACCACTGAATATGTAAATCTTGCAATCCACAGTAAATATTAAAATAAAGTTAACAATTACGCTGTACAAGTTATGCTATAAGTTGGTAAGCGTAAAGAGATGGCTAAATAAACTAGTTATTATTGCCTATTTAAAAACATTGTAAAGTTGAAATGCGTTTAGGTGCAAAACGTCTTACAAAAATAAATTACTGTTTTATTTGAGTAAAACTAAAGAGGACTAAACTTTTTCCTTTCCCTCCAAGTGTGTACACTACAAGAAATTCGCGATATATTTCGCGATGAAAATACAAATAACGTGTAATAGTAGCGTTATACGACTCGACCGAGTCCGTAACGAACTCATCCATGGCAGCTTTGGCGTAAGAGACATCGCGGATAAGATCGAAGATATACTCGCCTGCGCTGGTTTGGTGCTGCACGTGCTGCGTAAGCCTCAGGGATACGTGGGAAATAGGTGTCGAAACTTGCCGCTGTCAGAGAAAAGATCTGCGGGAGACCCAAGCGAGTTGACATCGCCGAGTCGGATGCGAGAGCCAGCTGCTTACGACCTGAGGATACCGAAGATCGGACGAAGTGGAGAAGAAAAAGCAGGACCCTGGCAGAAGCCGGGATTTGTCGACTCTCCGAACCAGGATCAGTCGCTCAAATGATGATAATGATGATTTATATTCCTAACAGTGGGTTACTAATTTTTATTTCATATTAAGAAGTTAGTTTTATTAAATAGAGGAGCGTCGGTGGCCGAGCGGTTAGAGAATACGACTCGTAAGCCAGATGTCCCGGGTTCGAATCCCGCTCCGGCCATGTACCAATGACTGTTTTCTGAGTTATGTACATTAGTTGAATACTAACCGATGCTCTTACGGTGAGGGAAAACATCGTGATGAAACCTGCACATTCAGGCGACTGGATGTGTAACCATGATCCAATCTAGTCCGGTTCCCCTGGTAGCAGGGTCATGGAGGTCAGATGGCAGTCGCTCCACTGTAATTACCTGACCTGCCAAATCCTGGATCATGGTCAAGGTGGACCCCGGGCCCTCGTGCGCGAGAGCAAAACCGGGACATTAACGCCAAGATGATGATGATTAAGAAGTAAGTTTTATACGCAACCTGCGGTGGTGGCCTGCGGCTTGATAAATCGGTCCATCTGTAGTACAGTACCACCAACTTATCTCCTCAGTAAACATCAGCGCTAGTGAGGCTAGTGGAGTGACATTTACTAAAAGGCGTCTATAGTTCTGATTTTGTCTGCTGAACAGATAAGTTGGTGACATTGTACAGCTATATTTCGTATAGGTGTGTCTCTATCTCTTGTTGATTGTATGGGAACTATAGCGTATGTACCACTGTTGAATTCGACAAGCTGCAACAGCTCACAAATCTTGTATAATTACTCCTAACCAATCTGGTTTTACATCATCAAAATCAACCGCCGACGCAATAGGGGCAGTTAGGCTGCTGAAAGGAAAAATATGTGAGTAAGGAGGACCTACACTTTATATTTATAGACCTGGAGAAAACGTTTGACCAGGTGCCTAGAAGACTAGTGTGGCAAGCAATGAGAGAACAGCTAATACCAGAAGACTTGTACAGGACTTGTATTCTAACATACGCACAAAAAGTCAAGCCGCTTTTAGCGCCGAATCCAGTGTTGAATTGGGAGTCCACCAAGGCGGCGTGCTCAGTTCGCTTCTGTTAAATATAGTTATTAATTTCATCACAAAGAACATCTAGCAGCACGGCTAACACAAGTGAGCGACACACTTCGCAACATAGCTCGCGCACGAGAAAACCTTAATTTCTTGGAACTTATTATACGCCGACGACATTGCACTTGTTGCCAAATCTGCCGAAGAAAGACAGGATACTCTAACCGAGTATCACTACTTTGGAAAGCTCGGGACTCAGGGTTAGTAGATGGAAAACCGAGCATCTAGAATGCCAATTGCCAACACGGCAAATGTGTGCAAACTGTACTACCGGATGGCAGACAAGTTCCAAAGATCGACCAATTAGATAGCTGGGCTCAATTTTTACACGTGACGGAAATGTAGAAGCAGATGCATCGCACAGAGTCAACGTACCATAGCAGAAGTTGCGAACACTTACAGGATTCCGCAGGTGCCCAAACACAGAATGGGTAAAATCTACACATCAGCGATGTTAAATAACGCTAAGTGCTAGACGGACAAAGAAGCACTTCTTCAAAAATTACATGTGGCCGAGACGAAGATGCTTCAATGGTCAGGCGGAGTTACGAGACTGGATAAAGTGCGGTAGCTTCAATAAAGGAACGCCCGTCTCTGAAAAGCTCACCGCTTACCTCATTCGTTGCGGCCGCCTCAACGTTTGGGTACTAATCGAGTACGCGCTACTCGAGTGCATGCGGACTCGTTTGGCCGGTCCTTACAAACATAATCGGACTCAATCGGCGTAGGCCCACACACGAATTATCGTTTTGCGAGCAACGCGCCTGACTTTTTGATAATTGGGCTCGCAGCGGAAGTGTTAAGGTGGTATGGTTAAATTATGCGTAGGGACAACAACCACGTGGTCCAGAAGGCGATAGCTCTTCCGGAAGACAGAAGAGGAAGAGGATGGTCCCCTCGCACGTGGTGGGCAGGAATGGCGAAGCTAGTGGAGAGAGCCCAATTACTCGACTTGACAACTCAAAATAGAAAATCTTGGCACCTTAGGATAAGGAGAGCCGACCCCACCTAACGTGGGATAAACACAAGACAAAGAAGAAGCAATCGCCACCACAGGCCGCGCCTGTATGTGAGAGGCGTTAAGCTGTGAACGAAAAAGCGGTAATAGGAGGACGTGATTTAAATAAAAGAAAATATACTTAATAAAAATAAATTAAATTGCCTGTTGACAGGTACCCTGTAATATCTACCTACCCTCGATTGAAACTACACTACACTATGGTTACGTTATTAGTGAAAACTTGTCTAAAGTATGTAGTTCTTGTTTAAGTGTATTAGCGTCGTGATATGACTATAGGTCCCGTCATGTAAACAGAACGCGAAATATGAGAAAAAACAAATTAGTGATACGAAGGAGCCAGGGGAACAGGCACACAGACAGTTCCTCCTACTGTCACTTAGCGTTCTTTTTACGTGACGGGAACTGTTTCTATGTGCGGTGTAGCAGTAGGTACCTCTAGCTAGAGTCTAGATCACAGGGTAAAAACTAAAAATAACATTTAAATGTCCATCAACGTAAAAATTTTTCTAAACAACCTAAAGTTACAAAACATAGCCACGTCACGTTTTTTTCTAAATCGATGGCAGGCAAGGCCCTACCTGGTGTTAAAGCAGGTATAGGTATCCCACGGTCGTAAATATCACATCATGAGCTCGCATCACAGCTCCTCGTGGGTTTGCCTAAGCAGGCTGCCCTCGAGGAAACTGTTGAAGTCCTTTCGAGCGCGCACGTGTCGCGCGCACTCCGCAACCAATCTCAGGAACTCCTCCACGTCGAATGAATAGTTGGTGAACTTGGCGTGCGACCCGCCACCGGGGCCGTGACCCTGGAAGAAATGACATCAAATAGTGAACTACTACATCAACAGCCTGTAACAGTCCAAAGTTGAATTTGAGCCTTATTGGAAGAAAGATATTATTATATTTTAAATAAAGCTCCATAATAAGAGGATACCGAACCCCGAGTGTAACTATTCATTCGTGATAAACGTAGCTATTGCGTTTGAGTTAAGTTACAATTTTGTATGAAAGTTTTAAAAGCGCTTCTAACGAAAAGTATTTGAAACCAAATTTTACTATTGATAATAAGTTTCAAACGTATCGACTGCGTTCGCTTTTACTCGAATTAAAGTTTTGCGAGTGTAAATGACATTGTCACAAATAAAATAGTTTCACGTAACTCATTTGATATTTGGCCAGTGCAATTCTGCGTTTACTTGTATATTTCATACAATTAGGAATAAACGGATCGAACTTAGTAAGCTCGATTACCGTGATCAAAGAGAATTCGAATTTTTGTGCGAACAGTTACACTTGAGGTACCGAGACAAGCTAACCCGCTATTACATTGATGAACTAGGAGACGTACATTTAGACGAGATCGAGCAACGCCCCGCCCGAGTAACGGTGTTACTTCAGAGCATGAGGCTTTGTCACACGAGCAATAAGTTTGTGCCTCGCTTACTTCAACGCGAGCCGAAAGAACTAAACCTAAATCGCGGACCAGAAAAAAATTCGTACAACGACCTGCACCTGTTGTTCCCGTGTGAATTTATTGCATCATGTTTTGCATCATGTGCATTTCAAGAACGCGACTCTTTGCGTGCGTGATGAAAATTTACAGGAGAGCAACAGAGACAGGTAGTAACCGGTCAATGTACGAATTGGTCGGCGACTTAGTTTTAGCTAGAAATTACTCGCTCTCTCGCGCGCAACAAGCTGGATCGACTTCTGTGCCGAAGGAGAAGAAAGGAGAAGCTCGAGTTTATAGATCTGATAGATACCACAGGAGATACTGTATTATTATACTATAAAGTTATTTCACTAACCTCATCTTGCTGAACAAATTTCTCTTTATTTTCCCAAGTGACATATTTTACACCTCGCAACCTGGCCAAATCTGCATAGCAATTAGCATCCTCGCAATTGTATCTGAAAAGCGATCGAATTTATATGTTAGTATTTTAAGAATGTTTGTAAAATGTAAGCGGTAACTGTCGCCCATAACAATTCAGGCATTTATGGCTGACCATTTTTGTGTTAAATACTTACAGCTCAAAAACTGCAGCCCAATCTGGTAAAAACAGGAGGTGTGTTAAACCAGCTCCATGCATGCCTATGAACACATCTGTGTTGGCTATAATTTCCAACTGTTTCGTGAATGGTACAGTTCTATCAAACATAACCCGCTGCACATAGTAAGCAGGAACCTTTAGTAATCCCTCTACAAGTTGTTTTTCGTTCAGAATTGATCGGTAAGTGGTACCTCTAGACAGTAATGTCACTCTTATTTTGTCATTTTTTCTCAACACTTGTTTTACATGCAAGGAATGTAGAATATGCTTCGAGAAGGCATGAAATAAACCACTACGCTCACAGCCATATATCTGTAAAAGAGTGTTGATCATGGCATTATATACACACATATTTATATATAGTTATATCTGTAACTTCTCTTACTTTGTATAGCGTTCCCTGCAATAGCAATCTATTCCGTAAAAGCCGATTCAGTGGACGCTCAACCTAAGGCGCTGTCGTAATTGGCTAATTAAAAAACGGTCGTGCGACCATGGTCGTGCGACGGGTGGTTTTGAGGTCTCCTATTGGTCGGGTGCGCCCGTCCTACGACCATGGTCGCACGACCGATGCCCATTAGGACAGCGCCTAACGCCTGCATGCATTTCAAAACTGTGTGCACTATTTATTATTCGATCTTCAAAACAAAAGCACAAGTGCATTACCACCTAGATAATTTACATTCCACTCTACCTTTATTTGTTTACTAGTTTAAGTAATATTATAGAAGTCTGTAATTGGCCTATGATTAAGTAATTATGTTTCGCTTAACATTTTTGTAACTAAGCTGTTGACTTCAGGTGTAAAATAAAATAAAAAAGTAAAGTCAAATAATATAGTATTAATGAAATAAATGTTCGTTTATTAAATATAAAAAAACATGGGGGTCAAGGATAAGACCTTAAGGTCTAAGGAACAGCTAATGGTAACTTCTCGATCTGCACACATCTGCAATCAATATCGATTTGCACCTAATTAGGCAGGCTGTTGCCTCCTTAGTTGTATTTAAAAACATATCCCATAAGTTTCTATTGCTGCAAAGGAAAATTATGTGAAAACGGTAATGGACTTATGCTGTTGTACTTTTTGGTGAAAGAATTACAAATTTTTCTCTTTACTCACTTTATTACATTCCCATTGTTGGACAAGCCCCTCCACAAAACTTCGCTACACTTCACACCTTTTAGCAATCTCAAGCCAGTCAGTTAGAGTCCCTACACCTCTTTAAGTTATGAGTTATAAATTAATTTTAATTTTATTAATATGTACCTACTACTTATATTTCTTAATATCAGATGTACTTACCACAGGAGTGTTATAATATAGACCAAAAATCATTCTCGGCAAAAGTGGAAAGACAACATTTTTGAAACAGACCACTTTGCCTCTAAATTTTTTCAGGTCCCAAATGGGATTCTTGGTGAAGGCTTTAAAGGCGTCTTTAAAGGCAGAATCATATGTAAATGTCTCCCATATTAAAATGTGATTGTCCTTGGTAAAGGTAGAAGGATGTGTGGAGTTGATATGAAGCGAGGTATATAAATTGAAGAAATCACAAAAATGATGATACATATTCACACCTGGAAAAAACACATTTATTTTACGAAACTTTTTACAGAGCACTCTATTCATTAGGAAATAAACAATCTGAAAGTTGTATAGGTAATGTCCCCAAATATGTATGTATATGTATGGCCAACAATTAGCATTAAGTCACTTTTTTTAGATATTTGCATCCATGCCATGTTGTAAGTACATCACAGTAGCAGCAGAAATTAAAACAAAAATGATATAACTCACTTGCATCTAGTTTCATTATGTATGTTGGTTTGTCTATAATTATATCACACATTCCATCAGAGGCAGGCTGTTTTATAGTTTTTACAAAGTTTTTCAATTCTGGAGCCCATGATTGCAATGCACTCATATGTTCGCTTTCCTTTAAAAGCCTTTGTGAAAAAAACTTACAATGACCACCTGAAAACATAACCAAAGGAAACAGCTTAATGGTAATAAATGAGAAATATACTATTATTGCATTTGCATCACATTATAAGGGTTGCTATACACAATTAATGTTTGGGGAAAATACCGCTCAGCTCTGCCAACAACAAGTGCAGAAATTGTTTCAGGTTTGTCTGTTATCAACAAATACTTCCCGTGTATGTATATAGCAACACTAAGAATAAGTTTATTTTACTAACCTATCTGTCCAGGGCCGAGAATATCCATCTTATAACGTAAATTATCTCCTCTACCTACTAAGCCTGTGAAGTTCAGCATCATATTCCTGCCTCTGCAAAACCTAATTAATAGAAAGTAAAAATTGTATACTGTAGCCAATGAATAAAAAATATTGTGGTATGTTGAACACACGTATTTTTGGGTTCCCTTTAACAAAAGTAGAAACAACTAACAAATAGTTAACATAATTATTAGAGTAAATTAAGTTATAAGACTGTCTGCTTATAATGTCAGTGGGGTCAAAGAGCTTTCATTGCTATGCAATGTTTTAGTCTGTACATTCTAGTTACACTGCAGAAATTGAAGTATATATGCAATAACCTCAAGTATTTGGAACATTCCAATGATGTATCATCTGGATAGGCTGCCTCGCACATGACCATCAATTCTTCTATCTGCTCTTTCACATACCCTAAAACAAAAAAGTATTATTGCTCTTTTTGTAATAAACAAGGTCACCAAGGTCTACATATGCAGGTAGGTTTCTTACCAAAATCTGCTTGGGTATAGAATGTGTCATACTGAGCTTCCTTGGTTTGGACCCAGCCACGGTGGTCACCTGGACACCGAGGTCTAACATGATACGAATTAGCCAGATCACAACCACTCTCATACCCCCAGCACGCAGCCTGTCCTACCAAATTTTTATAGGGGCATTCTGGATCTCGATAACATTCTTGAGCTACAGTTCCAAAATTGTTGAAAAAATATGGAATATGCTCGATTGGCAAATTTAAATCGTTTATATTTAATGAAATAATGTCAGATAAACATGTAAAAAAAAGCAATACGTGTAGACAAGTTATCATTTTTTAAGGTTTTAACGTTCGAAATGTAAAATTGATAAACTTCGGTCGGGTTTGACTCGCTAAAATACAGAACACTATACTCTCTATACAAAGTTTTCAAAAATGTTCACACAAAATAAATTATAAAAAATTCTAACCTAATTCAAATTCTACTAAAACTGACAACAAAATAGTAGGTAATTGCCGATTGTTGGTAAACAACTTTTTTTTTTATTGATGTTTAGCCCTCGGGAAAACATTTAATACAGCCTCGTGTTATAGTGCATTTCAAAATATTTCTAGTAAAGGGCTGTTTACACGGTTCATATTAGTTAAAATTAAATAATCGGTCCGGTAACTCCGCATGTAAAGCGAAATGATAAGTAGAAAGTTGCTCATTAAATGGACAAGTGATTTAAATAGAATCTAGTCTATTTTATGGGCTTGTAAACACGCCGCCCGCACCCATGCTTTTCCCGCTGGGCATAACCAAGCGCTGTACTTACCACTTGTCGCGTGTAAACAGACTTTTATGGCTGTTCACACGGTTCAAATGAGACAAGTAATTTTTAAAATTAAGTCGTCGGTCAACTTAAACTTCGCGTGTAAACAACCAAACAAGTAGTAAGTTTTCCTTTATGTAGGAAAGTTATTTCGTAAATAGAATAGAATGCAGTCTATTTTTGGGCTAGTAACCGCGCCGCATGCATCGCATGTTTCCCCCCGCTGCTGGGCGTGGCCACGCGCTGTACTTGCCACTTGCCACGTGTAACCTGACGATTAAGACATTGTTTGTTTGTTGGTTGGATTTGTTTGTGTATTGCTTGTTGTAGCACGAGGTAAAGCACTGGCTACTTACTAATTAACACTTAAAGCGTTGTATAACCTCAAAGAGCTACAAGAGTATAATTAGACCGGTAATGCTCTATGGCTGCGAGGCATGGCCAGCGCTGACGAACAACCAACAAAAAGAAGATGCTGCGGGGTATGTGCGAAGTTACGCGACTCGATCAAATACGTAATAAGTACATCTGTGGCAGCCTCGGCGTGAGGGATATCGCAGATAAGATCGAGTAGGCTCGTCTGCGCTGTCTTGGTCACTTGTTGCGTAAGCCTCAGGGATACGTGGGAAATAGGTGCCTGAACCTGCAGGTATCAGGAAAGAGGCCCCGTGGGCAATCCAAGAAGCGATGGATTGACATTGCTGAGTCGAATGCGATAGCCAACGGTTTACGACGAGAGAATGGCGAAGACCGGGCGAAGTGGAAAAGAATGAGTAGGAAAGCGGACCCTGGCAGAGGCCGGGATAAGCGCTAAGACGATGATGATGTTGACTTAAACCGTGTTAACGATTATTCACTTTCTGACTTAAATTAAGTTGCTCATTTAGTTACTACTTAATCACTTGAACCGTGTAAACTACAAAGAGATTGGAAAGTTAGCTACCTTCATTAAGTGCGCTCTACATGTTCGCCGAAACTTCCGGCGAAACTTTTTCCGAGACTTTGGTCAACCCTCTACATTCTCGCCTATTAGGGATGTGGTGGTGTCAAAACGCGCGACATTTTATCGATTCATCAGTGTAATATCGTTAATCTACTGTAAACAGGGTCACAGAGGTGATGGCAGCTGCTCTACTGTAATTACTTGATCTACTAATATCCTGGATCATGTTCAAGTGTACCCCGAACCTGTTACGGGAAAAAGCGCTAGGAATATAAATATAAAATCGATCGAATCGAGACGACAACCAACTATCTCTACTTAGTCTATGAAATAGGCGAGACATGCCAAACATGCACGGGACTACACGAATACTCCCTCTACATTCTCGTGTTCCCGCGAAACTGTCCACATGTGGAGTGCGCTTTTGGCATGTCTCGCCTATTTCATAGACTAAGAAGAGATAGTTTGTTGTCGTCTCGATTCGATCGATTTTATATTTATATTTCTAGCGCTTTTTCCCGTAACAGGTTCGGGGTACACTTGACTATGATCCAGGATATTAGTAGATCAAGTAATTACAGTAGAGCAGCTGCCATCACCTCTGTGACCCTGTTTACAGTAGATTAACGATATTACACTGATGAATCGATAAAATGTCGCGCGTTTTGACACCACCACATCCCTAATAGGCGAGAATGTAGAGGACGACCAAAGTCCCGGCAAAAGTTTCGCCGGAAGTTTCGGCGAACATGTGGAGTGCGCTTTAGCTGAGAACAACAAATACCTATAGACAAAGAGTATAGAAACACTATAGCAAAATCTACACGGGAGATTTATTTGGAGAGTCGTTATATTTTTCAGGTAAATTATAGTGAGAAGTGACAACACTGACGCGTCACCCATCCACCCAATCAGCTGGTTGGTAATTTTATTCCCGCCCGCCCGCTGATTTTCTGTTCGCAACTTTGCATTCGCTTGGTTAGATTGTTTTGTGAATTCTGTCTGATTACAAGAAAGTTGTGTGTTCTTTCTAATAAATAACTGAACGTTGTATGTTCAGTTATTTAGTTGTCCGAAATACTATTTTTGTTATTTGTGCCCCCCAAAATTATGTCGCCATTTTGACCACTGATAGAGTTGAAAAATAATTTTGTTGGTTGTGCTAATCATAAAACTAATTTCCGTGTATATTCATCAAGGTAAATGGATGTACAAGTGCAACGAATTTGGAGAAAATGTCCCAGAAAAATAATACAGTAAATTTTGTAATACATGACGCCAATGGTTAGTAAAATAGAGCAATCGACGCGGTAGCTCATTTTGAATGTTATACTTTGTTTGCATGTAGTAATATGGTTTAGTTAGATCCATGATAACTTCAGAACATCTAGGTTAACTCAGCCTCGTCTACACGTAGAGTAGAAATCCGAAATCGACTACTTCATCAAATCAAAGTTCACGCTGTCTTCCCATAACCCGGCAATATGGTGTTAAATTTTTTACTAAGCAAAGCTAAGTAAGGAATCTACCAAACTTTCGTCTTCCCGGTATATTTTCACCCAAGTGAAACTGTTCGTTAGATAATTCTTTCAATATATAATTTTTTTGTGATAAGCGTAAACTTACGAACAAGTGCCATGAGAGTTATTTACAGAGTAGTATACCTAGTGAAGTGGTCAATATTCACGCTCATCACAACCAACAGAACATAACCTACCATATTGCTAAAATAAACTAAAGTTTTGTACTTTTATAATAGTTATGCATGAATACATCTATCTACTTAATACTAAAGTCGAATCACCTATCGGGCTACAATATTTACATGCCAAATGTTTCTTTTTCTTTTCAATTCTAATTAACCTAATTGATAAAATAAATATTTTATTTTACTTGTTTAGGACAGCCTCAGATGGTAAAAGTTGTAAAAAGCACAGCTAATCAACGTGTTGCCCATGTCAAGATCAAACCAAATCCTGTTAAGATAGTAAAACTTCCCACAAGCACAGAAGGTGGTGTTGAGGTAAGTATCTTTGCTGCTCATCAATTTGTAAAGGCAACTGTAACTTCCTGTTATCATGTCACCTTGTGGAATTGAGAAGATTTCCTCTTTGATGCTGTTGTTAAATATAAGATAATTCTTACTATGAAGAAGATAATGCTTAAATCATATTCCACTTATATTACACTACTTATGCTACATTTAGGACAGACATTTTACATGACATAGGTAGACAAATACAATTTATATCAGCTGTTTAGCTATATTATAATTTGTCTCTCATCAACACACTTTTTTGTAAAATTTTAACCAGAATTACTATAATAGAGACTGAACTGGAGCTACATTACTAGAGGGTTTGGTCATAATCTCTATGCTTGGCTGGCATGGAGTTTACAGTATTGAAAATACTCAGTAAAAAATGCTGCTGCCTGCTTCTTTGAGATTTGTTTTAGGGTTCTGAACAGAAAGTGATAAAAGGAATCCAAAATGGAATAGAATGAGGATGACTTGCTCATGTGTCTGTCCACCTCTCACAGTCAACTATCTCAAAACTACTTAAGCTAGTAATATGAAATTTGGCAATGTTAGAGATCTTCTTTTTTACTCAGAGCGATTGTTCTTATGGTCTACCGTAGTTCAATAGGTTCAACAAACTTTAATGAATGAAACTATGACTGCTTATATCTTCTAACTGAAATGAACTCTTCATCAAACACTTAGTTATCAACCATTTGACACAAATGATTGCTGACTATCCTATCAGGCATTTTTCGCTTTTTTTGTCACCTGTAAGTCGGCTGGGTTGGTTTTGTTCTACTCTATCCGACACTGCATGTCAACTGCAACTAATCAACTTTTGGATTTAGCATTGCAACTGCAATTAATAATCTTTTAAGTATATGTATATAAACCAACCAGACAAGCATATGTCTGCTTCGCTGGAAAATCTCTCGCGCCCGAAAATCCGACTAAGTATAAGGCCTACTGATGAAGCAGTAAACATGTACTACCCACAGTGTAATATGATTTAGAAACATGCCAATTCATCGGCTTTGATCTAAAGTGCCATTTAGTATAAGTACATAACCTTTATTGCACAGTGATTGTTTTTATCTTTCTTATGAGTCTGTAATAAAACAAGGAAAGAGTCCAGTTTCGGTCAAACCAACGCGTTCGGCCTACGTCAGCGTATGCGGGGTGAAAGCTTAAAAGTTTCACCATGTCCTACGTCGGTGGCGTCGTGTCTGTCTATCTGCGGCTTAGCTCGGAGACGACGGAGACTAAGTACTTTACGTACAAGTAAAGTGGGGGCGAAAACCATCTCAGCCGCATTAACATCTCGACTTTGTGCCTCGAGGCACAAAGTTTATGCTCAAATGCGGAAGCAAGCAACCACAATAATTTGGTATTAGGACGAGCTGTTGATTAACTTCACTCGAATAAGTGATGAGATGGGTGATAAGATAAATAACATCGAAGTAGTATCACTGTGACTTTTCACGAAGGAACTATGTTTCAAAATCACGACATGCTATAAAGGACACTCGATATTTTGTGCATAAAGTGTTAAATAAATAATTAATAAGGACCGTGACGGGGCGTCAGTGTCCTTTCATCAGTAGTTTCCCAATCGACGGCATGTTAGGACAATAATGAATGGGGCGTAAAAAGTTATTTATCACTTCACAAGGTCCATGTTGTGGGAAGCCGCCGGCGCGGCGCTGCGATTGCCGGACCAAGTGGTCGCCACTGGAGATTCTTTCCGCCCCATCGGCTATCAGTTCTAGGAATTATAATAACAAGAATAATTTTTTTTATTCATTATTTGGTTCACATGCACATTTAATTATGTCGGTTTCATGTGATTAATTTAGCTCTCGGATCCACAATGCTTCGGTTTCTCGAGATTCTCAAGGTCCATAGAACCTTACGTAAAAACCGTCTATCAAAAAAACCTCTTGCTTTTGGACGAGATCTTACTAACATCTTAGTCACGAATATCTTAGCACCTTTGTTTTGCTCAGCCGTATCGTATTACATCGTCGTCGTAGGGATTTGTAACATCAACATACAGGTTGAGCTACCGATATGTGAATGCGCCAGTTGAATACTGCAACCTTATTTCTTACTAGTAGACACGGCGCGACGTGGCTGGCGTCCTATCCCTACCTATCCTTATTTTTTTGCGTATAAACCTTCCATTTGAATCACTATCTACAGTTGAAAACCGCATTAAAATTCGTTTCCTTGTTTAAAAGATCTAAGCGTACATAGATACAGACGGCGGGAAGCGACTTTGTTTTATACTATGTAAAGATATATTTGACGTCAGCTGAGTCTGGGTTGAGTTTCATTCAGCAGGCCTTGGATGGAAACTTAGACCCACCACATATCCTACGCTGCGCATGTCCTGACACGTTTTCGCTTTTTTATTCGTTTGGCTTATATTGAATCGATTAAATGTGGTAATTTAATAACTGCAACGTGGGGGAAATATGTAGAGTACCTACCTACTTCTTGTTGAAATCTGTGCGTTAGGCCTAATATTTTAAATGAAATAATTTGTAAAGAAAACTACATAACCGTTTTTGATGAAATTTTGTTGTGTTGTACTTTATATCTCAGAGCTACATGAGGGCAATAATTTATCCCGAAATACAGTGTAGTTTCCGCGGCAAGACGGCATAACCGATTTTTACGCGAACGAAGTCGCAAGCAAGGGCGATAATGACGGTAAAGTGTCTAGCTAAAAACACACTTGACGTTGCTATTCTTTTTTTACAGACTCCTGTTTATCAAACATTGAAGTTGACTGGACTCAACTGCACCTCCAGTGAGTGTTTTAACTTTTATTTATAGTTTAAGCTCGCGATCTGAAATTACGGGTCGAAAGAACTGTGAAATAGTATGGAATTCAAATTACGTGCCGGTAACATTCGTGGTTTCGAACAACGGGTTCAGAGGCCCAGTATCAAGTTCTTTTATACAACCCTGACAAACTCAGTTCACCAGAAACTTATACATACCTCTATATAACTCTGGTAGTGTGATCAGCCACTGTCTATATAACAATAATGGTGTAATCACAGACATGAGACATCACAGTTATTATACGTTTACTCAGTCACTACATGTTATGCTTTCAGAACTAGTGCAAGTGCCAGCTGAAACCTTAGCACGCTGGCAACAAGTTACTCCAAAAACAGAGCCTGCTGAATCAGAGGAGCAACCTGAAGTAAGTGTTTTTATATGTGCCTGGTACCAGTAAAGTATACAATATAATAAACAACTAGTCATTCTGAGCGGCTTTCAGCTCTCTCTTGGATAGTTAGATGTTTACAGAGGTAAACATTCAACTTTCCCGCGGGCCTTTCGACGCATGCCAAAAACGGAAAACGGGAACCTATTTTCTCGGGATAAAAAGTAGCCTATGTTACTCAGTTTTTATTTTATTTTATTATGTTACTCAGTGATGAGATAGCAGTTTATTAGTGTAAGAATTTTTAAAATCAGTGTAGTAGTTTTTTGAGTTTATTCATTACAAACAAAAATACAAATCTTTTTGCTTTATAATATTAGTATACCTTATAATACTTGATAACCTAGTAATTGTATAGAATACCAAGCCGAGGATCAATACTACTCGCTTTCTTGCGGTTAACCGTCACTACCCCGCAAGTGACCCCTAGGTGGTAGTACCAAACACAGGAGCAGGGGTGCATGTGCACCCTTCTGTCATGAAAAAATGTTCAGAATTTTTTTATTAGTTAATAGTAAGTATAAGCAGTCAACTCAACTATTTATATACTGCAGTGTGTGCACATACTTTAAATGATAAAGCCCATGGCCAAACAATAGTTATCCTTGGTGGTAGGCCTTAGTCGTGACTGGTCACCCACTACCCTCCAGACTAGCCGCACCGCCAAGCTGAATTCTGTCATCGTCAATCAAACGAAGATTAGTCTCTGAGTTCTGTTGTATGCCACACAATTATGAAGTGAGTCCATTGAGAGACAGGGCGAGGCCCTTGCTGTGTCTCTTGATATCTCCAAGGCCTTTGTCAGGGGTTGGCATGCAGGCCTTGTAAGCAAGCAGTATTCCAGTTGGCTTTTGCACCTGGATATCGGATTTTGTGAGTGAACGTTCAATCCGTGTAGTTCTGGTCTAATCTTCAGGATATCGACTTTATTCTTGTTGCAGATTAACAATCTGCTTGTACCAGATATATTTAACAGGGACGATATTCAGTCTTGTCGAGAGGCCATGGTTGATCGTTTTGACTAAGCTCTCAAGGCACTCTCTGATTGGCGCGAAGCCAATCTGGTGGCGTTCAACGCAACCAAAACTCAGGCGTGTTTGTTTTCCGCCGAAATTAGTCCATTCCATCTAACTCCAACTTTTCGGGATGTTCCTGTGGAAATTACCTACAACCTACAGCTTCTTGGTGTTGAGCTATTACAAATCTCAGCTTCGGTCAGTATATCGAATCCAAGGCAAAGACTGCAGCAAAAAACTTGGTGTACTCTCGAAGGTTAGGCGGTACTTCACTTCAAAGCAGTTGCTTCAGTTATATCAAGCACAAGTCTGATCCTGCATGGAGTACTGCTGCCACATCTGGGATGGATCAGCCAAATATCAACGGCGGCTTTGGATTCGGTGGAAAAAGGTGCAAAGAAGATAATTTGTGATCCGCAGTTGATTGAAGCTTTGCTGCAGAGCCTAGAGTTGCGTGTCTGTCAGTCTATAGGTTACATTTCGAAGAGTATGCGAAGCAGCTGCACGACCTCATTCCGCCGGCTCTTTTCCGCGATCGGGAGACGCGATCCAAGCGAGCGCTTCATCCTTATGTCGTTGATTTTCCAGCTATCTGCATGAGCCGCTTTGGCTCGACCTTTATAATGCATACGGCTAAGGAATGGGACGCGTTGTCTGCTAATATAATCTAGATGCCTTCAAGGCTAGAGTGAATATGCTGTTCCAAGAAGGGCATGCTTCATCTATGGCCGCATCGTCACTTACCAACAGGTGAGATGGCGGTCAAATGCCTGTCTTGTCTAATATAGAAAAAAGACTTTCGAGTTATCTCGCTTTGTAGTATTTTTACAAAGCTTGGTCCATTTTAACAGGACTACATTGCTCAACACCTTTGAGCTAAGCTAGTCCCTAAGCGTCACATTAGAGCGCAAAATATGAAATCATAGTAAAGTGGTACTATGATTTGCACTTGTAATAGATTTTTTAGAGTTGAAATTTAGGTTTTCTGTAATATTCCGGATGAGGAAGGAAAATTAAAACTAGTATAGCTTTGGTTATCCTACCTCTATGCATGGTCTAAATCTAGTTTGACTATTGAAATAAATAAATTTTGGTTTGATTAGCAATTAATGTCCTTTGTCTGAGATGATTACAGCAATTTCATAAGTGGCACGAGCTTTGTAATCTTTATTTACAATGTGAAAAGTTTTTAACGTGGTCGGCGAGACGCTAGTCATGTCCCTGTTATTGCAAAAGTCCGTAGGCCGTAGTAAATAATACAAAAATGTAACATCCAAAGCGAAATTTCAAAATCTTTAAAGTATTTTTATGATCATGTACTAAATATTTGCGTCATTGACTGACAAATACACCGAGTTTGACTTTTAATTTTTACGTTTACAGCTTGAAGAATTGGTGCCAGAACTCGTACCTCTCAAGGTCACAGCTTCTGATACGAGCACCAGCACATCTTACGCTAGCTTATCCTACTCCAAACCAAGCTACACTCCTACAATGTCTCACGGTACCAGAAGACGACATGACTCGGACAATGACCCACCACCAGAGTAGTAAGTTATGCTTTTTCCTAATGTTCCTAAAAATTACCTTTTAAATAAAGCCAACACCAATCCAGACAATTAACATTGTCGAGAATGTTTTACAGGACAATATTTTTATTTAAAAATTACCATACTGTTACCAATAATTTCTGTTTTTACAGCACAACAAAAAGACGCAAACACGCTGACAAAGTTGGCAAAGGCCTTCGACATTTCTCCATGAAAGTCTGTGAAAAAGTACGAACCAAGGGTTCTACTTCATATAATGAAGTTGCTGATGAATTGGTTCATGAGTTTGCGACTGGAATACACGGCTCTGCAGATAGTCAAGTAAGATATGAAAAAACTACTAATTATTCTTCAGTATAAAATTATGTTATACCGTGACCCCGTAATGATCGCGGTATGTAAATTAATGGGTTCAGTTTAACAACGTGAACTCTATAAAAATTAATATAGTCCTGCCCTATGCTATCTCAATTAAATCAAATAGATACTATACGCATTTGTGTACTGCTGGCGAGTTATCTTGGCCGGAAAGACGTCAACCCACAAACTGGTGACGAGTCGTCTCATCATAAAAAAAATAATCATCAATGTGAGTGCTGACAACAAATTCGCACGCCATGCTCTTCTTATTCATAACGAATATTGTTCTTGCTATTAATAACGGATTGTACCTACTAGCATAACCCTAACCAATCTGCTGGTTCCCGATACCTTTGAGTACGCATCTACAAACGCAGACGACATCACATCTATGAATAGATCCAATTTATTAGATGCCAAAGCCAGCAGGGACGACGTTCAGTCTTGTCGAGAGGCCAGGGTTGGTTCCTTGAACGGAGCCGTCGAGTCGGTCTTCGATTGGTGGAATTGAACACTACCAACACTGTTATCGACAAACGGAGCCCATTCTATCTAGCTCTGACTATAGCGAGAATGTACTTGTACAGTGTACAGCTCCTTAGTGTTAACCAGAGCTACCTATCTCGACTTTGGTCAGTACATTGTAACCAAAGCAAAGATTGCCGCCAAGAAACTTGGTATCCTCTCGAAGTTCAGACGGTACTTCACTTCAAATAAGTTGTTTCACTTCATGCAGTTATATCGAGCACATTTCCAATCCTTAGTGGAGTACTGCTGCCAGCTCGGGGATGAACCAGCCAAATACCAACTGGTCGCTTTGGATTCGGTGGAAAAATATTTGTGACCCTCAAATTCATTAGTCAGCTGCAGGCGTAGGTAGGGTTACGCATCTATCGGTCTTCTACAGGTTTCATTTCGGGGAGTGTGCCAAGCAAAGCCTCATTCCGCCGGCCCCTTTCCGCCATCGGGAAACGCGATAAAGCAGGACGTTCCTTTCTTATGTCGATGATCTTTCGCTATCCGTACAAACCGCTTTGGTTCAACCTTTATAATGCGTACTGCTAAGGAATGGAACACATTGGACCCGTGTATGTTCCCCTCAACATTGTAATCTGGACACCTTCAAGGCTAGAGTGAATAGGCTGGTTTTAGACAGGCAACCATTCCATCAAAGGCCGCATCGTCACTTACTACCAGGTAAGATGGCGATCGAATGCCCGACTGGTCATTATTAAAAAACGTTAAATATCGTCATCATCATCCTAGCGTTTATCGGGGCTTATGCCAGGGCCCGCTTTCCGACTTTCTTCCTCCACTTGGCCCGGTCTCAGCATCCTCCCGTCATCGGATACGAGAGCCAATGGATTAATTGGCTTTGACTCGGCGATATCAATCCATCGCTTTCTGGGCCTCCCGCGGGATCTCTTTCTTGATACCGGCAGGCTTATTTTTTTTTTTTTTTTTTTTTTTTATTTATTTATTCATTTATTTCAGGCAACTGAGGCCCATATCTATAAATACACACACAACATAAAAACAAAATAAACTGATACAAAATACAGACTAAAATAAAAACTATACCTAAATACAAAATCATATAAATTGTAAACTAATATATAAAAATATAATTTATTAATATATTAAAACCTAACTGGTACTCAATGTCGTTCGGCGGCACCGGAAATTCTGGGTCGCCCACGGAATCGCCGGTACACCACACCCTTCGGCCAATAATCTTCCCTCATGAAGAAATCCAAATCTGCGGTGGGAACCAACGCCACGAACGAGTTGAACGTACGTTCATGGCTTGATTCCAAGAGCTGGACCCTCACGAGGTACTTCTTGGTTAAGCGGACGTGCTCTTCCACGTCCTTTGCCGTCACCGTGTGGTGAAGGCGAGAGAGGTAGAGCGCCGTCGTCGGTGTCGCAGGGCGCAGCAGGAAGTTGGGACCGGTTACTGCGGTCCCGCGAAAATTCTGAGCAGAACGACGTCTACTCTTCTTCTGGACCGTGACAAATCCTTCCTCATCACGGTGTACGTCGGAGGCGCATGGGGGCTTCAATGCCGCCGATTCTCGTGGAGTTGAAGCCTCCACGCGAAGATGTTGGCGCGCTGTCGATGCGCGGACGAGAGCCGCGGGCGCGGTGGGCGCCGGCGTTCGAGCGGCGGGCGCAAGCGAGCGAGCGGCTGGCACAGGCTGGCGGGGCGCGGGTTGCGCGTCACGCGGCGGCCCGGCCGAAGCGCGCGCGCCGATGCGGGCCGCGTACGTGTCGGGTGTCCGTGCGGCAGGCGGCGGCGACAAAACTGCTGACTCGAAACTCGAGCCCGCGAGGTCGACACTCGCACAGCCGCGTTGAATACCCACATTAGCAGCGTCATCAGGCGACCCGATGACTGTAATAGAGTTGCGCAAGGCGTTGACTTCCTCCCGCAACTCAATTACATTTTTTTGGGATGCCTCAAATTTTGCTCCCATTTCGGCCAGATTTGCCTTCAGGAGCACAATGTCCTTCAGCAAGCGGGTGACATCGACGTGGTCGAAGGTGACGGGCGGGAGCTTATTCAGGTCCCTCGCCACAAACGTTGGCACGTCGTCAGGATCTGTCTCTTTCAGCAGCGTGATAATGTCCTGTATGCTTCTCGGCGTCCCGTCACGCCGTCGCGACACCATCTTCTCCATCACGTTGAGTGAAGAGTACAATAACACCTTGGCTTCAGATATGTCCGTCTCCGAGAAGTTGGTTTTACATATCTGCACGGCACTAACCTCGTCCATCGCGTCTAATTTTTGCTGTAAGAACGCGAGGAGCTCGTTCACAATGATGTTCGTAGCCATCGCAGTGACGCACGCGCGACAGTTTGCACCGCCGCCTCAGTAAAACACAAATATTACAAAGTCGGCAGAACACGACCTTCTCACATAGCGCATACTGCGAGACTGAGAGCTTAGAACCTGTTTGTCTGTTTTTGAAACCTGTGACCAAACCAGCGCAGGCGAGCCTCTTCAATCTTGTCGGCGGTGTTTCTATTACCAAAACTAGCACCGATATACTCGTTTCATACTCGGTTGGGTCGTGTAACGACACGCATACCCCACAGCATTTTTAGTTCGTTGGTAAGAAGTTCGCGGACGTGCTTCATCAGCGCCGGCCAGTTCTTGCAGCCATAAAGCATTACAGGTCTAATTATACTCTTGTATATTAGCCCCTTAGATTGATAGGGATCGGTCCCAGGTGACCGCTGTAAGCTCCTGCCATTTGGCCCAAGCTGCAGATATTCGAGACTTGACATCAGGGCTGATATCGCCGGACTCGTGCTACACGGATCCGATGTATTTGAATATATCTCTTCTATTGACAGCTTCGTTCCCTGTACAAATGGTCTCAAAATCTTGGCTGCAGCTAGCCATAAACTTGGTTTTGGCGACGTTCAGCTTCAAACCACCGATTTCTAGCACTTCCTTCCACGTGTTTACCCTGGTTTTAAGGTCCTGCCTAAGCTTGCTCGCCAGTACAATCTTGTCAGCGTACTTCATGAGCCAAAGACGCATGTCCTGAATTTCTGTTGAGAGGACAACGAGCACAACGCAGAACAAGTAACGGCTCAGTACTGAACCCTGGTGAACACCTACGGTAATCGGGAAGGGATTAGTATAGACTACGATGACGACGGCTTCAGCCCTGTCATGTCCTGGATAATCTTAATGTACGCCTCGGGCACAGACTTTGATCTCAGAGCCCACCAGATTATCTCCTAAGGGACACAGTCGGAGGAATGCGAAATGCAGCGGTTGATTCCTACTGCAGTGGGACTCTTGAAGGACCCTGAGGGTAAAAATTGGATCTATAGTGCTGAAACCCGGGCTAAAGCCGTATTGGCATTCCGACAAGGAGCATACCTTGCGAAGTCTCTGGTCTATAATGCGTTCGAATAGCTTCATTGCGTGGCTCATAAGTTTGATAGCTCGAAAGTTGCCGCACTCTTGCACACTGCCCTTTCCTAGATTGGCGTAATAATATTTACGCGCAACGCGTCAGGTATAAGGCCCGTAGCTTTCATCCTGTTGAATAGTTCAGTGAGCAAGAGTACGGCCCGGTTCTTCATTATATCCCTGGTTTCTATGGGTATTCCGTCATGGCCAAAAGCTTTTCCATTCTTCATACGGGCCAGAGACCTCTTCACCTCATCATGCCAAGGTTTGTAGGATGCTGTGGTGGTCGCACATGGTTGTTGGCTTCGTTTGACAGTTCCTTGAAATGACAGCACCAATGGTCCCTAATGGAGTTTGCACTTGTGAGCAACACGCCGTCCGTGCCTTTTATGGCAACAGACTAGCCCGGCCCGGCTCCGCAACTTTGCCAGCTTATAAACGAGCTCATGCCCTCCACAGTATCTAACGCGTCGTAGAGCCGAGCCAGCTTGGTCGACGCCGCTTTTGCCACCGCCGTTTTAGCTCGCCGCTTTGCTCCCAAGTACACCTCCTTATCCGATAGTGAGTTACTGTGCTGCCATTTCTTGAAACATGCCTTTTTGTCCCTTACTGCTTCCTGCATCTCATCACTCCACAATCCCGTGTCCTTGTCAATTCTTCGGCCACCTTCCGATGTGCCGAGTACTTTTCGTCCGGGTTTGAGGATGGAGAATTTCTGGTAGTGACACCAAAGCGCATTGGA
Organism: Blastobasis lacticolella; assembly: GCA_905147135.1. Classification (NCBI taxonomy): domain Eukaryota; kingdom Metazoa; phylum Arthropoda; class Insecta; order Lepidoptera; family Blastobasidae; genus Blastobasis; species Blastobasis lacticolella. The sequence goes on from LR990043.1 coordinate 11,811,244, forward strand.
GGTTTCGCCCTTTGTGCTGCAGTCGAGGCCTTCGGCTTCCACCAAGAACTCCTGGCTTTTATCTCTCAGAGTCCACCACTTGATAGACGATTTGCAGCGTTCTGGAGTAGGCTGTGTTGTGCGGCATTCTCCCTAGATTACTTAACAGTTTACATTATTAAAAAAAATTAAACCGAGTAAATTGATTGTGTGAGTAAAATGATTTATCTCGTCACCAGTGTGTGGGAAGTGATTTTGAACCCTTATTGAGTGGTCTGTTTATTCTATGTATAATGATTACTACGATGGAATGAGGTTACTTTGATTTATGGGGAGTCATTTATCACTTACTTTTCTCTATTAATCAAGTGTTATTTTTATGGAAACAAAACGTGTCATACATGTAACAACACTGCTAAGTGGATAAACCGAAAATCAGTAACCTTTCCCTTAGAACTTAACAGAGAAAAGTAACCCCAGTCCACGGTATGTATTTAAAAGTATTTAAATAGTATATCAGTTATCTAGCACCCATGGTACAAGCTTTGCTTAGCTTGGGGGTAGATGGCGCTGTGTGAATTTGTCCATGATTATTTATTTTATCCTTATGGAAAAGGGATCTTAAGTAAATACATCAATATTTTTCATAATAATTCAGAACTACTTACATTACAGCAATATGATCAAAAGAATATTCGTCGACGAGTGTATGATGCCCTCAACGTATTAATGGCCATGAATATTATATCAAAGGACAAAAAAGAAATTAAATGGTTGGGTTTACCTACAAATTCAGTGCAAGAGTGTAATTCGTTAGAGAAGGAGAAGCAAACGAAGTTAGAGCAGATTCAAAAGAAAACTCAACAGTTGCATGAACTTATTTTACAGGTATAGAATTCTTTATATTTTCACTATAATTAGATGTTAAGTCAAATTATATCCAAGATATTCAAATTCTATCCTTCAGTAATGTTGAATCAAAAAGATCTGCCACTATTTAGGAATTTAGCTGCGGCCGGCGCAACAATTGCGTCCGAAATCGGCGCTCCGCATGTGCGCACGACATCAAGTGGCCCGCTTGCCTGTTTGCCTACGAGATGACATAAAAAAAACATAAATTAGCCCTGTATAAAAATGAATGATATAGATGCTATTATAATAAAATTAATTACTGTATGTTTATTTTCAGCACATATCCTTCAAAAGTTTAATAGAAAGAAACAAAGAAGCAGAAAATAGAGGCGTGAAACCTTCGCCGTCATCCGCTATTCATTTGCCATTTATTGTTGTTAATACCAGTGATAAAGCCTTGATTGACTGTAGTATTTCTAATGATAAGTAAGTAGAAAATTTTATTTAAAATAACTAATATAGCTAAGCTAGCTATAGTAAAAATAATATAGCTAACAAATATATTTTTTCCTTCCAGGACAGAGTACATGTTTAATTTTAACAAGAGATTTCAAATACATGATGACATTGACATATTGAAGAGAATGGGACTTCTATTTGGTAAATATAACAATTTATTTATTGTATTGTTATAATATCGTTTAATTAAAAATATTCAATTTACGTCCACAATACGAACGCCCACGCTAGCACTCGCGACTTAAGACTAGTATCCGACCCGCTCCGATTTGGCTGGAGCCAACTAACCGTCAGTTGCAGTTGATACTAATTCTAACGATGTACAAAATAAAGTCGCTTTTGGATTCATTCGGAGGCACGGGCGAGCCGACCTTGACCTACTGTATTAACCTACTTAGTTTTTTACACACTTTAGTGACCAACAAGCATATAGCCCACCTGAATCCTGATGGGTAGTGGCAACTGGCCCCCATAACACCTACGATTCTACGAATACAATATACATATATTTAATATAAGCTGTCTCTAAAAAAGATGATAACAATTATTCTCTTTAAGGATATCATTATTATTATTTATTTGACTTATATAATGTTTCAGGTTTAGATAAAGGAGAATGTTCAGAAGAAGACATTCAAAGAGCTAAAAGTATGGTTCCTAAATCATTAGAATCCTTTGTAGAGAGTAAGTATCAAAACAATATTTTAATATGGGTAGCTATGGAGTTCGACACCTGTATATTTCAATATTGACATGCAGCATGTAGAATCGCTTTGAAGATGAAATTAGATATTAATTAACACATGCAGTCAACTGCCTCGTTCTCTGCCACTAGCTGGCAAGTGCCTGGTATTACCATAATCTCCACACTTGGCATGCGGATTAGATCATCATTTATCATTTTAATTGTCGAACGCCCAATGCTAAAAATAGGCCTCGTTCCACACTAATTAATTGATTAATAGAATTTGTTGCTCTTGCATCCATTGGACGGATCTCTAGAAACTGCCATTCATCTCGTGGGCAGCCGTCTTACGCTGGGATGTACCATACGTGGTCGCCACTATAAAAACTTTCCTCTCCATCAATGTTTTGTTAGCTATGTGGCCTGCCCGCCCACTCATTTGAATGTCGTGAACATTGTCCATACCGAAAAGGGCTAAGCCTAAATAAATAAATGCTTTGGAAATTAAATTTAAACTATCTTAAGTTCAGAATATTCCGGTATTTTATTTAACAACTAAAAGCTAATTTCAGTCAGCTTCAGGATAATAACAGTGACACTGACTTTAGAATGATCTGAATAGAATAAGAAAGAAATAGAAATGTCCATACTGAAACGGACTTTATGCCTTGGAAATAAACTTTAAGCAATTGAACTAAGTTATTCAGGTCGGTCTGTCTTCCGATCTTCCCGTCCCTTCTACTCACTTACCCCATATCTGCATTATAAAAGAACATTTACAATTATTGTATTCTTTATTTTTCAGAAATGGGTAGAGGTATAACTACAAAGCTCTCTAGCATGTTAGAAGAAGAAGAAGTAAACGATATGGTCGATGAAGAGGATCACCTCGAAGCTGAGGGCGAGGAGGGGGAGGGGGAGGGCGACGGCGAGGGGGACGAGGATCAGGACGGCAACGAGTACAGCGAGGACGATAGCAGCGACGTGGACGTGTAGCGACTCGCCTGTTATCTCTAATGTTAGATGTTAAAGTTTTCATCTGCACTTATGCAGTGTGCTACCCACATTTATATTTTTACAACACTAGACGATGCTGTGATGCTGCATGATCTTATTATTTCCATGTAACTATCATTTTGTTGGTAAAGTATCTCGATACTAAGTGGCACATTGCATAAATTCAGAATTTAGATTGTTAAAAAATGCTATTGTTTATGGAGTAAGTAAACTTGCACACTTTCCTCTTTGGCAGTCTTGTTTTTGATATTGTTTGCTCAAACTGGTAAAGATTGTTCTGTAGTGTGTGTCAATTTGGCTCTGTATGTTTACTGCAGATTTGTGTTAGTCTAATTGAATATCTATTTATGTTTAATATTGCGACTTTTATCAAAAGTACTATTGCCATATGCTGGTTGTATTTGGATTGATCTAGCATAGAGAGGTATTAGTTATGGTTATAGCAGTTGGAATGTCCAAAATACTTTTGCTGTTGTTTGACCCACTTAGCCACCGATATTGATGCTGACACCTATACTGTATGTCTTTACTCATTGTTGCTGATGATCTGAGATATGTTTTGTTTGTGTCAGGCCTGGGATTATATTTTTTCATAATCTTGATCCTTCTTACTGTATCAAGTCGATATATCATTTCCATTAGCATAGATAGGACCAGTTTTAAACATTTTATAAATTGAAGGCACTATCAAGCAGCAAAAATTTTAAGCTAAAACCGTCCCGCAGGCAAGCTGAAATGACACACACTTATAAGAGGTCTGATCTCAATTTTAATCAGATGTTCAAGATTTTTGTTCATAAACCGTCAGTGCATAATAGGCTATTAGTATTATGTATTTTGAATTACATACAAAAGCCATAAGTATATTTTTAAATGAAGTCCATTTTAGCTAATCAATTTTCTAGGTTTGGATATGTTTAAAATAAAATGGTAAATACATTAAAATATGTTTTATTTATGTAATAAATATATCTTAAAACAACTGAATCATCTCAAGAAGGTGATAATTTAAACTCATTTTAAATCATCATCATCAAATAAGTCTTCAAAATCTGAAACAAAAAATTTATTAAAGTTAGCAAGCTGTCTACAACATGCATTAAAGACATGAAAGAACATTAAGAACCAATAGCACCTAAAAACTATAGTAAGCAAGTGCAAACTATTTACGCACATTACACTGATATGCCACCTACTTCATCTAACAATGATTGGCTAACTAGGCATTATTTCATTAATAGAAAGCTACATTATTCCCGAGTCACACATAGGCTACTTTTGATCCTGAAAAAATAATTTGATCTCCTGGAATAGTTTAATGTGTACAAAGATCCGAACTACGCACTATATTGCTAGTTTAAAAATAAAACACACAAAGCTAAGAAAGGCATTAATTTATGACAGAACAAAATATTGTCAAAGATGCAGGCAGGCCACTGTTTAGCAGGTAGGTACCAAATATTTTACAATAACATTGTTCACATATTATGTGTAGAGCTCGTCTAGTCTAAAATGACGCGCCCCACTACTTAGTTAGTTGATTACGATATGTGAGTGCAAATATTGATAACGACACTTCATCTGTGTGGGAGCCAATGAACGACGCGTCCTCCTACGTTTGAATCTCACCGGCGACTGAATGACCAATTACAACGGCATTTGTATTGCGTCCATATTTTAAACTTGCTTGTGTGCGTTAATGCGATAGTAGGGCGCGTCATTTTAGATTAGACGAGCTCTACTACAAATTGACATCAAATCTCGAGGACGAAGCATGAGTATAATTTACTCCAGCCTTGAAGGCGTCGGGGGGGATAGATATTTTCTAATTATAGGTATTCTTTAATCAATGAGCGAGCGCCCTGAGTAAAAAAAAAAGCCCTATTTAGTGAGGTGAACAATAAATGAATGAGCGAGCGAAGCAAGCTCGAAAATTTTCGGTTTTAAGACCTGGGGGAAAACACATGTATGAGCGAGCTCGTAATTTTGTACGTTTGAGGTCTTAAAAGCTGGAGTGAATTCAATGAATGAGCGAACGAAATGAACTTGTAATTTTGATATTTTGAGTTATAAAAGCTTGAGGTGATCATTAAATTAATGAGCGAGCGAAACGAGCTCGCTATTTTAGATATTTTTGGTCTAAACAGCAATGGGTGATTATCTCAATAGTAATTTAAGGAAATCAATGAATGAGTAACCACAATGAGCTAGGTGAATGATAAGAAAAGGATCTGAAACCTATGAATGATCGAGCGAAGTGACCTCGAAATTTTTGTCATTTTGAGTTTAACAGCAATGGGTGGTCTCTACAAAAGTAACATAGGGAATTTAATTTTTCGATATTTTGGATCTTAAAAGCTAGGGTGAGCAATAAATTAGTGAGCGAGCAGAGCGAGCTCAGAATTTATGTGCGTGTGGTGTAAGGGGCACTTAAAACTCTTTGAAAATTTGCTTAGGATTTAGTGAACATTCCAAAACAATTGTGGAACTTAGAATCAGATTTTGTGAAAATCAATTAAGTGAGGTATTGACAGAAAAGTTGGGCCGTCAATTCTGACATTACAAATGTCACATATTAATTAATGGTAATTTCAAATGCTACGATGATAATAAGTTAAAAATAGAAGAGTATTAAAACAGTGTATTAAAACCTATAACACTCATAGAGTAAAAATTTTATCTACCTGTGATAACACTACATTTGCTTGTCTTTGGTACAATCTGAAAAAATGTTGTCACTATTTCTTGATGTAAAGAACGAAAATTATAAAGTCGATTTTCTTAAACAATATAGATTTTTTCATTTTCTTCTGATATCGAATTTGTTTCACATTCTATTCACTAAATGATGCAATGTTATGTTTTGTCGTTACTTTCGTAGTTTAAGAGTAATAAAATAAAAACGAAAAAAAAGTGGAGGATTGGGGGCCCCAATATTAACAAGGTCATAACTTTCAAACAACGAGACGTACTGACCCGTTCTTGCTTTCACAATTCATTATGTAGCACATAGGTTAACAAACAGTAGACGTAAGTATAGGGTTTTTAAAAATTTCGTTATTAACTTCCAGGAGTGTGAGGATTGAGGGCCAATTTTAAACAAAAATATACTGAGAACGATAGCGTTTTGTGATAACTTATTTTCACTAATTTTGTTTGTTATTGACTTACATTTTGTCTTAAAGACTTTCTCTTAGTGCGCATAGTTGCCTGGTACGGGTGGGCCCTCAATCCTCTATGTGAGAATTGAGGGCCCAACTTTTCTGTCAATACCTCACTTAATTGATTTTCACAAAATCTGATTTTAAGTTCCATAATTGTTTTGGAATGTTCACTAAATCCTTAGCAAATCTTCAAAGAGTTTTAACGGAGTCAGCACAGCACACAACACCACACGCACATCAGAATTTTTGTAATTTTGGCTTAGGTACTTTGATGATGTGTGATGCTGATCGTAATAAAAGACAATCATCATCATCATATCAGCCAGAAGACGGCCACTGCTGGGCATAGGCCTCCCCCAGATATCTCCACAAAGTCCGGTCCTGTGCTTTCCGTATCCAGTTGGTACCTGCGATATTTATCAGGTCGTTGGCCCACTTTATGGGAGGCCTACCCACGCTGCGCCTTCCGGTACGTGGTCGTCGAGAACTTTGCTTCCCCATCAGCCATCTGTTCTTCAAGCTATGTGCCCTGCCCACTGCCACTTCAGTCTGGCAATCCTTAGAGCTATGTAGATGACCTTGGTTCGCTTGCGGATCTCCTCATTTCTGATTCGATCGCGCAACGAGACTCCGAGCATAGCCCTTTCCATTGCCCTTTGGGTAACAGTGAGTTTTTTTGTAAGGCCCATAGTGAGCGGCCACGTTTCAGTTCCGTAGGTCATCACTGGCAACACACATTGGTCAAAGACCTTCGTCTTACGACACTGCGATAATTGGGACGAAAATATATGGCGTAGCTTCCTGAACGCTGCCCAACCAAGTTGGATTCGTCTATTGACCTCTTTCTCTAAATTGGACCTACCTAGCTGGACTATTTGTCCTTGGTATGTATAGTCATCAACAACTTCAAGTGGAGTGCCTCCAACTGTCACTGGAGTAGGCACAACGTGGACATTCGATATAATTTTCGTCTTGTCCATGTTCATTTTAAGACCTACTTCTGGATGTGGGAAGCACAAGTCATCGAGTATTTTGCTTAAGTACTGCAGGGTTTCAGCCATGACTACGATATCGTCAGCATTTCTGAGGTCAGTGAGGTACTCACCGATGATATTTTATATTATTATATATATATATAATTTATATTTTTTTTTTGTCATTCTGCAACTTGGCAATCTGTCTTGGGACAATAAGCCAATCATCTGTTTTGGTCAGTTATTTGGGTTTCAGTAGAGCTCGCCCATTGGATGGAAATTCCATCCGGTAGCTCTTTGTCATGTTGTGAATCTGGTGCTCAAGCTTAAGATGTCTTTTCGCTTCAATCTCACGTGGCGAAGTCCTCCCTTGTTATTCAAGGCTCGTACAAGGTCACTAGAGTGGTTCGTTAGTTTGCTCTGATATTTCTCGCTAAAGCTGGAGATTTACTGTTTAACCGTTTTAATGTTAATATCAAGGTAAATGTATTTGTTACTGATACAACGTGGGATGTTGAACATTGCTCTCATAGCCTTGGTCTGAAACCTTTCGAGGATTTCAATGTTGCTCACACTGGCTGTTCAGTAAGTTGGATTCAGTAAGTCCAGACTGGTTTCAATATGGCTTTGTAAACGGTAATTTTACTGTTGTAACGTCTGTAAGTAACGTCCTATCAGCCAGTGAAGATCACGCAAGTTTGCGTCGAGTTGCTTGCGCTTGGTCCAGATATGCTTCTGCTAAGTAAGCTGTCTGTCAAGGTGCATACCAAGGTATTTTGCGTGGTCTTCTTGAGGGATTTCCTCGCCATTAAGTTTGACTGGAGGACATGTGTCCTTTCGGAGTGTAAAGGTTACATGTGTCGACTTGGTTTAGTTTGCCTTTATTCTTCACAAATTCAGCCAAGTGGAGACCTTGTCTAGATGTGTCTGCAAATTCTCTGAAGCCACTTCCGGACTGCTGTCAGAGGATAGCACTGCTGTGTCATCAAAGGTTGCTATGGTTGTGTTCTCAGATGTAGGCAGGTCGGCTGTGAATATAAGGTACAATGTCGGTCCCAGTATGCTGCCCTGAGGAACTCCTGATTTTATCTCTCGCAGAATTGAATACTTGTTATTTTGTTTGACTTGAAAGCTTCTTTTGTCAAGAAAAGATTTTAGTATGTTGATAAATGAGTGTGGAAGTTGCTTCTTTATCTTGCACATGAGGCCTTGATGCCATACTTTGTCAAATGCCTGACTTACATCTTCTCTTCTCATTATCATCTTACAGGGCAGTACTTCTGACTCTCCAGGCATCTACCTATGACGTCGACAATACGATGCACTTGTTCAACAGTCCCGTGCTTCTCCCTCAACCCAAATTGGTGGTTTGGTATATCGCCTAGACGTTATTTCATCCTGTCGAGTATTATTTTTTCGAATAGCTTACCAATAATGGGTAGCAAGCTTATTGGCCTATAGGACGTCGTTTCTTGAGGTGGTTTGCCTGGTTTTTGGACCATCACCACATGAGCTACGAGTATCTTCCATTGGCTAGGGAAATGCTCTAGCCTTATACAGGCGTTAAATATTTTGACTAGACTCATTATTCCCTTGTGCGGTAGGTGCTTCAGCAAGGTTGCGTCTATTTGATCATATCCTGGGGATTTGCCTTCCTGAAGATATTTAATTTCTCTTCGGACCTCACTTGGACTTGTACTTTTGACGGGTAAACACATCTGTGTTGGTGATTCCAGGAACGTTGTTACTTCAGCTGTATGTTCACTGCTGAACTCGGGGAAAGGCTGGAAGACGTTTCTTAGATGTTCTGCAATAGCCGAAGCCTTGTCATCCTCTGATCGACTCCAGCCTCCAGAGGATTTTCTGATTGGTGGAATAAGTGTTTTGGGGTGATTTAGTTTCTTAGTCGCTTTCCAGAGCGAGTAGTTTGTGTCCACTAACGGGCTTAGCTTGACAAGTAAGCCTGCAAGTTGCTGTTGCCATACGTTTAAATGAGTGTTGAGAGCTTAGCCGAACACTCATTGAACAGTTTTTTAACACTAGGATATCTTCTTGACTGCTAAATTTACCTCAATCCGCGACGTTCTCGTATTTTGTGTTTAAGGGGTATGCCTTTGTGGTGAGTTGTTGCATTGTTGGCAGCATTATGGATGGTCAGGTCACGTTAAATATTTCCACAGCATTCTCGAGTTCATCATTAGTATACATTTATGTTTTCAAATTTATTTCTTGGGATATTATTTTTTGGTACAGATCCCAGTCCGTCTTTATTGGGTGATAAACTCTGTTAGGTGGTTTTACAAGGGCGATTGTCAAGTTTATATTAAGAAGAGCTGGCGAATGGTCTGATGAGAGGTCTGTGCATGATTCGGTGCTTATGTAGTTACCATCGATGTTTCTCGCTATAAAAAAGTCCAACAAATCTGGGGTTTTGTGGTTGTCCGTAGGCCAGTATGGGCACTCAAAGAACCTCTGCAACAGACCATACAGATGCGTCAAATGCGGCGAAGAGCACCCAACATCGACCTGCAAGAAGAGACTTGACACCGAGGCAACCTGCATAAACTGTCAAGGGAAACATCTGGCTAGCTATAAAGGATGTAAAACCTACAAAGAGCACAGAGAAAGAATTCTCAAGATTGCATCCACATCTACCAAAGGAAAACAGCCCAAAACCAAGAACGAAGCTGATACACCCTTGTCCCAACAGCCTACTAAATAGGTGGTGAAAACAACAAGCTTGTTCCTTTCCATAGCTTTGAGTAATTTCCTTCCTCTTGGGTTGATCAGTCTGGAACCCCAATGTATATGTTTCGAATTCCAGGCGCCGCCGCAGATGAATCTTGAACCCATTTCGTGGAAATATGTTGAAAACTCATCCGCAGTTATTGTGTGTCGTGGAGGGCAGTACACGGCCGATGGTGCAGTTTTAACTTTATTGTTTATTATGACTATTGTTGTGGCTTGAATCTTATCAGTGCAAAATTGTTCCTTTGGGTAGTGTTTAATGTTGTTTCTTATTATCACTGCCGTCCCGCCATGGCTATTACCAGATGGATGATTAGTTGTGTAGAGAGAATAATCTTTAAATTCCGATATCAGTGCTACATCGATTGATTCCCTGTGCAAAAATGTTTCAAATTCTTGACGTTTTTCCGTCAAGCCGTTGGCGTTCCAAGTTACTACTCGGAGTTTTCATTTTTTAGTTAGGCTGTTGAATATCTGGACCATGCGATCCAGCATTTTGTCCATCATTTCCATCATTGTCTGTTGAAGTTTGTTTCGCATGGTTTCCATAATTTCAGTCATTTCTTTATGGTTGAGTCTTTCTTCAGTTTGCGGTACTGGTTTCTGGTGCGCTGCTGCTTCGGAATAAGTTTTGGCAGGTCTTTGGTCTCTGGAAAAGGTTCGCTTATAGGTTTTTCATTCTTGACGCTCATCAGAATTCTGTTGCGCAGTCAATTGTGCGGAAGTTTTAGTAGGCTGTTGGGACAAGGGTGTATCAGCTTCGTTCTTGGTTTTGGGCTGTTTTCCTTTGGTAGATGTGGATGCAATCTTGAGAATTCTTTCTCTGTGCTCTTTGTAGGTTTTACATCCTTTATAGCTAGCCAGATGTTTCCCTTGACAGTTTATGCAGGTTGCCTCGGTGTCAAGTCTCTTCTTGCAGGTCGATGTTGGGTGCTCTTCGCCGCATTTGACGCATCTGTATGGTCTGTTGCAGAGGTTCTTTGAGTGCCCATACCTTTGGCATCTTTTGCATTGGACGATTTCTTCAAAACTGATCTTCATATTGTTAATATATTTTACATTGAAGATTTCTTTATTGGTTTTGTTATGTTCCAGGTCAACACGAAATATAGGTAGCGGTGTCTTTGTGGCTCTGTGGGGGACATTGACTATTTGTCTGACTTCGTGTCCTATTTCTGTCAGCTCCTTTGCTATCAGTGAGGTGTCTTCTGATGAGTGGAGTCCCCGCAGCATAACTCTATAGGCTCTTTCGCTTTTAAGCTGGTAGGTGAAATGCGCTATATTATTGGAAATGAAGTTTTCTCTTATGGCTTTGTAGGTTTGGATGTCTTTTGGCATTATTTTAATCAGGTGGCCTGATCTGAAGGTGGTTATTGAATATTGATCTGTTTTTATGAACTTGTTCAAAGCATATCTTAGTGATATTATGTTTAGAACGCCTGTCACAAAAATTGGTTCTGGTTTCGGCAAATATTCCTTTTCTGTATTTTCTTCATTTTCCAGTAAGTCAAAACTGTTTTGCGTTGGTACCGAGTAAGATGTATTCTTGATCTTTTTGGGTATATTCTTGATCTGAGGGGGGGCAATTGCACCTGGTTGGAACGCCAGATGACATGCAATATCCGTTACTAATGTGGAAAAGGCTTAAGTGGACAGTTTGGCCTGTTGATGTGGTGTGAAATATAGAACTAATTAGTTAAACCACACTTGAATAGCTAACTTACCATTGAAGAAATCTGCATGTACTGCTTTTTCATTAGCCGCAAGATCCATAAGGAGATTAGAGGGACCTCCAGCCTGTAAAGATAGCAATTTCAAATTAAGTACAGTAAGAAGTATCTACATTTACATAGAAATTTAGCAATTAACTGGCAGACTTTGGGTTTGCGCATTGTGAGAAAAGAGTTTGTGTAGCAGCACCTTACACAAGCTATCATTGATGTAGAAGAGCTGGTAATTAATGGAGACTTTAAAGATGAAAGGAAGGATATATTCTGTATAATAGGCTTCAAAATAAAAGGTTTTATTTTATTTTGGTCGAAGGTATTTGGTATGAGTTGTCCTGCAAAATACTTGACTTAATACAAAACTATATAATTATTCATACTACTATCAATGAATACTTTGAAAAAGTCAAGTGTACTTACTTCTTCCAAATCCATATAGGTCCCTACCCCCTCTGGAAACATTTCATCAGCAGCCACAGTCGGTTTCATTTCGACGTTTTTATAATACTTTTCTCAGATAATACCTGTACAGAAAGTCCGATGTGAAAATCATAAATAAAGAAATTATACAGAACTCATATAAATTATACAGAAGAAATGGTAGAGAGTTAGAGCAGAGAAATAGAAAACTAAAGAAATAAATACCTTACCTTTACAAACCAAAAGCTTTGTTGTGACATACCTACCAAACTCTAGTTGTTACTTGTGACATAAGAATCAAGTTGTGACAGTCTCGCTGGGAAGAGTTGCAGCTACAAGCTGCGATTACACATACCCTAATTCTGGCACCTAAATAAAGGAGACTCCACATGTTGGCATGTCCGTTATGGGCAGTGTTACCAGTGGCCGATATTCATAAGTAACACAAGGCCGCTCTTAAAATGGCTTTTTCACAGTAACATTATCTTATTTTATATTTTTATAGTAACCGTTGTTGTAAAAACATGAAAATAATGAAATTCCCGTGGGATTTGACTGCAATGAATGAACGCGCACGCATTATTGTGCGCTGTTATGTTCTTGTTTTGATTAACACTAGAAATCAAGCACCCACGTGTATATAAGTCACGAATACCAATACCATAGCCCTTAAACTAACGTCGTTGTAAGTGTGTGTTGTGGTGGACCGCGGGCCCTCATGCGCCGCGCTGGAAAAGTCGGCCCTGATGTTAAAATGGTGATGATAGATCCAATTATAATGATGTCGGCTATCTAGACTCTAGGGCGCCGATATATATAAGTGTATACGTACTACTTGATCCTAGTCTATTTTATAATTTTATTTTTGCCTACCTACCGATCTCAATCATAATAGAACTGAACAAGACACGGCCGGTCATGTAATGAAACCTAGCATCCTACCTTCGTATAATAAATAAAGTTTGGTACCAACTTACATTAAAAGTTTTAAGTTAAGACACAGGTATAGCAAATGACGGTACCGCCTATATCTCGCCAATCTCATGATACCATCCCTCTGGAATGACGTCACAGTATTTGTCCCGCCGGTCAAATGGACGACGATCGACGTGAATGAGTTGGGAGCGTAGTAACAATCCATTTCGCACTTTTATTTTGATAAGTAGTATTTTTAAATTGAATAAAACAAGGAAAGTATTCCATGTCGAAACTTAGAAACAGTAGTCCATATTTTTGAACAAATAATTTGCAAAACACCCACTAGCTTCTTAAATTACTGTAGACATAGTGGAGCCAAGAGCTTGTCTACATAACAACAAATGATAAGAAGCTACGTCACTTTGTTTGCAAAGAGATTGAAAGTTATTCGAAATAATCGTCTAAAAACCGCAAGATTTTCACTGTTATACTCAGCGGAGCTCTGGTGGTCTCCAGGAACTGGTGAATGTTGCCAATTTGAACAATCCACTGAAGAATACTTCGACCGGTTCTGATGTGGCGGTCTACTAACCTCCAGGGCAGGACATTTAGCATCCAGTGGACGTCATCGATGTCAAACTTCCAGAGGACAACGAGCAGAGGATCCAAGAACGGGAAATCCTCCATAGTTTGTCCTGTAACCATTGGGCGAGGAATAAACGGCAGGTTCACTAGTTCTTGAGGACTCAGCTGGTGCGCGTTGAAGTAAAGTCTGACTCCGTGAAGAATCAAATCTTCTTTTGTCAGTCGGTTGGCGTCTGCAGCTGAGATAAATGGTTCTCTAAAACTCAGGTCGTCCAGGATGACCGTTGTTATTAGGAACCGATAGAAGTTTGTGTAACTTTCAGGAGCTTGATTTCCATTCACTTGGGTCTGATTCGACGTAGAAGTGGCGACTCTAGATGGCGCCAAAGCTATCATAGATGCCGAATCGATTTCTTCTGGGATCTGGTTTCCTATCTGCGACGACACTGGAGGACTTTTACTTTGACCAGACAGTAACTCAATAAGACGTCGCTTTAGTTTTCTTCTTTTCGGTTCCGAGGTTCCTGGTGCTTCGTACTCAGAGCTCATTAACTCTATCACATTACTCTGGTTCATTTCAGAGTCTTCAATCCATTTCTCGATCCGACGATTGTCAGCCATTGTGTCAGAATAAAAACTGACCCGTTTTGTGATAGTCTGATGGTATTTATTCTGTTTGCCAGATACGACACAAAAAAATGAATATTTATAAATAATATATCACCGCTAAATATAAAATGCAGGCGAATAATCGTCGAGCGCCAAACAGAGATACTGACGTGAGTTGTGGGTTTTATGATTTAATGTAACTGCAGTGTTAAAAACTTGATAATTATGCATGTGTTTGGGTGGTGATAATTTATTATCACTACTGGAGGTTATTGAATGTTATAACGAGTTAAGTATCGGCTTTTACGAAGATACAAAGAAACAATTTAAATAGACTTCTTCTACCTGAAACAAAGAAGACATTAAACAGTTAAGTAACATCGCAAATATTTGCCTTAGTGAACCCTAATAAGCTTTTACCTCGCATAACTTAGGAATGCATTAAAGAAGTTGATAACCTGAACAAAGTTTTATTCTTTTTACATTTTTTGTTGGTAAATATCGTACCGGTTCAAGGAAAATGACCAAGTCATTGAATTACAAAAAATGGATGTGGTTTTTTACGTCTATGGTAAACTTACCGGCAGGTTCCTAAGGATTGATCAGAAAATTTGCATTTCTGGATACACAGGGACAAAGTGTAAAAAAAATATTGTAAGAAACTGCTTAAATTTGCCGCATTCAAAAATACCTAATAAATATTATCATCGATTTTCCACGTGTTATCAATGTTATAAATACTAAAATATTCACTGTATAAATTGAAAAGTTTGGGATCAGTAACTGGAGTCATCTGTAATTAAAACATTAGATAAGCTAATAACAAGCGAATAATTACTTGATTAGACGAGATCGCAGTAGACACACAGGCTCCCTGATTTTGGCCCAGCAAGTATCTGAGGATCCAGGATTGCTTCCGCTGATAATTTCAATCTCATTGTTGTTTTCGTCGATATGGGAAACTAGTTCGAAGACGTCATCTTCAACGATCTGTCTGCAGTCGAAACCAAAGGATTTAGTACAGATTAAGATCAAAGGATCTATTTATAAATATGCTAAATTTTTGGTTTCCACAATTTTGAAATAGTACTTACGCTTCAGGGACAAGTACAAACACAAATGGATAGCCAAGGTGGTTTCTTATCAACTGGGCTGAAATCTTGTTTATTTGAATGACAGGATTATCTTGCTGGCTGGTTTCTATTATTCTTCTTATAGCTTTCAAAACAAAGCTTTCCATTCCGTAAATTGGCCAAGACATCGGTACCAAAACGTCGGGTGCGAGCTGGATGTACTCAATAGAAACAAATTTTCCTTCCATAGTACAAACGAGAAAATAAACGTTCTTCTTTTACGAGTTTAAAGTATGAAATACAATACGGGAACGATATCTACTTTAGGTCATGAATAGATGTAAGAGGTGAAATAATCAATTTATGTACTTGTGATATGTTAAGAGACCGTAATACATTTTTACAACAGAGTTAAGCAGAATTGTAAGGAACTATACTTTTTTTACCTGAAAAAAAATATTCATGTATATTTTTCGCACACATATTTTTCCGTATGGGAGTGTAACATACGATGTCAATATGTATGATTGCATATATTTAATCAGGGTTACAATTTTTTGGTCCCGCAGGTGTATCTGTACATTTCTTAAGCCAAAGTATTAGTTAGATCTCATAAATAAAAGATCCATTTGATTGACATCTCCTTCGATGTCTGACGTACAAACAAGAATTTTTATTTATTAGGCCTAGTATTGAACCCATTATATATATCTACAAAAAACTACATCTTGTATTAGTCCGTACTTTGCTCCGTTTGTTTACCTCATCACAAAGCAAAGACCCAAGATCTCAGGTCATTATATCAGAAATTGCTTTAAGTCACTAACCTACCAAGCAAACGCGCAATTAAGAGTATCAGTTACTTGTGCATAAAAACATATGGACCTTTACTTGACTTTCAATATCGTAAGGTTAATGCCAGCGGCATTAGATTACCTTTCAGTTGCGAATATTATTAAAATGTTTTCGCTTGTACATGTCACAAAAACGAGCTAAATTATAGCCTTGTTTATTGGACAGAATTGCAATTTGTTTGATCACATCTTATATTATATCGAGACTACCACGTATGAGACAAACCTAATAAAGAAATTCTTGAGCTGACTTTGGGGTAATCAGTGATATTATGCAGGGGAATGGAAAGTCATTTTAAGCGATAACCGTTGACATTTGCATGGATCTGTTATCATGCATCCACTTATACTTAACGAGCCACGAAACAAGTGATTCAGTCGTGTTCTACCGGTTAAATTATAAACTCGTAATGTATAGACGAGGGATAACTATGAGCGGGTCCAGGAATGAAGAAGGAGACAATCTTGCACATTATTTGTGTCGTACTGGAGGTGTAAACAATCTAATGTTTCTTCATGACCTAATAAATGAGAGCAACAGACAGTGTTTGATGGAATACAATAAAAAGCAGCAACAATGTGTTCATATTGTTGCTATGGAACCTCTAGACTCTGTGGAGAAGATGAAGCTTCTGGTGCTTTGGGGAGCGGATATCAATGGGAAAGAACTAAACGATGGTGACACTCCTTTGCATATTGGAGTGAAGATCAGGAATTATGAACTGGTAGATTGGTTGTGTCTCCAGCCAAATATCAACCGGGAAGCGATGAACAAAGAATGTATGACCCCATATCATATTGCGTTTGTGAACAGAGACCAGAAGATGATGGATTTGCTGAAGATAAATGGAGCCCAGTGCAAAATCCCTTTGCAATCAGAATCTAATTCCGGGGATGAAGACTATGAACCGCAGAACAAGAGTATGAAACAAATGTGACGAGGTCTAGTGTTATTTGTTTTTATATTCTAGTTGATAAGAATAGTTGTCTATAATGTGAACAAACGTTAGCTGTGAATTTATTTATCAATTCGTTTACTGAGTCATTAGAGCACTTTGGCAATGATCTATAAGTCTTTGGAATATAAACACTGATTGACGTCAGCATATGTATCCATATTTGATTGCGTTCGCAGAAAGACGCGTTTATTTTTGCCAGCGGTCATCGCCCTTGTCACTGCATAAAGAAGAAATAGTCTCCTTTTCCCAAATCTATAAGTAAGGATTATTTCTAATGGTTTTGAAAAGTTAAAATCTATAAACAATACAGTCTTACTGTGCAAATATAAAATATGCAATTTTAAAATAATTTAAATCCATTGTTAAGTCTATATAGTTCATGATCATGTATAAAGATATGCATAGAACTGCGTTATTTATTTTAATTTGTTATCTAAGAAGAAATAGGTCATAGACATAATTATAAAATAATTAATATTTCTTCTTAATGTTTTTATGTTAGTTATTATCTTAAGTTGTGAAATATGTCTTTGTTTAAAAATTTTATAATTTTAATTACATGTTATCTTTATTGATTTCTTGTTGACTGCAAACTTTCTTTGTAAAATTTGTTGTGCATTTTTGTTCATTCTTTCAAAAGCTATAAGAAATTACCATCTGTACACATATAATTCGTCTTTGAGACTCTCCTTTGTTGACCTTCATGCAGGCTCTAAATTCACCTTATACAAAGTACCAAAGGCGGTTCGTAGCACGCGTTACTGGCCAATTTATCACTTGGAGACTATATTGAGGCCTCACCTTGCAAAGGGCGAAAAAATGAGTAAAGCTCATGCGGTCATTGATTCCTTTTGCCTGGAATATAAATAAACGTTGCACCGGATTATCTTCATTCCATAAATAATCGCCGCGCCAGACGTTCGGAAGAAATATAGTAAACAATGGCCTACTTTCATTGCATCGTACCAAAGGCTTGGGACTCTATTCCTGAGTTTTTTATCGATTTGCTCGTCCATTTCTATCTGGAAGAGCATTGGAAACTTTATCACACTCTCTTCGGACTATCAGTGACCCACGACGGTATCTCAGCGGTTTCTCAAAGTTACCAGGATACTGCCGTATGGTTCAAGATCATCGACGACAATGAAGATCATCCAACTCCTGAAAACTACATGACTATTGAAGTTGCTAGGATCCAGTAATCTCCTACAAGTGTCCAGTGCTAGTGTTAGAGTTAAGGGTAATGTTAATAATTTTTCCAATTGTCCAAGTCCTAGTGCTAAGTAAGTTAAGGTTAATTCTAAGGGGTTATGGTCTTAATTATATTTTTTTATAAGAATTTTCCTGTTGTTTTCTTTTAATATTTTGATGCGCACCCTCAGAAAATTTCTAAACAATTCAACTCTGAATCAGAGTAGTCTTCTTCCTAACAGTTTCGATTCTGCTAAGTCCCTAACTTTCGAGTTTGAAACACTTCCTTGAAATGATAGAATTGTACTTTATGATAGAATATTTTTAAATTATTTTCGTACTTTGTCATTTGTAGTACATCAAATGTAATCTGTAGCGTTATATTTACTTATGATATCAAAATTATAAAGCGTGAAAATTATATTAGTGTTTTGTGTCAGTGGAACGGAACATAATAAATGTCATTGTTGGTTGTTATCGGACGTTCTTTCGTCTATGTAGTCCATGGCCGACTTCGGCTTTTTTCTGCTAAGAACAAGAAAGTTTGAAAAGTGTACGAAGGTATGTATCATGTATATGGCTGCGGTGACTGCTTCCCATCAGGCAGGCCTTAAGCTTGTTTGCCACCCTGGTGGAATAAAAAAATTAAAATAAAAAACTTGACTGGAGACAGAGGTGACCTGTCAATTGTGGCACTACTTCTGCGTTTTATGTAGCAACACCGGAAGGATGTAGTATTCTGTGGGAGAATTCGAATGTCTCCAACAATGGGACATGGATAAGAAGAAACGTGACGAAAAAAGAAACTAACATGTGTGAAATTAGAATATTGACGTTTCGGAAAAAGATCTAGCGCCTTCCTTCATGGAATTATGATTCGTGACAACGTCTACTATGTCAACATTTGACGTAGTAGACGTTGACACCTAAGTTAGATAAAATAAATCATCTAATTTGAAATGATGTACAATAATGAAGGCGGCTAGTTAAGTGTTATAGAATACTCAATAGCGTCGAGTTATATTTCCTTTACATATTTTATCATTGCCAGTAAAATAAGTTTAGTGTATACGTTTTTCCACAATATGTCAAAGTAACCTGAAATCGTGGTACCCAAATACAAATTATTGTAATTAATTAAATCGGCGCATACGTTCAATCTCTCTTCTCTACTTTGTGGTCGTTCAAAATCATACCACAAGATTCCACAAGATTGATAGGCCCTATCCGAAATGCATGTTGTGGCGTCATTTCAGAGGGATTGTATCATGCGATTGAAGATCGGCGCGCGGCGGTACAGTTCCTGGCACGCGATTTATCCGGGACGGAACGTTTTCAGAATCTTGTGTGGTCAGCTACATATGGTTTTGATAGGCTACGCTATCCCTACGGAGGACACGGTGAAAAACAGTGACATTGTCCACTACGTTAAATGTTGACATATTTGGCAACCTCTGAGTCAGACGGTACCGATTCGGTGACGTTATTCTACAGGATTGGATCAAGATGACCTTAACGTCATAGATGACTGTCTAGAGCTGGATTTTGGATTTTGGCCAATGGGTAGAGCGTGCTTAATAAACTATTTCTGGTGCGCGAAAAATATACCGAAGAGCAGATTGCTTGTAAAGCTTCCTTGGCCTATCCTTTCGTTAGACTGCCATTACACGCGCGCTAATCTGGCATCCTATATGAAGGAGGTTCCACGTCGACATGGCATGCCCTTTACGGGCAGTTTTGCCAGTGGCCGATATTCAATAGTAACTTTTACATTCATTTTCACAAGAGAAGTAACATTATTTTATTTTATGTTTTTATAGTTACTGTTCTCGTGAAAATGTTATTATTGAGCTGCCTTATGTTACTTTTGAATATCGGCTACTAGCAATACTGCCCGTGGCGTACATGCCAACATGTGCAGTCTCTTTTATCTAGGATGCTAGATTAATGCGCGTGTAATCGCAGCTTTACATATCTTGTCAAACATTATTTGTCCTAGTGTCAATATTAAAGTTTTTGAGGTTAGGTTAGTGATTTATCAATCTGACGATTATTTTTGAACTAGCAAAATGATTTCATATGAAAACAAATTAATTCTCGCCCCTATGGTTCGTATTGGGACCCTGCCTATGCGGCTGTTAGCACTACGTTATGGAGCAGATATTGTGTACACCGAAGAGTTAATCGATTGGAAATTTCTTAGATCCAAACGGAGATTAAATGGTCAGCAGATTTAAAACAAAGGAATCAAATATCTACAGCAATTGTTTATAATTAACTCATTCATGTTATTGACATTATTTGCTCTTTTCAGAAATTTTAAACACTGTAGACTATGTGGATCAAACTGATGGCACTATAGTTTTTCGAACTTGTGCCGAAGAAAAAGACAAGCTTGTGTTACAACTTGGGACATGTGATATGGAGAGGGCGTTAAAAGTAGGGAAACTTGTGTAAGGCCAACAATGTTTCTCAATTTAAATATACTATTATATATATTTTAAAAGATTTAACAGTGTGTTTTGTTTACAGTGAGAATGATGTAGCTGCAGTGGATATAAATATGGGCTGCCCAAAAGAATTCTCTATTAAAGGTGGAATGGGTGTAGCTCTTTTAGGCCAACCTGAAAAAGCATACAATATTTTGAAGACATTAGTAAGCAATCTTTCTATACCCGTCAGTTGTAAAATCAGGATTCTAGATACACCTGAGGAAACATTAAAAGTGGTGGAGAAATTAGTGAGTTCTGGAATAAAGGCAATTGCTATTCATGGTAGGACACGGGATGAAAGACCACAACATGCTGTGCATGCTGATGTTATTCGTTATGTAGCAGAAAGAATTTCAATACCTGTAATTGCAAAGTAAGATTTTCGCATACTTTAGTGTTGAGCTTTTATATTGAATTTTAAGATAACACAATTAAAAATTGAATATTTTTTTAGTGGAGGATCAAAAGAAATAGAGAAACACAATGACATAATTAAATTTAAGGAAATAACTGGATGTACAAGCATAATGATTGCGAGAGCAGCAGAATGGAATTGTTCCATATTTAGAAAGGAGGGTCTGTTACCAATGGACACAGTAATAGAACATTATCTCAAACTTGCAGTGGACTATGACAATTCACCATCCAATACAAAATACTGTGTACAAAATATCTTGAGAGAATTACAAGAAACGCCAAGAGGCCGACAATTTCTAGAATGTCAAACATTAGAACAAATTTGGTAGGTACAAGATAAAAAACACACCATATTCTATGGTAGTGGGTTGGATTCCTGTCGAGGTGGTTTGGTTATGGTAACAGCAATATAAAAAAAGCGCTACTGGTCCAAGTATAAATCCAGCTTTGGCTTTTAATTTCTGTCATGGGTTTGAGTGTTACCTAAGTTACTATGTATTTTATATTTCTAAACTGAAGGAACTAAGAGAAAAGATTTGGTGGTTTCTTTGTAAATCATAAACACAGAAACTACATAACCCATTTTGGAATTCTCTAATTACAGAAAATTATAATGTGAGTGAAGAGTTGTATACAATGAAATGACTAACACAATGTTTACTTAAATACTTAACATCTTATTTAGTTGATTGAGAAAAAGTTTAATGCCCGATTGCACTAAACTTTAACCTTAGTTGATTTTATTAAATATTTCTAACAAGAAAAGCATTGGACCAACACAAACCTTAATTAAAATTAAACTCACTAAGTCACTCTTTATCTTTATGTCACCAATTATTTTACTTCTAAATGCTTAGGAAATATATTAAGGCACCAATTTAGATGTTGCCTAAGATTTGTGCAATCAGTCATTATTTATCTAATATAAAAAGTAACTTTTGCTTTCAAAATTAAACTGAGGTGAAAAATAAACATTTATGTATTTACATCCTAATGGGCACCTTTGTAACCTGTACTTTATTATAAATATCAACATCCCTGGTACATCATGGATATCGACGTCCACGTTAAATGTGCTTTTATAATTCACAGTCATGGACATCATAAAAATTAGAAAAGCGCCTATTGCATATTAAATTTCGTTGTTCTGTGTGTCAAGTTAAGTCTATTTGTGTTTGCCACATACCAGTAGTAACCGCTTTTTATCATGTGGCCCACTAGCCTATCCTAGGACAAAAACAATATGTAAGAATAAAACTCTTAAAAAATACACAAATTCGGAAATATATTAAAGTTAGCTTATAATAAATTGTGAATTTTTTCAGTTCCATTTGGGGTCTTCGTCAGTATTGCCAAGAAAAACAGTCCCAATATCAGAAAATGGGAATTCAAGGTAGATGGCAAGTAACTCCAGATGAGTTAGAACCACCCCAAAAAAGACATAAATCTACTGCTTGTGAACTTCAAGGTGTAAAACAAATGAAGGTAAAGTTTCTGATTGATTGTGAACTTACTGGCTTTTTAGGTCACACATTTGTAACAAGAATAAAAACAAATTTTCTTACAGGTATGTTTCATAAGAGCTAGTTTCAATGACTTGAATCTTCCAAAAGCTCGTCTTCATGCGTGGGCTGGGAAAAATGGACTCAAACTTCCAATTTATGAAACTCAACAAATAGAAAAGTTATTTCGAACAATCTTGACCTTTGAGGGAAAGAAGTATACATCTTTATTCTGGGAAAAGAATAAGAAATTTGCAGAACAGGGTGCTGCTTTAGTTTGTTTATTTTACTTAGGGATAGTAACAGAAGAAGAACTAATAAAGCTAGGTAGTATAATAAAATAACTAATAAACAATACAATAATTTTTATTTCACTTGTTTCCTCATGACTTCTATCTTTTCTACTAACTTTATATTAAGATCATTCAGAACACTGTTCAGTTTGCTTTGTATAGTTAAATCACTATCCAGTTTTTTTAAGTTTACATAACTGGTACAAGCTTTTTTCAGCACTTCATCTTCTGAAGACATATTTAGAGGTTCTTTTAGTTTCATGATTTCAGCATCCTCTAAATCCTCAAGCACCTGCTGAGCAGTAGGCAAATTTGGTATTGGATATTTATAAGTATCCATTTTATATACAGTGGTCTTTTTTATTTGCCAAATTACTATTCAGATATTAATACTTTATGGCTGTCTTAAATATGAAAGTTATTCTGATCCTTTTTAGGCAAGATTGAGCAGAGCAGCGGTGAAAAATCTTGATTGATTTCTTCGTACAATCGTATCCACAGATATATTTATCCACGAAACGCACAAACAAAACAATGACAAGTCCCCAAGAGTATAGAAACACTTGACAAGTACGACTGAACTGACACCCAACCATGGACTTATCATATTAACAAGACAGACAACTCTCCAAAATTACAATTGCCAAAAGCAACTTTATGTTCATGCACTATTGTACATTTTGGTTTGTGCATGGGTTAAGAGGCTAACCCGAGCAGAGAGGGACAGCGAGAACAGGCGGTTAGCCCCGCTCTTTTATCTTGCCAGACTAAAAAAAATTCGAAATTAAAATGATTTGGATTTTATTCCCAATTTCGTATCGGTACATTCTGGGGTGGGCACGGGACACACGAGAAAACTTGACCCATTTAGAATGAAATACTTCTTAAGGTGGAACCAAACCACAGTTCAAAATACGCTGCGCTGTATATATAACATATTTATCCATGGATGTTCCATAAAATTAAAATATATGGTCACAATATTAGAAAGAAACAAACAGCATCTGTTCTACACCTCTTGCTCGGCTCGGTTTTACCCGAAGAGTGCTCAGTCCTGTTAAATATGATAAGTCCATGCACTCAAGGCGCTTGGCACATTGGAACGCAGCACCGGATAGTGCTGCGGAAAACGCATCCACGCGCGTGGCTGCGGATCCGCATCACCGTTTGTTTCCATAGACAACTCCAGAGCTGCATTTCCATAGACCACTCTAGTGTTACAAGATTCTGCTCATTATTCGTCATTCTGGCGAAATTTGGAAATACGTGTAATTTTTATATTGTTTTATACATATACAATCAAATATTTAGGAATTGTCACAATTGTTATAATTTTTTCATAAAATTGTATTATTTAGGCGAAAAATAAACACGACTGGGGGCTTACCATCAGCTTTTATAGCAGGACTTAAACAGAACTGCCCTGCTTCGAACGAGACAAGCTTATGTGACATGTATAGCGCTATCTCGTTCTAAGCAGGGCCTTTCTGTTTAGGTCCTGCTATAAAAGTTCATTGTAAGGCCCCTGCTTTAAGAGCTCATGGTAAGGCCCCTGGATAACGGAACACCTATCTGACGATCCTGGAGACCTCAGTTCACATCAGCGGCCTATTTGACTCCTTTTTATGTAGAAAGTACAGCGCGCGCCAAAAACTTATTTGACCCGCAGCCCGACCGCCTAATATTCGAATTGAACATCGCCCTCTTCTAGCAATAGAATATATTTACAACATTATTATCAGTTTAGAGCAAGTATATATGATGGGCAAGTATTCAGATGTACCTACTACTACTTTAGATTATAGTCAGAAGGCGAGGCATTTGAATTAGTCCGTGGTATTAGTGATGGCTGAATCTGCCGGTATCAGAAAAGAGGCCTTAATGCGACCAAAAAGCGATGGATTGACATCGCTGAGTCGAATGCGAGATCCAACGGCCTACGACAAGTGAATGCCGAGGACCGGGCGAAGTGGAGAACATTGAGTAGGAAAGCGGACCCTGGCAGAGGCCGGGATAACCGCTAGGATGATGATGATGATGATTGTTGATGGCTTCCATACGAAAGAGAGAAATAGAGATAATGAAACAAAAAATACGCGGCTATACGAAATATTATCAAGGAACGAAAGATCGTAATAAACAAATCACTGGTACTCGTGGGAATACTGGTAAACATAGACTCATGGGAAAAAGAGTTCCAAGATCAATACTTTCCAAGTTATTACGTTTTCCAAGTTTGACATGTGTCATCCGAAATGTATGTCTCGACGAGTACTATAATTTCTCTTATGAAACTAGTATTCTAGGACCATTAGTTTAAGAGTTATTACAGTTTTGAGTTTGACACCTGTCATCCGAAATGTAGATTTCGACTAGTACTATCATTTCTCTTTAGGGTCTAGTGTTCTAGAACCATTCGTTTCAGAGTTATTACAGTTTTGAGTTTGACACCTGTCATCCGAAATGTAGATTTCGACGAGTACTATAATTTCTCTTTAAAAACTAGTGTTTTAGGATCAATACATTCTTTCTTTTTTCTTCAATTTTAGGATTGACAGCTGTCACCCAAAATGGAACTTTTTCTCTTATTATTTTGCTCTTCAGTTCATACTAGGTGAGGCGGGGGCCTTATGCTGGAGGCCTTATGCCTTATGCTATCAAAAATCAGAAAATTTCAAAGCACTTACAAAGCATTAGATATTTTGAACATACCATTAGGGACAGTCCGTGGATTCAGCCAATATATACTATCTCTTTGGATTCAGCAATTAATTCAGTACATATTACAGTAGACCAGTAGATTTGGTTTTAGGAGCCGTAACGCTGAAGGAGAGCAAATTCTTCGGATGTATGGCTGATCAAATCGAAAAGATATTCGAGCATTTAATCACCTAGAAGAGTTTTCACTCTTCGCACGCCTGGAACCTGGAACGCCACCCAGATCAATTACTTTCTCATTCGAAGAGACAATATTGGCAAAGTAGCCCCGTGTAAAGTAATACCTGGAGAGAGTCTCACTGATTAACATCGGGTCCTTGTGATGGACCTGCGCGTTAAACCCCGAGGCAAACACCGAGAGCAGTGCCGACGCCAAACCCGGTGGTGGCTGCTTGAAGGAACCAAGTCCCACGAATTCACCGCTGAACCCGTCCGACAACTCTTGGACAGAACTCGTGCAGCTATCGAACGGGCCGCGCTTGGAGCTGGGGGTGTCTTGGGGTGGTCGCAGGCTTGAACTAGAGACCTGGTGGTGGAACGAAACAGTTCAGAGGGAGACAAGGCTTAAAAAAGCGCTCTATAAAAAGTGGCAAGCGTGCCACGCTGTGTACAGGGATTCCAATCGTGCCACCAAACGAGCGGTAGCCAAAGCCAGACGAGACTACTTACGATCTTTGTACGATAAATTGGAATCGTCTGAGGGGGCAGAAACTCATTTACAAGTTGGCACGATCGAGGGTTAAAGCGGCACAGGACATCTCCACGTGCCGCTGTGTTAATGACCCTAGCAGTACCCTGTTATGCGATGACCGCGCGGTAAAGGAGATATGGCACTCGTACTTCCACGAGCTGCTCAACAAGCAGCACAAAGAAGTGCAGCCACCAGACCTCTCTCTGAACCAAGGACTTGGGCCTCCGATAACGCCTACGGAAGTCAAGAGGGCTCTTCGCCGCATTAAGAATCGGAAAGCAATCGGGTCCGATAGTCCCTATCGAGGCATGGACATGGATGGGCTCTCGTGGTGTGAGCATCCTTACCGACCTTTATAATCGCATCCTCCTGATCGGAAATATATCCGACCAATGGAGGCTGAGTATTATTTCTCCAGTCTATAAGGGCAAAGGCTCCGGGTTGTGGGACCATGAACCCCATATTAGCCCTGAGAACATGGAGGGATGCAGATCAAAGAACGCGCCCCGGCATTTCCTGTTTCTGGACATGCAGAAGGCCTTTGACTGTGTCCCACGGGAGATGATATGGTGAGCGTTGCGGTCCAGGTTGATGCCTGAGGCCTATATTTACAATATCCGAAACATGTATCACGATTCCGATTCCATACTTTGGACTGCCGTTGGTGACACCAACCCGTTCCCTATTACCGTTGGGGTACACCAGAGCTCTGTGCTCATCTCACTTCTGTTCAACGTGATATTAGACGTACTGTCAGACAGCATCCGAGATACTCATGCTGACGATATCGAGCTGACAGACTCAGGCAAGGGACAACTAGTCCAACGTGTAAAAAAGTGGAAGGAGGCACTTGAGAACGTGGGTCTGAAGATTAATATGGCGAAGACAGAGTACATGGCCTGCAACAGTGCAGGACCTCTACCCGTGCGCATACGCGAAGATGAAGTCAAGTGCACGGATCAGGTCAGATACATGGGATCTGTACTTAGCGCAACCGGGGACATCGATACCGAAGGCCTGACTATCCACGGCTTGGGCCAAATGGCGGAAGGTGACCGGTGTCATTTGTAACCCCAAAATGCCGATAAAGCTGAAGGGACAGCTCTATAAGACCATCATTAGACCTGCCCTCCTAGACTTGGCCCCTACAAGCAGGAGCTGCGTGTCACGGAAATGAAGATGCTGCGGTGGATGTGTGGAGTTTCCTTAGAGAGTAGCCTTAAAGTCCGTGACATCGCAGATAAGCTGCAAGAATGCCGCCTTCTATGGTATGTTATCTTAGGGAACAAATGTCTGGCGATGCCGCCCTTGTCAGGCACGGGAAGGAGAGGCCAGCCCAATAAGCGATGGCTTGACATCGCCGAATAGTATGCAAGGTGCAGTTTGTCCTAGGATGCTGTTGATACAGCGCTGATTGTACTTTTGCTTTCGTGCACATAGAGAACTTTGTTGGTTTTGTCATTTATATGTTATGTTAAAGAAAAAGCAGACCCTGGCAGGCAGCCGGGATTGACCGCTCTGGCGATGATGATGATCAAAAGAAAAAATACAAAGTTCAGATTAACAGTTTCGCATCCAAATCCAAAAAGACGCATCAGAATTCATTGCGTGGTTAGAAGCTAGCGGATATACAGACAGGTAGACAGACGCGGAAAGCGAATTTATTTAATAGAAAGGATGGAGTAGGTGCCTATTACATAGAAAAGATAGAAGAAAACAGTATATATTATAGCAAATAGTCGCTGGCCCAAATTATTTACGTACCGATAGTTCTAGCAACGTAACAGAGCAAATCACTTTTTAACTACCTACTAAAGAAAACTAATAATTTCTCAAAATATGGATATGAAGTAAGTCTACGCGGACGAAGTCGCGGGAATCAGCTAGATTTATATAAAAATACAGGTTTGATGGTGTCGTTATTCCATAAGCAAGTTATTTAGGTGGATAGTTTGCGGTTTCCTGTGGCGACCGCGGGCTGCATCGGCGTCCATTTCATGAGCTCGTGTTGCACTCTGTCGACGATCATGGGTTAATTTTATCCTTTTATTCACCAACTTGTTACACAAGAAACGATGTAGGTACCTAGGTAGGTATCTTGAATATAATGAAAGAAAGAAAAGACATTTATTACACATAGCACACCACGACACAATTACAGTAATAGTAATTTAGACAACCATCTACTTAATTTATAGGTATTTACTTATGTAAATAAGTTGGAAGGTAAATAATTACATTACATAGAGTAAATAAATCACAAATTATCATTACTTATAAAAACAGAAAGAACAGGAATCTACCTACCTATTCCTATTTGAGACGTTATTCCTACATATTCTGTTTAACCGATTTAAAAAATAATATTGTTAGGTAGGTCATTTTTATATTTTACCAATAAAAATATTTCTAAAGTACTTAAATGGATCTATCTACAATGTAGATTATAGGTAGCTTGCCTACATGTAACAACAAACACGGTTTTTTCCTCGGCACTCATATCAATCACCAGTGCAACACTGACTCTATATGACCGCATGAAACATGACCCTGCTCTGCAAGCCATCGTCGTAGCACTTGGAGCGTACAGAATTAGATGGATGAGAGACCACACGGGTGTAGACACGGGATTTACAGTCTCATACTCTCATCTCAAAAAGTTTTCACTAGGTACTTTCAAAGTGAAAAGGTTAAGAAATTTGTGGCGATAGATCTCTGAACTGATTCGTAACTTACCTAATTCCATGGTGACTCCAGATCCGGTCGATGTTTTTTTATGATGAACAACCATTTTTTAAAGATACGTACGTAGGTGCTTTTTGGGGGATAATTACACATTTGTTTTTGATAAAAAAACCTGGGTAAGATTAACCTACCTAATAATTTTGTCTCCTTCCGTTTCGTGATCAACACAATATGGCCATTGAGTTAGAAAATGAAATGAAACTTGAATTATGTAATTAACAGCGTTTATTTATTCCCAAAATACCGCAGTGCCTCAAGACGAAAGTCTGACCAGTGTATTGCCAAGTGATGACATGGATCAGAGATAATGGTGCTATGCTCGGAGTTTCTGTACGTGATAGGATCAGAAATAAAGACATTCGTACCAGAACTAAGATCACTTACATATTATTATGATACAGTACATTCAGCTATGCTGAAGTGGCAACGGTCCGGCCACGAAGTTCGCAAAATGGACAACTACATTGCCCATTTATACGCAGCGAGACTTGGTCTCTACTAGAGCGGCAAATGCACGAGCTACGAGTCACGGAATCGAAGTTGCTGCGGTGGATGTTTAGAGTTTCACGCAGCGAAGTACTTCGTGGCTGTCATGTAAATACCGTATCCGAAGCGAGTGGCAACCCCATAAAGGCAACGCGGGACGGCGCCCCCCCACGAGATGGATGATGGACGCTTATGATGATGAATTATTTATAAATATTTTTAGACGTAAAATGTCTTTCGGATCATGGTCAAGCTTGGATTAACTATACCAGAACTGGTCATGCGGACCCCGGGCCCTCGAGCGCGATAGCGCAACCGGGATAATGGGAACACCAAGATAATGACATTGTAAGCCAAAAATCGGTTAAATAATAGACCGATTAGGAGTAGATGTGTTAAAAGAAATTGTGAATAAATAAGTATTTATGCTATTAATTAAATTAACATCGGTTATGCTGTGCCTGTGATATCGCGGAAATATATCCAAACTTTCACATTTTGAAACAATTAAGTTGGTAGGCACCCATAGTAAGCATTTCGGTTCATCATCTTACCTAAATATTTGTTTGTATATAAACTCACTTTGATCATATAATTCGTTCGTTCGATAATGAATTTTAACGTGATACTTTAAGATAACCAACCAACTAACTGGTCAAAACGAAGGATTGGGCAATTGAACCTGCCAATTGGAACTTGGATGCTTTATTTAAAGCCAATATCTGAAAACCATTAATCTAACTACTCAAGCATTTTATGATTCCGACCTGGCATTCTATTCTAAGAACCTTTGAATACGATAAAAAACCGAAACTTATTTTTTTTTTTGCGCCCAACGCAAAGGAAATGGGCACCCTCCGGTATAGCGGTTGGGAGGGAGAAGGTAAACTCTCATGAGTACCAGCCGGCCGGCCGGACTGGTTATGCACGACTCGCCAAAAAGGGACCTAGGCGCATACGTGCTAAACACCCCCTGGGAGCACCTGTAGCCATAAGGGCCTTTCAGGTTTCATCGGATGCTACACCCCGTAGGGACGGGGTGCGCTCAACGTCACTCCTTACGGAGCATACGCTGGAGAATTTATAGCGAGACCCCAGAAGGGGGTCCCGCTGCTGTGGGTTGGGATTGGGGGCCTCCGGGGGCCGCTGAAACGGCAGGGAGGGGCTCTGTCGAGTCGTCCCGAGCCTCCAGGAGGAGGTTCAGGGCGCTCGACAGTTCGTCGGGGGGATCCGTGAGGATGTGTCTCGGTCTCCGTACCACGTGGCCGGAGACCGGGCGGGGAGAGTAGGCTGCTGCCTCTCGCACGAGCGGATTGGGATGCCCCTCCGCGACCTTGAAAAAGGTCTCGGAGAGCGTTCACTTTCTGGTGCTCTTTATGGTAAGCGAAAACATCGTGATGAAACCTGCTCATTCAGATCCAATCTGGGCCGGTTCCCCTGGAAGCAGGGTTACGGGGGTCAGATGGCAGTCGCTCCACTGTAATTACCTGATCTTCCAAGTCCTGGATCATGGTCAAAGCGGAGATCACAAATGGATAATTAACGACAAGATCATAGATTATCATTACTTACCAAGAAGAAAATAATCAGTGGATAGTTTTCCAAGTTTTAAAAGTCGGTGTACCTACCTAAATCCCGTCCGTCGTGGAGTTAGCCATCTATGCTCGTAGTTGCATAACTCCAAAGTCCTTCAACCTCACACTAAGGTCGTGGAATGAGCTCCCTAAAGAGGTTTTCCCTGGAGAGTAAGTACAACAAGGAGTTCTTCATGGAAGGGGTAAAAAGGTTTTTACGGGGTCGGCAGCGCGTGGGTGATGCCCCTGGTACCTACTTAAAATCCATAGGCTGCGGTGACTGCTTACCCTCACGCAGGCCGTAAGCTTATTTGTTTGCAACCTTAGTGGTATAAAAAAACCTTGTCCGGTTGCCTGTTTATCTACCGATTGACCTAAAGAACCAGTACCTATGAATCTCTTATAACTTGGGAAAAGATTTAACTCTATACGCATAACTCTAGCCCTAATAATGTTAAAAGAACTAACTCGCTCGCAAGGTTATTCTGAGTGTTCTTACAATTAGTGCTTATCTTTAGTTTATTTCTTACTATAATAACCTTTATTTCTAACTTTTAGTTGAGCCTGCGCAGCTCTCACACGGCTTAAATGCCACACAGTATACATACACATGTATACTTATATTTAGTAGAATAATAATGTAGGTTAACAAGTAGGAGGTAGATGAATGTGGAAAAACCAGAGACATTTGTCAGGATCTTAGCAAGTGGAATAATGTGGTCACTGCCTACCCCTACAGGAAAAAGGAGTGACGGTATGTATGTATGTAGGTAGTAGGCAGATAAATAAGTACGCAGTGTATAATATTATGCTGTTTTGTCAGTACAATTCCTTCATAAATCTAAGTATCTACCTACCTATAGCACTCATCGAAGGAGGGACCATTCAATGCAAATCCTTAAATACTTTTGCGGTGACATCTTACGAGGTTTACGGCGATGATTTTCTAATGAGTTTTTTGATTTATAACCACATTCACTCCGAGTGAACGTGCGCCATTGGGGCGAAAACCGCGAAATTACGCGCAACGCGTCGTCAGCGCGCTTCGGAGTCCGACCAAACCGCAACATTTTCTTCTCTTGCGGTCCCGCATGCGCTTGGCCTGTGTATAAGAAATGATAATGAAAGCTATTTTCGTTACTTTTGTATTTCTTTTCGTAAAAAGTTATTGTTTCATGATAGAGGATGTTGCTACTTTAGCGAAATGAACATGTGACTTAAGTAGGAGGTAATTTAACAGACAGTAGATACCAGGGTCATACTGCGCTCCCGCTGGAACTACCTATACTGAGTTTTGGGATAAGTAACTTATGCCTTGTGCCCTGAGTTTATTCTGGAATGCAATGAAAACTTGTTCAGTGAACAGAAAAACAAACGTAAAAACAAAGTCGCTTTCCGCCCTTTGTCCCTCTGCATTTATGTTTGTATTTACCTATACGTACTCATACCTAGTTCTTTTAAACTACGCAACATACGTATGTTGGCAACTACGTTGAATCACTCTATCGATTGTATGTTCTTCAGAACGGTTGCATACATTAGCCTA
This sequence comes from Blastobasis lacticolella, assembly GCA_905147135.1. Taxonomy (NCBI): domain Eukaryota; kingdom Metazoa; phylum Arthropoda; class Insecta; order Lepidoptera; family Blastobasidae; genus Blastobasis; species Blastobasis lacticolella. The sequence continues at coordinate 11,843,982 of LR990043.1, forward strand.
ATTCTTTTTTGTTGGGTTAGGTAGTAATTTGTTAGGATAAGGTTTGTATGAAAGAAAAAAGGGTAGGTAGTATTAGGTAAATAGGTAGGGTAGGGGTAGAAGGACACCACGCGAATGAAGTTTAGCCGGGCAGCTAGTACTTCCACAAAAATGACATGGATAATTCACATCCAAATTACTGTCGAGTCGAATAGATATGGAACGATTTATTTTAAACTTTGTTAGAGTCACGATGTTCCAAGTTGGAGGGTAATGTATTGACAGCGACAATGGCCTGTCACGATGTGTCACCCTGTTTTGTATTGCATATTTAAATGAAATGACAAGCAACGCGACACTCGCACGACGGTCGACGTGAAGGGCATATATTTGACAACTCAATGGACAGCTCTTCAATTCCCAACGTGCAGCATCTCATTACCGCTGGGGTACCAAAAACATTATATTGCATTGTAAACAGGCTTGCAATATTTATTTGTGAATTCTTAAATGCATTTTACTTCCGGTGTCAGAGTTTACGCAGGTCCCGTAAATATCTATTACGAGTCTGGGTGTTGTATGTATGATAAGTATGTACTTATTTAAAAATATATTTAAGTAGTTTATCAGTTTTCTGGCACCCATAACACAAGCTTTGCTTACTGTGTGAATTGTACGAGCATATTTATTTATTTATAACGTAGAACGTAGGGAAAATATTAAACGATATTAGGATATCTTAACTCTCTTAAACATTACATCGTATAGGTATTAAATTCACTATGATAAAAACAATAATGTTAAGCGTCACTGAATCAAATAAATAATAAAATCTAAAGAAGCTGATAAAATACTTGTATACCTAATCGAAAACATTTATTCCTAGGTTCTGTAGAAGTAGAACGAACGTTCTAACTTGAGTCTAGACAAATGGGAATAATCATTACAGTGTATAGTAGTTAGGTAGGTAGGTACTTCCTTTTTTACTCCAACAGTTAAGTTTCAGGATTCAGTGTGGATGCTGATTGGAAATATCTACACTAATCCATTGCACAATCATTCATTTAGGGTTGTAAGTTAAACATCTTTCTATACTTATCTCCTTTCGCCCTACTCGATCTTTTTAACCACCGACGCAAAATAGAGGTGTTATTTTGCATGTGTATCTGTAGCCTCGTAGTTCACGAACAGAGGACCGATCTCGATGTTCCTTTTTTTTTAGTTTGAAGATAGGATGGGAGCCACCTCGATTATACTGAAATAAGATTAAACTGACCTTCAAATAAAAAACCCCATCGAAAGCCACTCGGAAGGTACGATGTAACTGACAGACACACAGATGCTACATTAAAGTTATAACACCACTCTTTTTGCGTGAGGGGTAAATTAGATGTTTAGAACAATTTAGAAATCTTGGACATAATCGGTCCTATTATTTATAGCGATCAAGCTAAACTCTCAGAAATAGTAGGTTTACCTCGAACAACATTTTCTCGGATTAGACCGGAGGCGGTGCGCATAAGCGCTCTTGGCCTTGTTATACTTAATTAGGTTAGTATCTATCAGTAGACCTGTAACAATTAGCATCATCTTTATTAGGTATTTATTATATTTGCTTATATTAGACCGCCAGCAGTAATTACAATATAAAGTACCAAATTTTTAGTATAGCAACTTACACATATACATTGATACAGATACATTGGTTAGTTGCTATTTCTTCCTAAATTAAACTCTTTATCTACCTAATTAAGAGTTCTTAAACACCAATTGAGACTATAGATCTAAATGATCTGTTTATTAGTCCCTACAATCAAAAGAAGGATCGGAATGGTTGAGCGCCATTAGTCCGAGACGCGTGCCGAGACATAATCTTTAGATCTCATAAATAAATTGTGAGCTTTGTATTGAAAAACAAAAGGGGGTTAAGTTATTAGAATGGAGGGGCGCGCGTGCCGCCTCGCCCGCGCGGGTGGCGGCGGCCCTCACGTGGCTGACGCTAAATAAATCGCCTCGGAGACAGATGACGCTCTCAAAGAATGTTGGGTGAGCTATTGAGAAAAACAAATAAACACAGACTAAGATATGTGTCTATATATTTAGCTACTTGTATCCGTGTGTGATTTTGCGATATGTATCTTAATTATAGTCAGGTAATTAACGTTAACGGTTTGCCATAGCGGTGATAGTCTTCCCCTTATTCTGGAACTAGGTATATCTTATGATATGAGAATCAGTGGTGTTACCGTAATAACAAAGCTAATTACACATAACGTTCATAGGTAGGCATATGTCGTAGCATTAATCTCATCACAACTTTGATGTTTTAAATGATAAATTAAGACGTAGGAAATCTGTACCTACATATTCCTTAATGTTCCGGCTACAGAGCGATATCTCGAACATCCAAGTAGGTTATTTAAAACAGAATGATAAATTTGTAGAGAGACGACACGTACCAACTGTTCCAGTTGTGTAGAATTTACGATCGGGCCCGAACACGGCAAATACATTTGTTAATAGACACATTAGAAGTTAAATGCGCCTGCGCCGTCGGATGTTAATTGCCGACATATTGTCATGTCTACTTTGGCTTGCTGACAGTTATGTAGAGATGGTAAAATTGTTTTAGAGTTTGTTATCTGATTAATAATCGATGTAGTTGTAGTATTTATAGGAACTTGATAACAGTAAAAGAAATAAAATATTTTTATTAAGTATATTTATTATTTGTTCATTTTAAACTTGGAACGCACGATGACTATAGAATTGAAGATACCTACTCTACCCAAACACAGCTTACAGACAGACATACATAATAAACCTAATAATATTTGCATACACATATCAAGGATGACTAAACGCTTGCTTACGTTTCAATATTTATTACGCATGCATCGCTTGTGTTATATTGATGTCACGTCCATATTTTACAACAACGCTGGCTTCACAGCAGCGCGTCTTCAAAACAATTAGGCCTGCTGTTTTCGAACAACCGTGTTGTCTGAAATAATGTGCACTAGTCAAATTAACAAGAAAGGAGTCTAAATGGATGCTGGTTGGAGAGTAAAGTAAATTCTAAACTAAAACAAAGCTGTGCGCCATAGCATAATGGCAACGTAGGATTGGCTTTGTTTAAACGTCATTGTGCCAGAGTGCGGCGCGTCGCTAATGAACATCGAGTGGCGCGTGTGCCGTGGACGCGCTTTGTTCCGCCCTCCCTCTACGCGTTTCTTTGCCATCACTGAATACACTTTTCTTCCTTTTAGTTAATTACATACATACAGAGCTTATGGTCTAAAATTGTACATTAGGCACTTAAAAGACTCAAATGCACAGAATAACTTAGACAAATTAAAAGACGTCGCTATGTCTGCCGTACTCAAGAAGTGAAATGTCACGGTGGATTGCACTCGATTGAGATAGAGATAAGTAAATAGCTAAGAAAAAGTTGGTCCATTGATTCTTCAGTTCTGGAGAGAGGGATTTGCAATGGAGAATAGCCGAGGACATTGATGGGCAGCGAGCGTTTGGACCACCGGCGTCGGCGGGTGCTTTGCGGCGCAGCGAAGCGTGCGGCGCGCGAGACTCGCTGGCTGGCTCAGGCTAAGCGCCGCTGCCTATTCGATATCTGAAACACAAATAATGTTTTAGGTTCAACGGATGGTCTAGCGATACCGCAACTCGCCTAAAATCTTAATATTACCCGCTAAATTAAGTAAGACATTGCTAAGACTACATATACCAACGTTTACCTAAGTAAGTACTTTGATTGTAAAATGAAGAGTTTTCTTTGTAGGTGAGGCAATATTTTAAAAATATCTATTTACATACATAAATATTTGTAGAGGCAACCTAATCGAATAAGGCAATAAAAATTGCACTTAAGAAGGTCGAATAAATAAAAGTTGTTAATGCGCATATTAGGACGTTACGCATCAAATAATAGGGATAGGTAGCAGAACGGTCGTATTGTCAAGTATCCATTCATCGCACTGCTATTGAATACCAATCAATACTTGTCTGAAGATCTCTTGTTCACGCATACTTTAACAAACAGCAAACAATGTTGAATGTAGCAGCTCGCGCATCGCACCTCGTTCGTTCGACCGTGCACGGGCACCACGCGGAACTCGCCCTTGCCTATTGGAGAATAGAATTCTGTATCCCCTGCCGCTGCCAGGGGTGGAGGCGGCGTATCATAACACAAGGTATGTTATTCTTAGCTAATCTTTTGTATAAGTCCGAGTTTTTATAAGTCCTTTTATTGAAATGTTTGGCTCTATGTTTAGTAATTCGATAAAAGAGAATTCGACATCGAACAAGCTCACAATAGCTCTTTTTGAGGATGCAAGTAATCGAGATTCAGAAGAAACTATTCTATTATTCGTGTTAATCTTATTTCGTTTCTTTTTACGGTTGAACGTTGAATGCGGAAAAGCCGTTGAGTTGTAAGGGCTAGTAGGACCGATGGCTGTCCAGTGGGCGATTGTTGTACAAACGTAGCTAGTGATTAGGAGAAATGTCTGCGGCGTAATGGGCTGCTAGTTTACGCGGCACGTCGGCAGGCAATACGAAACGTGCTGCCCCGCGGCCGGCGCGCCCCGCCTTCTCACGTCCTCGCGGCCTAGCCCGAGCTTCTGTTATTTGCCATCAGTGCCATGAAATTATCCATAATAGCAAGCTCGACGGAAATTAGTTCGAGCACTGCCATTGTTCGTTATTTGAAGATATTTTCCGAATGCTTGATATGCTAGTCCGTATAACATAACACATTAGTAATCTCAACCACGATGAGATATCTCATCCATATTCTCATCAGATAAGAAAGGCTTAAAGCCGCTTAATTAATTTAAATTGATAGACTTCACAATACTGAGTAACGTAGGTACCTACATAAACTAACTGTTTACAACAGTTAATATTACTTCATTATAAGTTTAACTAGCAGTTTCCTTCCTTCTTTTAGAATTGCCTACTATACCTTCAAAATATGTAGAGCATGTATTTTAAAGACCGGAAACAGATAGTTTATCGCCAAACGTTAATGATATCAGTCACATGTTGTACAGTTTAATCAAGGTAACATGCCATTAAAGCTCGCTTAGGCCGCGCCGCCCCCGCGCGCTCTATATCATCGCATCGGTCACGCGCGCCTCGCTCCAATTCCAAACCCCATAAATGGTGAAGCAATAGGAAGGGTTGGATTTTAATTACGATATTTTTCTATTATTTCCTCCGCTTTGCTGTCTTATTATCGGGGCAAGGGTCATGAGATGCAATAAATCCCTCTTTTTTATGAGGTCACGGTTAACTCTCGATAGAGTTTATCGCACATCTGGTGGAAATGAAAAGGGCGTTTATTCTATGTATTACAAAAAAGAATTGGACGGATAATTTGAGTAGAATACAAGAATAGAGTTTATCTTATTCGTAAATCTGATTGAAAACTATGAGGTCATTTCTGCACATGTATCTACCCAGATTCCTAATAATATCGGTTGTGACAATTTTCGTATATCGCTAACCTGATTAACTTATAATTAATCTTGTAAGTTATTTGTAAATTATGAACACTTAGATAGGTTGATAGGTTAATACCAAATTCTATGCTGGTAAGCACTTATATTATGTGTCACCTTAACCTTGTGTAGGTAGGCACACCAAATTCCATTCGATTGAATACGTCGAACCATGTCAGTTGGATGGATGTTTGTCGTCCATATAATTGAACGACAAACAACCACCCATACTTTCGCTTTCACGGTTGTACAACTATCACGGTGCCGTACCCTGTACCTAAGTGATAGAGACATGACATGATATCCGACATGCATATGACAGATTGGTGAAATGATCCGTGGCGGCGGCGGGTAGATGTCACACGAGAACACGTTACGCCGATCAGCGCTCGCGAGGAGCACCCAGCCCCGAGCACGGCCGATTGCGCCCGGCAAGCGTGAGCCCGTATAATTTTATTGATCACCTACCAACTTCTACTCAGTAAAAAATATACCCACCAAAGGGTTTAATTGTTAATGTTTGCTCAACCATTTTCCTGTAACAATGTATTTATCAGACAGTTTAATGGAAACAATGGGTGACGGTGTTTTTCCTTCTATTGATAATTTATTGTTATTGCAGTGACGCGCTCTTATTATTTTTACTGTACGATACGAAGTGTAATAAATACTCTAACCGAACTGTTAAAGTGTGGTTAAATCCCATACTTTATACTTTACCATAGAATTTATGCAAACACTAAGCACGGATCGAAAGGATTGTGTCGGCGTCGTGTATGAATAATTATAATTCGTTAGCGCGCGCGGATTTGTGTGCTTAGGTGATTAAAGTTATTTGAATACGGCTTTGTAGCGATAGGTGCGCTAGTGGGAGCGCTATACGCAAATACAGATGTTCGCACTTAGGGAGCGGGCGCGAAATGTGCATACACTGAGAGCTTGTAAGCTTGAAATAATACTAATGGAATGGCTAAATTTAATATGGCTTTATTGCAGATTTCATGCATTAAAAACTGCATCTAATCATCGATGCTGTAGCTACTGTTTTAAATATTAACATTTTACATCATGTATTGTGTCAAGGCATGAGGGTAGTATTTTTTACAATAATGTCAGTATATTCCGCGCCGCCTTTATCAATGATCAATCATCCAACACGTGCTTGGGCCATCTATTTTCCTTTTTTGTACAAAAAACGACGTTTTTTAACTGAAAAAAAATGTTTCCTACATCTAACAATGCGCCATTATCGCGATAAGTAGGCAAACAGTAGACAGTGGATCCCCGTAAGCAAATATTGGAGATTGCAGCGGGGGCGTAGCAGAGCATGAAACTGGCGGACAAAGGTATTACGAGAGGATTAGGATAGGCATTAATGTTATTTGATTACTTAGACACGCGAGTATGGGGACATTAGCCGGATCCTCTTTCCTAACAAAGGCGTCCTTTTTAGTTAAGAAGATTTATATGCTCACTGAAAATTGAGACGACCACAACTTTTTGTGTAACTTATATGTTATTTGCAGATTTTGTCAATATTTTCGTGTACCTATTGCCTATTGCATAATGCTTACAATTATCATAAACTGTTCTTAATTATATATTGCGAGTAATTAACCACCTCCAAGACTGGTAGAGTCTATTTATAAAAAGAGACGCTAGTACACTATTTTATAGTAATCTTTTTATTTATCCTAGGTGGTTCCAAAAATCGCCTCGCCTTGACCGGTGAGTGTGGGACTAGTTTGTAGCCCGTTCGTAGCCATTAATCTGTAGACTGTTCAATTTGTTCTGCGAGTATCCTAGATGGTTACAAAAATCGCCTAGCAACGCTTTGGATTCTTGACCGACGGACGTTGGCCCTAGCGCGTCCATATATTTATTTATCCGTCATTCAGACCATCAATCTGTTCTTAGTACATATATAGTTCCGACAAAAGAACATACGAACGACTACGTTTATTCGACTCCTACCTACGCTCGCTAGCGACGCCCCCGTCGGCCGGAGTGGGCAAAAACTGGTGATTCAATATACGAGTACCTAACCAGGAATACGATAATTCCCCCGAGCGACCTACTTCGTAAGGACCTGCATCGTTTGCCTGCACATCGCAATTCCCGAGAAAATCCTCCGATATTGATGATCTAAAGAACTAACTAGGTACAGTTACATAAAATATGTTTATGAAGAAGTTTGTACCTACCAGTCATTTTTATGAGTTTAGTCGCAGACTGAGCGAAACCGAGCGAGGATTCACGCTTGCGCCAATCTACGCGGCGTGCTACGGCCGGAAGGTTGGCAACGATCAATATCTCAGGGAGAGGATGAAAGTACCGTAGAGTACATAGAGCTACGAGTTTACGTGATACTTTTTGTATGGAAAAGAGTATCTCTCCTGTGGAATATGTAGCGCACCTATTGGTACGAAATGCTACGCAATTATTATTGACCACGTTACAATGTAAAATTATACATAGTTGATATAATTTAGGAGTAGGTAGGTACTTACATTAAATTATAAAGAAAGGATTTTTTAAGGTAAACAATACGGGATTTAGGTTTAGGAGCGTCGGTGGCCGAGTGGTTAAGGTATCCGACTCGTAAGCGAGAGGTACCGGGTTTGAATCCCACTGCGACCACGTACCAATGACTCTTTTCTTCACAATAGAGGATTTTTATTGCAGACCACAAAAAATAACGATGTGGTGTTAATTTTCATTGCCTTTATAATTAAGTTATTCTACGATGCAGTACTTATTGCAAAATTGCAGAGTTCTAGTTGTACTTGGCTTACTTAATTATTAAAGCTTTAAGCTACCACAGTATACCGAAACTTTACATTAAACAGCACCAGGAGAATGACTACGTAATCAAAAGGGGTAGGTGTGCAAAAAACTCTACTACAATACAAAAAATAAGAAGGAAAGTATAACAAAATTAATAATCAACATAAATATATCTTGTTTACAATTGTATTATAGAGAAAAAAGAGAATAACTTTTCTCTATACCATAAAAAGTACTATCTCTCGTTATTCTCATAGATTTTTTTTTAAATGTACTTCATATAACCTTAAAGTAAGCAAAGCTATGTTACGGGGGCTCGACAACTGATAAACTACGTAGATGCTATTAAATAGATACTTATTATAAAAGCAACATCCAGAAATTAAAATATCAGTTCTGCCGGGAATCGGGAATTCTTGCGTGGCAGACCGGCATAATATGTTAACCACTGAGTCACTCAGGTCGTCAACAAAATATACTTCCATAAATGTTTTAAACGGGTAAAATTGATTTGAAACTAATATGACAAATAAATACTAATAGTATGTGTCACTCGATAGTCTTTGCCTACCGCTATGGGATACGGGCGTGAGTGAGTAGCTATGAAGGTATGAATAAATATAAACGCCTAGGCCCCCTAAAGCATACATTGAATATAATCAGGGGATCCGCTCGCTCTGTAGCTGACTGTACCTCTTTAGACCAATAGTCAATAACCCAAAATAATTCATTGGTCGACTTGAGCCTGCTCCATTAGGGAGGGTTTTGCCATAATTTTTACGCTTAGCAGGCGGATCGCAGTGTTGAAAACGCGGCTGCTCATTATCTAGTCTGCAAAGGTCTTCCTCGTTTACTTATTGCCCCGTTCAGTCCAGGATATCTTCAAACTAAGGGGAGCAAGTTGAAGTAGGTACCTGTAGATATGCCTTTTGAAGACGCTAAGTTGTTGAATAAAGGAAAGACTTCGGGATGGGAGCTCATTCCACATATTGCACGTCGTGTGGTAAAATGGATCGCGATGCAGGTACCTACGTGAGTTGAATATTAGGCATCGAGATAATGTGGATGCAGTCATCCTACCGTCCTCTGACCCTCTGGTATGATGGTGGAAAAGTGACGGCGGCACCAAACGTTCCACGTAGTACAGACGGAAGAGAACACGAACAGATACACATTTGATTCTTTAGGGGGTACACTAGCCCGTAGGACTCAATATGGGGTCATCCCCATTCGCAAAAGTAGAAAGGAGTGTTTATGATCTACTAGAACAAAAAGTCCTGCGAACGTTCAAAGAGACTGATCGATTTCTGAACGGAGCTGGGCTGGTTAAATTAGCACGCCTTACTTACTTACAAATGACCTGATATTCCAAATCATAGTCAAGGCGGACCCCGGGCTCTCATGCGCGAGAGCACTACCGGGATATTATCGCCAAGATGACCACCATTTACGTACAAAATACTAAACCAAAGTTCAAGAGCGGAAAAAGGGAGCCCATAAATCGAAACCTAAGGCTGGGGGGCAACCAAGGCAAGGCAAGGCTCGGTGCTGACTCAAACTTTGTTCCTCCTTCATTCCAATGATATGTAGTCTATTGACAGCATTCATTACTATGCGGATGACAGTACTGGAGACTTCTCATCTCATAAACAGGTCGATATCCCTCAGTCAATAGCAGAGAAACGTTACGAACTATTTGTGTCTAAAATCGAGTGCACCCTAACAAGTCTTTTATTGGGTACGACTAAAGCTAGACCAATTTAATCCCACAAAGACACAAGTATGTGTTCACCGCCAAAAATCTCCATTTGTTGTGGCTCTTCGATTGCTGGGCAAACCAATTAAAAGTTCGAAGAGCATTGAATTGTATCCTTGGTTTAAATATTGCCTTAGATCAGCCATCAGCCAAATATCACCACTAGAAATGTTGAATTTCACATGCAATTAGAAGACAAGGTTAAGCTGGGTGTGCTAACATATCGAATATACTTTACATCGGCCCCGGACCCTCTGCTATAGGTAAGGCATAGTGTGAGAGTATTGCTCTATGAGCACAAGCATCACCTAGGTATCTTCTAGGCACGCAGGCTTCTACATCTTCGACCTCATCGTCGCTTTCCATCAGGTAAGTTCAGGTCAAATGCAAGCCTATTGGCAATAAAAAAAAGCATACCAGCTTGGTCCTTTTTATGCAGATCAAGCCTCACAAGTAATATCGAGCCTTTGAACCAGCAGATAGAATTTGTCTCCCTTTGCGTATTCTGTTGCTTATCTATCGCTGTCGTGTTATCTTACATAGTATATTCTATTTCGAAAGAACGATATATAAAGGAGTAAGTACAGTAAATAATTAAGTCACAAATAACGCACCACGTACCTAAAATAAATATTAATTATACAAGAAGCAGTTAATGGTTTAAGTAAATACTTAAACCATAAACCCTAATGCCGAAAAAATAACTTCTCATATTTTTAACGTACCCAATCCATTCCAAGTATGTAGGTAGGTACTTAATTGTTTTTAGAATGTATGACATAAGTATTAACTTGTATCCGATGTAGGCGACAAAGAATATTTGACTAAATCGGTAAAATATGGAGCGATAACGCACCGGCATTAATCATCAGACACGCGTGAAATCGAATTACCGTTCACCAGTAGCAGGCGCAGAGAAAGGGTTGCTATTCCGCGTGACCAAATCCCCTATGTTGTATATTTGTCCCACTCTAACCTACGACGTCCCGCTAACAACAGAGAGAAACAAACTCTTCCTACGGACATTCACCGCAAATCAAGAATTGTGCAAATCGAAAATGCAAACAAATGTAGTCATGAAATTGGTTTTGTGTTGGCGATAAAATAAGTTATTATACGTAATGAAAATGTCACGGCTTACAATCCCTTTCTAATGGAAACCAATAACGTTTGTGAGTTTTCCCAAGTGAATGTGGGAAATAGGTGCCCCTTCAAAAGTAGGTCAGAATGTCATTTTGTTATAGTATAAATATGTCGAACACTTAAAGCTATGTTTTCTATTATACTACCTACCATACACATCTGCACAGCCATTACCTAAATGAGATTTCGTGCTGAAATGAAAGGAAAATGAGGGGTTTAAAAAATAATCTCGGTATTGACGACGCTTAATAAGAGACGCTGCAGACAGGACAAAAGTGCAGTTTGAAAACGGTGCGTTCACGTCAAACATTAATCCAGAGATTGACTCTACAAATGGGGGCTCGTTTTAATTAGGGCGGCGGCCGCGTGGGCGGACGTGGCCATCACAATGCGCGTGATTGACACAAATTACCTCTAATCGAGGACTCCGCGCGGATGCGAAATCCATAAATCTAAGTCCTTTGTTGGCACTTGGCACCAACGTGCCATTTCAATTTACAACACATCTTTCGAGTTTTTGTGAGCGCCATGTTTATCTACCTGGCAGCATTTCTAATCGGACGTATACGCAATCATATTAAACTCAGAGCTAATTAATAAAAATGTTATGTCTGATATCTATAAATACTTACCTGAATAAAATATAATTCAAAAAAGTAAGAAGGTAGGTGCACCATGAACCTAATTGTGTAACTTATGCATTGTGAACACCAACATTAGATGAATAGCTTTTCGAAATTCAAGATGTTAGCTATACATTTACAGTAAAGGGTTGGATACATTTTGTGCTCAATTTAAAAATAAATTTAATTGTATTTTAATCCGAGCGATAAACGTCAATCAAAGCTCTCGGCGCGGGCGATACTCGCTCACGAGAGCTCTACGTGTCGCGCCCCCGACCATTCAAACAGGATTTTCGAGCAAGGGTGAAATTAAAATGTCAAAATAGTAGCGACGCAGTGCGACGTATTTGTCTCCGGCTTTATCAGACGCCATTGTGTATTCCGCGTTGTAAAGCTCACATGAAAAACGATACCGTTTAAGCCACCCTTTATTCCTCTAAAAAAGTATAAGCTGCTATGACTCCCTTTACCTGTAACTTTTTAAAATTTGATCTTAAAATGTTTGTTTTTATTATACAGCTTCTCGCTTCCTGGAGGATAAACGAACTTATAAGATCGACAGGCTACAATATTTGCTGTGTTTATTAATAACTTTAGGCTTATAAGCTTTATGATTTCATCGCAAAGAGCGCTCACAGAACAGTATGCACATTCCTTGAATTTTGCTCTCCTATTGTTGCTTTGCATTTATTTGTTTGGCTATTGAAAGGCGGAGTGGGCACGCAGCGAGGGATCGGAGGGCAAATAAATAATTACACGCATTCTGCAGATACTTGCTCCGGGCAGCAGCGCTATTGTCTGGCGACAGGGGGCGCGCGCGGCAGCGGCACATTGCGCCACCACTGTGCGACAAGCTGGCTCTACTAATTTAGAGAAATTAGTGAGTGACTAACTAATGCTATGCGTAATTAATTTTAGATTATTTTTAAATATCGGCAGCATTACATTGCCTGTGCCGTTACCCGCAACACATGAGTACCTGCTCTATGTTCTCTATCTTAAGGTCTAAATAAAGCTCGCTCAATCTATTGTATATTAATTAACCAAAAATAAGATTAATAGATAAAAGTTATATTAGTAGATACCGGTATCCATATTTATTTTAGGTTTCCCATTTATACATATTAGACAGATTTCGATAATGACGCTCATGTCTCTGTTCATCCGTTCGAGTAAAATATGTACACATATCCGAGAAGTCATCAACAAAGAAAATTGATGGGGGCTGTGAAATAAACGTTTTTATGCCTGATGACGTATTTTAGTGTGTCAATTAGAGTTCTGTATGGCGACTGCACAGTATGGGGCGGCGCGCGCGGCGGGGGCCGCCCGGCCGGCCGCCCCGCGCCCGGGGCGTGCTCGCCCGCCGGGTATTCTGCAACACAGTTTCAAGTGTTTAACACTTAGCAATCTCAGATACCTATTTTATAGGTAGTGCGGCAATATCTAAGTATTAATAGAGTATGCAAAACATGGCAGATACACCGAATCATGAAAGTACCTGCGGAGGTCCTTTAGTCCGATGATTTTTGGTTCGGAATATTACAAACGATTCGCAACAAAAGCACTTTTAATTATTATTACTCCGTGATTTACGTTACCATAGCAACAAAGAGAATAGGTACACAATACACTTTTTATAGTCACTAGTCGAAAAAGCAATTATGACGTTGTTGGTCGCAGCGCAGCACCATTAACATGCAGCGACCTGCTGCGCCGTACTATAATTACGCCTCAGGCACAATTTCCAGGCCCTTTGAAAACGATAACACGGAAGCTGCGACGAAAACTTAAAAAACTAAGTAAGTATTGTTACTGTAATGCATTTGGGAGTAAATATTGAGTCGGCACAAAGCGGGGTCCGACAACCCTTGAATGGAGTCCGCGGGGTGCCATTACGCGCCCAAAGAGTTGGGTGTCGCCGACGCGGCCCGCCGACTTGTAAATCTAATTAAAATATCAATATGTTCACCGGGGCCGCGTCGACAATTTGATTTCACGCTTTGCGCCCTCCGCTATTCACCCGACTAAAATTGAATTCAATATTCACAACACTGCTCTCTTCATGTAGGTACGCTTGAACAAGTTTTAGCCTAAGAAAATAAGACTCGAAAATTGCTAAGTCCACATCACCACTATTAACGAGTTTTTGAAGGAAATAATTATATGCTCTAAAATATTGCTTACGATATATAAGTAAACAATATTTTAGAGCATATAATTATTTCCTTCAAAAACTCGTAAATTTTATCCATTGTCACGATATGTCAGAGGACACAATAAAGTCAACGATGCTATGAAACTGTCATACATGCTCTAAAATAGTCGCTGTGTCGTCGCACAATCCAAATCCAACCTACCCACCCTTACTTTTTCCGTAATATAAAAGGTCCAGGTAGCAATACAAACATCTATAAAAACGTGATGTATCAATCGGCTTTTTGTCAATGTCGCAAATTCACACAAATCAAACATTGAAGTGTTAAAAATTCCTGATGACAATAACTTTGCAGAATCGCACGGCGGGAGTTAGCGAGATGGCATTGTGACAGGGATCATTAGTCAGCGAATGTCACACGGATACCTTTTCTATTTCTATCGCTTGCCTTTCGGGTACAAGAAGGTGAACTCGTAAACAACTTGGAGCTGATTTATGACTGCCTGCGACACGAGTTCAAATAAGTTCTCTTTTCACCTGTTTTTGTTTGTATATGTTAGAAGAATAGGTACCTAAATTAAGTTATCAACTTCAAGATTACCTATCTATCTATACATATAATAAAACAGTAAAAGAAGTGTGTCTGGAGCGTCGGTGGCCGAGTGGTTAGGGCATCCGACTCGTAAGCGAGAGGTACCGGGTTCGACCCCACCTCGGCCATGTAATAAAGACTATTTTCTGAGTTATTTACATTAGTTGTATAGGTACAGTCGAGTTCATTAATATGTGAGCATTACCAAGGCTTCAAATATAAATGTACATGGAAGGGTACTTATATATCTGAGCAGATTCATCAATCAAACATATGTACATTCAGGCGACTGAATGTGTAACCATTATTCAATCTGGTCAGGTTCACGGAGATCAGATGGCAGTCGCTTCACTGTAATTATCTGATTTACCAAATCCTGGATTATGGTCAAGGCGGACCCCGGGCTCCGTCCGCGAGAGTACAACCGGAACATTAACGCCGAGATGAGTAAAAGAAGTCTGAACATTGAATAAATTTACAAAAAGTAATTTAATAGTAATGAGCAGTTTTCCAATAGGTATCTAAAGCATTCCTAACCACTCACTAAATAGCGCCTCTACAATTTTGGTAATTGATAATCGCTTGAAATAGGTTCTTAGCAAACAGGATATAAACACTGGGTACGTTGTATTGGATAATATTGTATTTGTCAATAGTTTTTAACCACTTTAGAGGTTGTAATAATAATGGTACATAGTGCCAACTTCTATAAATATTTCTTTTTACACTTCGTTAAACCTTTAACAGTTTTTAATATAAACATATTAATAAACATTTTATTTTTAAGTTTATTATTAGTTGGCTGCATGAAAACACTGCCACCATCATACATATGTATTATAAAAAGATTATCAAAATTGTAGTAACCTACTGGAAAACTCCTCATAGAATAAGAATTTTGAATTGTTGTCTGTCTGTTTGTACACGCTAATCTCCGGAAATACTGAACGGATTTTAATGAATCTTTTTTGTTTTCTAGCTATTAAGCCTGGGCAACATATAGATTTTAGAAACTTTAACACCTGATGTAGGACCATAATAGACCACCTAAATCCAAATAAGAAATATGGAAATGACGCCGAATAGAATTTGATGGGGTTATCACAGTTTAGAGGCCACCTTAAAATCTAGGCCATGTTTCATCTAATTCGGTTGCGTAGAACAAGAGATACAGCTTGACCTCTCCGTAGTACTAGCTTTCATATATTAGGGAGGTCATTTAAAATGATTACTCGGGGAAAAGATAAACTGCCCTAAAACGATATGTGGCTTATGTTTTAAATGCATAAGAATAATCAAAGTTAGTAATTTAAGCACTTTTTAAGTATTTAGGGCTAAGTAAGAAAAGCTTAAGTAAAGTAGCAATGATTTGTATAATGTCGTTACGGCTGTATCACGCGAACGAGTAACACTAAACGACAAATGTTACAACGCGCGGCTGGCGCAATATTTCATCGCTCCTTTCTCGCAAAAAGCGAACCCTTTTTTTGTTTTCTATTACAATTGTCACCCTTTCACTTCTATTTCAATTAAATAATGTCTGGTCATTTGGGGCGGGGTGCGCGGGTCGCGTCGCGCCTCCTGCGCCCGCGCCCTCGCGGAGTGCGCGTCATCCTGCAAGCACATTAATCACCGCCATTATTAAACTTGTTATTGTGTTCATTTGAAGATAACGCTTTATAAACGGTGCCGTCCGCTCCTAACAAAATAAGCTGCTGTAACGACGTGTTCGCGACCCTAGTGAAGAGTGTTGTAAAAAACTGGCGCTTGATAAATGATGCTACGTTCGTATCGATAACAACAAATCCGCTTATGGCCTACTAACTGTTCTCTTTGATTTATGATGTGTTTAGATTTAAAAATCTTATATTCAATATTAAATAAAGTAAATTATATTGCAGTTAAGATCATCAGGTAGACCATGTGTAAGTAAGTACCCTCTTCGTTGGATCTACGCGAACCTAATTGTCTCAAAACAAAATAACAATGTCGATTAATCTATAATTAGTACAAATACCTGACTATTGTTATTCCCCTAATACACTTTAACACATACAAAAACCAAAACGAAATACTAATTGGATCGTACAAAAATCCCCTCAACGTCATGCATAAATTTGAGACAGGAATTACCTATAATACCGGTCTAATGACGTGATAACATTAGATCGATCTAGCGATTGATACGTAACCGATGCAAAAGGCCGCGGTAAAACCCGTAGGTAAAAACCGGTACGGGGAATGGATCACAGAGTCACGGACAGGTTCGTGTGTGCCGTGTGACGTAACCGCGCCTCGGCCTGCGCCGCCGCCGGAGACGCCGGACAGTCACGCCGGAGGTATTTCCGTGTCAACATGGGTTTCGGGCCATTTTTCTCGGGGATCTTTCGTTTAATTTAATTATCGGTGTCATTATCACAGCTAAATATCGATTTGCCCACGTTTATGATGCAAATACGAACCTCAAGTATATTTATAAATGGTCTTACTTTGGATTGTATTTTAAATTGTTATTTTGTTCTAATAATCATACTACTCTCATCCAACTAGGCGAAAACCTTATGACCTGCTGCGCGCGTGAGACTTCTGTAGAGCTGCGCGCGTCTGGTGTGACCCACAGAAGTGAACCTTCAAGGCCACTTTGTTGACCTGATTACCTAAGTTACTATGGTTAGAATTTTAACATTACTAGTACGAAATTTTAATTAAACCAATGAATGTGAAGTTCTTGAAAACTATGGTAATTGGTGTAGTAAGTTCATCTAATATGCTCTTATAAAATAAGGAATTAATGTTTGAACGTATTTATGTCTTATTAAATATGATTACCGTTTATGATGACTGTTAAACGGTACCTTGTTTGGCTTTTTTATTACAACGACGACGTAACTAACAGGAAAATAACGACGAAAGCGAAAGTATTGACTTGTTTCGTAAATTTTGTTCAAGATTTAGCTCGAAGCAATGGTACTTGGCCGTGTGGTGTCCGGCAGAGTAGAATAGCACCAACCCCTTACACTCATGGGTGTCGTACAAGGCGACTAATGTTTTCGAGGCAAAAGATCAAGAGTCTCCGTAGTCTCCGCGTCGCGAGGCCCTCGTGAGAGTGAGGAGGTAGCATTAGGTCAGTGAGATCCTAAGATCAGATATTTTACGAGATAAGTACGTACAATTTTTGACTTAACCAGAAAAAGGAAAGAACTTTATATGATGAGATAAGTGATACAAATTAAAATCAAACTATATATAAACAAAAACATTTTATCAGACAAAATGCGTCTCGCATAGCAGAATACTCAGGCACGAGTCCCTGAGCATACGGAGTGTGCGTTCACACGATCCGTATGATTAAATACCACAAAATTAAGACACGAGTACGTAAATTCTGATGGCTTAAAAAATTTCGAATATTCGAATTTTACCTAAATTACTATTCGAATATTGAAATGAGGCGAATATTCGAATAATTCAAATATTCGATTGCAAGCCCTAGTCAGGATAAAAGGTAAGATAAACATTGGCTATAATATTCGAAATAGGTACTACGATGAGAATAACTACGATACATATCCTGACGACCTAAGTAGTTCAGTTGGTTAACATGCCAGTCGCCACGCAGAGGTCACGGGTTCGATTCCCGGCCGCGCAGAAATTGAAATGATACATTTTAAAGTATGTATAATAAGGGTATTAAGTAGTTTATCAGTTATCTAACACCTTTAAATACAAGCTTTGCTTACCTAGCGGCTATATGGAGCTGTGTGAATTTGTCAAAAAAAAAATCTAAAACCAAACATCTAAAAATACGCGAAGCGTTTGAGCTAGATACTCGTAATTTACTCCTTCACTATTTTTCGTAAAAGCTTTTGACCTTTCCTAACATGCAATATTCCCTGGAAAAAATTGGATAGAGTAAAACATACTGGGACTGCAAAAAAAAAAAGAGGATATACTATGACATTTGATTTGTCTAGGAATTTCCGCTGTCGCAACCAGCTGAGAGAGCGCTCGAGGCCTCGCGGAGGCTTGCCCACTTCGCCGAACCGGGTAAAAGCCTACGTTTATTTATAGCGGGTTTTCCTTATTTACTTAACTAGTTTAGTAACCTCTCTACCGTGTCGGCACCCAAATGTATGAAAAATTAGTAAGTAAAGTATTTATTCATTACAAACAAAGGTACCTACATACAAAAAAATCAAATATTTTTATAATAATTAAAGTAACTAAATAAAGGTTACTACTCACTATCAACATACCTATAGATAAATAATTTGGCACTGGTCCACAGCTTATTTTTATTTCTTAGCGAGGCTCACGTTTAGATGGGCCACTGGTTCGGATGGTTTTATTTAGCAACCCAAGATATTTTATTTGTTTTTTTATTAGGAAG
Organism: Blastobasis lacticolella; assembly: GCA_905147135.1. Classification (NCBI taxonomy): domain Eukaryota; kingdom Metazoa; phylum Arthropoda; class Insecta; order Lepidoptera; family Blastobasidae; genus Blastobasis; species Blastobasis lacticolella. The sequence goes on from LR990043.1 coordinate 11,862,932, forward strand.
CCGACAAAATAGAAAATATAATAACGTTTTATTTTTATACTTATGTATTTACACAACATTCATAATTCACTTACAGACTAATTAACATGTATAATTTATAAAAATAACTTTTCGAACTTTTTTAAAGCCTATTTGATTGTATCCTGTTTTTTTTTTCGTGGTTAAACTGGTCGATCTGCCCTATTCGAAGAACCTTCTTCGGGAGGTCTCGATTCTGGTATCAAACACATCTGCGCGAAGGATATTTGTATTTATAGATTTTCTTTTTTCAAGAATTAGATATCCCGTTTGAATCGAAGCCGCCGACTGGGGATATAAGTTACCACCTTATAAAATTCCGCAGTAAAATTTATGTAACAGTATTTTAACGACGATAAAAGTCATGCAACTGGCAACAGGCTGGTAATCATATTAATTACCTAGATTTCAAGTAGGTACTTTCAATGCGAAATCTAAATCACTGAACTACCTTCCCTAAAGGAAATAAGCGTATTAAAGTTCAAAAACAACTTATAGATAAAAGAGAAGACTTAGATACCTAAGTATAAAAAAAACCATATGGTTATAGTATCCAATTACTAGCAGTTAGAACCGAAATCTTGGTATATTAACCAAGACTTGAAAAAGAAGGGGTCATATGATAATGATCATAAATCGATCATAATCATACACAAATTTCTACTTTCACAGTATTCAAATAAACTCACATTGCAACAGTATTCAAATAAACTCAATAATCAATATGTATATAATAAAATTATTTATTAGGTCACAGTTAATATGAATGACGCAGTAATAACCACTTGTTTGACGCAAACGGATTATTGATTCCATTATAGGCTGCATATAGAGTCACAAAATGCTGGGTTAATAAGTGTCTCGCAATACAAATTCTAATGTAGATGGTCAGTATTAAGGCATGGTTCCAATTGGTTACAATTTTATATAGTTATTTCGTCCGCGTAGACCGCGTGTTCTATGAACTATATCCTACTATAGATTTATCTTTTTATTTTCAATGCAATAAAAGACCAAACAAATTTTACGTGTTACATAAGTGTCTTTGTCGGGTCTAGATTACGAAATCGAAAATCACTACATCGATGATCGTTGTAAAAGCCTATGATTTATTCTGGGTTATTAAGGTGGAGTTATTAAGCTACAACACTGCCAAATTTTATCAAAATCTGTTTAGTAGTTTTTGCGTGAAAAAGTTACAATGTCATTTAGTGGATACTACATTGAATTATAGCCGATGTGTTATTCTGAGATATAAGCTACAACTTTACCAAATTTCATCAAAACCAGTTTAGTAATGTTTGCGTGAAGGAGTAATAAACCTCCAAACATCCAAATACCCTTACCAACTTTCGCATTTATAATATTAGCAGGATGTGTTATTCCGGAACATAAGCTACCACACTGTCAAATTTCTTCAAAATCGGTTCAGTAATTTTTCGTGAAGGAGTAACAAACCTCCAAACATCCATACATCAAAACAACTTTGGCGGTAACGTGGAGGAGAGAATTCCAACCGCCAATGTTGGCAAGCGAAGATGGAGAAGGTGGAAAAGGGTAATTACCCACTTGGCCGAGGTCCGAGGCCGAGGTCCAGGGGACCGATGTCCAATGGACGCTCTTTGTATCTTGTATATAAGCGTTGTAGATGGAAGACTCCGTTAGGGCGATGTAGATTTGACAGTTGCTGTCATGCTGATTGTCTTGCCAACTCGTGTGTGCGAGCTCTCTTTGATTCACTATGGAGATCGCTACACATCCTTTAAAAATTGCATTTATAATATTAGTAGGATAGGTTGCATATACATTGTATCATGCACGCATCCCATAGATGTAGATGCTATAAGCTATGATCCCGAAACACCTCATTTGCCTCTTCTATTTTTATACATCTTCTAATACGTTTACGCTGGTTGAGGGCACCCCTGACCTGCCCTTTTTGGAGAAGCTCATTTATGTACTTCTCGGACACCATCAACAGACCCTTCAGTCTTTTATCAATCATCTGCATGTATCCAAACCATCTCAGCATACCTCTTTCAATCCTGGTCACCACATCATCCTCCAGCTTACAACGAACTCTTATCACATTTCCACCGCATTTATTCGACTTTCATGTTTCTTCTGCGATACCCAACACTCACTTCAATACCCAAGCGCTGGCACAAGCAAGTCATTGTGTATAGCCATTCGTGCCTATGGGACCTCTTGGCTACAACCGCGTGCACAGCACCATTGACTTTATTCCCTGCTAACAGTATCCTTCCAATAACCTTGTCGCGCTACCCATCCCTTGTTGTTATCATACTTCGCAAATACGCTTGACTACTACCGCGTGCACAGCACCGTTGACTTTATTCCCTGCTGACACTCTCCTTTCAATACACGTCGCACCTCCCATACCTTGTTGTTATCATATTTCGCAAATACGCTTGGCTGCTACCGCGTGCACAGCACCGTTGACTTTATTCCCTGCTGACACTCTCCCTTCAATACTCGTCGCACCTCCCATGCCTTGTTGTTATCATACTTCACAAATACGCTTGACTACTACCGCGTGCACAGCACCGTTGACTTTATTCCCTGCTGACACTCTCCTTTCAATACACGTCGCACCTCCCATACCTTGTTGTTATCATATTTCGCAAATACGCTTGGCTGCTACCGCGTGCACAGCACCGTTGACTTTATTCCCTGCTGACACTCTCCCTTCAATACTCGTCGCACCTCCCATGCCTTGTTGTTATCATACTTCACAAATACGCTTGGCTGCTACCGCGTGCACAGCACCGTTGACTTTATTCCCTGCTGACACTCTCCCTTCAATACTCGTCGCACCTCCCATGCCTTGTTGTTATCATACTTCACAAACACGCTTGGCTGCTACCACGTGCAGAGCACCGTTGACTTTATTCCCTGCTGACATTCTCCTTTAAATAACCTCGTCGCACTTCTTATCTCTTGTTGTTATTATACTTCGCAATTACGCTTGGCTACTACCGCGAGCACATCACCGTTCACTTTATTCCCTGCTGACATTCTACTATGAATAACCTCGTCGCACTTTCCATCCCTTGTTGATACCGTACTTCGGAGAACGTTTGGCTACTACCGCGTGCACAGCACCGTTAACTTTATTCCCTGCTGACACTCTACTTTCAATAACCACGTCGCACTTCTTATTCCTTGTGATCATACTTAGCAAACACACAAAGTCTTTCCAGTTTCCACTTGTTCCACTCTATCTCGTCATCTATAAATTATACTACACCGAGTAATGTCTCTTTCCATCACCATAACATCCGTCTTACTTACATTTATTTTCATACAATTCCTTTTAAACGCCTCATTCACTAAATTTAACATGTTCTCTAGCTCCCTGTCAGACGATGCTAGTAAAACTTGGTCGTCAGTGTAAAAAAGAAACTTAGTACGCCACTCTTCCATTTTCAATCCACATTCCATCTCTTTCAAGTCTTTCAAGCAGCTGTCCAAAATGTTAAAGATTGAAAAGCCACGTGTACGTGTTTGACCCTGACAAAATTGGCTACAGATAAATTTGTGATATAGAAATTTCAAAGTCCTCACTAGGCCACGCTCAATTCCATATGTTAGTGACAGTGTTGACTGCAACTTATACCTTAGCACCCGATCACATCTACGCCTTTTCCAACGCAAGCCTGTACTTGCAATGCAAGCCTTTTGGGTAAACATTCACATTCTTTCATAGAAAGTACATCTATTATATTTTTCAATACTCAGTTGAAACTAAATACATTTGTATTTATTTAGACGTCCATTGAGCATTGCAAGATACGTACATAATAATTGCGTCTGTTTCCAAAACTTTAACTTTGGTCATAAAGCAGTTTCAAAGTTACCGCTACAGTTGTTGCACCCTCATTATACAACACAATAGCCGAACTTCCACGCCCATAAAACAAAAGCAGAATAGTCTCCGTCCTGTCCGTCCGTTCGTAACTGTCGGCACTTCGGACTTTACTGTTCTAATTTTAACAAAAGCTAATTTTGTTGCCTTTTATTGCCTTAGAATAGGACCATGAGGTATTAGGAATTTTTTGCCACGCCTTTATTAGGGTGTCGTCCGAAGGCCATGCGCGGCGAGAGACAAAGCGCGCCGGAATCGCTCGCATAAACAATGTTTGACGGCTTCTTCGGCCGTTTACGATCGCAACGCGCGCTCGGACCGCGTTGGGTAGATGGGGCCGCTGCCTGACTAATTTTCACGCAAGTTTTTGCTGTTCATGTTTGTATTTTGTTTCTACATGACTAAATAATTGTTTATCTAATGTAATCGATTAATATAGTATCATTAGTCCTTGTTTGCCTTCTACAGGCGCATTGACTTGAATGTTTGTATTTTAATCTTAATACTTGTAGAAAAAATAACTCACAGCCGCCATAAGTAACAGGGAATACAATAGTAAAAAGTGTATTAGTCTTCAAAGGGTAAGCGATAAATAAAACGAACAAACGACTACTGCCCGGACGCGCCTCGCATTAAACGCGTTCTAATGGGAACATGTTGTAACCCTTTCGTTTTATTGTTTTATTCACGGGTCAATGTGTGCTTTTTGCTTCGCTACGATGAAAAGGTTTATGAATCAATTAATTAAACGTGACGGCGGTCATTGTCCCAGAGCAAATATGGTAATGCGCCGGCGAGTAACAATGCTGTGATTTATAGGTCATGCGCCTAAAAAAATTTGATCCAAGGTGAGAATTACGGAACATTTGTACAGTGTCAGTTGAGTTTGTAAACAATACAAACTGGCTTGCTTTCGTGTTAATCCTATAGTTAGCACCTCTATGAAACGGAATGGACCATAATTCTCCATACTACCTAATTCTGTATTTTATGTGACCTTGAATCAAAGTAGGTGTTAAGAATAAAAACTGTTCTAATTCAAAATTTAATGAAATAACCCATGGTAAATTGTTAAAAGCTCATCACATACACCATTATCGTCATCATACTCTATAACTGATATTTTAGGTAATTGTTATATTAGATACATACTCGAATTACAGATCAGAGAGTTTAGGTAAGCTAGCGATCAATTACTGCTTCTATAAATTCCGCTTTTCTATTCTTTCTTCAACTTTCTCGTGTCGTAATCGGCTTCTCGGGATTCAGATCTCACATTTGACTCTACGCTACCTACTCATCGCTTCTTAGACCTCCCTCGGGAAGTATTTTCTGATATCGGCAGATTTAGGCACCTATTGCGTATTACTCATGTATTCCTGGGATTTACACTGTAAATTATTACACGATTCACACTGACTGATTTTTAAACACTTAAGCGTATTTATTTATTTATTTAATCGTTTATTGCACACAAAAATGGTAACAAAGATATGGCAAATTTATACATGACACAAAAGGCACTACTTATTTCTAAAAAGAAATAAGTAGTGTAGACTGTAGATATTGTTTGATATACTTATTCTGTATATATAAACCTGGACTCTGTGCTTTTTGATCTCACAGGTCCAACGTTATTGAGATATTTATTAATTTTAGACTGTAAATAACTGAATGTTAAAACGAAAGTTGTTTATCATACTGTGAAATTGGAGAATCACAGTTACATTGTATCACAAGGATGTGGTTTTTCTTATCATACACATACCTATTATACATATAATTAAATTTACTATAAATACGCAAAGATTCCGTGCATGATCGAACACATGTGGAAAGCTAATTTTGGCGCTAAAATGAGTCCATCGTCGAAGGTCCAAAAATTGTGATTTCTTGAAACCCTAACTTTTATCAAACTAAATATACTCATAAAATGTAGCTTCCAAACGGAATTTTGTGTGACAAGGCAGCAAAAGGGCGCTATTTTGAATCCTGCGCTATCGAGGGATTCATACTACCTTTTATACACTTATTAAAAAAATTAACTACTTACAACCATAAAAAACTGAATTAATTACTTTTGCATCTTTTATAAATCTTTTAAAAACACGAAATTTATTCAAGTTAATAGGTCAAACAAACTACTAACTTCGCGTATTTTTTTGTTATTAAATATTTTTTGCTCTTGCCTGTTACATTCATGTGGCTTACAAAGAAAACGTTCTGCGTTCGAACGTTTTGCGTTCTATAGAACCGAGTCTCATACAGAATGGAACGCGGACCGCTCAAACACTGCCAGTACCCAGCCTGCCACCGCATTCGTACAGTATTGACGTTTGATTTCTTTGTCGCAGAACACAACACGATTCTAAAGACTTTTAGTCCTTAGAGCTTAGGGGACCCAAAATTTGTAAAACCTAAACCTCTTTGGTGATATTAAAACACCCGCACGCGTGCGCTAATCGCTAATATAAAAACATCATCATCACAGCCCATATCAGTCCACTGCAGAACTTAGGGCCTCACCCACGAAAGGGGAGGTTATTGCCATAATCTCCACGCTCGGCAGGCGGGTTGGAGATCGCAGTGTTATAAATATAACAACGGAAAACGCTGCTGCCCATTTTCCAGTGTATAGAGTTCTAGATCTTTTGCCTCGAAAACATTAGTCGCTTACTTCCTGCATAGTTAAGAAAATAATAGGTATGAAATTTTTACATGAAAATATGAGTGTAGATAAAAAAGTGTATACAACTGCATATAATTAGGTATTAAAACACCCGTGTCAAACTATTATTATACTCGGCTACGCCTCGTATGATAAACAGACACTCATGTTTTAATACACCTTTTATATGCCAGTTGCATAAACTACTATTCTTCGACGTGCATGTCGATTCTGTAATGATTTCCCCAATGACAAATTACTTGATGATGTGGATATGTTTAACAATTCAATGGGAACCTTTAAGAAATTGTTATCTTCAAGAGTCGACTGTTATGGCCAATTTATATAGATTTAAGGCGTAGCCAAGTATGATAAACAGACACTCATGTTTTAAAATCGCCTTTTATATGTGTGTTGCATAACCTAGTATTAACTCAAAGTTGTAAAGGAAAAGTAGAGGACTTACATGATTGTCATGTCACAGCAAAAACGTACTTTAAAATAGCTCGTAGATGTGTTTTTAATAAAACTATACATGTATATCTAAACGTGTAAGCGTGTTGTCTTTTCTATCAAGATTATGTGAAGCGCGTTGATGTCTTTTCTATAGAATTTAATAAAATGTAGCAACCGTTTACTTCCGTTTTCATATCACTTCAACAACTCATATATAACGGTCCACTGCTGGACCTGAGCATTCTCCATATTAGTGGAGGGTTTACGCTTGACGAGCGGGTCGGAGATCACAGTGTTCAACAGAAAACACTTCTGTCCATTTTAAAATTAAAATAACGACATGCCGCAAATACTAGTAATATATGCTACTTAATATTAGGCTACGTAATACATTGCATGTTTGCATGTTTGCTAGTAAAACGTCTGGATCAATTTGGGCACTTTTTATAATCTAGATCAACACATAGTATATTATGTTATCCGGTATATTTATCGGTATACCTATTATATCGGTAATTTTGTGTTTCCGCAGAAACACATATATGAAGTCGCTAGATTATAATATTTCAAAAAAAGGCATTTTGCATTTGTAATAAAATAACTAATTAGTTTGTATTGCATGAGAGACATTCGGATAACATTGAAGAGGCTTGTCAGTGCTGATTTAGTCACGTGTAGCCTAGACCCCCGGGAAATGTGGGAAACAGGCGGCAACCTTCCCGTATCAGGTTCCCGAGTTTCCGCGGGAAACCCAAGAAGCAATGAATTGAAATCGCCGAGTCGGATACGAGAGTTAATGGCCTACGAATCGAGCTGAAGCGAGGATTTCCAAGACCGGGCGAAATAGAGAAGGGAGAACAGGAAAGCGGATCCTGGTAGACCCAGCCGGGAATATCCAAACGGATTATTCAGCTGCTATCTCATATGCTAAATGAATTAAGAAATACTACTTGCCTTAATTATTACACTAGTTGGAACAATTAGGAATATTCGAGGAAGTCAGCGAAATATCCGTGTAACCATGATCCAATCCAATGTGGTTAGTTTCCCCTTTTAACAGGCTCACGGAAGTCAGATGCGTTCCACTGTAATTACCTGTTCTGTCAAATACTGGATAATGTCAAGGCAGGCACCCGGCCCCACGCGCGTAAGCACAACCGGGACATTAACGCCTAGATGATTATTTTTTATTAATGAACTATCTGACACGGCGCGACTTCGTCCGCGTGCTGTCCTACTCCTACTCTACCACTACCCCTACCCTACACCTACCCTTCACCTACCCTACACCTACCCTACACCTACCCTCAACTACCCTACACTGCGCCTACCCTACTTCTACCTTACGCCTACCCTACGCCTACTTTACGCGTACCGTTCACTTACCCCACACTTACACTAGGCGGACAGTCAGCTGCAGAGGGAACTGACTCCCCTACCATACATTTAATATACGCTAGAGGGGTCTTATTGTACCTTACACATACCCTACACGTATCAGGAGGAGTTAGGTTACCTTCACTTACAGGTTCAGCAAGTCCGTTTTTTCTTTTCATGAAAACGCGATCATGAGACCATCTACCGGGTTTAATCGTATTTTTTTTAAATCGTCCAGATCATCCCACTCAAATGTATACACAATTTTCATCCAAATCGGTCCAGCAGTTTGGAAGGAGTTAGGTGACAAACGCACCTACAGAAGAATGAAATAATATATAAAGATTTATAATCACTTATATTTATATAGTATATAGTAATAACTTACACTAAACACCTATATTTAAATAGTATATATGCCTATTTATAGGTACAATATTATTTGCGTCGCGTTACAATCGTAACGAAATGTAACGTGTTGGGCCGACGTAGTGTTATCAGCTGACATGAAGCGTGGGTGTGGGAACAAGTTTTGTGGGAATGTTCTATTTATCTGCTACAGGCTGCAAGTATAAACAAGTAGCTCTTCATATGTAACTATGCGTATAACATGTATATTTGCCTTTAAGATACTTATGGTGGTTCGACATCATACGTAACGAGCGTCCATTACAAACTTTATAATTTATTAAGCCGCGGCTTTAGCCGTCTAGAGATGTAGTGGTTGTCGGGAATCTTGTACAAAATGCTACGCCATGTTTGGATGTATGTGTGGAGCAAAAGACAAACTCGCAATACTTATGAAAAAGACTCTTTATGAGACGCCAAGGCCACATTCGGTAGAGTAAATGCGATAAATATCGTAATTAAAAAACATTCGCCGAAGATTAGGAAATCTCTACTATGTCTCGATGGCAAACATCGCAAGATCAACAGCTCATACCAGTCCACTGCCGGACTTGAATCCTACAGCCGAATACTTATGATTGTTAATCTAATTTTACGAAAACAAGACCATAAAAAGCTAACAACGAATTTGGGTACAAGTTAAATTTCATTCGTATTATCCACATTTTATAATTAATTGGATGGGCCATTCAAGTTTGGTTTTCTTTTTCTGGAAAACTAAAAGTTATTTTTGACGACTGCTCATATCAGGGGCCTCTCTATCGACTGTCATCGCTATTCTAACAAACTAAATTTTATATGAATTTGACTGTTCTTTTGACATTAATCGGTTTAAACGCATCACGAACTTACGCAAGAGAGTGGTTCAATCCAGAATGCTCACCGAACTATTTTTAATAGAATTTTAATTTCCACTTTTTTGTTAATAAAAGCTTCATGTTATAAAATATGTTTCACGTATATTCATTTTATCATTGGTAACCATATGGTACCATATGGTATGAGTATTTTAGGCATTGAAAAAGTGAATTCCAAGAAGATCAAAAGTGGGGACTCTCTACTAGGTTTTTAATTTTAGTAATAAGTGGGTACTGTGATAACGTATGATTCTGTAGGAATAATTCAAAATCTACCAACGCGGTACGTGATTCGGAAAGAATTGTAGCACTTCAAATCACTTGTCGTTTAGGGGGCGCGTGTGTGGCGTCCGCCGTGGAGTACCGCCCGCGTTCATGGATACAAAGATCAAACACTGCTCCTGGGCGGCACGTGACCGCGTCGATATTGCGAAATATTATGAGGACTCTACGTGACAACGACTTGAAAATTTGCATGTGCAATTACAATTTCGTCGAAGGAGATGGAGCGAATATTATGGATCCATTTTTAAGTAAGTATAACGTTATAAGTATCTTATCACCATCACCTTGACGTCTGTCCTGATTGTGCTCACGTACGCTTGGGCCCTGAATTCGCCTTCCTGCTAATCTTTGCCCATCTTACTCGGTCTTTAGCTCAGTCAGTGGGGAATTTGTTAGCACGCCATCCTCAACGTTGTTTCTTGGGCCGGCTTCTCCCCGTGCCAGGCAGGGTTGGCATGGCCAGACATTTGTTCCGTGTAATTTGCCGGTCTGAGTAAGACGTGTCCATAGTATGGACACATTTTGCGGTATGGACTCCATACTATCGAAAGCGGCACTCTTGCAGCTTATCTGCGATGACACGAAGGCCACCGCAAATGTGGGTGCTTTGGACGCGGTCTTTGCGTGAAAATCTACACATCCACCGCAGCATCTTCATTATTCATTTCCGTCACGCGAAGATCATACTTGCTTGTTCCGCTCTAGTAGAGACCTAGTCTCGCTGCCGTATTTATATAATTTACAATGTTATTCTCGTACATAGGACGTATGTGTTCTCGTCTGGCTCTATCTACCGCTAGTTTAGTGGCACGTTTGGCATAGCTGTACGCAGAGTGGTTTTCTGAAGATCTGGACGCTTGCCACTTGCCAATCTGTACGCTTGCCACTTTTTAAAAAGGGCTTTGTTCACTCTAATCTCCCACTGGACCATCTAGGTATGCTTATGAAGCCTGCGTCCGCCTATAGACTAGACACATTAAATGAGTTAGGTCCTCGCTCGTGTAATAGCTGCCTGAGTTGTGTCCCAATTAGTTAGCTACGTAATTTAAAGTATCTACCTAATATTAAGGCGTGAGCACAAGGGATATCAAAAATCATCTTGGCGTTAATGTCCATGATTGTTGATCATGATACAGGTTTACTTAGGCTTTACAGTGGAGCGTCTGCCATCCGACCTCCATGACCCTGTTAACAGGGGAACCTGACCAGATTGGATAATGATCCAGGTTTTGTCAGATCAGGTAATTACAGTGAAGCAACTGCCATCTGACTTCAGTGACCCGGTTAACAGGGGAATCTGACTAGATTAGATCATGGTTAGCCACCTGAATGAGCAGGTTTCATCACAATGTTTTCCCTCACCGTAAGAGCATCGACTAGCTATTCCACTAACGAGCATAACTCAGAAAAGAGTTATTGGTACATGGCGGCACTGAGGTTCGAACCCGGTACCTCTCTCGTAAGCACAAGGGAAACGTGGGAAATAGGTGCTTAAACTTGCCGGTATCAGAAAAGATGTCCCGCGGGCCATGTGGTGTCCGGCCGAGTAGAATAGCACCAACCCCTTACACTCGTGGGTGTCGTACAAGGCGACTAATGTTTTCGAGGCAAAAGATCTAAGCGCCTCCGTAGACTGGAAAATGGGCAGCAGCATTTTCCATTGTTATATTATAACACTGCGATCTCCAACCCGCCTGCCAAGCGTGGAGATTATGGCAATAACCTCCCTTTTTGTGGGAGAGGCCCTAAGTCCTGCAGTGGACTGTTATGGGATGTGATGAATATCTGCCGGCAGGTTGTCCATCTTGTGGCAGGCCTACCCACGCTGCGTCTTCCGGTACATAGTCTGGAGAAAACTTCACTGCCCCATCGGCCATCTGTTATACGAGCATGTGCCGTGCCTACTGTAACTTAAGCTTGGCAATCCTTCGGGCTACGTCAGTGAGCATAGCCCTGTCCATTGCCCTTTGATTCTATGTATATAGTTATTGGTTTTCTAGGTCTATACTTAGGTTAATTGTAATGGGGGAGACTAGTATACCATGAAAACAAAAGGCTCTATTGGCGTCTGCCCTTTTCTACGCTTACATGTTCACAATACAGGTAGAACGTATTACATATTTACGAAGAGTTATTTATAAATAGATATCCTACTTACGCAAAGTTTTGTAATTCAGATTAAATTGTTTTATCGAAGGTTTATAAGAATGAATATTTGTTACTCATTCAGGCAAAAACTACTTAATGAATTTTTGAAAAATTGTACAATGTAGTATTTTGTACCAATAGGCTATAATTTATTCTAAAACTCAATGTAGTTCAGGCCGAAACACGGCATAAAATTTTAGCCGGAGTAGTGATATCTCTATGAGTAGGCACATTCAACCATAATAACTGCAATATTGCAATGCAAGTTATATTTGTATTTAAAAAATAAATTAAAATTCATCCCTTAGTGATTAATGATACCTTTGAATGATGCAACGACTGATCTGGGGGCGTTACACCACCCTTTTCCTGCCGGCGGCGCACAGCAGATAAGTATCTCACAAAAACTGTTTTCTTGAGCTGCTCCTAAGTAACGTTTCCGTATAAAATGTAACAACAATGGCAACACTTAGCGTGCCGTTATCGGGTTCGGATCGCTCAGTGATACTCTAGCTTACTATAGATATTGCTGCAACACTGCACTTCACAGGGCGCCGGCCTTTGTGCCGCAGACGCTTAAGAGTGGCGGCTACTGAATGATTACTGAAATAAATGTATCAAATCGAACGCCTCGTGCACAGCGGCAGCCATGCTGACCGATGTTATCTGCCCTGTCCGGCGAAACGGACTCATAATCCAATCACGCACAAGGTATCTACTTGCGATGCGGATCCCGGCTCGCCACTGTATTTGAAAATGCAAAAATGGGCCGGACTTTACTTTAGCAATGTTTTTTGACATAACGCCTTATCTATTTCTACATAGTTTGTTATCCTTATTATTTGGGGCATTTTTAATTCCATTAAGCCGCAAAGCAAATTAATTGTGTTCCGTTTTAAAAGATAGCTAAGCTTACTAAGATAGAGGCTTACCAGCTTAGTCCTCGGTGACAACACACCTGCGGTTCTGCTACATGAACTATGTATACATTTTAGGTGTTATGGGCAACAGTTACAATTTTCAAGGTACCATAAAATATGCATTGCTATTGAGTGCTGACTTTCTCAAAGATTTCTGACGGACATAAAGGAATTGATTATGAAAATGTGCGCCGGTCGTAATGATTTTTATCTGTTACATGAACCCATCAATTTCTGTTTTATTGATGTCGAGGATAAAAAGCCATAACTATGGTACGTACCTATGTCCTAAGTATTACTGAAGCATTGAATGAAGCTTCATTAGTAAAACTGAACTATCGCAAGCTGCTTATTTAACAGGTAACTAGTTTATTTAATAGGTAGGTTCACTATAAAAATCCCCTCCATTTTATTCGTTATCAAAACAGGCGTTACTTTGAACAAGCAAATAAGCTCTGTTATTATTGAAAGTACAAGGCCCCCTTTTATTAGCAGTTAAGCTATAGAATCAATTATACCAGTAACTGCAGCTTTCATGCCTGCCAAAAATATCACATTTCAAAAGTACTCACTATCGGATCCTGGGATCTTGTTCCCCTTTAAAATAAACGTATATACAACCATTTTATCTTGTTACAAAGGAACAAAAGCTCAGATATACAAGTATATAAAACACTCCAAATATCAAAAGAGGATAATGCCCATCATTATACATTCATGTGCTTTGTCGTTTACAGTATTTATTTTGAAACTGTCGAGGGGGGAACCCTCTTTTCGGATGAAAGCTCCCGAAAGTGCGTAGAGGCGGCGTCGGGCGGCGCCGTAGGGCTTCCCGATTGGTTCGCGGGATGCCCCTCTACGCGGAGACTCCGCCCCGAGGTTAATTCTCCCCGAGCAGGGCTCGAGTCTCGCAGCGGCGCTCACGCTTATTCAGTAGTCGAATGTCTTGCGGGAAGGTGGCCGTTTCGCAGGTCGGCTCCGTAGCGGTTCGTAGTAGCGAGGTTGAATCATCGAAGGCCGTGGCGTAACGCTGACTCAGTGTGGTGCGCATGCGGCGAGTGATGGTGATATTTGTCCTTGTGTGAACGAACGTTATTGTTATTATGCACTCAATGAGCGACCCGTCCGCCCTGGCCGGCATGCTGCCCTTCGAATCCATCGGACTCTACGAGCAGCAGAAACCGAGGTTCATCTTCAAGATGCCGCGAGTGGTCCCCGATCAGAAAGCCAAGTTTGAATCGGATGACCTCTTCAAAAGGCTTAGTCGGGAAAGCGAGGTAAGCAATCGAATTATCACTAGGCGTAGGTTAATATGTCGCTGCGTATTATCATATATAGATACTTATAGTGAGTATCTGTGGATCATGCTACCGTACATGGTGTTCAACAATTTTATATGTACCAAATTCTAAACTATATAGCAATTATTGACCTAATTAGTAGCTACCCAGCAACGTACCTATAAAATATTAACGCCTTGCTAATGTAATAAACAGGAAAAATAATTTTAATAATTGCCTAAGCCATATTTTGCAAAACTAGAATTGTAGTTGTAAAGTACGTTGTAACAGAATAAGACAAAGTAGAGCACGATAACGGTGAGTCTATTATCCACAGAAATCTAAATATTATTGACTTATTTATATCTTTATTTTATATCGCTTGTTTTATAATATGACTAGCTTTATATACCTATATATCATAATATAATATATTTATGTATTTGTAAATTCAATTATTGTGCACGTCGTGTCTGCGTTACTTTACTCTAACATCACTCTTCTGTAGGCCTGCTGGAAGAAATTTCTTTTCAGAAATAAGCAGCGCCTGTTGTGTCTTTTATACTATTATAATTCTCTCTATAAGATTATTGTGTTTAATAAAAAATTAAATAAAAAATAAGAATTCTAAAGAAGAATCTACATTTATTTAAATAGTCGATTTCTGTGGATACTGATCGTTATCGTGCTAATCTGCTTTTGTCTTTTTCTATTGAAACATAAGTACTTTAAGTTGAAAATTATCAAAATAATAGATATCTAATTTGATCCTAGGTCAGAAATCTGAACAAAATCAAGCCCAGATTTCGGAGGGCAGCGGGGGTTATGGGGTCGCTGGGTTTGCTCACTATCGCTTTTATTACAATGTTGAAAGTTTATAGAAATCAAAATAGCATAACTTCAAACCTTGAACTAAATCACCAACATATTTTTATAATATACTAAATAAAATATTACCTACTTAGCCTAAACTAGTGAACTTAAAATAATGTAATTGCAACTAGGTTATATTCAACCACCTATAAGTTATAGGTGTTATTCACAATCATTGCCGCTTCTAACATATTAAGCTCTTGTCTTATTCAGATTTACTTATTACACTAATTACCTTCCTTTCCTACTCTCTGTACTTACCTACTTAATAATACAGGCTAGGCAAGTATTTAGATACTTAAAGTATTGATGACTTAAGTACTTAACAAACTAACTAAAACCACAAAACTGCGTTCAAAATATTTGCGTCTCGTTAATCTGATACCTACCGTTTTATATCGAACATCCAATTAGTAAGAAAGCCTGATCAGTTGTAATATTTATTAATCTAACATGATTGGCTTTACTCTAGATACCGATAGCTGCACTAATTGCTATTACCTAGTAGGTACCTCGGTGTTTACTAACATCACCGGATGTTCAAAAACATTTTGTTTTCGATTTGGATTCGATTTTTGAACTTACATCGTGTGGTGTCCGACAGATTCGAATGTAACACCAACTTGCTTGGTATCGTATAAGGCGACTTAAGGTGAACACACACTTATCCGAGCTGAACGCGTCGAACGAATCGAAGTCAACGCGGTCTCGCACACCTATCCGCACAGAAATAATTGACCGCATCGAAAGAATCGACCACGATTAAAGAATCATTCCTTTACACCGTCGCACTGTAATTAATCGCGCGCGCACCTGTTAGCATCAAAATGCTGTCATCCGAATTCATCTAGGATTGTTGGGATGCTTTCCAAATTCGGACGATTCAGCGCGGACAGATGTCATAGAATATCATATACAGAAATCAAAAATTCGATTTGTTCGACACGTTCGGTTCGGATAAATGTGCGTTTACCTTTAAGAGGAAAGGCTGCAAATTTTTTTC
The DNA here is from genome assembly GCA_905147135.1 of Blastobasis lacticolella. Classification (NCBI taxonomy): domain Eukaryota; kingdom Metazoa; phylum Arthropoda; class Insecta; order Lepidoptera; family Blastobasidae; genus Blastobasis; species Blastobasis lacticolella. The sequence goes on from LR990043.1 coordinate 11,879,114, forward strand.
CCTACAAAATCGAGGTTTCGTAGTCCCCATTTTCCTCCGTCGAACCTTAACCCTTATATATAAAAATATCACGCCGTGATAATTATTGCAGTTTTCTCTTTCGCTCAGTATTCGGGGGTGGAATCGGGAAGCGCGACGGCGATAGTCTTTCGAACGCAGCCTTTCCTGCAGTCGCTGCATCATGCAGACCATCTACTGGCCAGCCAAGCATTATCCATGCTTATGTCAATATTCTCTACTAATGTGGATGAAGTCAACTCCAGCACTGTCATGGGCTGTTATGATTATGTGTAACAGTCAACTACGCTTCACACCACCCACAACAGAGCACAATAATGGAGGGGATTGCCATAATCTCCACGCGTGGCAGGCGGGTTGGCATTTTACAATACCTAACAATATGTGGGGTTGATGCTACATTCAACTCTGTTGGTCACCACACTGCCATTTATCTAACTACGCTTGATTTACTTATTATACGATTTAAATATGTTCGGAGCGGAGGCTTAAGGTACAAGTCCATGAATCGCAAGCGATTACTGCCGCGTAGCGATCTGCGGCGTGCCCCTAGCGCGGGGCTGGCCGATGCGATAATAGTCTTTAGCCATGTCTTTGCATTAAAATGCAGGGAGTCGGCGACTTGTCATCGCACGTGACAGATGTCTTTATTAAATCATACTTTTTACGTGACACAACTATCGTCTGACATTTAATTAATTAACCATGTAAGTCTATGAGTTCAGGTAAGAAACTCACAAACCCGACCTGAGTGGTTCAGTTAGTCAACATCTGTCACGCAAAGGTCCCGTTCCCGGTCGGGCAGAAATTTAAATAATGAACTTTAATTACTGTACGGGTCTGGGTGTTGTATGCATAATAAGTACGTATTTAAAAAATATTTAAGAAGTTTTTTAGATTTCTGGCACCCAACACAAGATTTGCTAACTTTAAAGAATTATCCAACCTATTATTATTATTATTAATATTAAACGCTAAACAACTTGATTAAATTGAAACAAAAAATATTACATTTAATAACTTAACCGACAGAAAAAGTAGGGTAAATCCCGAACAACTTTACATAATTTTAAATATTTTCTAAACTAGTGAACCGATTTTAATTAAACAAAGCTAAGAACCATCTTGACTAAACTTTCAAATACAGATAACCGTATCCAACTCGGTCCATCCGGACGGGAGCTACGATGCCACAGACAGATACATAGAAACACTTAACTCATAACACCCCTGTTTTTTCGTCGGGGTTAAAAAGTCAAATTCATTTTTTGGCTTTAAATTAAAATTATTCATACACAATGTTATTCATAGTACATCGTCTTATAGAACGTATTTTCGTACTGGCGTGTTTCTAAATGCCGTACTTTTACACTAACGTATTACGAAATCGAACACTTTCGAACTGACGTTTACGACAATGCGACATTTATTTGCAAATTTCTGCATGACACTCTACTTCGTGACAGAACCCCAGAAGAACTGTGGGAAGGATAATACACGTTTAGAGGCAAATACGTAGACAATTTAGAGGCATTTCATTAGTCGACATGGTTAACATTTGTAACGTGCCTGTATGTTGTAACATGACTAGGAAAGGTGTGTTAAACGTCTTAAAAAATATATAAATCAATAGCTTACCCATATGGTCCGTTGTCGTCAGGTACGGTACACAGGCTACCGCGACCGGCCGCTGGAGGAGCGCCAGATGCGGTTCACCAGCGGCTGCCGCGAAGGGCACACCGAGGTCGCGTTCACCGCCACCGGCACCAACCTGCAGCTGGTGTTCGACCACTCGCCCTACAACAACAGAGGATGTGACTTCCAGAAAGAAAACGGAAAGGTACTTATGTCAGAGTTTTTTTTAAACTTACTAGCCGCGTCTGGTAGTGCAATTACTTACTTACTGCGCTGGCTCAGCGATCCAAAGTGGATCTTAGCCTCCGACACAAGAGACCGCCACTTCCTGCGCCATCTCCTACCAATTGAGGATGCTCCAGATGAGAGGTATTTCCGCATGCTCTCCTCCTCCTCCTCCTCATATCTTCGTAAACAAATCAAAAACAGTTATTTTTATTTTTATTTAATTAAAACTGCAAACAACCCTACGGTTTCACGGGGATTAATAACTACATATAAAAATGCATTCCTACTATATCGTAGCTATAAAAATGTTCCAAATTCAAAATTTCACTCTTCAAGTCACTCCAGTCAAGTCAAGTCAGGGGACGGGCGATGTATTCAGGTGAAGGATGGATTCTACGTTCAAACAGTGATGCTGCTCTGCTCCTTAGACCAGCTTAGGTGCGGAGACGCATTACAACGAGGTGTAGGTAATAAGCCTACTTAATTGTTGGCTTATTGGTCTGCTTGGGACAAACATCGGTCGATACGTACCTACGTATGACGTGGCTTTAGGAAAAATTCCACTTAATAATATACAGGAAAAATTGAATTTGATAACAGTGTATTGTTTTAAAACCCTTTGTTGTTGAAGTTTCTGTTCTACAATTGTTAGAAGAGGTCCTCTTTTCGGAATAAAATTACAAAAACTATATTAACGACTAATAAATTCTGAACGCTATAATTTTTATATATTTTTATAAGTTTCACTCGTGATAATTTCCGACCGAAGTAGAGAAAGATAAGAACCGTATTTTTGTCACTTCTTAATATGAAATATAAGACCAAAAATCTAAATTGAAAACCGTTCGACTCGAGGCGACCGGTTCAAACATAGAGTACGAGTAGAGGAGATTCAAATACACAAAGTTCCTTCGAGGCCGAGTGCACTTCCAATTTGTACTCCGCTTCAATAATGATCCAATTCATCACCGAGTGCGTCATCACTAGTCATCAGGCTAAAACTTCCGGCGCACGTCTGCGATCCAAATTAAGCCATCAATAACTTTTGAGGAAGGTGCGTGAAAAGTGTGGAGACTTATTGTGGCCGTAACACCGTTCGAAGCGCGTCGGTCACGCGTTCCATAGGCGCGTTTGTGAATGCCATCTCGTCACTTGATTACTCCGGCCAGCTAATGTACACGCGTCGACGTGATAACGCATCCATTCTGGAGCCTCTACAACTTAATAATAATGTGACCACAACCTCAATTACTTTTCGTCTGAATATATTGCGCCATGTGAAGAGGGAACTGTAAAGTTTTTAGTAAGAAGGTAAATGGTCGAACGAAAACGACTTTATTTTAAAGAAGTACTTAAACTTCTTTAAAGAAGACTTAGTAAAATACCTAATAATTAACAAAAACGCATTAATTTTTTTTTATTATTATTGATTTTGTGTTTGAAATTATACACGTACAAAATCGAAACTTATTTAATGTCAATTGCATTTTAGAAAAAGACCTTTTGCTTTTTAACTACGATCATTTTGGCGTTAATTTCCCAGTTGTGATCTCGCGTCCGAGGGCCTTGACCATGCCAGGGTTTGGCAGATCAGGTAATTACAGTGGAGCGATTGCCATCTGACCTCCATGACCCTGCTACCAAGGGCACCTCACCAGATTGGATCATGGTTCAGTCGCGTGAATGTCCAGTCACGATATTTTCCCTCGCCGTAAGAGCATAGAGTTCAACTAATGCACATAAGTCAGAAAAGAGGCACTGGGGTTCGAACCTCGAGGCTACGAGTTAGATCCTTCAACCATTATGCCACCGACGCTCTCACAGTCTCTATTTAACTATAAGTTGGTTCATATCGAGTTTTCAGTCAAATGGAATTATTGACTACCTCCTCATCCCCATCGTTATGAACTTTTTGTTGGGTTGACAACTAAACTTTAAGAAATTAAATATATTCTGAAGTGGACCATAATAATGTTGATCATTAACCAAGTAGGTAATAATGATGATCACTAATTGAGAATAGAAAGAGACATTTTGTCGAAAGTTGTATTAAGTACCTACATGAGTTAAAAATAAAATGCGTTAGGGCCCTACATTAGGGTGTCCCGAGAATTTTTTTCTTTGATTTTCTTAACGCAAGACCTCTTCAAATTTGCGTAATTGATAGCAGATTACCATAATAATAAAAATAATAAAATAAAATTTGATCTTCAGGGTTCTACCGATCTTTGAAGTTCTGAAAAATTATGATATTTCGCTACTCCAGATTTCAGCTTTATATTATATCTCTTTCTTGTTTTTCTTAACTCAAGACCTGTCAAAAGTTGCGTAATTAATCGTAGATTACTCAAATAACTCTAAAAACCAAATAAAATTATATCTTTAGGGTTCTACAGATCGTCAAAGTTTTGAAAAATTTACAAATTTAAGGTAATATTTCGCTATCCTATTTTAAACGTAAATATGAAAAATATTTAGTTATTATTTTATTAAGTTGTAATACAAACACGATATTTAGATTTTTATGCAATAATATATTATCGGCGACCTCGAATTAGCAGATTGGGACTTGCAAATTCAAAATCGCAAGTAACTTGGTACGTTTCAACTTGTTTCGAGGACTTTGTGGCTTTTGGACTTTACTCGCTAGTGTTTTTTCGAATTCAAAGCACTACTTTTACACTGTAGTTGCGATACAGTGTAAAAGTAGATTTTGTGACTTTATTTGAATAATAAGTTCGAGACGTCATGAGGCACTTACGCTATATTGAAAACATACTAAGAATTTGACGATCGGTAGCGCTATTTAATTAGTCAAGAGCGACTTGCATTGGAAGTACCGATAATAGAAAGAATATATCCAATTCAGTAATACTTATATGGGACTGTTTCAGAAAATATCAACAATATTTGGACCCAAAGCTTCCATTCTAATCTATACTAATATAATAAAGAGAAAAGGTTTGATTGTTTGTTTGTATTGATAAGCTCAACAGTTACTACCTGCTACTATTAAAAAATTATTTCAACTATAGAAAGCTGCATTATCAGGGGGTTACATAGGCTATAGTTCTTCCCGAGATTCAATATGGTTACCACGGGAACGGGTCCGGAACGTTCTAATCAAATTTTACGCAGACGAAGATGCGGGCAAAAAAGCTAGTCGAAAGTATGACCAAATTATCTAATTCCTGAAATCATTTGACCACAAAAAGTGGATGGATTCCTACCTTAATTTGAAAAGATACCGCAAAAGCTAAAGAAATTATCTCCAGTTTCAAAAACGAATGACGAAACGAGTGTAGTTAGAGTTATCTAAGAAGCTTTTAGACTTCTTTTTAAGTGTATTTCATATGAATCTTGTTTGTATTTGAGCTTGAAACCTAAGGAAGTTCTCATCAATGAGAGAAGTTTAATGTTCGGAAAATGGTAATGAGTAGTATTTATTAAAAATAAAGAACTAGATTGATAAAAAAACAGCATAGGAAAATTGAAGCCTCTTAAGAAACAGATTCTGTTTCTACAAATTGTGATTAGTGCTTGAATCTTCCTCAGAAGTATGTTACAAAGGCATCCCCGACATAAACGACCTCGAGAGAGACACCACTGACTTCAACAGCGAATAGAAAAACAGTAAGCAAAGCCAACTAACAAAGTAGCTAAGCTCTGTGACAGATAATGTTTATCGATGCGATCTGCTGCTGCTGTTTTGCCTGACATCCTCTTGGTTTCTATCAAAGATTTAACTTAATAATAGTAAAAGCTAGAAAAGCTGAAAGTAGCACTAAAATCAAAATAAAAACTTTCAAAATTAACTTCTCTGTTGAAGATTACCTACACATAAATTATTGTGTGACAGAGAAATCCGCAACGCCGGTTATTCAGCATCTTTCTAATGACGACTTTGAAATCATGGCAAAAGATAAAAGCTTGGAAATTGTTGTCTATCCTTGTTATACACAATCTGTGGTAACAGAAGCCTCACATAGTGTTACTGTGTTACTGACGCTAATGCTTGAGAAGGCTTCTTTGGAATATGCAATCACGAACAGAAATCCATAATTTTTGACTCAATAACAAGCAACCTAAAATAAAAAATGTTCTATTGTTTATATGCTCTATTTTGATTATTCTGTTTTTTTATGCTATATTTCTTTAATTTTTATATTTTAGTATAAAATAAGCTCGAATTTGTATTATTTTAAGCAAGTGGAAAAATTCTGTAAAAATTTAAAATTTCCAAATTTTGAAAGTTCGGTAGAGCCCTCAAGATTAAACATAATTCAAATATTTTTACAATATTCATAATCTGTGTAAAATTACGCAAATTTTGATACCTCTTGCGATTGTGTAGCTTGAAATATTTTTTTTTTCATACATGGACGGGACACCCTACCCTACATACATCTGTTTGTAACAATCTATATGTCTTTCTATATTTTCATTATTCAGACATACCCATTTGGATCCGTTTTATTGAATTTGGCCCCTTCGTTAGTAGCGGGCCGCCCGCTGCGCCTCTGTATGAATACTTATATTTATTTACATACGCTTCATTTAACTACGCGCTTGAGTTGAGCGCACTCGAGCCCTCATCTACAAATTTATTATCAGAGACTTCAAGAGCGATTTAAGAGAAATTATATTTTAACTGATAATAAATAGACATTCAGAACAGAACAGTCTGTCAATGTGAAACTGTGATTGAAAGTAGTTTTTCTAGTATTCAGTTTCTACTACTACTAGTTACTAACTTTTACATTATGATATCAAGGTTTTTGAAAAATTTGTCAGTTTCAAAGCGTTAATACCTCTTCAGCTTGTTTACGTGCGTTCGTTTGGTAAATAAAGTATTTATTTTAATAATAAAGAGAAAGTATCAATACTGCTTAAGCGTTGTACAAAATCCAATTTTCATGGAGTACGCCTCAGGGGACCCCGTCCCCCGGGAAAGCGGGAAAGCGGCGCGTTTCCCTGCAATCGATACGGGCGGAGCGACGCGATTGGCGCAGCGCCCGACGGCGCCGCCCGCCCTGCAGCATGGCCGATGCCACGGCTGCAGCCTCCCTTTGCCTCCCTTTCTCGTCCCTAAAAACCTCGCCACCCTACTGTTGTTATTTTTATTACTACTACTAGCTTCCGTACGCGACTTGAGAGTGGTTCGCAGTACTCCGGGATCGGGATGAAAAGCATCTAATAGTCAAAATTAAGATCTACCTTTGCGTATTTCACACAAAATCTTGCAAACATATTTTTCATTGAACCTTGAAGCTTCCCCTATGAATTCGTGCACGGGAATGAGTGATGCACATTTATTTATTTTCTTTATGTAATTAAATAATTATGTAGACGTACCTAACTAAAACTATAGTTTTCATTTCCATGAGATTGTTATCTGTAAATACGTCTCTATCATCCTCCCTCTATACCTTTCTTAGATCAATTGTCTCTATCTCCACGAACTAAAATATCAATTTATCTATTGAAATGGATGACGAAAACTATAAAATTTACACGACAACGAGCCGCACACGAAACGAAAACCGCATACTTGCGTACACTTTCCACTTACAACATGAGGAACCACTCCATTCCGTTATTATGCCCTTCCCGTAAAATTTAAATCATCTAAATATTAAATATTACGACTATTATAGCGATTCGACTCTCCACCCCGGATTCGCACGTATCTGCAACACTAAGGTGTTTACCTTCCTATGTAGGTATTTATCTAAATCAGGTGAAAACTGATTAAGATCGTAGAGAAGTAGGCTCGCTCACAAACAAATAGTCAGGAATACGACTTTCGTTTACACTTGGTTGTTGAGTGAATAAGCGGTTTCTAGACAGGCATGCTCCATCCTCGACCGAATCATCATATCGTCATTTACCATCAGGTGAAATATAGCTTAATGTAAAAAAGGGGAAATATTTATTTATATAATTTATGCTATGTGTTGGTAGATATACCTAAGCTTAGAATTCTCCTAATGAGGTACACGGCACGGCCAAAAACACGGTTAGATCACGTAAACGGGTAGATATATAAATCGTCTCATATTACTTAGTTGGTACTGTTTTAAGAATTATTATAATTCATAAAACTGTTATAAAAATTATTATAATTTTTAAAACTGTGTCAATCATTACCTGCTCCGTATAAAACTTTCATTTACAGAATAGCCATACGGTAGGCGGTGTGTTGCGTTTACGATTTTAAAAGGAGCCAAACAAATGGTTGTAATTTGTGTAAAATTGCAGCAAGTCACAATTAACCGTTTGTTCAAGCCGGATGCCGGAACAAAGCGGCACGCGATCTACCTCGAGCCTCGCATTGCCCGCTGCCCGTATGGCGTTCGACCTTCCAACGCTGTACCCGGCGGACAGCGACCCAATGCTTCAATCATGTTGTCTCGCAGTTTTTTGGTTATTTTACCCGACTAGTCCAATGCAAGAAATGCGCAAGATATCACAGAATGCGTCACAAAAATATTGCGAAGGATTGTTGAAAAAACACTATAATTTCTTCAGCATCCCACTCGGAGACAAAAACTTTAAATGCCCATGTGTGTCCGTTTGATAAATGTTCGACTATCCTTCCTTCATCTGCCCTGGAATCCGCCACCAAGGGTGTAAATTTTTTGTTCCATCATTTTTTGTTTGGAGCAGTTGTTCTTAAGTATTATCCGGTTTGACCGTAAGTTTTTTGTATTGTCGCAGGCCCACATAGTATCGCGCTTCATTATGAATGGCGTGTGCGTGCGGTGGCGAGGGTGGGTCGACCTGGATCGGCTGGACGGCCTAGCCTGCCTGGAGCTGGACGAGGAGCGCGCCGCGATGGAGGACGCGGCGTTGCGCGAGCAGATCGAGCGCTACAACCAGCGGCTGCGCGAATTCGAGGACAAGCAGCGCGCCTACCGCGAGCACGGCGACGAGCTGCGTGCGCACTCGCACGCGCACGCGCAGCGCTGCCACCAGCCGCGCCAGCCGCCGCACGCCGCGCACCCGCACGCGCACGTACCGCATCCTTCGCACCTCAAGCATTCCCAGGGACCACTCCTCACTCAATAAGTCGCACTCGACTCGATAGATACGCCAAAATGATGAGATTTTTAATATTTGTAATTGACTGCGGTGAACAACCACTGATTTTATAGACAAGTTGGTTGATTTAAACCCGTTTTCATCGTTCCAAACTTTATTAACATTTGGTCTACTGGCCAGTACAGCGCATTTATTTCTTACGCTTAATTTCGACCTATAATTGTACCTATCACACTGTTGCTGTGTTAAATAGATCAAATGCTAATGAAATCATGATAAAATGAATGAAATATAAGATTACTTACAAAATTACTACAGAATACTCGAATAAGGTACTGTATTACTAAAAAAATTATTACACTTATTACTTTTTACGTTGAATGATCATAACTAGGTAGTTCCTAGAGCGTAGAAAGAATAAATAAAAATGTACTTTAATGTGTAATTAATGACTTATATCCGTAGTTATGTTGAATACTTGGCTGCCAATCACTACTATCCTCGACAGCTATATTAGTTTTATTTTATTTAGTGTGGAGTATGGTAATAATTGGCAGTTGAATTTGGAAGTTCAACTGTAGGTACCTAATCCTTATCATAAGCCAAATGAGACGATCACCAAAAATCTACTACTTACTCGAGTTTGTGGTAACTGTGCGTAGATTGATTCTACGTGCTTTTGAATGAAATAATACCTACTCTGTTTTATGAGAATAGTTTTAAATAATAGATGTAAGTCATATCTATCAAGATATTTAGTAGGTCCTACCAACTAACATTCATGTCAAAATTTATTTAAGTAGGTACTTATTTGCCACTAAATATTGCAACATTAATTATCTGTACCTACCAAGTTGTTTTTAATTGAAAAACATTTCGCAGAATCTATGTAGTATGCGTCCAGAACTACTGATTGGTGATTAAGAAATTGATTTTCACATTAAATATAATTTAATTCTTGTTTACTTTATGGTACATACTTACATGTTATTTAATTTTAAGTTGAATTATATGTGACAAAGAATTAAAACAAATTATTGTGATAGTAATGTAAATACAACTTTACCTATTTTATATTTGAGCCTCATTTCATTCAAATAATCCCAAGAGGAAAATACTTATACCCAATTAAAGCTAGATGACACGTTCTTATCCAAATTATCGAAATCAGTCAAATACTTAAGGCAAGAAATCATAATCACTGACTTGACTGTCCATTATAAATATCGTATACCTACTAACATTAAAACTACACCCTTCTTGTAGGTGTACCTACCTAATCGCCGGAAAGTATCCAATATAAAGCTAATTATTATTATTATCTGCTGTTAACATTGATATGGCTTCAAAGGGTCTCGTATTAAAGTGGGGTCGTTCCCTGTACGGCTCACGTTAGCCAAATTAAATACAATTAGCCGGTACCATCCGGCTGGCACATGAAAGTATAGTGTGACGATTGTCCATGCACCGGTCTGTTATTTATTAGGTATTATGCCCAAGGCTTCGCTCACGGGGATAATGGAATGAAATTCATCAACAGCTGCGAGATGTAGGTCCTGCAGGATAAAGACCTCTACCAAAGATATCTACATAGACTGGACTGGTAGCAATCGTATCCAACTTCCCTACTTACACCAGAGCCAAGTCAATCCATAAGGGAAGGGCATCCTAACCACGCCGTGCCTTCCGGTTCGAGATCGCCACTCGAGGCACTTTCGGTCTCAAAGATAGTCGTCCCTATCTACGAGTACGACCAAAAGGACAGTACATTGCCACTTCTGTTCCGTATCCTAGAGCGTAGAAAGAATCAATAGATAGATATCGTTCCGCTTCCGATACGACCATGCAAAGAACTTAAAACTACTTATCTGACGCAAAATGCGCGATGGTTATATAAACACTTCATTGCACACAAAATTACAATAAAAGAAAAAGAGTCAATACGCAATTACGAGTGCCGAATATCGACATTAGGAAATAATATAGGTATCTACTTACCTACCTACCTAGTGAAATAGAATTTCACATTTGGGTGAACGCCTACATCATAGAAACGACAAAACCAATTACGAAAATTATTTAAAAAATAGACAGCTAAGTTGGTACCTACATTAGGGTGCAGTGGGTTCATTTAGCAGGGAATTTCCTATGAAAAGAGTTTGAAACAGGGGTGTGAAGATTGAATAAAAATGTAGGGGGTGTACAAAAACTTATGTAAGTCGCGGGGAAAAGCCTGTGTGCAAAGCATTTAAATCAGAGCCAACGATGCCTACAGCAGCCTACAGCCTACAAGCTATAAATTAGTTTTTGCTGAGCTCCGCGAAATATATGGATAGGTAAAAACATATACCTACCCAAATTGTGTGCATTTCAGCGATAGATATCTGTTACGTAGACAATACCTACCACTCCTATATAAATCACTAATTTTGCATCCTAAACCTACGTAGTGTCATTCGTTAAAATCATTACAAGTAATATATTGATATGCCCATCCGAGTAAAGAAAAGACGGCAGATCACACTACAAAACAATGAATAAACCAAGCAACAACCATTTTGGAAAATAAAAGCAGGTTGGTCGGGACACCAGCTCGGGCGCACGCGCGCCGCACCTGTGCCTGCTCACTCATTATACGCAATTTAGCCAACTGCCGAACTGTTCCCAGCAAAGACCCGTGAACGCCGATCCAACTGATTACTTCGTTTAAATACTGTTGTAAACTTAAATGCTCTACCCATTAAACTGTTTAAAACTGCGTCTGCCAGCCGCTCTATTTGTATAACTGCAACATTGAGCAATCGTTTGAAAAATTCGGAACCAATTCCACGTCAAGCAGATGTGTAACTTCCGACCTCTAAAAAAAAGGCATCATTTTTGTTGGCCATGACAAACTGCGCTAAACTAATCGCACGATGAAAGCGCAGTATAGCCGTGTAATAGGTTTGCAATGTTAAGAATAAGTGGTGGACACAGCACGAATGTTAGATAAAGTGTTTGTTATGCATTGATAATTTAATTATCCCTATTTTGTTAAATCATACGGTAGGCAACTGATGGAAAATGGTCACCGCTGTTTGTAAGTAGCATTTGTAATTATTAAGACACGTGTAAGTAGGTATTGAAAATAACTACTACAACTACCTAATTACTTAAATATTCTCTACTTTCCACGTTTGTATCTTTGTAGCTATCGCAACTATTCTGTTTATGTACGCTTGTTCGATAAAGATCGAATCATATGAGTATTTCCTGTCACATTGTTACTGTAAAAAATATCGTATTAGTAAATATTTGATAGATAATATATCTAATATTACATTTTATAGGGAACTGAGCATTAGTTACATTCACGATCTTATCCTTGTTTATTGTGACGCGCGGCACCTTGACCGTCAAAATTGTGCAGGTACCTTACCTCCTTTATTGGACATCATCTCTGATCCGTAAGCAAGCAAAAAACTGGGACTTGTAAAGGCAAAAATCGGAGAACGCTATGGTGCACAATGAACCCGTGATTTATCAGACCATTCTTTTTGCGCAAAAAGCGCAGGTCAGTGTTGTAGCGAAGCACCAAAAGGGCATTTCGTGTAATCCGCGTACGAAGCGTGGGAACGACGCAGCGCGCCCGCGCCGCCGCCGCTCCGACTTACGATATTGAAAAACATCGGCTACAGCCGATTTCAAGACACTATTAATGGAACTTATAAAAAATCATCTACATCTATACTAATTTTATAAAGAGGAAAGATTTGATTGTTTGTCGGTTTGTAATGGGTAAACTCAAAAACGACTTAACGGATTTTACAAATAATTTCACCTATAGAAAGCTACATTATCAGTGATTAACATAGACAACTACTTAATCTTCAAAAAAATTAGATATCTCTAGGAAAACTGCAATAATAATATCAGAGCGACTGCAGCTATCTATCTAATTCTTGTTTTGTTGGGTTTGTATTTCTCTAGACAAAGTTTGTATGCAAGAAAAAAAAGGGTAGGTAGGTCTACACCTCTAACCTTACGGTCGGTGTATTCGATTTCGCAAATTAGATAATTACAGTAGAGCAACTGCCATCTGACCTCCGTGACCCTGCTACCAGGGAACCTGACAATATTGGATCATGGTTACGCATTCAGTCGCTTGAATGCCGGTTTAATCATGATGTCTTCCCTCGCCGTAAGAGTAGTATTCAACTAATGTACATAACTCAAAAGAATCATTGGTCATGGCCGCAGTGGGATTTGAACCCGGTACCTCTCGCTTACGTGTCGGATACCTTAACGGATACGTAAAGGTTACAAGTACGCTAGATGCGGACGGCTAATCAGGACCGGGTTTTTGGAGATCTCGGGAGAGGTCTATGCTCAGCAGTGGGCGTCTTCGCCCGATGGTGATAATGACTTATTTATGTAAAACAGCGACCCGCACCGGCTTCGCATGAGTGTTCTTTATGATAATATGCATTATTATAGGAAGAAATTATCTAAATATTAAAACTTGCGTGGTATGCAGACCGAGTGACGCGGAAAGCCACTTAATTTTATACTATGTAAGGAAAGTAATTTCGAATGTTTTTGTGATGATATTTCATGATTTTGCTAGCAAGTTTCTTGAAAAATGTCGTATGACACTCGTAGCTGGTAGCAATATATGTATATAAGTCTCTGTCTTTTGCTCGGGCTGAAATTGCGCCACGGACGTAAATGACAAACGGTCCATTTTCATGTTTTGAAGGGATGTTCGAATGGACCGAGGCGACGGACCAAATAATAATAAAATTAAACAGTTTTCCTAGAACTGTCGTTGTGTTGTCCTGTTGAAAAGGATACTTAAGTAATAAATTATAAGTTACACGTTTACAAAAATGCTCTGTTTTATCTGAGCAGGTAAGGTAGCTCGTAGTGTACTTATTTCTGTGGGCAAGATGAATTTGAAAGTATTGAAAGTTGACACATAATATCTTAAGAGAAGCCCATGAGTGCGCGAAGACACGAGGCGAAGTGACCGCCTTCATATCACACTTGAGTGACTCGTGCGCACCACGCATATGTGGGGTTTCTTAGTTTTTTCCACCAGAGAATGAATCTTCTATAAATTCTATGAATTCCTCTGCATAAATCAGTTTGTTATGAAACCGAAGCATAAACTATGGGCTTTATATTTAGGTATACATACGGTGGAAGGTGAACCTATAAAGACAGAAATATATTTTAATATAAAAAGAAAACGGGCCACTTCTTTGGTCCACATGTTTATTTGTGTTCGAAATTTTATCACATGAAGTTAAATGTTTAAATGAAGCTATTTGTTTATACTACGGACCCAAATTACACGGCTGCAGAGCGTACATCAAATGGTAGGGTTTTATGACTGGGACGCGATGCCAGCGGCACTTTGAAACCGAGTAGCGCCATCCCATCCACATGTTTCCTCGAATTAACGTCTGTTTTCTACGAACAAAACGGCCGTCATAAAACACATTATAGATTTCAACATAAAACAATATTAACTGTTTGTTTGTAATAAAGGAGTGTCTGCAGACAGGAAATATGTAGGCATTAGGATTGACTGTAGATTACCAATACTGACTAACGCGACTTTCTTTGCAGCAATTCGACTAAATTACATTCTACAAAAAATATAGGGAGTGATAGAACGTGATTGTTTGTTACTCACGAGTTTATCTATTATTAAGCGTTGTGATCCGCTCATGGGAACCCACAGGTTCTACAAATATTGGGCAAATAGTCGGATATTTGCCCGCAGTCCCCTGCGCAAATATTGCAAACTAATCCCGCACCGATTGCCATTATTGACACATTACGTAGGTGCTTAGTGCTTTATCAACGGCTCCGGACCATAGTTGTAGGAAGGTCCGTAGTAGGACCGTAGGACTATATGTACATTTATATAAATTATTAAGTTTATAATAGGTAATCTTATATGTACTCAGAGTCAAATAACAACTCGACGTAGGTACTCTCTCGAAACTTCGTTCTTTATTAACAGCGAACGTCGAACGTTGAACTTCCTCCAAGGCTGGAGCGACTACCACACCAAAATCTCTACGCTTAGAAGGCGGGTGGGTTAAGCAGTATTAGAAGTAACAAGTTCTTAAAAAAAATAAAGATTATTTATCCAGGACAGTAGTTTAAGTTAACATACCAAGCCAACTCAAAAGTACCTAATAATAAAATCTAATAGGTTCCTACTTACATTTGTTCCAGACTTTGTCTCCGTAGACTTCGATAGTATGTCAGTAGATCTGCACATTTTCACATCTGGAAAATGAGCATTTATTATAATAACTAAGTTTCGTTAGGTCAATGTATAATTTTGAAAGGAAGTTGTTGCGACCACTATGCCAATATGCCTAAATACTTCTTCTAGCTACCCTTTAAGTTTTTACTATCTGACCCGCCGCGACTTCGTTCGCGTGTTGTCCTTATAAACTACATTGTTGAAAACCGCATTTAAATCCCTTGCGTAGTTTAAAAGACCTAAGCTTACAAACCTACAGAAGTTCATACAGCGGGAAGCGACTTTATTATACTATATAGGTATGTGCTTTTCGTTGCTACTAATAGACTATGTTTCGAAGTTCAGTTATATACGCACTCAATGAAGAGAGTGACATGTTATAGTATCGGCCATAGATCTAGTCGTCAATAATTAAATTCACTCATGTCACGAACGATACATATGAAATCAATAAAAAGTAATAAGGTTAGACAAGTGGGTAGGTGAGAGGAGCGCGGGCCGGTAATCCAGCGCCACGCGCCGGATAATCCGGGCTAATTGGCTGCGCGCGCCGTTGAGCCGGGATCATCAGGTGCTCATCTACTGGCTCCCCTGTAGAAAAGCCTCTCTATAGTTAGTTATGCTCTACAATTGTACATGGTTCACCGAGTGAACTCCGCTGAACCATGTGGCTTATGGATTAATAATTCAAAATAGGTACAATAAAATTCTCAAGGTAAATCGTGAACATTTAGCCAAATTAAGATTAGGCTAAAGTTTGTAAATTAATCATTCGCTAATTCAAATATAATCTATAATCTAGATATTAATAAGATATGTGGATGAAGCAAGACAGATTTGTCAGGCCCGTGGCAAGTGGAACAATATGGTCCTGCATACTCCTACGGGGAAAAGGCATGACGTTAAGTAGTCGATGACAAAAGTCGATGGTTAGCGTGAAGCATTGTTTGGCTCTATAAAGTATCTATCCCAAGATTTTTTTGTAGTCAGATTAGCTTTAGGTACCAATCGCCAATGAGCACGAATTTTTTCTCTAGTTTATTACCCGAGTTTTGGAAAAATAACTCAATCTTTCATTGTAATTTCATTTAATTGTAAATTTTACTTTTTGTTTAAAAAAAATGCGATACAATCTGAAAAGAGCAAAAGTCAGGCAACCAACCTACAGTCGAGGTTTTAGTCCAAAAAAGGGAAACGATCTGGAACCGTGGCTACATCAATTGGGGTTTGAGTTCGTAATTTATTTAAGGCGGTACTCAAGAACTTACAGACTGAGATTGCTATCGATTCCGAGTGTCAACATAGTAGTCTACCCACTGTAGCCATTAATCCATCTACCACAGCCAGTATTAGACGTACAGTTGTTAGCGTTCTAATGCCTGTCCTCTCCTACATACAACACATACGAAAGGTACGCGTACATGTGTTCATGCATCTACTACACTATAGTTTATTAAGTTTAAGTTAGCATTCTATGGGGCACAACACACAGCATGTACCTAAAAAAATCGTTTTCTTTCGTTGGCAGTAAATCTTATACCATTTTCCAAAACGGAACGATCTGGGATACTGAAACTCATTCCCAGTATCGCAGATGATGCTTCGTTTTTTTATTGGTACTATTATTATTATTGAGTTATTTAAATATTTCTTTATCTCATTTATTAAGCGTTCGTACAAGGCCGGGCTAGGGTACCCACCCACCTGGGTAGGATAGGGGTAGGGTACGGGCAGAGTAAGGGTATGGTGGGTAGGGATAAGGTGGGAGCAGCTACCTATCACATGCAGCATCTGTGATGCATGCTCGCTTAAAGGTGTGTCTGGCGGTGGCTTTGAGGCCGGGTCGCCTTTTTACGATGGCTGAGCCCTGCGTTATACTCGTGAACAGGTGCTGCCTTAGTGGACTGGCTTACTTAAACTGTAGTTTAACTGGGTGTTTAAAAAATCGGGCCCCAGGGCGAGCGAGAGATAGAGGAATCAGCGTGCAATCCTGCATGACAAGCATAAGTGTGTGCGCGAGAGCTACAAGCGATAAAAGACGCGACATAAATCCTACATCTCTTTCATCTTAGTATTGACAGAAAGAAATAAAAGCTCTCTTGCAGCGCGTGCTATGTCGCCAGTACACTTAAATATACCCATGACAAGAACTCGATGCGGTGTAGAGAGGTATTTATCTTGGATGATCGACTGAGTTGATCTGTGATTTTGCAGGCCACTTAAATGTTATAAGGTATTCGGGGAATGGTATAATCATCGAAGCTATCCAATAGACTGTCATCACCTGTCTAATGTAAAATTTTAAATTAACGCGGGTGAAACAAATTTTTAGGTAATCGTAGCGACCTAGCGACATCTAGCGATGTGTTTGAAACTACATGTTTTGTATCTAATGGCTATTCACGAGCCGATATACTACCGCACTGCACCACACACTATCTGATTTTGATGACATAGAGTTACTAGTTTTTGGTCCTGGATGCGCGTATCGAAACGACTTGGAAATGAACAACAATCAAAATAAGCAAAGTGAGTGAAGCTGAAGGCAAAAATTCAACGAACTCAACCTCAAATTGATTGTTTTCTATTCTATCTACAAGTTGTACTACGTTGTACGAGTTTAAAGTACGAATTTTGCTACTTAATCAAAATAAGTATATTTAATAACTTTACTCCAAAAACCTACCTGAGGTGCCGGGTCGAATGTTAGTTAAATTAAAACAAGATTGTGCCTAATTATTAGTGAATTAACCTTGTAGGTATTTAGCATTTCGTTACTTCACAGTAAGTTGCAATGATAATTCTTCCCAAAATCTATCATCTACGTACTTACCGTACATATTTCAATGCAAATGCATCCAGATTACTTCACTACGTACAGGGACAAGAGCCTTCACCTAATACTAGAGAATATTTTTATTACATAGACCATCAAGGAATGGTAAGTAAAACATGGAATGTTTTCGCAGTTTCTACATTAAACTTTGAACATATGAAAATATTTTGTATAGCTATTTTTAGATGATTCGAAAATGAAAAACTTTACATCATGCTTCAAAGAAAAGAAGTTCCTGGAATTTTTCTTCAAGAGAATAAGACTTAATAAAACAGAAAGGTACCAAAATGAGTTCCCCTTTGTATCCCTATGTGGAAGGGAAAGGAATTATATAAGATGTGATGATGTACCTATTGTTTATACTCATATTCTATCCAAAGGAAACATTGATTTGCTGACTTATGGATATGCTGGTGAGTTGCTAACAGCAGAATTTAAGCCCCAGAAAATATATATGTTACCATCTACAGGTAGAGTCTACCACCCTACTGAAGATAAATATGGAGGAATTGCCCTCATAAGATCAAAACTTGCTATTGAACTAAGTAAAAATTTTGAGTTCCATAATGGTGAAACTCAACCACCCACTCACTTTAATTGGAAAAGTAAAAACTTTCAATTAGACCAAAAGTGGTTTAAAGACTGTATTAGTAAGTATAATATAACAGTAAAAATGGATCCAGATTTATAAAATCTTATTTTATATTTATTGTTATAAAATTTTAATCCTTTAATTAAATACTTATAAATAAATTAATATTTACTGTAATTATTCTCTTTTCCTTTCATTTATTCACTTCTGTAAATATTATTGTAATTATTATAATATACTTATAATAAATTATTTAAGAAAACTTTCACTATTTTTATTTCTGATTTACCACTTAAACCCCCATTCTGTCATTGAGGTCATAAGCTATTGAAATGCAACTTGGCTACATCAGCATAGCAAAATAATAACACTGTCAACGGAGACAACAGGTATATACAAAACTAACTGAAGTTAACCTATTAATTACTGTCTTTTGGTAGTAGTAGGTAATTTAAAACTCACAAATCACAACAGTTTTCTTTATACAATATTTCTATCTAATATTCTCCTAATGCTTAAATGTATGATTTTCTTTTTCATTAATAATTGACAACATATTCAATAAAATTAGTAAACAAGTACTTAAAATGAAATAAATACCTTCCTTGTAATAAAGTTTGATAGTTAACCTTGAAACAGCTTTCCCTAATATTCCATTTCTCAGGATATTCAGCCATAAATCACTGCAAGGTAACAAGATTTCCCTATGTTACTTCACATTTTAATTTACCTTATTTTTCCTTTTTTCCTAACAAGCCATATAATTGCAAAAACTGAATTGTACACGATTATTAAATATAGGTTTTGAAAAATTATCACAGGTGTATGTGGGTATAATATGGCTATATAGGTAAATATAATCATTTGTAGCTATTTATGCAGGATCTTCTTTTGTAAATGGCTGAAATGACCCTGACTGTACCCATGAAATTCCTTGGGTCACCCCTTCATTAGGTTTTGGAGGTTGCATCATAATATTCTTGGCAGCATCATGTACGTCTGGGTCATAAGGTTTGAACATAATGTAATGTTTATCTTCTGTGGGTGGGTCATCATATACATGATCTATGCTAGAAACAACACATTCTCTAACCTTTTCCAAGAATAACTTTCTATTTGTTTTAAACCTGTAATAAACAACAGTGTTTATATGATGTGTATATTTTCCATGAACTGGATTCACAACAGTGAAGATACTTACGCAACTGATGCTTCAACATTAGCAGGCACTTTTATATTTAGGTTGTGAAATACCCAATGCACATATTTCAAAATTTGCCAAATATGACTTCGTTTCCTGTCCCACTGTGGAAACACTTCATTCAAGTTAAGTATACCAGTGTTTGCATCCACAGCTGGGTGATAAAGGTGGGTCGAAAAAGTCAGAACCTAGAAATAATATAGGTATAACATTAATAATGAATTAACAATATCAAACTTATTAATATAACAAAAATTTATAACTGCTTACTGGTACATCATCATCAGGAAACTTTTCTGGTAAATTAAGTGTAAACCTGAATACTCCTCCTTCATAAAGGCCATCTCTTACATAAACTACTCCAAACCATACTGCAAGAAATAATACAACTATTAGTTAAAATAAGACAATTGGTTTTATGTGCAACTTTTTTTATGGGACAGCCCACCTGATGGAAAATGGTAACTGTCACCCAAAACCTCTGCAATTCCTGCACTTACATAGGACTAATACAATATGTATCTTAGCTGTAACTGTGTAGGCCTACCTTATCCTTCAAACCAAAACACAACATTCAAAACATTGCCACTTGGTGGGAGTAATAAGGGGTACCCATCCAGGGCAGACCCCTCAGGCTTGACCACAGATTAGAAAATATTGTCCAAGGCTTGACAAAATCCTAAAACAACTTAATAAAACTAGTTGCAAAGGATAAATGCATGTGTACATGTATGATTTACTTACAAAATGAGTTTTCATATGACGGTATCACATAAATTCCTTGCAAATTTTCAGTTTGTAACATACGACTGAAAAATAAAAGACTAAATTTAGGGCATAGACATTGCTGCAAATATCACATGGTGTAACAACCAACTCCAATGAAATACTTGGTTGGAGTGTATTAAAATCAAATACTTACTATTCAGCCATAATAATATACTCTTGATGGAACATCGAGTAAAGTTCTTTGATTTCATTAACATTCTTACTGTTTTCTTCAGTCATATTTGAATTACTGCAATTAAACTGAGTATATTATGTCTGTCACCTCAAGCAAGCTTTCTTAAAAAAGGGTTATTTCTCAATTTCCTCCATACATTTCCAATCCAACCAAAAATCACAAAAAGACAAAAGCAAAACACAAATTACAAATATAGCTACTGGCTGGCTGTCAAAAAAGTGACAGACAAGGACCAATAATTTGATTATTGGTCTTTGAGCAGGAATATACACCATAGACTAGTGATGGGACTCAAATCGAAATATAGTATTCGAATCATCTGACAAAAGTTCGAATCATGATTCGAATTGATTAATGGTTCGAATCAATTCAGATCGATATGATGATTCGAATCATCATGTCGATTCGAATCAATTCGAACAGATATAAATAATTAAAAATACGTTGATGAAAGCATAGATAGATCTAATTGTGAATTTACTTTACCTTATTGAACTCAAGGAATTTTTACGAGAAAAACTTAGTTTAAAACGTAAATACATGAACGAATCCCTATTGTCTCATCTAAAAGGTGAGATTGTCGAGCAATGAGAGATTCAAACCAAAGAAATTGATTCGAATCAGCTCGCGGATTCGAATCAGATCGTGGATTCGAATCAACTCAACAGTTCGAATAAACTCGACAGTTCGAATTAGAGATGAAACGGATAGTTGTTTGGCCGGATACCGGATACCGGATATCCGGCCAGCCTCCTAGCCGGATAGCCGGATATCCGGCGGCCGGATATTCACGGGTCATAGTCTCTGAACAAGTTTGTGCAAGCTGTAATCGCGTCGTGGGGCTTTATACGACTGCATGTGTTTATGTAATTTAAAGTTTTCGTTTATGCCACAGCATCGTAAAGGTTAAACGACATCATATACTACCTCTAAATATAAAGAAATTCATATTTTTAATCCAGGATCATATTTTTCATTTCTATAATATCAATATCTTGATTGACTTTAAATTATTACTCTAAGTAGATTATAATACTAAACAGCACTTGTCAAAACTACACACGACAAAAATGCGTATTAATGCTGATCAGCGGGTGTCACCCTGTTGAGCAAAGTACGTAATGTCGTGGCAGTTACAAAGTCACACCTATGCCCGAGAAAATTTAAGAACGCTCAATGCGATGGTGTGAGCATGTGCTCCGCCGCCCCAAAGATCACCTTAGTGCAAGTAGCCATAAATTTGGTGACGACGACTCGCTGTCACTGTCACTCGACAAAGACACCCACACGCCACCAGGCTGACGGCGGACCAACGGGACCTGAAGGACAATATTATTGACGCTGCTACTGCTCAAAATAGAAAGAAATGGAGGAAGCAGACAAGGAGAGCTGACTCCAGCTAATGGAAAAGGCATAGTGCAAAAAGAAGAGACCAGAAAACTATTAAAAAAAAATTCTGACCTACCAAATGAACGATACGAGTAGAATAGGTGCCGATGCCGACATAATTTAATTTATTTATTTAATTTGCCAACAGGGGTCTTACCATGAACTCTTATAGCAGGACCTAAACAGAACGGCCCTGCTTAGAACGAGACAGCGCTATACGTATCACATAAGCTTGTCTCGTTCAAACCGAAAGCAATTCTGTTAAGGTCCTGCTATAAGAGTTTATGGTAAGCCCTTAGATTTTCATTTTTTTATAATGCTCTTAAACTATAGTAACAATAACAATTAACATAAATATAAAGCCAATAACAGGCAAACCTTACGTGCACTATATAAATCGCGCTTATAACGTAAGTACTAACCTATTACAATAAAATATATTACACAAATTAATCAATAGTTCTTTGATTCATATTTATGGTTTTTAAACGTTTTGATACGACTTTTAACTCGACTGCTACAGAAGGGCATATATTTCCGATGAGCTAAATCACTTTTATGGGCTTTTCATACATTTTTTACTATCCGGTATCCGGCCGGATATTAACGCATTATCCGGTATCCGGCCGGATAGTAAATTATGACCGGATAGGCCGGATACCGGATAGTGGCCGGATATCCGTTACATCTCTAGTTCGAATCAAGCGATGGTTCGAATCAATATAAAATCTTATTCGAATCGAGTTTTGACTGACATGATTTGAATCATTCGAATCAAATGTGATTCGAGTCCCATCTCTACCATAGACCAATAATTTTTGTCGCCATTATTTTTCATTGACGAAGTTGGGGAACCTTTGGTTCTTCTACACGATGTAACATCTGCCAATCTTTATGAACATTTTACTTAGCACCTGCGGGGTTCCTTAAACAAACTGCGGTAAATAATCGAACAAATAGTGATAAATAATGCATGATACTGAACATTGCCAACAGCCGGCATTCCGCTCTGCCAGCAGTGTCGGTTTGTGTGGGTCTAGATTCGCATAGCCAACAGCGGCACCGCCGATCTCCAATAGCATCATACTACCCTCTGGAATGACGTCACAGAATATCCGAAATGCATGTTGTTTCGTCATTCCAGAGGTTGTGATAATGCTATTGAAGATCGGCGGTGTCGCTGCAGTTTGTAATTTTAAAATGCAACGTGAAATAGAAGAGCGTAGATTTAACTTTTAAGGGTAACTTTTGAAGTTAGCGACTCGCGGCGTTTCCGATGCACCGTTATAAACTTGTCTGCGTTTCCTCAGACGATGCCTTTTCCACGGGGTGTCGGTGCAGGCTGCTCCGCACGAATACTATATAGTACAAATCTTTTTGTCCGCTCGCATCCGTCCGCAAAATCACGCACCGTGGAATGCTGGCTTAAAGAGGAAAATTAATTACTTCTGGCAACCCTGTTCGCTCACGTCAACAAATTGTCAAATAGTCAAATCATATGTAAACTGAACAAAAATATTTAGTATTTTTAGTTAAAAACTGGGAATTATGTAAAAAGATCTGATAAATTCAACAACTAATACGTGAAAACTAACACATCACTATTTCCTTCAAACTGCGCTATTGTGTTCCCATACAAGGTTACTTTCCTTACATGGAGTGTGTACTTGAATAAATCTATGAAATGGATTCAACAAGGAGATCATGGAAACTCCGTATGTATTTGTATTGTTCTATTTATTTAGTAGGATATTGTGATAAATTGTATACCTACTTGTTTCCTTCTACGTTTCAGAGGAATTTGTCGCCCACAAGGCGAATGTCAACTGCCTGGCCATGGGACACAAATCAAATCAAGTTTTAGCTACTGGAGGTGACGACAAGAAAGTTAACTTATGGGCAATAGGCAGACAGAGCTGTTTAATGGTCAGTGAAATAGAACAATATTGATATAGTCCTTTTATAAATAGTTTTCTAATACTTTGAATAATTTTACTGTATTCACTAAACTGATTGAACTGTGTCATTCAGAAAACTTTATATTAATCAATTAATATTATAAATAAAGTTTCTATACAAATCTTAATATTGAATTTCCATAAAAAAGTTCAGGATGCATAAAAATGATTTTAATTTCAGAGTCTGAGTGGTCACACCACACCAGTTGAATGTGTTTGTTTTGGACACTCAGAGGATTTGGTTTGTGCTGGCTCACAAACTGGTGCTTTGAAAATTTGGGACTTGGAAGCAGCAAAATTATTAAGGACATTTACTGGACACAAGGGAGCTATTAAATGTATGGACTTTCACCCTTATGGTGACTACTTGACCACAGGTTCTTGTGACAGCAATATTAAACTCTGGGACACTAGAAAAAGAGGATGTATAGTGACATATTCCAGTCATCGCTTGGCAGTTAACAGCTTACAATTTAGCCCTGATGGCCAATGGATTGCATCAGCATGTGAAGATGGTAAGTTTATATCTCTTGTATGTAGTATTTGATGTCAAAACAGTTATATGTTGGTAAGTATTTGAAATTTTACTTATAATATTATTGCTTAAATTTAACAAAATCAATGTGAACAGCAAATTTTCAAAGAGTATGTTTATCTTTTAATACATAATTCCACTTTTATAAATATTAAGTTATAGTTATAATTTGCCCTTTAGTTCACTCTTACAAAAAAAATTATAATTCATGTAAATTTTTAAGGCAATTTTACACAATTGAGAAGAGTGGATTATTAGATTTATTTAATTAGTGATGCATTGTTAACTTATTTTTTGCAGGTATTGTTAAAGTATGGGATGTACGTATTGGGAAAGTACTTCAAGAATTTATTGAACACACATCATCAGTTTCGTGTGTTAAATTTCACCCACATGAATTCCTGCTGGCAAGCTGTGGCACAGATAGAACTGTTAACTTCTGGGATATGGAAAAGTTTCAGTTGGTGTCTAAATTTGAAAAAGAAAACACTTCTATTAAGTAAGTGGATGCAACCTTCTTTTCAGTGTTATTATTACACTGAAAATAATTGTTACAATACAATGTTTTTTTTTTCACTATTATTGTAATAAGATGTACATACTTGCAAGCAATTTTAAAGCAGATTAGTACACTTTGTTCACTATTCGATATTTATCAAGTTTGTTCTTGAAAGAGGGTGTGCTGATCACTGTTTTGGGCAAATATCTACATATGCACTTTTCAGCTAATTATCTATGTGAACCTGAGTTTGCACATGTAATCAAATGTATGTACACAGTAAAACAATAAACAGTTATTCTATGAAATTCATACATAACTTAATTTAACAAACTGTAGCATTGAAATTTTGAGTGTATGCCAGAGTAAATGGTAATACTACCTTAATTGTTCCAACTGAAACTCATTTTAATGCTATATTTTTTGCATGGTTTACTAGGCAAATGGTGTTCAGTGAAGACGGGGGCACTTTGCTGGGTTGCGGCAATGACGGCATGCACGTGATTGGATGGGAGCCGGCACGAGTACTTGACACTGTCCATGCACATTGGGGAGTGACGCAAGATGTTACTGTAGCACAGACTCAACTTGTAAGAACTAATTTATTACCATCATTATATAATGAATGAAGATTACATAAATTATGAAGTATGTGATCATATACTAAAAAGTATGTAATCATATTTCTTTTAAAAAAAGGTTTGCCTAATGTTAGCTAGAACTCTTTATGGATTTTGAAAGGGACATGTTTTTCATTGATTTCAGATTGCTGGATCTTTCCACTCAACCTATGTAGTGCTGTCAGTGGTTGATCTCAATAAAGTCCATCCATTCGGTGGGCCTCCTCCCGCAACGCCCACCACAGTTCGAGATCTATCGCCATTCCAAAAAGGTCACTCTGTGCGTAAGAGCTTTTCCAAAGAAAAACCACCTAAAGAAGGTAAGTTTAATTTACCTTCGTAGTTTCTTTAAATTTATTTAATTTCATTGTCTGTGGTTGCTTTATTTAAAGGAAATTGTTACACTTTCAGTTATGCATAAGTCCACAAGAATAGATGAAAAAACTGCTGAAGAATCTGCATCTGGAACAGAAGCAGATGAGGACTCAGGTGCTGTTATATCAAATATTAATGATTACACTGAAATATTTCGTCCTTCTAGAGCACGTGAGTAGCATCCTTCAGTAGACTTCTTAATTGCAGAATAAGTAGATCCATAAAAATATATAACATAATAATTTCTAATTTTAGTAAATCGTACGCCACCACCAACTACCAGTTTGTCACAGGAGGACGATTATGAAATGCCATGTAAGACTAACATTACTATTCTAAATGTGAAAAGCTACCTATCTACTAAGCTTTCTTTTATCTGAAGTAAAATTATTTCTAAATAATTGCACTGTTAATCTAATAGTCCCTAGAGCTGAAAATACACACTGCCTTTCTTTATCGACATCACAGATCAATCGCTTACATTCCCAACCAATTATCACATATAGTAAGATGTTGAACCACCATGTCTCTTCACACCTCGGTTCCCAGTGGAGCACAATGTTGACCCTGAGGAGGTAGAGGTGGCGACCTCCCTCCGCGACCTGATGGTGTCGGAGCCCGCGCGGCCGCCGCCGCAGCCCTCGCCGCCGCAGCGCCAGCGCGCCGACAACGCCTCGCGGATACCCACCATCACCAAAGACTACGCGATCATCGACAAGAAACACGACGGTTATAGTAACAGTCAGTATTCGCCAACCTCTTACACTCGTGGGTGTCGTACGAGGCGACTAATGTTTGCGAGTAAGATCTAGAGTCTCCGTAGGCTGGAGAATGGGCAGCAGCGTCTTCCGTTGTTATATTTATATCACTGCGATCTCTAATCCGCCTGGCACATGTGGAGATTATGGCACTAACCTCTCTTTTCGTGGGAGAGGCCCTAAGTCCTGCATTGGACTGTTATGGGCTGTGATGATGAGTATTCATCCACCTGCCCTTATCCCTCTCTAAGTGGGGTCGGCACAATTGAGTCTCTTAATCCTAAGTGAGTGCCGAGGTAAAAACAAGGTGAATAAATATTACACTAATATTTATATTTGCAAGCGCAAAGCGCAGTGCTTGTGCTTATCGTATTGTTGTCGTGTCGTTTATTTATGTTATATTATAATTTTACCCAGGGCTTTGTTCATAATTACCTGTTGGCTAAGACTTCACACAGATTTCATTCAATATTGTCCGTGTAGGTCTTATCATGCCTATCAAGCATAGGGTTTAATCAAAGTATTATTGTAATGCAACAGAACACTAATAGACACACAAGTCACAAATTAATTGAATAGAAGTATGTAATTTACGCCTATCTAATTGAAATATTCAGCATAACACTGCTTATTTGTATTTTTTTACAACGTAATATTTGTATATGTTAACATTTATTAACTTATATAACTAAAACTCGGCTAATTAATCGCAGCAAATATTCAAGGTGATTATTTCGTAATAAAAGCAGCAGTTTCCGAGTTATGTTCATAACGTTCATCCTTAACCTTGCTATAAAATTGGTGTCGGAGAATCTAACTATCGCCATTCGCCTAACGCAGGGGTGTTGGAAAAGGAGGAAGCCACGTTCGCGGCCGCCTCGCAAGTGCCGTCTGTTCGCAACTACTGCAGTAGCCCCCTCGCATCGCACACGCTTAACCGACACAACTCGTATAAAGAAAAGTCAAATACAGATTTGAGTAAGTTGGTGTTACCTTTCTGTAACCTTTATGAAAACCGAATGCAGGTTCAATTCAAAGTTATAATGAAATACTACAATTTTGTTTTTTATGAATGTTTTAGTACCGAACAATCTGAGACAAAGCACAAGTGAAATGTCGCTGGGTCCGCCGTCGCTGGGACCGCGCTCGCTTTCGTTCTCGAGGACAGCTAGCGAAACCACACGGTGAGTTTACTTACACACTAAGCTCCCATTGTAAAAAATCTTATCGATATTACCTCACTCGATTATGCGTGCAGACGTATAAGGTAGTTTTAAACATGGGTTTGTAATTAGGTTGCTGTGGTGTAACTTGTTAAAACCATGTTTAATTTAAATTTTTAATACTTAGCTCTTTGGCCGTGTAGTGTCTAACAGAGTAGAATAGCACCAACCACTTACACCCGTGGGTGTCATACAAGGCGACGAATGTTTTCGAAACAAAGGCTCTAAGAGTCTCCGTAGGTTAGAAAATGGGCAGCAGCGTTTTTCATTGTTATATTTAACACTACGCTCTCCAACCCGCCTGCCAAGCGTGGAAATTATGGCAATAACCTCACCTTTCGTGGGAGAGATCCTAAGTATTACGGACTGTGATGATGCACCTGGTAAAACCGTGTTTTAAAAGCTCATAAGATATCTGATCGAAAAGGACACCTATGGAAAGATGCCTTTAGAAATCAGAACGCGTCTGTTTCCTCCCTGCACCCTGGTAGCTCCCACAGGCACCCAAATTTAAGGAGGCCAAATATTGGATCATTTACCTCATTTGATTTCTCGATAAAATTTGTGCACAACGACAGCTCAGGATCTCAATATTACCATTACGATGTTCACCCATTGTGTTGCAGCCGGCGAGAGGCGGCGGCGGGGCGCGACCGCGAGCCGCGCGACCGCGAGCCGGAGCCGGAGTTCGTGCCGTTCGCCATCGACCGCCCCGTCGGGATCGACCTCGACGAGTTCTTGCCAGTGAGGATGCCTTACTAAACACTGTGAGGGATTTAGCGATTGCGAAATCCACCGAGCGTCTAACGGTGTCATCGTTTATTACTTGACGCCTAAGAGTTAGACGGTAGGGCGCCTAAATCGAATGTTAATGCCATCGCATCAAGACCTGACGAGTGAGATGACCTTAGGATTTGCGGTGCGAGTGAGATGGCGATGCATCGTAACCGAATTTTACGCGACTTTAAATTCGAGTTCGGCGGTCAGGCACTACTACCTTCTACCGCAACTAAGAATTGAGGTCTGGCGCGCTAGGTGATATGATCAACAGCTTTTATAAATTGCCTTCAAAATCACAGTGCTAAGTAGCCTCTTTCGCCTTATTCGCTAATTCGTGGTTCAAAATCAGCACTCGAAGCAACAAATCAACACTTTGAAAATGACGATATTGCTGCGAGTATTCACATACAAGTTTTACTTGATGGATAGGTATAAATGCGTGTTGTCTTCAGCGCGGTCTGGTGCCGGGCGGCGGGCGCGCGCGCGGCGGCGCGGCGGCCGAGCCCAGCGAGCAGGAGGTGCTGGGCGTCATGATGCGCGGACACGACTCCATGATGGCCGTCTTCACCGCCCGACAGAGGGCGCTCGAGGTAAGACGACCAACCATCGTGGTGTGGAAGCCTATATTGTTTTCTCTTTAAAAAGACAAAGCAGTTAGGGTTTCCGCTATTTCAAAATCCACCAGATGGCGCTATACGTAACGTCACATCTTATATCACTCCTTTTCCCCCAAAGTAATCGGATGTAGAGGCTTAGAAGGAGCCTACTCACAGCTGAAGTCACACTCTATATATTTTTTTATGTCATACGGTAGGCAAACAGGCAAGCGGGCCACCTGATGGAAAGTGGTCACCACTGCCTATAGACATTAGCAACGCCAAGAGTATCGCTAATGCGTTGCCCACTTCTATAACACGTTGCTCTGGCAGTAAAAAGGCAAATGCCACTCCACTGCCGAAGCCACGGTTCCCCAAATCCCCACCCCATGAAGCACTGGAAACCTTATTCACCAGCAGTAACACAATACTATTTAAAAGAGTATTATTTAGCTGCGATATTCTATATCTATTGAAAAATATAGATATAAGTATTCTTTTTTTTAAAGGTGCATATAACGTGTCGAAAAGGGACGACTATAAGTTATCAAATATCCTTTCATATATTGTCAAATTTGGTGGCCTTGGTCATCTTAATTCTTATAATAGCTTTTGTATGACATCGAGTAAGTTTTCTTTGTTTGTCCCGAAGTAATCAGTAAGGTCCGTTGTCAAGATGCTGCCGTACTATTGAAACTGCTATAAAAGTACGAATGCATTCCAACCAATAACGGCTTATATTGACATGACGACATTAGACCTCACGTCTCGGTAGCGCCGTGTGGATTTTTGTGAAAACACTAATAATTAATGACTGTATGGGGGCATGGGGGTTTCATCAGTCTCGGGAGGAGATTGGCATTCGGTGTATTCATTTATTTTATAGTAGGCGTCAGTCTTTTCTTCAGTACGGTTTCTATGTATTTATCGACTAAAGAAACCTTAACGTATTTGTTTTACTGTTGGAATGAGAGAGGTACGGCATAGCGGGGTACCCCGTTCGAATTGGAGCCGCCCGACTGGGGAAGGACCTCCACCTTACAGAATACCGCAGCTAAACGATACTCTTTTTAAATAGTATTGTGTTTCTGCCGGTGAGTAAGGTTTCAATGCTATATGGGGTGGGGATTTGGGGAACCGTGGCTTTGGTAGTGGAGGGGCATTTGCCGTTTTGCTGCCAGAGCAACGTGTTATAGAGGTGGGCAACGCATTAGCGATACTCTTGGTTTTGCTAATGTCTATAGGCAGTGGTGACCACTTTCCATCAGGTGGCCCGCTTGCCTGTTTGCCTACCGCATGACATACTAAAAAATGTTAGTTACTTTTTACGCCACATTCATTACTGTTATTGTCGCGCTTAATTTGTTTTGTCTTTTTCTATTGAAACGTACTTACACTGTTTCTGCCCCGGCTACGATGGCACATAAAAATATTTTTCAAAAACTTCGATACATCAAAGAAATTTTAAGAGAAGACCCAAAACAGTCGATTCTAAAACATTTATATGAACTCGCCTGGCGCATTAGTACATGTTTGCAGGACTGGTGACTTGTCGCAGTGCTTGTGACGCTCGTTTCGATTCAGTTCCTAATATTCTCATTCGTCAAGCTATTTTATTCCAGGCGTAAATTAATCCTAAATAACTTGTTAAAAAGATAGAAATATGCTTCTTCTTATAAACTCAACTTTAATTTACAGATATTCCACGCTGTGAGAATGAACAAAAATTTAAAAGCAGCCTTAGAATCAATTATAGTATTAGAAGACATGTCCGTAGTTCTTGACATTCTAAATGTGATGGCAAATAAACCGTAAGTTTTTTTTCTGGTACATACACAGTTCTAGCAAATAATACAATAGATTATGTAACAGCATTTGTTTTTTCCTTTCAGATCCCTTTGGAATTTAGATGTTTGCCTATTAATGTTACCTAAAATCCAGGAGTTATTACAAAGCAAATACGAGACGTAAGCATGAACATTTTTTCAACCACATTTTTTATACCAAGGGAGGCTATCTGAATTATAAATTCCCACCTATATATTGGTTACGTTGTAGTTGTACAAAGACAACTGAACTAAAAGGCTCTTCTTTTTTTTAGCTATATGCAGTGCGGGTGCAATGCGTTGAAACTGATAGTGCGCAATTTTTCATCGGTGATTCGGGCGAACGTGAGCGCGCCGGTGCGCACTCTGGGCGTGGACATTCCCCGCGAGGAGCGCTACGCGAAATGCGCGGAGATCCACCAGCTACTCCTAGACCTCCGAGCGTTCCTCCTCAAGAGGCAGACCCTCCAAGGCCGACTCGGCGCGGACTTCAGAGACCTCCACACGCTCATGCAACAGGGACTCGATTGATACCCCCCACGATGTTAATGCATTTAGGTACACACCCACACACAGAAACCTTAGTCATTTTGTGTAATAGATGTTTTTGTTTATTTTACAAATAATAATAATGTTCAATTGAAAGAAATCCTTGTGTTGATATTGATTTCGATAAATGAGAAATCAGTGATAGATACCATGAATAGTGTTCCAATATGTATATTTTGACTGTATCAGGTATTCAGTATCGTTGTTTTTCTAAATTTTTAAATGTATTATAACATACTGATCGACTAATAATAATATAGTAAGTGTAAAACTGATTATTGAACCAGTTTGGTGAGAATGAATCTCTGAATGGTCAATGGGCTTGATTTTGCAATATACGTTTAATTTTCAGGAGTTAAATAATAAGGTCAATGTACTTATCATAATTTTTTATCAATTTTGTATGACCTCATCACTATTGGATTGTACAAAATTATCTTAGTTTTATCTATATTTTTTTTATATCTCATCATAATATTGTGAACACCACCAGTTGTTTATAAACTAACTAGTGAGATTCTGAACTGCAACAAAATTCACCAAAATATTATTATTTTTAGAGATGAAACGGATAGTGATTTGGCCGGAAATCCGGTGGCCGGATATTCGGCTCAACTTAGTCTCTGAATAAGTTTGAGCAAGCGATTTCAAGTCTTTCTTCAATGAGAATAATATGAACGTTGAACTGAACAATTCTTTCGAAAGCTACACATGTCCCCAGCATATCCGAGGACAAACGACATCGTATCGACCTCTAAATATAGAGAAATTTGTATTTTTATCCAGTATAAACCTTGATTGACTTTGGAAAACATGTTTATACTAAACAACAGTTGTCAAAAGAACACACGACGGAAATGCGTATTTTTCACGCTGGTCAGCGGGTGTGGAAGTTACAGTCACAGACACAGTCTCATATATCCCAGAGAAAGTTAGAGAACGCCGAATTCGATGGTATGGGCATGTGCTCTGTCACCCCAAAAACCACTATGGTGCAAGTAGGTCTAAATTTGTCGACGACGACGCGCTGCCGCGGAAAATCCCACACGCCATCTGGCTGACGGCGGTCCAATAGGATCTGAAGGATAATATCATGACTACTGCTCAGAGAAATGAAGGAAGCCGATGAGCAAAATCATTGTTATGGAATTTTTACACATTTTCTACTATGCGGTATCCGGCCGGATATTAACGCGCTATCCGGTATCCGGCCGGATAGTAAATAAAGGCCGGATACCGGATAGCAACCGGATATCCGTTTCATCTCTAATTATTTTTCGAAGAATTACAAACTTTTACGCTATATTTTATAGGTTCAGTTGACTAGTTTCAATAAACAACTTCAATTAATGTCACACAAGTTCTTTGAGTAAGATTTACAGAATGTCAGATTAGCAAACATTTTCACAATCTTATGGAGGAGACACTTGAAAATTATGTATAAACAAGCTCAATGGTTGTTTGGTTTAGCCATTTTGTGCCTTTAGGTATAACTCTAGTGACAAAGTCATTACAATAATAATAATTAAACATTTTTATATGTAAATTATGGACTTGGTTATCAGACTGACTTTATTAATTTTTTAATCTAACTTTCATTAAAGAAGACCTTAAAAGATTTTAATTTATTATTAATTATTAGGTATAATAATAATAATCATTAAATTGAATTAAAAGAGTTAAGTTTTTCATTTTTACTTATTTCTAGAGAAGTTTCAAATATTGATTGTTATCACAAAATCATGACCATGCGGGCACTAAGTTTATTTAATGTACTCAAATTATTTGTCAGTATTGGTCTACATTATGTGGATGGTAGCAATCTCCAGGTGTTTTCCATCAGTTTTTTTTTTGTATGAATTTCATTGATAACAAAGATGGTTAAGTACATCTAAAAACATTTCAAGAAGAAAAAAAGTTAGTTCCAGAATATCTAGCTATAATGTTTCTGATATTATATTCTATCCTTTCTAGTTTTACCTCATGGAGGAGAAGGGGTCTTTTTGTGGTTTTGTATTTTTGTTATCTGCAAAATGAATCTTAAGGTAAGAAAGTTACCACTTATTATCAGCTGAGCTGTGTGCCCGTTTGTCACTGCAAAGAAAAAAGGAATAAATGAAAGATAGTGATTACTCATACTAATATAATTAAATTCCAAAATTAAGTCTTCAGAAATACTCCCAACAATTCTTTATGTACTTATTACTAAAAATTGTGTAATACTTCTATTGCCTTTTCTTCTTCATAGGCATTTTATTTGGAGAATCAATAGGTACTTTTCGTTTTTTAAAAGCTTGCATTTTTTTGGCCAATATTTCATCAGAAACATCTTTTTTCATATCACTTTCAGAATCTTCATGCTTGTTATCTCGCAACTCCATTAGGCGCTCTATTTCTGGATTCATTCCCTTAAATGAGAGTCTTCCATCAATAAGGTCTTCGCAATAGATAAAACTTGATTCTGTTATAAAATTACCAGATGCATGCCTCATTTCATTTGTGATAATATTTGAATAAAGACTGTCTAGGCCTTCAGTATTGTCTAATTCCTTTTGTATTCGATCCCTGGTTTTCTTCATGAACTTTAGCTCCAAAATGGATTTGGGCAATTGCGGTTTCTTTTGACTAGGGCCAACCATGTTTACTTCTTGTCTTTATATAGGTTATAATATGATATTACTATAACAGTTTACGACGCACTGCAATTACCAATGTGATGGAAGGTAAATTGATACTGTTATTTGGAACACAATACTGGAACATGGTAATTTCTCATTTCTCACGCAATACAATACACAATCAAAATTCTAAGAGGAGAGGAAGGAAATGAGAGAATATGACAAGTTGACATTGACTGATTGACAGTCTACAGTGACAACAAAACTACATTCCAACGATTGACATTTATTCTATAGTCTTTGATTCGCCAACGAGCCCCATTGTCGCTATTCGCACAAGTTGTACTTTGAAGGTATACAGTACTATTTTACTTTATATATTTGAAAGCACGCTCCATGCATTGGCCTAAACTTTTCGCAATACATTTGCCGAGACCGAGCGTTAAGAGGTTTGACTTGCCCTCTTCATTCTTGCCTAGTAGAAATGTAAAAATGATGAAAAAGTATCGATACATCAATATCATTGTCGATACTCACATGTATATGTACCAATAATAATTAGACATCGGATTAAATGCAATTGCATATAACTTGGTATCTTTATTGCATAATTTAGCATTTTTTCGCAGTACATCCATATTTTATTGATTTTTACTATTAAATGCTATTGGGATTTTTTATATTATTTATTATTTCACATAAAATATTTACAGTTACAATACAAATATATCTATATACATTTACCTACCACTACATATACCTATTCATTAATACATATAAAATATATATACTAAAAATTAAAAAATTCGTCTACACCGCTGCCCCCCGGAATGGTGCCCAGAAACTTCACTTTCACGTGGTGTCATTTAATTTTTTGGATATTTCTATAAATTACTTTCTCGCACCAGAGCCCCACAATCCCAACGTTTCCACACCAAACGGCTGAATTACGAAGACTTGCGCTAGACTTTTGTTTCCTCCTTGATGTCTTCCGCAGCTGACGCCGCAGCCCCAGCGCAGCTGGCAGTGGAGGCCAGTTGCGAGGGCGCCAATGTGTCCACACAGGTAGCGTCCCACACCAGCGCCTTCCCGCGCTGCCACCCAATAAGCGTCATGCCGTCGGGCCTCTTGCCATCGTCACGAACGGTACCTTTCGGCTTTAATACGGCCAGTACGTTGACGGTGACAAGTGCCCTACGAATGATGTCATTGATTGCCGTGTGCCTGGAGATTCGGCCTGCGCTGCGGGTACATGAAAGACCGTGGTGCCCTAGTGGATTCACAGACGCACCACAAGGACAGTAGTGTGGACAAACCAGATTGACCCCCAATCTTATACCTTAACATATGGACAACGACAAGTTGTCCAGGACGGTGCCGATATTCGAGGTGGGGACTGCTTGCAGCCAGAACCCGGATTCTCGTTCTGTCACGGCTAGGAGACGAGCCCGTTCCGAAATATTGGCTGAAGAAACTAATAAATCTTTAAAATTTTTTTTGCATAAAGGCTCACCCATAGCCGTTGATGCGTTCGGAGGCTCTGGGGGAGACTCATTCGGACATATACTCATCCAGGCTTTTTTAGCATCTGTGCAGCAAGGACTGTCAATAAAATTTGGATTTTGCTGACTAAATTTTCGGTGCTATAGACAGATAATAAAAAAGACGGGAGATAAATACTTGAAATTTTGCGCACTGCGATTCCGCCTAAACGAACTGGTCGCGCAGCTTGGGAACATGCTCATGAATTAAGATCCAAATTTTAAAATTTTGGAGATTATTGTTCGAATGTCATTGTCTAAAGGTAGGTATTACTAAATTGTCAAATCGCCAAATAGGACTGCATCGTAAAAAGTACGTAAATTGCGGGACGAAAAGGCAGAAACGGAGTAAAAATAGGGCCATGTGTGATTTCATTTTAAATAGTTCTTCACAATAAATTTGGAATTTATTGTGAAGAACTACTTAAGATAAAATCTGGAATTTTGATTGTTTTTCAAGTAAAAATTGAGGAACAGACTTGTCCAAAATGGGCACCTGGAAGACAGAGAGTTTCTTAATTTAAATTTTTTATTCCTGGGGCTTTTGAATCAAAATTTGTTTTAATTTCAAGTTTGTTAATCAAATTTGGGTCCAAATAAAGCTCGCATTAAAAAATAATTAAATATAGGCCGATGTTTTGAAACTCAGACGATATGAGTTGTAGATCATTTCGTCTGATCAAAATTGTTGTAACAAAACTGTTGTCCTCCAAGTGTCACGACATCTAGGTACCATACGTTTAATTTAGGCTTTAATTTTGATATAATAGCTTGTATTGCCAAACTAAATATAGCTAGTCCGAGTGGGTCTCCCTGTTGACACCCTACTTCTGAGTTCAAAACATTGACTTTAAACATCAATTTAGAAGGGGAATTATAACACTGCCAAATATAGGGAAGAAGTTCCGGAAATTGTTTTTTAATTTCTATAAGTAAGGTGTTTCTATTTAACGAATTAAATGCATTTTCGACGTCTACTTTCAGAACGACTTCAGCCTGGTTGTTGGTTATAAAAGTACGCAAGGCGTGTACTGCGGCTTCGCAGCCACCTTTGCTTCCAACACCAAGCTGAATCGGCTGAAAAATAGACGTTAATTTATTAACAAATATTTACAACAAATTTTGGAATCGAGTATTCGAATGGTTAGTGCCACTGCTATTGCTATGCTATTTATTTTACATAAAAATCCAGGTATTATATTGTCATTTCTAACCTATACTCTTGATTACCATAATTTCTCTTGATTTGTATATTAATTAAATATGTAAGAATTAAAATATTAGATACAAGGAGAAAGCCAAGCGCCTGGTCGATGCATCTATTGACCAGAATGCTGGCCTCTACTTCGGCCAGAGAATTAGCCTCGCTATCCAGCGGGGTAATGTGGCCAGCCTTCTGGGCACTTATCCGGTTACTGGGGATCTTGGGCAAATTTATAATCTTTATATAAGTTTAGTTTTTGTGTATATTTTAGTGTATATATATTTGTTACTACATTTATGTATTTATAAATGTATTTTTTAATGTAAATCATCTTGACATTACTGTCCCGGTTGTGCTCTCGCACACGAGGGCCCGGGGTTCGCCTTGACCATGATCCAGGATTTGGCAGATCAGGTAATCACAGTGGAGCGACTGCCATCTGACCTCCGTGACCCTGGAACCAGGAGAGCCTGACCAGATTGGATCATGGTTACACATTCAGTCGCCTGAATGCGCAGGTTTCATCACGTTGTTATCCCTTACAATAAGAGCATCGATTAGTACTCAACTAATGTACATAACGCAGAAAAGAGTCATTGGTACTTGACGGCAGTGGAATTCAAACCCGGGGGTTTTTTGCTAAATCGCCGTGTTCCCTAATCGATCGCGGACAGCGTTTTTCGTATAGACGATTTTGGGCCTCAGAGCCCGATTACGAGTGACGTACTCACACTTCTACTTTTATGACTCACATACACACAACTGAGTGCACCAAATGAAAGAGGATAAAAACACTACATTTAACATACATGGCTTTGAGATGTCAATCTAGTGATAGATGGAACATTTCGGTGATACGATTGACTCACCTTGCAGAAGCGCGACCCCAAGACGACATATTAGGAGTACACTTATTTCTTAGTCGCTCGGGTATCGACAAATGTTTTGCCAAAAGTTACGGCCAGCCAATGTGTGGAGTACGCTTAATATAAATTCTTCTACTTTGCAGCTGTATATTACCTCCATATTGATTGAGCGAATCACTCATGAACGACACTATTAAATTGACAAATTACAGCGTCAATCAACTGTCAAAAACTGTCAGTCTGTGGCGTTTGGATTCACGCACGCGAGTCGCCTGTGTTGTTTTGTTGTGTTCATTCTTTCTAACCTAAACACGGCGTGTATTGATTATACTTCATGTTATTTTGTGTAATGTTGGTTTATACGGTAACATACTTCGCCTAACGCTCGATAGCTGCATAAAAACGAAAACATGCAGGTTTTTGAAATTGATAATGTTAAAATTTATAATCTCAGTGCTGGAAAATCTCTGCCAGATGTAAGTTTTACAAATTTTATCACACTATATGAATTTAAACACAAGAATTATCGTTATACTGATTTGGAATGATAATATTTGTCTTTGTTGTCGGTTTAGTTCACTGCTTACAGTCACAGGGCTACTAAGTAAATAAGCATAGCTACCTACTCCGTATTTCCTGAATCCTGTCTTATTCGTGATTCTTCTT
Source organism: Blastobasis lacticolella (assembly GCA_905147135.1). Classification (NCBI taxonomy): domain Eukaryota; kingdom Metazoa; phylum Arthropoda; class Insecta; order Lepidoptera; family Blastobasidae; genus Blastobasis; species Blastobasis lacticolella. The sequence goes on from LR990043.1 coordinate 11,917,900, forward strand.
GGTCGTAGTAATAAAACAAAGGAGTGTTCTGGTATAAACTTTGAACAAGGACTTTCCCTTCCATTTTTACTTGTTTTATAACTTGCCCTCAGATGCTTATCCATTTAAAGCATTAAATTTATAAAAAAAATTGAATTTAAATTTCAATAGGTTATGATGATGATATATTATATTAAATTTCAGTGGTTGTCGGAAAGGAAGAAACGTGCACTGCTAAAGAAAAATGTTGATCTGCGTAGAAGAATTGAACTTATTCAGGAATTTGACATGCCTGGTGTTAGCACAAGTATGCGGGTATCTAAAGATGGCCAGTATATAATGACAACTGGTATTTATAAACCCAGGATCAAGTGCTTTGATGTCAATAATTTATCACTAAAATTTGAACGATGCTTAGATTCAGAAGTTGTGACATTTGAAATATTAAGTGATGACTACACAAAGGTATAAATGATGATTTATAATGTACAGTCAAGGAATGAAAATGTTCATCACCATCACATAAGGTCTAGCTAGACTCGACATGAACTTGTCATGCTAATAAAAACATTTTCATGTATGAAAACATACATAATTTATTATAAAACATTTCAATATAATTAAAAACTGACAACTTTTTCATGCTGCAACTGTACTTGGTTTGTTTAGTTAGATTAAACCTAAATGAAATACATATTACATTGTTTCTATGTGCTATTGCAGATTGTATTTCTACAATGTGATCGATATATTGAATTTCATGTTGGGCATGGGCGTCATTATCGCCTGAGAGTTCCAAGATTTGGTAGAGATATATCTTACCATAAGCCCTCATGTGATTTATTTGTTGTTGGAGCATCATCAGTAAGTTTATATTCTAAAGTTTTCGCTGCCAAGTGTAATATTATTGTTATGATTTCAATTTAATTAACTCTACCACTACCCCCTAGCGCCTACCCCTACTCCATTTCCACCCTGTCCCCACCCATATTCTCTTCATCTTCCCTTGCTTTTACTTATTAACATCAGAAACATCAATTAACATCAGAAACAACAGTTGATAACAACTGCTTATAGTCTAAGGACTGATCGCATGTTCGCAAAAAGCATATATAAAAAAAAAAAAAAAAAAACATCAGAAACATATTTAGCTGACTTGGTCCAGCCCTTCTTGAGGTACAGATAGACACAACTTGCTCTGGGGTGAAGACCCGGTGACCTGCAGCACAGGCTTCCCTAGTGCAGACACCAGTTCCCACAAATATGTATACATAGCCAACATGTTCTGATGTCATAAAAATGTATCTAGTTGTTTATTAAATTATGTAAATGTTATTATGGAGCAATAAATGCATTATTGATTTATTTATATGCTTTACTAAGGGCCGATTTTTCAATCCTCAGATAAAACATATCAGTCCGATAAGTTATTAAGCGACTAAAATAAAATGGTATCATTACTTCATATATAAGTGACGGATTGCAGATTGTTTTAATTTGGCAGTATATTACTTTAACGGGCAGATAAATTTTAACTGAGGATTGAAAAATTGGCCCTAAATTAACTAATTTTAACATTAGATTTAAAAAAATATGAATGTTGTAATTTCAGGAAGTGTATAGATTAAATTTGGAGCAAGGCCAATTCATGGCACCTTTTACAACTAAAGCAACTGAAGTAAACTGCTGTGCAGTCAGTGACGATCATGGCCTTCTAGTAGTGGGCACGGGGAGTGGACATGTAGAGGCATGGGATCCCCGCACTAAGTCTAGGCAAGGGATCTTAGATTGTGCATTGCATTGCACAGACTCAGAGTACAGGTATATGGCAGTGGTTCCATTGAATTCAAAGAAATTTTATGTTTATTTTAATTACTGTGCATACTAAATATTTACTTTCTTTTATTTCAGAAATAATAGCTTGCCAGCTATATCTGCTTTAAAATTTGATGGACCACTTAGATTGGGAGTTGGAACATCCACAGGCCACATCCTGCTCTATGATATAAGGTCCAGCAAACCAATATTAGTAAAAGAACATATGAATGAAATGCCAATAAAAAAAATTGAATTTCATAAACAAATGGATTATGTATACTCCATGGACTCGAGTGTAGTAAAAATTTGGAATAAAAGCACAGTGAGTCTTATTTTAATTGAATTTGTTTTTTTAGTTGTTTAATATGGTTGATTATTGATAGTATTTGTTATTTTTATTCATTTTTAGGGGAAGCAATATACCAGCATTGAATCATCAGTCGATTTGAATGATTTATGTGTTGTTCCTAATACTGGACTTAGTATGATGGCAGTGGAAGATCAGAAAATGCAAATTTACTACATACCTTCATTGGGTAAGTTTACTTGTAAGAAAATATGAAGAATGTGGTAATTTGATTCATTTATTGCCCAAAGTGAATACAAGTATATTTATATAGCAGTAAATACAGACTTAAAAAATGTACATTCATTTACTAGGTGACTAGGTTTTGAGACTACTCCGTAGGTAGACGATTTCTGTTGTGCGTTTTAAAATTGATGGTCGCTAACCCTCCTGCCAAGCTGCAAAATTCTGTACTGATGTGGAGGAGCCTCAAGTCCAAGAGTGGACTGTTATGGGCTGTTGATATGATGATGTGAGATAAAAGTATCTGTACTAATGAACTTTATTGTGTATTTAGGTCCTGCACCAAGATGGTGTGCTTTCTTAGATAATCTTACTGAGGAACTGGAGAGCTCCGCAGCGCAAACAGTCTATGATGATTATAAATTCATCACTAAACAAGAATTGGATTCTCTTGGCTTGGACCATTTGCTGGGGACAAATCTTTTGCGGGCATATATGCATGGGTAAGCCTACCATATATGTTTGGGTATTACCTAATATTCGAAATATTTATGTTTATAGTATGTATTTTTCTAAATTATTTCTTGATTTACAGATATTTTGTAGATGTGCGATTATACAAGAGGGCTAAGTCAATAGCAGATCCGTTTGCTTTTGAGGAATACAAGAAACGTAAAATACGAGAAAGAATTGAACAGGAGAGACCCTCGAGACTTAAAGTGGACGACAATTTGCCGAAAGTCAATCGGGAATTGGCTTCAAAACTTATGGTTTCTGATAACAAGAAGAAAAAGGAATCTGCAAATCTTCTCAAAGATAACAGATTTAAGGTATTAAGAAAACATATTTTCTTTAACATTCAAGTTAGGACTAGTTTGTTATGTTCAATTCTTTGATTATAATTTACTTTCCAGGCACTCTTTGAAAACCCTGACTTTGAAGTGGATAAGGAAGCTGAAGAATACCGTCTTCTCAATCCTGTGCTCTCCAGATATGATAAGAGTAAATCTAAAAATGCAAAGAAGGATGAGGAAGAGTTTATGGAGGTTTGACTTTTTTCTGTTGTATCTATCTTTATTAATACTACCGTAGATCCTGGCTAAACCAGACGCAGCGAGGGAATGAGTGGTGGGCCTTCGTCTTTAACTACAACGACTTCGATTGCAACTCTCAAGTCGCAAGTGCTTATGGTCATCCTTAATCCAAACAAATATTATAAATGCGAAAGTGCTCCCTGTTACGTTTTCAAATCTAAATAGTTGAACATATTTGGAGAAGATTTGACAAGGAGATGACAACCTGGGGAAGTGTAGAAGCTAGTGTCTAAGCATTGATTGTAAAATTTTTGTGCGAAATTGATTTGTGTTTTAATAACCCTCGTTTATATTCATAGGTTCAAGAAACGGAGGAGAAGGACTCCGATGAAGAACTGTACGCGACCAGTGACGATAGTTCCGACGAAGATCGCACATGGGTGAAGGAAGTTAAAAAACAACACAAAATAATCAGAAACAAGAAACATGGAGATGAACATGATGACGCGACTAGTAAAGAGCAAGTGTATGAATTCAGTAAACCTCCTAGAAATATTAGCAATATCAAGAGTATCACGAAAGTTAATAAATCTAGTTTAGGAGACCGATTGTCGAGAGAAAACTTCTCCAGCGTCGTGACGGGCACTGGAGGCAACAAAGAAATGAAGTTCAGTATGAGAGGCAAAAAAACAGACCACGATAACCAGAAAAAAATGAAGAAACATTATCAAGAGAGGAGGCAAATAGTAAGAAAAGCAGGATTTCTAATGAAAAAGAAATTACCCAAGATGTTATAGGTGTAATTAAAAACAATTGTAATAAAAATATTTAAGTATAATATATGTATTTAAGCATTTTATATTTATAGTTTAATTTTTATTAAATAAGTACCTAATTAAAATAAATGTGAAACAACATGACAACTTGACGCTGGTTCATGTGCACAAATTAAACTGCACCCAAAGTTTTTCTCAATCCAATTATCTGTTTTAAAGGTTATCAATAGGTGAAACTGTGTACTGTACCTTTGGTTATTTTCAAGAAATATCTTCATTATGGCACTTTACGACAAATACATGAAAGATGTGATCTGATATGAGTACAATTCACATCAATTCGATTAATGCATATTTATATCGCATGAAATTGCCGTGTGGTGTTCGGTAGTCATACATAGGGTAGAGTAGAATAGCATTGACCCCTTCGACACATCGTTTTCTGTTGAGTATTTAACCTGCGATTTTAAATCGCCTTCCAAGAAAGAAAATTATGGCATAACCGTCTAATAATGTAGGAGAGGCTCAAGTCCAGCAATGGACAGTTATGGGCCGTTGATGTGAAGGTATGGAAAATGTTATGCGCTCCTGATGTTTATCGGAGTAGGTTTAGAGAAAGAGACATATGTGATATGTTATTCATTTGTTTATTATCATTGTTATTGAATCATTGACGATGCTCATTGCAATTTTAAATTATTCCAATAAAGAGCTGTGATAGATAGGATGTATTATTAAATAGTGGTGTTGTGTGTACACAGAGTAACAAAAATGCAAAACGACAACGGATCCTATGGCAGTGGTGAGTACAATGTACATGCGCCTACCCATTTATTATCGAATTACCCTCATTCATTAAATATTTTACGTTTGCGCACAAATAAAGATAATGTTATTGTTATTTTATGTTCTTGATTGTGATTAATGTGTAGATATGAGCAATAAAAAGGTTAATGTGAACTTTTCAAACGATTATGTAGCTAGTGATCTATTGGACAGCCATGTTCTGGGCAACAAGCTCGGGGACGCGACGGCGATGCAGAGATCAACCAGGTCCAGTCTCGACGCGAACAGTGTTGATGTGAGTACAGACTTACCCGTGCCCTTGACAGCATCGCGCCTCCATGGCCCGCGATTACTTCTTACCACCCCTTCTTGTACTAGATATTACTAGATTCCATAGCATTCCGTCAGAAAAATGGTAACAACTGATTTACTTAAATTATTAGTTCACAACATCTCGCTTGTATGGCAGAAGTAGATATATAACACATGATTAGGTAGGTACATCCAATTATCCAACTCCATAACTCTTTCAGATCGGAGAAATTACGGAATCTCCAGACACAGAATACATGAGTACCTCGGCAATATTGCATTACTGTAAATCTAAGGTAAATAAGTTAAATAACCAAATTATATCTAAGTTACTAAACTAAGTTAAGAGAAGGAGGACATTGCGGGATATTCCCGGTGAGTAAGGTATCCAGTGCTCCCTGGGCGACCGTGGCTTTGGCAATGGAGGCCTAGCATTTGCCTGTTTGCTGGGAGGGAAACGTGTCCCGGTATTTGAGGTGGGGAACACATTAGTGGTACCCCTCAGTGAACGGTCATTCGAGACCACTCCATTAGGAGATCCTATTGACGTTTTGTCTAAACAAAAGTAAACAAAAATGCTTTAGGTAAGTAGCTTTATCAAATGGATGCAATAAATATTATTTATTTCAAATTACCATAATGAATTACCTATACTTACATTTTTCATACGTATATTTCAGATACTCCTGCCGTATCTAAAACTCCTAACGATAATGGGTTTACGACCCGTCGTTGACGCATCGAATGCATCACAATGCGCTATATGTTTGTCGCACTTCCATTCGGCGCAAGTTGCCGTCTTTATGTTTTTGGGATATGCTCTGCAGTGTATGGCTTGTTTTAGGTAAATATTGTGTTTTCTTTCCATTCTGGGTATAAACACAAAATTTAGGAATTAAGAATTTATACTAATATTATAAAGAGAAAAGATTGGGTTGTTTGTTTGTTTGTAATAGATAAACTAAAAAAAATACTTAACCGATTTCAAAAATTCTTTCACCGATAAAAAGCTACATTATCAGCGAATAACATAGGCTAAAATAGGTTTTCCCGAAATTCAATGTTGTTCCCACGGGAACGGGTCTGGAATCAAGTAACCGAATTGACGCGGACAAAGTCGCGGGCAAGACGTTATTGAATTACCTAAACTTAGATAAGTCTTAAGATTTCTTCCATCAAATCAGTGCTTTTATTTCAGACGAGACAGAGGATTTTGCTACAAATTAGTACCGCTGGCACTCTCTTCTACTTTAGAATACGAAAACTACAAAAAAGTATGTTACGGAAACGTTACGTTGACGTACATCGGGCCCAGTATACTACACTTTGCTGGGTTTCTTTACGCACTGTATCTCTTCAGGATATCTGATAATGAACAGTTACAAAACTTGATGGAGAGGGTGAGTTTTGACTAGACATATACACCACGTAGAGCCGTCGTTCTGACGTAACGTAAATATTTTCTTAAAGAATAACTAGATAGCACATCTTTGCAGGTGTTCCTCCTATCGTCATACGCGCCGCAAGGCACGCCGACGGCCAAGCCGAAACGGCTGTTGCGGATGCTGTGGTTCTTCATCATCCTCAGCGTGCTGTGGATGTGCCTGTCCCTCGTTTCCATCATTATGATGCTCTCGAAGGACCCTATCATGTTTTGGTGGTTGGAAACAAGGTTAGACTTTTTATTATAGTTTACTTAAGCAAGTCTACAGTCATGTCAGGCTAGAAGAAAATGCTACAATCAAGAAATAATAATCGTAACAATCCTTATGTTCCAATATTGACGATTTCTTCCAGTTCAGATAGTTTGACATTGACACTGAAAATCCTGCTCATCACATGCACGCTGATCCACGACATGGTGCAGGCCACCGTGATCACCAGCTACTGCCTGCAGGCGCAACTGCTGCAGGCACACTTGATGTTCTTGAAGGAGCGCCTTTTGAACAGGACCATTACGCCTTTGAATTGGATGAGGGCAAGTATTGTTGGTAAATTTCCGTGTCAATACTTTTAGTAGAGTAGTTAAATAAGTACCTACACATCAGCCACCTGGGTTGTGGAATGTGGCCTCTGGAGTTACTTACTTAAGGAAAGGAAAGCAGTTTTTATATATTTTTATGGCTACTTACGACAATAGCTTTCCATCTTGGCTACGCTACTTTGACACTGGCCTCTGATAAAGAACTCTAGAAGCGAATGCCTTCGAATGTTGTATATCTTCAGCAAGATAGCTATGCGATAGTTGCATTTGTAAACATATTTTATTTTCGCTCGTGCCGCCAGTTTTTATAAATGAGAGATAGCAGGAACTATGTCACATTTTCTCGCTTGTCGTTCTCGCGTTCACATTTATGCTAGACGAGCTTTGCTCTGAACAAAGAAAGAGCTACGAGCGGCTGCGTTATCTTTGTTTACACCTAGCGAAGATCATTCGCTCGCCCGGCCAAAAGACTAACCGCCTAACTTGGAAACTATCTACACCCCTCAATCCACAGGAGATCGCGGAGTTTCGCAAACTTCTCAAGTACCTAAACAACGAGCTCTCGCCCGCTGTGTGCCTGTTCACGATCGTAAACCTCTCGTGGGCGGTGTCGGGCTCACTGTGGCTGCTGCAAATGGATCGGGTGGACACGGAGACGCAGCCCTTGCGCGGCGTGTGCGTTCTCAACCAGCTGCTCTGGGTGGCTGCGGTCGTCGTGCCGTTTGTTCAGGTGATATTATTTTACTACCTACTTGCAGTACCCGCGATAGGATAAAAATAACTCTAAGCGACAGTGGTGGGGAAATGTTTATCCCTTTTATCCTTCACACAACTATTTTGTTATCTATATTTGTTGTCTCGCTTCTTGAGCCGGCGTCTCTACTGGCACGGAAAGGAGTGGCCGACCGAAGCAGCGAGACGTTGTTAAGGATTGTATCTGTGCCAACAAACTCACCACCACGGATGCCAAAGAGCGAGCGAAGTGGACAAGTAGAAGTAGGAAGGCGGACCCCTGGCCGTCGGGGGCGGGTTTACAACAACGGCCCTTATTGTATCTTATTCTATGCAACGCGTTCCAGTTTGGCCTGTCAGTGTAAATTAACAAAGGCTTGTAAACGGCCTCGCCTGAATGAAAATAATTGCCCTCGCAGTATGGCACTGCCTAAAAAAAGATAATAAAATATATTCCTCAATTGGATTCTACAGTATTTTTTGTCTAGCTCCACTGCTTTAATTTAAGACTTTATTTTATTTGGAAAGCTAACAGCATAAAAGACGACATGCTACGAATATAGTTCAGTGGAACAAACATAAGGCTATACATAGCTAGGCTATCTAGCCTTTATATTAGTTCGTCATAAACCAGCAAGAGCTAAATTAAGGGGAAAAATTGTGACAATTGCAGTTTGAAGGACAGTAGTGTCTAGTAAAATTATCAAGTTTTTATAACATTCTCTAATTCCTTGGTGAAGAGTCTAGGACTAAAAATATAAATGCCGGAATATCGAATTGCAGGCAGCAAGGCTGTCCAAGGAATGCCAGCGCACGCAGTCCGTGGGCCACGAGTTGGCCGTGCGGCCCTTCCTGCACCAGGACACCTCCCAAGACGACATCACCACCGTCATGCTCTACGCGACCACACTCAAACTGAGGGCAAAGCTCTTCCACTATCCCATTGTTGGGAAGTACGTATGCGTGATCATAACGATTTCACTCGTCACCTTAATCTCCTTAGGTATGTGCCATTATTTGCAATGATTTACCTACACAATTGTATTTCTGATACGTTATTTAATTTAATTATAAATAAAACTATTCATTTTGAATTCTATTTTTATTACTTCAACGGTTAACATTTGGCACTACATTCCATTTCCATTTAATCAACACATAAATAAAATTTAACTACAGTATGATATTCAAGGTCTAGAATAAACTTAACAAAATGTCAATTAAATATTCTACATGGTTTTCTTAAAATATAATTCTTAATACAAATTGGAAGAGAATAAACATCTAGGCCTGCTCTTTATAACCGTGTAGTTTGACCGAAGCCACTGTACCGCGCCTTATACGCCCTCATGTCAACAAGGCGCGGTACGGCAAACTTGAAAACAGCGCTTTTGGGTTGGACGAGAAAGAGTCCTCCCAGTTGACAATGTATAATGCTTCGTTATCCGAAATCGACGGATAACGGATGACGATGGTAGGACTTTTTCAAGCTTGAGGAGTACGCCTGGGTGATCTATATTTGCCGGTAAGCAATAACACTTGCGTTGTCGTGTATTATGGTGCAACCCTAGCGCATGAATCGTAGGTGTTATGAACGACAGTAACCACTTTCCAGCAGGTGGGCTGATTGTTCGTTCGTTACTAAGTTGTATGAAAAAATAAAGTAAGTTGTATAGTAAGGTCTGCTGTCTAAATAAAGTCCTGTCATTGATTGAAATACATTTGTCATTTTATGGCAATTGGTTCTGTTCAATAGCACGATAGTAATTGGCAACGGATATTACGCTTCACTAGCACCACCTGTAATCGTACAAACCCTCAATCTTTTTATTGAAACCAATGATAAAAGACACCCGTTTTAAGAGGGCAGGGCATACTGTCAAAATACATAAATTAAACCGTTTATTATAACTATTCCACACATGGCACAGTACACATACTATAGCATACACGAAATAATGAGAAAGGGACAATACTTCGTTATCTGTGCCATAAGGGGACGTGCAACGGGGCCACACTCAGGATAAGCCATGGCGCCGGTTTTCAGTGTGCCCCTCAGTAAAGCACGGACATACGTGGTTACACATGCAAAATAACCTTTCGTCATTGGCCGCTTTTATAATTTGTAACGTGACGATATTATCGTGGATGTCCACGATATAGGGGAGAGGTGGCGCGTATTGAAAGGGATAAGTCAAATGATCGATAAAATAAGAAACATCTCAAGACGCTAATATTTTTATTCTGTGGCAACCCCACCTACAATGTCACACTGCTGTCATATTAAATAATGCATCCTGCATGCCACATCTCCCCTATACTGTGGACGTCCACGATAATATTTATTTTTATACCACTAAGGTGGCAAACAAGCTTACGGTCCGCCTGATGGTAAGCAGTCACCGCAGCCTATGGACGTTTGCAATACCCACGCGTTGCCGACCCCGTAAAAGCCTTGTCACCCCTTTCTTGAAGAACTCCATGTTGTACTCTCCAGGGAAAACCTCTCCAGGTAGTTCATCCCACAACCTTAGTGTGCGGGGGAGAAAGTTCCTTTTCCGCACAGTTCGCGACCAATTTCGCTCCAAGGTGTGAGTATCGTGCGTTGCGAATATCGTCACGTTACAAATTATAAAAGCGGCCAATGACTGAAACGCACTAATAACTAGAATTGTTGTGTGTTCTGTGCGAATTTTTCCGGTGAAGAATATTGGCAGCCGCCAATGTTAGCAAGAGAAGATGGAGAAGGTGGAAAAGGGCAATTACCCACCTGGCCGGGTGTCGTGACCAGGGGACCGACAGTTGATCGTCGGAAATTGTATATATGCCGCGGAAGTTGGCAGATTTCGCTAGCACGATGTAGGACGGTCAGCGCCATCTATGTGCGAATGCTTGCCAACATTGTGTTCGTATGCTCGTAATGTAAGTATTGTTGAGTATCCCTATTGGATCGATAGATGTCGCTGCAGGTTCAATCGGCGACATATAGAGGGTGCGCGCCCCACCACGAGCGCACGTCTTGCAGCGCGGCCTGCTCGCTGAAGACAAAGAGTCCCCCCAGTTGACAATGTATCATGCTTCGTTATCCGATATCAACGAATGACGATAGAAGGACTGTCAAGCTTGAGGACTCCGCCTGGGTGATCTATATAACTCTATATAATAACACATGCGCGTGAACGTCCACAATCGTCACATAACAAATGACAAAAGCGGCCAATGACTGAAACGCACTAGAAACTAGAACTGTGGTGTGTTCGGTGTTGTTCAATCGACATATAGAGGGTGCGCGGTGAGGTGCGCGCCCCACCACGAGCGCACGTCTTGCAGCGCGGGCTGCTCGCGGCCCGGCGGCGGCTCCGCGCCCGCCACCGGGCTGTTGGGCCCCGCGCGCGGGTTGGACTTCAATACCGCTGTTGGGAAGTCATGTAATTGTATCTAAATAGTTATCATAATAACATGAGGGATGTTGATTCGACGATCATTGTTCCGATAGTCGGTATGCATACTACACCCAGACCCGTATAGAAATTAAAATTCTTTTCAGTTTCTGCTCGGCCGGGAATCGAACCCGGGACCTCTGCGTGGCGACAAGCATGTTAATCAACTGATCCACTCAGGTCGACCTGACTATAACGCAGTTTTATTGGCTAAAATGTTGAACCTGAGGTATACGCCTGCCCCTGGATGGGACCGCCTTATGTATTTTTGAGCCAACCGACAACGATTGCACTGTTGTGTTCTGGTTTGAAGGATACAAGAGCAATTACAGGATGAGACATATCTTCATAGATTGCATAGTGACCGAAAAGACAACCATATCCGCGTTTTGTTGTATGCCAAAAATTTTTTTCAAAAGGCAACCCTTGCGCCTACGTGACGACTCGCGAACGGGACCAAACACGCCAAAATGTATATTTTCAGCACTGTGATCTCAAACCCGCCTGGTAAGCGTGGAGATTAGGGCAACAACCTCCCCTTTCGTGGGAGAGGCCCTAAGTGGATTGTTATGGGCTGTGATGATGATGACACATTACACAATGCTTGATAAAATTGTGATTTTCCGGTTGGGCAGATAAGTCAATAGCTGATATACCTGCTCTGTATGAGAGCAGAGTCAGTCTTGAAAGTGTATCAGTGTTATAGCAAACCCCTGCAAATATGTGGAGGAGGCTCAAATCCAACATTGGACTGTTACATTCTGTTGAAAAACTCACGTGAAGACTTTTTGTTGAGTGCTGGGTGCGGGTCGCTCAGTGTTGGCTGCAAATACTTCTTCACGGGACTTTCAGCTCTGCAGGAAGAAAATAAATGATTGGATTAATGACAGACCATAGAAGACGGATTGAAATTGACGGAAGCATGTTTACAGTATTTCATAACCTTGGCACTGTAACCGACGGCAGTCCTGGCCGTTTGAACGGTGGCTTCGTCAGCGACTTCTTAGGTTGTAAATCGAAGGAAGAACTGATGTCTGAAAAGAAAATACATTTACAATACGTGGATACAGAACACACAATTTTGAACGGCCGAAAAATATCTCGTCCGCTTTCTCGTTAGAATAGCACGGAGGAGCCAGATAAGCTTATAGTAGATGGATACACATTGGCCGTGTGGTGTCCGGTAGAGTAGAATAGCACCAACCCAGTACACTCGTGGGTGTCGTACAAGGCGACTAATGTTTTCGAGGCAAAAAATCTAGCGTCTCCGTAGGCTGGAAAACGGGCAGCAGCTTTTTCCATTTTGTATTTACAATACTGCGATCTCCAACCCGCCTCCCAAGCGTGGAGATTAGGGCAACAACCTCCCCTTTCGTGGGAGAGGCCCTAAGTGGATTGTTATGGGCTGTGATGATAATGACACATTACACAATGCTTGATAAAATTGTTATTTTTCGGTTGGGCAGATAAGTCAATAGCTGATATACCTGCTCTGTATGAGAGCAGAGTCAGTCTTGAAAGTGTAAGTACGGCCTTTGGCAAGATGTGATGTGAAACTTGTCAAGAAACCGTGACCATGATAAAGGAGGCTCCACATGTTCGCAGCTCGGCCCATTCGCTGACACCTGCGAATTATAAGTCATCCAGGCGTTAATGTCCGGGTTGTGCCTGAGGTCCACCTTGACCATGATCCAGGATTTGCTACAAATCCTGTAGAGGATCGATCAATACTCGACTCGGCAAATGTTTTGCCAAAAGTTTGGGGTCAACATGTTAAACAGAAAAGTGATTGAGACGTTAGGAAACTGATAAATATAAAACCGCGATGCCTGAACTTCGCGTAAACAGAAGAAAATAATATTATATCTTACTTGAAATAGCTGGTTGAGATGCGGATTCTGTTATTTCTACTCGTCCTGCATTTGCTGCGGCTTGCTGCAAAAGAAACATCAAGTATTGTATTTATTAGTCCCGCTTGTTTATTCTCAATAAAGCAAGCACTGTAGTAAATGCTAGTTGTTAGTGTTGGGTTTCCTACCTGCGCTTCCAACTCTTGCTTCTCTTTGTCTTGCTTTTCGTTCATATCCGCAACCTTCATTTCGTTAGTTTTTCGAAGACCGGCTATCAGACTTGTTTGTTGTTTCTGAAAATGAAAAAACGCAATCGGATATTTGTTTGGGGTGGTCATCCTCTATATCGAATGAGGGTAGGTTTATCACTCAACACTGAAATTATCCAATACTCAAAAAATTGTCTTGACGGTCGTCTGATCATTGTTATCAGTGCAGAAACCATATTTATATTTATTTTATTTATGCTGTGTACTTCATGCAGCTCTCCTTACCGTCAATATTCCACTGAAAATCAGCGCTGCAGCATTTACTGTAGCTAATGCTGAGCTGGGGTCTTGGGGGCATCGTATAGTTTTTTTTATGTCCTACAGTAGGCAAACAGGCAAGCAGGCCACCTGCTGGAAAGTGGTCACCACTGCCTATAGACATTAGCAACACCAAGAGTATCGCCAATGCGTTGCCCACCTCTATAACACGTTGCTCTGGCAGCAAAAAGACAAATGCCAAAGCCAAAGCCACGGTTTCCCAAATCCCCACCCCATGGAGCACTGGAAACCTTACTCACCGGCAGAAACACGACACTATTTAAAAGAGTATTGTTTAGCTGCGGTATTCTGTAAGATGGAGGTACTTCCCCAGTCGGGTGGCTCCAATTCGAACGGGATAGCCCGCTATGCCCTACCTCTCTAGTTTAGTATTGAAGTGTTCTAAAATAATCTTAATAGGTAAACGCTTATGAATTTTTGTGATGTCAAAATAATTCATGTCTATGTCTATTCCGCCAGGCGTGGTCGCAGCCCAAAGTGTATCCAATACAGTTTATAGGGTACTAACACTAGTGTTGGCCCGGATCCGCTTGAGGCAGCCCTCGAGCCAGGTGCGGATGGTCTGCTTGGCCACCTCCTCCTCTATGATGAACTCGAACTCCTCGCGCGCGAGAAGCTCCTCCATCTGGAGTGACTTGCGGATGTCCACCGTGCGGTATGACAGCATGCTGCGATGGGGACAGATGTGAGGTCAGGAAGTTAAAGGTAGACCCCTTATACAGTCAGCTGCAGGGAGAACTGACACTTACACTGCACTGAACTGGCAGTCTGCAGCTGACTGTATACAAGGTATTTCTTTATCGACCGCCATCGTCACCGACGCGTCAGTCGAAATTGATTTAGCGACTCTTATGAACTTTGTCGCGGCCGCGACACAGTGTCCGGCATTGCCGACAACCATCGCCGTAGCCAGTGATTTTTTCTATCATTCTTTATCGGGCATAGTGCATCTTTTTCTATTAGACAATAAGTTTGCCGCGAGTGACGAAGTGTCAATATTGTAGTAAAAATTCTCTAAAAATACAATATCTGTTTAAAATATACTAGTGTTGATTTAGTGTACTTTTGACGTATTATCAAATGTGTCCCAATTATTTAAATAAAACACTTTGAAGCTATATAATGAAGATTGCTAGGCACGTTACTCTACGGGGACGTCGTCGCCCGCCGCGTAGTCCCAGCGATCGCTCTGCGCATTTTATCGACCGTATACTACGTATCAAGTTACCCTATTTTAACCGCTATAATACAACTCGACTTCAAGGGCCCTCACTCCATTTCAAGAGTCACTTGTGCACGCTAGCACTTTGGGTAAATTTTTTTTTTAATGTGTGCGTCCAATGTATACTAACAGAAAATTTGGCAGAAAGTGCCAGCGCGCATGATTGACTATTGGATGGACAAATTAGACATAGGGTCTGTAGTTGTTTATGTTCACTCAGTGACAAAAGAAAGGGAAATGGTAACTGACGCCAACGATTCATGTATTTAGGTTATTCTTTAAACACAACAATTACAAAGAGACCCAACTTAGTACTATTCCATTCTACTCAGCCTAACCCCACACAACAAGAACAACGTCACGCCACAACCCCCGCGTCACTAACTTGATGACGTCATGGAAGGTGACGTCTTCTCCGTTATGCAGGCGTTCCAGTTCGTAGCACATGTATTTGAAGAGAAGTCGCTCCCGGCGCGTGTCGCATTCCAGCCGGCCCTTCAGGAGACGCAGGATGAACTTCACCTGGAAATCGAGTGGACTGGTTAGGGCATTTCGATTTATGGAGAACAAATTCATATTTTTATTTCCGTTTAACTTTTTTATCGTAATTCGGAAAGACCTGCGTGAACTCCAGATAACGAACTGGGAACAAAGGGCCCAGGATAAAGACCAATGGCGAATTCTTGTGTCTGAGGCCAAGATCCAATTCGGGTCGCTGAGCCAGCGATGTAAATATTGTAATTCGCGAAGGCACGAATGAACCCGTTTCTCGTAAAGTCAGCTGAAGAGTGAATGGATCCAACGGACATTTAAGGTATGCCGTTCGCTCTGCAGCTGACTGTACGTTCCTATGGCCGAACGGCTACACAGTGACTGTAAAACGAGGCGCTGTGTTACAACCTCCGTGTAGGTAGCCTTATGTTTGTTCGACTGTACTATTGGATGTGGAATGAGTTCCCAGGCGCAATGTTTTTGTTTTACTATGACATGGGGTCCTTCAATAGGTATATTAGAAGGATGGATCCCTGTTAATTGGTGACACTGATGCCCCTGGTGTTGCTGATATCCATAGTCGGCGGTGAACACTTTCCATCAGGTGGTTCGTTCGCCTGTTTGTCAACCGCATATCAATCCATCATCATATCATATCTTCGCGTGGGGGCAAGCGATGTAGGGAACTCAACCAGAAACTAACAGTTGTTACAGTACAGGTCAAGACTACTACAGGTTTTCCTCCAGTAGTGCATCAGGAAAAACCCAGAATATTTTAATCCAAAAAACTTTAACAATATAAAAATCTTTTGTTTGTGTTTTTTTAAAGACAGCGCTCGACAAAATTGAAAATGAATATTATGAGATTACCTTTCTTACTGGAATGACCCCTTTTTGATGCACATCCACAATATTCCACGTGTTCTGGAAATTCCTTATGTCCGCGTACGACAGCAAGGCGTCCTCTTCGTTAGAGTAGAACAGGGAAAAGTTCTCCATGATAATAGCTGCAACATAGTATTTACTCTTTGAGAGTTCCATTAGTTTACGTGTTACACGATATCAGGGGCACACTATAGTTAAAATCGATGGAATCGTGAATATCTTTCAATATGACGTCCATAGCTATCTTAGTTGTCATTAAATCGTGAAGCAACAAAGAAATCACCCTAACCTTTTGATTCGATTTGATATGGGTTGATGGTTTCTATAAATATTTTGTTATTCAGCCAGATCGAAATCATTTAAGAGTTTAGTCGTACAGTCAGCTGCAGAATAAATTGAAAAACCCTTAGCATACATTAGATGTATAGTAGAGGGATCAGTTCTCTCTGCAGCTGACTGTACATAAAAAACGAACGATATAACTTTAAAGAAGTCGATACTCTTGGTTGGATATAGAAAATAACCGATAAAATTACCACTTTGGTAAGCGACCACCAGGACCAATCACAGGAAACTACAGGCATGAGACATTTCATCTAGTCCTCACAGTGAAAACACACCTGCGGTTCTGCATTTTTGTTACCTGCAAACTAAATGTAAGAATTGTAGATGTTATGGGCGACAGTTACCGCTTACCATCAGGTGGGCTGTCTGCTCGCTGCACTGAATAGCATACAAAAAAAAACGGCAATAGTATCAGTCGGCACGTACCCACAAGCAGGTTAAGCACGATGTAGGTGATGATGACGTAGAAGGTGCAGAAGTATGCGATGGAGGCGGTGAAGTTCCCGCAGTCGGTCTCCCAGTAGTTGTCGCTGGGGGTGCAGTAGGGAGGTGCCACCATGCAGTCGTGCATTATCTTGTTCCAGTCCTCGCCCGTCACTATGCGGAACAGCATCGCCACGCTGTGGATCGGCGACTTGAAGTTCGCTCGTCTGCAATGGAAAATACATTTCAGGAGACCCGCTTGGGCATTTGTCTTCCTCTATGTTAAAGAAATAATAGAAACATCTCAAAAGTTTCATCTAATTCGGTCGTGTAGAACCAGATATACAGCTTGACCTCTCCGTACATTACATGCAACGATGTATTCGATAAGTAAGTTTGCCTGTTATTGGATTTACATTTAAGTGTTGTAACAAAAAGTGTAAATCTGTTGGCAAATAAAATAAATAAATAATACATAACTTGAGCTTTCATACATTAGGGAGGTAATTTTAAATGGTCTTCGGGAAAAAGATAAACTACCCTAAAAAACTATTAATATTCCACGCGGACGAAGTCGCGGGCAACAGCTAGTATTAAATAACTACCTCAACGAGCTCACCTGCCAATTCCCTCGCCGTACTTGACGTTCCCAAAGACGATAGTGCCGGCCAACGCGTAGAAGAACACCAGAAGAAACATGCCGAATATGATGAAGAAACTCTTGCAGACGCTCACGCCCACAGTCAGCATCAGCATCTTGAGAGTGGTGTGCTTGCCGGTGATGGTGAAGAACCGGAGGATCACCACCATGAAGCCCACGAAGTACGACAGATCGTTCTGGGTGAAGTGAGGTTCGATGGTTACGTAATGAAATTTAAGCTTTAGCAGATATAGAATAAAATAGAGATATAATGTTGAAAAAAAGTATCTATGTCATAAAGTACAAAATTTGAAATACTCATGATAGATGTGAATTCATAAAGAGTTATTATTCAGTGATATCTATCTGCATAAAAGTCCTACAAATAACTTCTAGTATTCTAGCACCACGCTTTTAATTGTTGTGGATGGGAAAGAGCCCTAGTCTGTGGCATTGTTATCTCAATTTCATTTCGCAAAATGAGCGTCACTCGTTTATTTAGTTATCTTGGCTTTATTTGCCCAAAATTTGTCCAGTGTTTGCGAACACCGTCAATGTTGCTGACGCAGATGCGACTCTGTCTTAAAAGTGTTATACAGCCTAATCTTGCTATGTGAGCCTTAAGCGTCATACAGGGTCTCTTGAGAGCTGGGATCAACAACCTGAACAGATTTACAGTAAGGCTACGGGCGTACTGACAGTGAGTCTATAGCTAGTTGCCTGGCAGCTAGCGGATACTGAAGGCGCCAAGCAGAGAATTTTCTAAACGTATCGTTTTCTATACGCGTCTAGATACGCTCTAGGCGCTAAGCAAACCACCTGAAAGTGCGTCCGTAGCCTAACCGAGGCCATAAGGCATACGCTACCTTGAGCGCGAAGTGCATAAAGATCCATATACATCCGGCCACGGTGACCAGCAAATCGTATCGGTTGCGACGGCTCTGCCAGTAGCCGCGGGGTGTGAAGGCCACAGTCTTGAGCAGTACTTCCACCACGAAGACAAGCGTTAGCAGAGCTGACGTCAGCGCCAACCATTCCGTGTTGGCAGCCGAACGTGCCCACTGGTGGGAAGGGAAGCCATTGTTAACAAGCCGATAAAGCAGGAGGCCCCTGGGCAACTCGCATGTTTCTCTGACTCAAGGGTAAGATGATGGAGGGAAGGAGGAATGCTGCACTTCTCGACATAGCCCGTCTATTGTAATTGTATCATTATCAACTACAACAATAATAGTTATAACTTACTTTCATTTCTATAAATCTGTATGGAAATAAATAAATAAATCAACAGCCCGTAACAGTCCACAGCTGGACTATGAGCCTCTTAAACATAAATTTGCATTTATTATATTTTATTTTATTGGTTTACCAACAGATGTACACTACATCTAACATATTTATATGTATATATGTTAGATGTAGTAGTATCAATTCACCCGTGTTAAAATGGCATTCATTATTGTGATTATTTAATTTCAGTAGGTTTCTGCTGTAGGTACCTTCTGTAGTAGGGCAGGGCACTGGGGTGCGAGTACTGGTTCTACATGCTGGACAATCACGTTTGAAGGTCTAGGATATTGATGGATGTGAGCAGTCAGATACGTCAAACGCTCACCCACACTGCCCTGCCGTCAGAAACTTAGTGAGTTATTTAGGGATACACTTATAACCACGCACATAGCTCGCAGAACAGATGGCCGATAGAGCAGTAAAATCGTCGTAGGCCAGCGCGCGCACGGCGCTAACAATGTTACTCACGGTGACGGCGAGCAGCGCGCTGTTGAAGAGCACGACGATGGCGACGATCCGCTTGAAGCTGAGGTTCTGCGTGACGTCGTAGGCCAGCGCGCGCACGGCGCTAACAATGTTACTCACGGTGACGGCGAGCAGCGCGCTGTTGAAGAGCACGACGATGGCGACGATCCGCTTGAAGCTGAGGTTCTGCGTGACGTCGTAGGCCAGCGCGCGCACGGCGCTAACAATGTTACTCACGGTGACGGCGAGCAGCGCGCTGTTGAAGAGCACGACGATGGCGACGATCCGCTTGAAGCTGAGGTTCTGCGTGACGTCGTAGGCCAGCGCGCGCACGGCGCTAACAATGTTACTCACGGTGACGGCGAGCAGCGCGCTGTTGAAGAGCACGACGATGGCGACGATCCGCTTGAAGCTGAGGTTCTGCGTGACGTCGTAGGCCAGCGCGCGCACGGCGCGCCCGTCGGGCCGCGGCGGCAGGTGCAGCGGCTGCGCGATCTTCAGACGCTTCTTCAGGTCGCACCTGCAACGTTATTTTATTGTAGTCATACTATATAGGTAGGTACATACATAAATATGAGAATTGATCTTGACTTATCTAACACAAGTTGTGAGTCAGCGAGAAACCGAATAGTCAAGTATTACTTCGACACGTTGTAGCATTTTTTCAAAGCATATTATTTATTAACTATTGTTGCATTGCTTTCGGGTATTCTAGGTATTTTTTAGATTAAGTTTGAAATGGTAGTCTTATAGACTGTTCGGTATGCTTAACTTTTAGTTAAGTATTTATTTATTTATTTAATTTGCCAACAGATTTACATTTTTTTTACAATGCTCTTAAACTCTCTAATGCTCTTAAGTATGTATTAGTTTATACAATGTCTATCGGTGGAAACCTGTAATTGGCTCTGTGCTGCCAGTGCTATTTTATATTTTAATCATTGCTGCTGGTTTTCCTTAAGTAAATAAAATAAAAACTTTCAAACCAAGTTACAGCCAAGGTAAAATAACGAGTCACCGAATTTGTTACACTTAGAAGGTACATGAACTCTCGCAGTATGTTCAATAAATTGTAACAGTCATTGAAGTGTCTACATCACATATTACAGCTGCGGCACACAAGTCTGTACACTTTTTCATTGTCTTTTTGTTTATTTTTTTGTAACCTTGATTGAAGGTTGATTACAGTCACGCCCGTATCCCATAGGGGTAGGCAGAGACTATCGACTAGCAATCATAGGTACTAGTCGTAACAATAAAGTTGGTTGAGGGTTACGGGGCCCCACCAAAATCTCAGGGGTCCAAGCCAACCTCAAGTTCTCGTGGTCCCCCTGCTGACTGACGGACTATGCCCTAAACAGTTTGTGCTGGTACGGGTCAGATGCTAGTCGACGCACGTAAAAAGCAAAAACACCACAAACCAGATGGAACGGTATGAAAGGAAAACTAACACGGATAGGGCGTTGCCACGAATCGGAAGGGGAAGTTATATTTGGAATATGACATGGGATCGTTCACGAGGTATATTAGAGGTCTACCTTGTGACGGGCAACGTATTGGTAGCGCCCCGGGTGTTGCTGATGTCCATGGTCGGCGGTAACCACTTTTCATCAGGTGGCCCGCATGACTGTTTGTCTGCCGTATTACATAAAAAAAAGTGACTGTTATCCATCAGGTCAGCCATGTAAATTTTTGTCACTTGATAGGTATAAAAATACTCGCCCCGCATACACGACCGCCGGGTCGGTGTGTTAAACGACATACAGTACAAGTTTCACATACCATCGCCTCTGGTCTACGGTGAGCAAGGCAGTGCCTCGGTTCTCGGAGTAGTTGGCGATCACCACGCCCACGAACAGGGTGAGCCCGATCATGCAGCCCAAGAATATGTATACGTGGATGTAGATCGCGTGCACCTGGATAGATAGATAGATAGATACTCTTTATTGCACACAGAATTACAAAGAAAAGAAAATTTTACAGGTCTTATTGTTATATTCATCATATTGTCATTGGTCATATTGTGGGCAAAGGCGGTCTTATCACTACAAGTGATCTCTTCCAGGCAACCCTACGTAAGGTTCAATTAAGCGTACTATACCAATTAAAAGGGGCAGAAATCTTTGTTAATCATGTCAGTTATCTCACCGCGAATTGAAAAAATAGAGCTATTATTACTCGCGGTTGCGTCCAAAAAGTCGTTAAACAATTTACTTGCGTCTTGATAGGCAATACACATGAAAGACGCCGGCAGATGCCGCCGACACATTTCGATACTACGATACAAATCGAGTTGTGTCGGCGGGTTGTATAAAGCGGGCTACACCCCTTCAGTTTTGACCTCACAGTCTTTATTGTACAGTTGAACTGTTAATTTAAAACGTATGTGAGCAGGCAAAACTGAGAACTGTGCAGATGAACTGAACTTTTCCTAATCGAACTGAAATTTCATTAGATAAAACTGTTTAAGATTTACATATTTTATAAAACAACTAAAATGAGGTTATGCCTTGAGCTAGAAACTCACCGGTCCCAAGGCCTTGATGAGAACGTCCCTGACGTCCAGCCAGCCCTTGAAAGACAAGACCTCGAACAACGTCAACAGCGCATCGCCGATGTTGTCGAAACTGAAGCGCTTCGGGTTAGCCCTGGGGATAACAAATAGTTCTATATTACTGCTACGACTATTAAGTGATAGGATTTTGTAACTACATAGGTAAAAATATAACTCGACGCTATTGAGTAGCCTAAAACCTTTATAAGCCATCCAAGCCTTTTCCAAGTCTAAGAACTGTCGTATAGCTTAGATGTCCTACTGAATAATGTTCAGAATAATGCTTGCTGTCGCAATTGTATTGCAATTGAATTCTGTAGACTGGCACTTATAATTTTGGTACTTTTTGTACGTTGTTTGGTGTTTGTTTTTACGTTTTGGCAAACAGCTCCCAACTAAAACAATGACAGATACTGCCATATCTATGTACAGCCTCATCTTGCGCGTTAGAGCATCCCCTAAACAGGTCACCCATGTCTGAGCTATAAATCGTTTGAGATATAAACATACAGCGCCATCTAGCCGTCATTCCTTGTATTTTTACATACCACACCCTCGGCACCAGCATGGAGGGGAAGGTCTCCGTGGGGCCGGGCTTGATCTTCATCTTGGTGACGAACACGCGCCGCATGAACACGCCCACGCAGTCCTCGCGGCGCGCGATCGTCGGGTCGTTGCAGCGCGCCAGGCTGCAACGAGATCACTTCTATTTATACCACAAAGGTAGCAAAGCTTACGGCCTCATCATATCAGCCAGAAGACGCCCACTGTTGGGCATAGGCCTCTCCCAGAGATCTTCACAAAGGTCGGTCCTGTGCTTTCTGCATCCAGCTGGTACCTGCGATCTTTACCAGGTCGTCGGTCTACAAACACTGCGTCTTCCGGTACGTGGTCGTACGCTTACGGCCTGCCTGATGGTAAGCAGTCACCGCAGCCTATGGACGTTCACTATTATCTTGGCGTACCTCCCGGTTCCACACTCGCGTACGAGGGCCCGAGGTCTAGCTTGACCGTGATCCAGGATTTGGCAGGTCAGGTAATTACAGTGAAGCGATTGCCATTTAACCTCCGTGACCCTACTGCCACCCTTGGCAGATTGGATGGAACCTGACCATATTGGATCATGGTTACACATTCGCGACTGAATATCTAACCATGATCCAATCTGGTCACGAGATCACTATTAATTTTATTTATTTACATCTGTCTCAGCAAGCGATGGAGAGTATTATCTTCGGAGTTTATCTACGTGATAGGATCAGAGATTAACATATCTATAGCAGAAATAAGGTCAACGATATGGGCTCTAGAGTCGCAAAGCTGAAGTGATCCCGCCCGACAATGCTAGGCAGAGCCGGACCGCACTCAACAATACCAGGCACAGCTTGTGGTACCTGTACCTAACTGAAATCTATCACAGCGCAAGGACAAGTAGTGTAATAGCTAGCTTTCCTAACTATTTAGATATGGGCTCTAGAGTTGCAAAACTGAAGTGGCAATGGGCGGACCACGTAGCTCGCAGAACCGATGGCCGATGGGCGGAAAGGTTCTGGAGTGTCGGCCACGTACCCGCAATCGCACCGTGGGACGGCTAACACGAGATAGACGGACGATATCGGTGTGGAAGTCGTGGGGGGAGTCCTATGTTCAGCAGTAGGCGTCCTGCAGCTGAGATGATGATGATAATGACAACTTCCACATTGTTTAAATTATTAAATGGTTCAACGAGACACAAATAAAACGGTAACTACCCAGACGGATTTCTTTAGAGTCACCGGCGACAGGTGGAGCGGCGGTGAACGACCTTCTTAGGTAACAAATGAAATTTTACCTTTGCAATGGTCAAGGGCTATATCAAAAATCTGCCGAGTGTATTTTACGTAGAGTCTACTCGTGAACAAGGAAAACACCTCAATTCGAAAATTCGAAATATTGACCTAGTGGAACTTTTGCAATGCTGCTTTAATGAAGCGATTAAATTACTAACAGTGGAGTAAAAGTATATGAAAAAAAAAATGTTGAAGCTAACGTATCTTCCTTCCTTACCGTCCCCCATAAAGCTGAACTCCGTAACTTGCAAATACGAACATCAATAGTATTAGCAGAGTGGATACCTGAAACAGATAAAATTATCATTAAACGCCAGTAACTGTCACTAAATCAGAAAACAAAAATTATCAATATCAAAGCAAAAAAAATTACACTGACAAATGAGTAGACAGCCCGCCCACCTGATGGAAAGCTGTAATTGTCGCTCAAAGCGTCTAAAATGAAAATGCAATAAAGCCGTGTCAGTCAATAGAATGTCATCATCATCCGAGTGCTCAAATCCGGCTTCTGCCAAGCTCCGCTTTCCTACTCTTTCTCTCTTTTTTGCACGGTCATCCGAGTCGGCGTTGTCAATCCATCGCTCTCTTTCCTGATACTGACAGCTTTATGCATCTATTTCCCACGTATCCTTGAAGCTTACGCAACAATTGATATCTATAAATTATAATTCGGCGAGTTCTTGTCGAATAGTGACATGTAGATTAGTAGGACTTACAGTACTTTTTAACAGAAAAAGACCAAAGTAGAGCACAACAATAACATAGTAAAAAAAAAGACAACGGTAAAAGTATTACACATAGAAATCTAAACAAATTGATTTATTCAATGTATTAACCACATAAATCTTTATTTATTTTAATAAGTCAATTTATTTAGATTATCGTTACTTATGTTAGCTCTTTGAATTTCCATCTCTACGCCAACGACTTGCAAATTTACCACCATTTTAAATTGTCTGATATAGATAATGCTGTTGCCTGTATTAATGCTGATTTGGATAGAATATCATCTTGGGCAAAGTCGTTTGGGCTGTTAGTAAATCCGAAGAAATCTCAGGTTTTGATTATCGGCAGCTCATACATGTGTAAGCAGCTTGGTTCTGTCTTTCCTATCCCCCAAATTGTCTACGATGGTATTCCAATACCCCTGAGTAAAACAGCAAAGAACCTTGGCTTGATTCTTGACTCCAATTTATCTTGGTTGTCTCACGTCAATGAGGTCAGTAAAAAGATGCACTTCTCGTTCCATTCTATCAAATGCCTTCAAAGTTTCTTACCCCAAAAAACAACAATTTCACTTGTACAAACTCTTCTTCTTCCACTGCTCGACTATGCAGACTCCTGCTACTTGAATGCCACTGAGGAACTCTTAAATAAATTGGAGCGCTTACAAAACCTGTGTATACGATTCATTTGTGGCCTGCGCAAATATGACCACATTTCAAAATATCGTTCTCAACTCAAGTGGCTCCCAATTCGCTTGCGCAGGAATACTCATATCCTATCCACCCTTTATAACGTCCTTCATAATCCTTCCGCTCCCTCATACCTCCGTGACCGATTCCACTTTTCTCGTCCACAAGTCAAACCTTGTCGTTCCAGTGTTAGATCGTCGCTGGACATCCCCATCCACCATTCCGACTACTACTCCTACTCCTTCACTGTACATGCCGCAAGACTGTGGAATTCTCTACCGCACGAAGTGCGCGATTGTCAATCTATAGCAATCTTTAAAAAGCGTGTAAAGGAACATTATCTTTCCTTATGTGCTTGAATGTTCTACAATACCTGTATATATTGTATTATGTATATATGTATGTGTATTTATATATATACTATTGTGTGTATTTAGTATCCTATTTATAATTATTTATGTAGTTTATTAAATATGTATACTTTAAACTATTGCGCACGTCTCATCCCCTATAATCTATAATGTCTCTCTTCTATAGGCCTGCTGGAAGAGATTTCTTCTTAGAAATAAGTAGTGCCTTTAATTTTGTAATTTCTGTATACTTTATATTGTGTGCAATAAATTGTTAAATTGTTAAATAATAAATAAATAATAATAGATTTCTGTGTATATGAATACCATTACTCTGCTCTGCTTCTTTTTCTATTAAATCCTACTATTCCATTACGCCACTCGGGAACGCCATATTTTGAAAATGTTACAATGTTGTCAATGATGAGTTTTTAAATTAAAAACTTCAGTATATCGAAAAAAAACATGTCAAAGTTTAGGAAACGTAGGCTATTGTCCGTTGTAGCCACATCTAGCGCCGATAACAGCATCGAGTCAGTCCCGAAGAATACAGCAAAGCATTTTCAATTGGTAAGTAACATTTCGAGCGGCACACCCTGGGTAGGGTATATATGTCGTACCAGCAATATCTCCTTGAACCCGCGGCACAGCTCGTAGACCACCTTCCGCATGTGCGGCACCAGCGTGAAGATCCTCAGCGGGCGCACGCAGCGCAGGATCATGAGCAGCTGCGCCACCGAGCTCGGCGGCACGTTGCGCGGCATCCACACCAGGAACGTCAGCGATACCTGCGATAGGGCGACGTGGTCAGCTGGGACCTCTAGCGGTAGCCGGCGGCCTTGAAGAGGGCTAGACTCCATTCATCATCACAGCTCATAACAGTCCACTGCAGGACTTAGGGCCTCTCCCAAGAAAGAGGAGGTTATTGCCATAATCTCCACGCTTGGCAGGCGGGTTGGAGATCGCACTGTTATAAATATAACAATGGAAAAACTACTGCCTATTTTCCAGCCCACGGAGACTAGATGTTTTGTCTCGAAAATATTAGTCGCCTTATACGATACCCACGAGTGTAAGGGGTTGGTGCTATTCTGCTCTGCTGGACACCACACGCCTAATAGTCAAAAGTCATGAATATCACTTTGCTTAACAGCCAGTCTAGTATTTGCTGTTTATTCCAAACGGCGACGTATTCATTTTTATTATTTTCTGCCGTCAACTGGTTACTGTGAACTTAGCTTTCTAATTTGATGCCGATTGGTTGAGGGGCGGGGCTAGGCTGGGCGGGCAACGATGACTCATTATTTTCTTATCACGAATGAACTAGTGACTTTTTTTATATATTCTTAGTGCAGAAGGAACTAGTGTATGGCTCTATCGCCATCTCGTGGGCCAACTTTATCCGCTTATGGTACACCTGCTAACAGTCTGTGTGTTAGATGGTAGTCGCCGCACGTAAGAGCCACAGAAGATGAAACAGGTATTGTAATTTGGCGGCAAAAAATGGACGAAGACGAAAAGGAACTCATGTTCCTTAATGTGGTAAGTTTTTTATACAAATTTTATATAATATTTTATGTCAAATCTTTCAAGAGTTTGACGTTTTTAATGTATATTTGTGCAATTGGCCGTTAGTAAATGTATCCAATTGAGCGTGAAATGGATGTGTACTTGTTAATAATATAAAACATAGCAATGAAAAAGAAAAATAATAAAATCACAAATCAACGCCATTTAACGGCGAATTGTGGATTTTTCGATTTTCCTGCTTTAGTTTACTTTATTAAGCTATTGAAATACTTACAATGTATATGAATACATCCAACGCCGATGCCGCATCTTTCAAATACGCTTTCGGAGTGAAGAAGAGGCCGTCGGCCAATATTTTTAATGCCAGCTCCAGACTCATGAAAATTACGAATCCGTATTCTGCAATCTGGATTTAATGGAAATCATTAACAAGAATTCAAGTAAAAATAACTGTTTTAATTCAATTAATTATCAATTCTATCACACCTGTAGAACGAAGTTTTCCATGACACGGTTGGTGGGCGTTTCGAACATCATCGATAAACATGACAGTGTGGTCACCATAATCATGACCCAGTCCAAGTATGTTACTAATCCCAGCAAGTTACTGAAAAAGAAACAGTTATTGACAAATTGGTGTACGGCTCAACTACTACAGTGGTGCCGAAATTGCACTAGATGGCACTACTGAGATGCATGTTACCAATATACTTCACTACACGAGGGCGTGAAATTTCAAAATTATCAGTAGGATTTTTCCCAATATGTACTTATATGTATAATTTGGACAATTTAGTTGACGGTGGCGCGGCAGGTGGGGTACCAGCAGTAGTGACGTGTCCAACAGAAATGTGTCAAACCAAACATACTACGCTTCCGCAAATATCCGCAGGTGGACCGTCAGTCCGTGTGCTTTCCTTGACAATAAAAAAACCCACTCACTGGAAGCTCTTGTGGGACACCTTCCTCTCGTTCCCGGTGACGGGGTCCCGTAGCCGGGCGTCGTAGCGCGCGTCCACGATGGCGCGGCAGGCGCGGCGGAAGCGCGACTCGCGCGGAACCAGCAGCAGCGGCGTGTCGAACAGAGGGTGGTTCTCGCGGAGGTCCTCTTCGCGCTGGTTCCTAATGGGGATTTATTTATTTATTAAATTTGCCAACAGCATCTGATCGTCGGTGGCCGAGCGAGTATTCGAGTCGTAAGCGAGATGTACCGGGTTCGAATCCCGCTGCGGAGAATGACCAATGACGCTTTTCTGAGTTATGTACATTATTTGAATTCTAACCGATGCTCTTACGGTGAGGGAAAACATCGTGTTGAAACCTGCAAATTTGTAACCATGATCCAATCTGGTCAGGTTCCCCTGGTAGCATGGTCACGGAGGTCAGATGGCAGTCGAAGTCAGGAGGTCAGTGGTCAAGGCGGACCCCGGGCATTAACGCAAAGATGATTATGTTTTTTAATTCAATTTTTTTACAATGCTCTTCCACTATAGTGACAATAACGATTTACATAAATGTAAAACCAATAACAGGCATACCTTACGTGCACTATATAAATTGCGGTTGTACCAACATTTTATACAACTCTATAAACCATGTTTAAATAGAACATTAGCAAATCAGCTTATACCTAGACTTCGGCTTGCCGCATCCAGGTGGTACGACTACGTCAAGCCTGAGGAGACAGCCTGGGTGAGTACCACCGCCTTATATATTTCTGCCGCTAAGCAACAATGCTTGCATTGTTGTGTTCCGGTTTGAAGGATAAGGCAGCCAGCGCCATTGCAGGCAGGAGGCATTCCATATTAGTCCTCATAATGAAAACTCACCTGCGGTTCTGCATTATTGTTGAATGCAACCTAAATGCATGAATCGTAGATGTTATTGGCAACAGTTACCGCTTACCATCAGGTGGGCTGTCTGCTCGTTTGTCACTGCGTAGAATAAAAAAAATCCAGCATCCACCTGCAGCAGCCTGTAAATCGTCACTCCATTAGGCTAGAAGATGTCCCACACTAGACTTGCCGAGTCCCGGTCTGCACAATCACACTAATGACTTTTCTTGTTCTTAAGAGGGTTCTTTTTGCGGCATGTTAATTTCTTCTCACGCCACATTTTTGTTATAGCTCTGAACTGTTTTTATTTTTTTCTATTGCAACGTACTTAGATATTTCGAGTCAGTAAAATATTGTGCTCGTGAGTGCAGTACGTCTAGTATAAGTTGGCGCTTGGCAAGATATGACAGCAAAACCTGTCTAGGCAGACGTCTCAAACTGCATAGAGCCCTTACCACCACAAAAAGTTTATTTTTGTAACGAATTCTTACGATCTGTATTAGAAATGTAGGACCGCCCCGTATTGGACACCACGTTTTGGTTAGAGTACGTCTTCTGGCGGTGCATGGCATATATTACGTACCGACTTTCACAGTTCCACATATTATCATCAGTCTCAACAGTCCACTGCTGGATATAGGCTTCCCCCAACGAGCGTCAATGCACCTTTTACGCGGGTTGTCGCATCCAGCATCCACCTGCAGCCTTTCGCAAACCCTCGCTCTACATGGCCGGTCTAAAACTAAGTTTGCCGTGTCAAGTTTCCTTTCAAGAACTGGTTTACAATACAATACAATTAATTTAATTTGCGACAGTTCATAAAATTAATTACATAAATTGTCCATATTTTGTTAGTACAACTTTACACTATGGGCTAGTACTTAAAGCAATATTCTCAATTTTCCAATCAATGTGGATGGATACACAAAAAGGGTAAGACCAAACAAAAGATGGAAGGATTGTGCGATGAGAGGTATCAGTGAGCGGAATGTGACCGTGGAGATAACAGAAAGATAGAAAATGTACTGTGCCGACCCCAAATGAATGGCATAAGGGCAAGCAAATGATTCTGGAACACAATGAGGTCGGCGAAGGGGCGACCCTACCCTACCCTACCGACAGTAATACTTGTCACTTCCCAACCTACCTCCTCATCTCGGCCTGTTGCCGTTTGGCATGTAGCAGTCGTATGTCGAGGTAGGGCGGGCGCGCGCGCGACGACGGAATGACCCGCGACGCCGCGCCGATGTCGCCGTTCTCCAGAAGGTGTTCGTACGTCTGCTTCAGCTTTATCGACCCGCTGCGGACGGACCGCCGGATCGAGCGCGAGCCGAACCTGTGACAATAATAAATAATAATAATAACAAATATGCTTGGACAATTCACACAGCGCCACAGCTTAAAGATTAGAGAGTTAAATCGAAATAAAAACACAATTAGCCGCTAGATGGCGTTGTTTTGTGATTTTTCTTTTTCTTTTCATTGTTTTGTTTTGTGTTATTAACATGTACCTAGAAATTCATTTCGCGGTTAATTTGATACATTTACTAACGGGCAATTGCACAAACATACATTAAAAACGTCAAACCCTTACAAGAGTGTACATAAAATTTGTATAAAAAACGAAAAATTCAATTCTTACTTTTTCTGATCCACTCGTATTTGCTTCGCACTGGATATCGTGCCTTGCGGCTTAAGACCTGACTTCCCGCCAGTGGAAGCCATTGCATCTCCAAGCACCAGGCGCTGACTATCCGAATCCCTTCAATTGAAAGACAAACTGTATTATTAGTGGCTCTAATTCAAAGCAAAGTTGCAAAAAATAAAAATAAAATAGTAAAAATAAACCTTAATTTATGTGACAGTCAGTTTGTTGGTTACTGCTTATCACCTGCGAATAAGTAAAAAAATAAAAAAATAATAAACAAAAATACATTAAAATAACTTCAAATAATAAATATAAAATTATAATTGTGATCCAATATGGTCAGGTTCCCTCGTTAATAGGGTATGGAGGTCAGATGGCAATCGCTCCACAGTAATTACCCGATCTTCCAAATCCTGGTCAAGGCGGACCCTGGGCCCTAGCGTGCGAGAGAACAACCAGGATATTGACGCCAAGATGAAAATAAAGAATCGTACTAATGAATTTCGACCAATATAGGGTTTTAACGATATTGAAAATCCACATATTTTAATTATAGACTGGACTTCAAATGATACAACACGTTTTTATACCACAAAGGTGGCAATAAAGCGTACGTTCGGCCTTATGGTAAGCAGTTACCGTAGCCTATAGACGATTGCAATACCAGGGGTATCACTAGCGTGTTATCGAATCAGTAAAAAAATTTCACACTCCTCTACAAAAGCTCTATTGTTGGGCCATGTTGTTATTAAATTGTGTTGAGCATCTTGAATGAACAATTGACACCTTCCTTTGAATGAGCGGCCAGTCTACCTGATGGAAAGCGTAAGGAACTGTCACCTATGTAACATTGAGTTCAAGGCAAGCAAGGTTCACTTAACAACAGTCCACTGCTGGGGGTGAGCTTCTCCACACAGAAGGATTTTGCCAAAGTCTCCACGCTTGGAAGGCGGATTAGAGGCCGCATTTTGAAAACCTGGGACAGAAAACGCGGCTACCCGTTTTCTGGCGCAACAACGTCGGTGGTCTGCCACTTAAAATCTAAAAGTTTAGATCTAAAATCGTTAGTCGCCTTGTAGGACACAAGTGAACAGGAGGGGTTGTTACGAGACCACAAGATAGGTGCATAGCATAGCATAAGAGCAGGTTAGTTTGGCTATGGGGAGTTCTTCTAGGAAAAAATTAAAATAGGTTTATTTTTAGGTACTAGTTTTTTTTTTAGTTTAGACTATTCAGGCATTTGACCGCCATCTCACCTGGTGGTAAGTGACGATGCGGCCGAAGATGGAGCATGCCTGTCTAGGAACAGTCTATTCACTCTAGCCTGGAAGGCGTCCAGATTATAGTGATCAAGGAATACACCCGCAGGCAACGCGTTACATTCCTTAGCCGTTAGCATTATAAGGGTTGAAACAAAGGGCTCGTGCGGGTAGCTGGAAGATCCACGACATAAGGATGAAGCGCTCGCCCGGATCGCGTTTCCCGATGGCGGAAAGGGGCCGGCAGAATGAGGTCGTGCAACTGTTTCGCACACTCTCCGAAATGCAACCTGTAGAAGACCGACAGACACGCAACCCTGCGCCGAGGCTCTGCAGCTTAGCCTCAATCAATTGTGGGTCAC
Organism: Blastobasis lacticolella; assembly: GCA_905147135.1. NCBI lineage: Eukaryota > Metazoa > Arthropoda > Insecta > Lepidoptera > Blastobasidae > Blastobasis > Blastobasis lacticolella. The sequence goes on from LR990043.1 coordinate 11,950,229, forward strand.
AAATTATCTTCTTTGCACGTTTTTCCACCGAATCTAAAGTTGGTATTTGGCTGATCCATCCCAGATATGGCAGCAGTATTCCATGCATGATCGGACTTGTGCTTGATATAACTGAAGCAACTGCTGTGAAGTGAAGTACCGCCTGACCTTCGAGAGGATACCAAGTTTCTTGGCTGCAGTCTTAGGTTTGGATTCGATGTACTGTCCAAAGTTAAGATTGGTTGATAGCTCAACACCAAGGAGCTGTAAATTGTCGGTAATTTCCACAGGTATATTCCGGAAAGCCGGAGCTAGATGAAATGGACTCCGTTTGGCGGAAAACAAACACGCATGTGTTTTGGTAGCGTTGAACGCCGTAGGATTGGCTTAGCCCCAGTAAACTGCCTTGAGAGCTTCGTTCAAACGCCTAACCACGGCCTCTCGACAAGACTGAATGTCGTCCCGTAGCGTTTGCCTCTGACAGATATCTATCCGTAACTGTGCTGTCGTCAGCGTACCCAAGGGTACCGGGTACTAGAAGACCGTTAATATGCAGCAAGAAAAGAGTCGCGGACAGAACCGACCCCTGAGGAACTCCCGCGTCGATAGCCTGAAAATCAGACGAGTAACCTAACCTAACCTAACCATCGAGAACTACCCGGAGCTCTGTATTATGTCGCTAACATGTGTTACATGGACATCGGAGAGAAAATATATCGTTTACAACTTGGGGCTGAACTAGCCGTAAAGTAACCCGTTCTTACATTGATAGCTACTAAAGGCCGCGTCGTACACATACTTGATAATGGATTGCACGACGTCGCGCCTCAACGCTGAAGTCGACCGATGCGGCGGCGGCGCCATCACTATCGTCTTCACCAGACACCGTTTCCGGTAAGGGAACGCGATGTCTATGGCGGGGATGTACTCTCGGGCGCGTCTCGGGGCATCCCCGATCGCGCGGGATTCCCCGCCCGCCTCCTCTTCACTGCCGCCACCGCCGTCCGCGTCGCAGACGAACTGACGCATGAAGGATTCGCGCACCTAGGGGTGATAAGAGTGCGAGGGATAGACCCATCAGCCAATCATCATACATACATACAAAGCTCACGCCTCTGTCCCATAGGTGGAGTAGGCAGAGACTATGGACCGCCATTTTGCTCTGTCCTGACACATCTCCCTAGCCTCGCATATATTAAAATGTCTTTCCATACAACACCTTTCATTCTTGCCACTTCGGACCCCAGCCTTTTGATGGATCAGATGTGATCAGTAAATGTTTTCCTGGGTGGTCCTCTTAAGGGCCGGTTTTCCAAATTCGCGCTATATATCATTATCAGAGCAAGTTTTCTCTTAATCATTATTATATCAAAGCATAGATGATATTGAGTGCGCAATACCTTTGGTAAATTAAAATCGCCTGGCACTTTATGCAACCTGGTCATCTGCGGGCTATCTGGGAATTTCTCAAATATCCGCAGCCTGAATGGCAAGCTCTCCTTTATCTCGGCGCTCTGCTGACGGTACCGCAGCTGCTTTAGTTTCTTTATGTCCTCGTCCAATTCCAAGTTGTCCAAGATTACCGCGACGAAAAGCGAGAGCACGATCTGTAATGTAAAAATTTAAAGATACTATTTATCGTCTGTATTTTTAAGGTTGGTAGGTTGTGGAGAAGATGGAGCGAAAGATGAGGAAGACTAGGACAGTGAAATTGACCACTAGGACGATGATGATTTTATTTGCACAGTACAATACGATAATAATTTTTTGGCATATCCCGGTTGTGCTCTTGCACGTGAGGGCCCGGGTCCGAATTGACCACGATCCAGGATTTGTCCAGATCAGGTAATTACAACAAAGCGACTGCCATATCACCTCCGTAGCCAAGTTAACAGGGAAACCTGACAAGATTGGATCATCGTTAGTTACACATTCAGTCGCATGAATGTACAGGTTTCCTCACGGTTTTATTTCCCTCACCGTAAACGCATCAGTTGGAGTTAAACTAACTAAAGTATATAACTTAGAAAAAAGTCATTAGTATATGGCGGCACTGGGGATCAAACTCGGTACTTCTCGCTTACGAGCCCGACCCGATCTCCATTTTGCTATCGACGCTCTAACAGTTACCACTACAGGACACCACATAGTAGGTAAACAAAAGTAGAAGAGTAGTAGTAGTACAAGGCCGCGGTGAGGCGACGTCACGGCCAGAAGGGCGTTACCACATCAAGCTGTTTGTCTTCATGGGTTTAAAAAGCTTAAGCTTTTAAAAAGAAAAGCAGGATACCCGCTATACTTACCAATGTCACAAACAAGTGGTACAATATAAAGTAGACAGCCACAAGAGGAGTAAGTGTTTGACTGGTCCGCACCATGGTCTCGTCCATCACCTCGACCCAGGCTTCTTGAGTCAATATTTGAAACATGGACATGAATGCCTAAAATGTATAGTAATTAGTAGCTTAATAACTAATTAAGAATTTTAGAAAGCATTTTTTTACGTAAACCACGTCGCTAAAACGTGTGTGGTTTCCTCAGGTCCTCGAAAAAGGAATCGAATTTAATCGAAGTCGGACCAGCGGGTGTTACTGCTACAAGATAATCAATTAAATATGGGATAATTTAATTACCTCGGGAAATGTTTCAAATTTAGTAAATTCGCATAGAAAGCAGAAGAGTTGCATTGATATCGAAGAACTAATTATCAATAAACACATGGTGAATATGATGAGACTGCCAAGTTTCTTGCCTGGACCGAAAATTTTATACACAAATCCTTCCAACAAAGGTGAGGCTTTAATAAGCCTAACAATTCGGAGGACCTGAAAAAGATAACATTCTTAATATATGTTACCTATCACAACATACTTCATTGAATGCACAAAATATTGTAAGGTTTACCTGAAAGTATGTGAAAGCAGACATATAAAGCTGAGGTATTATATGAATAGAGGTCCCTATTGCCAGCAACAATTCAAACTTATGTGCGGAATGTTTGAAATATCCTTTCCATCCAAGACACCAAATCTTTACAATAGCTTCTAAATCTAAGAAAATTGTGAATGCAATCTGAAAAATTCAAAAACATTTAAAGTCATCTTTCACGTATGCTAAAAAATTTATAATGCCTCTCTATTTAGGCTCGGACAACAAGGATCCGGGACGGAACAGAACGGATAAAACGTCCTCGGATTCAATGCATCGACTACGTGCGATCCGGGGCGGAATGGAACGGAATTTCATCCGGAAGCAAACGAATCGTTTTCCGTTCCGTCTCGTGTCGGTTGCTTAAAGTCCGAGCCATGTCCGACCGAACTTTCGATTTAGCTTTCGGAAACTTTCGACACACAATTGTAGATTCGGTTAGTTTAGAAGCCGAAACTACGCGTTCGGTAGCGATCGATCGCTCAATCGCATGTCGAGTCTACTACATTACGCTGGCTCGTTATAACTATCGTGCCTTGGGAACAGTCTTTTTTCAGATATTATTATTTCTTTGGTTTGATTATTAATTTGGATATAACTAATATCCGAAATTCGAAACCGTACGGTATGTCGTGAATCTTAAAGGTATTTTCTGAGCGTAGTCTGCCCAATCCTGCAGTTATCCTGCAGTTAAAAACAACTTCGAAAAATAATCCAGTTAAGGGATTTCTGGGCTGAAGCAGCTCTTTCGGAAAACTTCCGCAACAAATATAACAATGCTATGAAACGACAGTTTTCGACCAGTATGTCCTACTTGTTGGCTTACGGTCCCTATACAAAGGTTACATAGTGCACCTAATCTATCAATTCAACTGTCTCAGCGTCCTATAGAATCATTATGGGCAACGTTCATAGTCTCTTTAACACATATTATGTTGTCTATCGCGGTTTATTTTTTAACATTTTAATTTGAGGATCCACTTCGTAGAGGTTATCCAACAGAGGAACACAGTGGACGAACTAACTTGGTAGTGGGTTCCGCGTTGGACATATCTACCGATGGACCGACAACCGCCGCACAGTGGGCTGAAAATCGAGCTTCATAGACATAGGCAACTCAACTTTTAATGTGTCGTTTTTTTGGCGGGAATTGCTTCCATGAGCTATAACTATACATAAAAATGTTATCCGAGTTAACTCTGCGCAAAAACAAATGAATTATATTTTTTTTACGAAAAAAATGTATGGAGCCAATATGAAAAATCCAATTATCTCTGAAACCGCTAGGAAAACCGTAATATCCTTACAGATGGTTATAAAACTAATTATTCATTATTTTTTGACATACTCCATATAACGGTTACTGCTGCAGAATTTTTTTTAAAAATCGTCGAAATATTTTATTTATTTATTTATACACGGTTCCTTTCGGTGAGAATTTAGCAACACGTTAAATCATATAGTATTAGGCTTGGTTTCTAGAAATAGTAGGTAGATGTAGGTAGGGTAAATTCTCACCGAAAGGAACCGTTTATAAATAAATAAATAAAATATTTCGAAGATTTAAAAAAAAAAATCTGCAGCAGTAACCGTTATATGGAGTATGTCAAAAAATCATGAATAATTAGTTTTATAACCATCTGTAAGAATATTACGAAAAAAATGTATGGAGCCAATATGAAAAAATCAAATTATCTCTGAAACAGCAAGGAAAACCGTATACCCGTAACCTAAGCGAGACATAACTGCACCAAACAATACTTTATAGTCAAATGAAGTACTTTCACTTTTTAGAAGAACAAACAAGTCTAAATTAGTTATTAAACTTTCCATTCTAACACTTTTCAGTCGCAGGACAAATGTAATGTTAACGGTTACAAAGTTTTGTAAATACTAAATTATAACACAAAATTTTAGTCCTTTTATTGTAGTGGTCGCTCATTAGTTAATTACTACCCTCATTAAGGGTAGTTACCTAATTATCATTAGTTAACTACCCTTAATGATGATCATTAGTTAACTACCCTTAATGAGGGTAGTTAAGTAATGATCATCATTTAACTACCCTTAATGAGGGTAGTAATTAACTAATGAGCGACCACTACAATAAAAGGACTAAAATTTTGTGTTATAATTTAGTATTTACAAAACTTTGTAACCGTTAACATTACATTTGTCCTGCGACTGAAAAGTGTTAGAATGGAAAGTTTAATAACTAATTTAGACTTGTTTGTTCTTCTAAAAAGTGAAAGTACTTCATTTGACTATAAAGTATTGTTTGGTGCAGTTATGTCTCGCTTAGGCGATTGCATTGCTGCCGAAGATTGTGTGACTTTAAAAGAATTTTGTCGGAAATTCACACGAGCTGCATCACAGAGATGGCAGAGATCTCACCGAATTAAAGATACATTCAGAAAACAGTACGACAATTGGCTACAAGCAAATATCGATTGGCCAAGTTGCGTACAAACAATGTTAAACACTCAAGAAGCAACTGTTGATGAACGACCAGTCTCACCAGAGCCATCGACATCATCCTCTGTTGGAACAATGACCAAGATACTTCGAAAACCTTTTGAAGATCTAGGAAGCAAACAGAAAAAGAGAAGATCTGATGATCATAAAGACGAAGACCCAAGTGAATTGGCATATACAGCTGCACTACGTTTAAAAGAGAAAGGCCACGAGGATATCGCATCTGTCATCGAATATATATTAAAAAATCCTGAAGCAGCTGGTCAAATTAAGGAATCAATAAAAATAACTGTGAAAACTGATATATTTACCCCAGAAAAAGCGCTTGGATTATTGCTCTCTTTAAAACTATCGAAGTGGCAATATATCACATTGCGAGAGACGGCCATTAGAGAAGGTGCTAAGGACATTTATCCATCGTACTATAAAGTGCAACAAGCGAAGCTTGAATGCTATCCGCCAAAGCAAGCAGTGTCGGTGACGGATTCATCAGCCAGGATTACACTTCAAAGTTTACTTGACATCACAGTGAAGAGAATCCTCCACACTCTTTCTAACAATGTGCAAAATAAACATTTGAAACTGATATCAAAGTGGGGATTTGATGGTGCTTCAAACCAAAGCCGATACAAGCAGAAAATGGAGGGTGAGCAAGATGATTCCAGCATTTTTATGACGTCCTTAGTGCCACTTAAACTGACTGATGGAGACAACACTTTATGGACGAACCCGAAACCGTGCTCAGCGGTGTATTGTCGCCCAGTTCAGTTTACTTTTGTGAAGGAGAGCGAAGCAGTCGTCATTGATAATAAAAGACACATGGATGATGAAATCAAGGCTCTTATTCCCACAGAGTGCAATAATGGAAATAAGGTGAACCATCAACTGATGATGACAATGATCGATGCTAAAGTCTGCACGTACCTATCTGATGCCAGATCAAATTCATCATGCTATCTGTGTTTAGCAAAACCAACTGAAATGAACCGTTTGGATGCTGTGACGTCAAAGACCGTGTCCGCTGCCGTTTACGAATTTGGGTTGTCATCTCTACACGCCCGTATTAATTGTATGGAATGTTTGTTACATATTTCGTACAGACTTGATTTCAAAGAGTGGGCAGCGAGAGGAAATGAGCACAAAGAAATGTTAAAAAGAAGAAAAAAGATTATCCAGGATAAGTTCAAAAATGAACTCAATCTTTTGATTGACATCGTAAAACAAGGCTCGGGAACTACCAATGACGGAAATACAGCAAGAAGGTTCTTTGAATTCCCAAATAAAACTGCAGCCATTACCGGGTTGGATGAAGAACTTGTAAGAAGATTTGCTGTAATTTTGCAAACAATCACTTCGGGTGAGAACATCGATGTCAGTAAGTTCAAAGATTATGCTCGCCAAACCGCAGAAAAGTACGTGGAGTTATATGACTGGTATTATATGTCTTCAACCGTCCATAAAATACTTATACACGGGGCAGATATAATCCAAAATAATGATATTGTACCGATTGGAAGTCTCTCAGAAGAAGCATCAGAAGCTCGAAATAAAGATTTTAGAAGGTTTCGAGAACATCATTCGCGGAAAAAGAACAGGCAAGATAGTAATCAAGATATCCTTAATATGCTTATTATTTCTTCAGATCCTATAATAAGTGCACAAAGGCCCAAGTTAGATACCAAGAAAAGGCAGCAGTATTTTTCTGAAACTCTCGAGATAATTCAGTTTCGAGAAACTGACTTTGAGTTTCTAGATGTTTCCAATGTGCATTATGACTCAGAAATGGATACCCAAGACGACGAGAGTGATAAGGAAAATGAATAAACTGAATAATGTGTTTTAGATTAAGTCATATTTAATTATTTTTTGTTATTTTTTTTATTTCAATAATATTATTGCATGCTATTGTTATTCCTTATTTCTTATTACTTGTACATAATAATAAAAAGTGAAGAAGTTAAGTTTCTTCTTATCAATAGTTTGTAAGATATTATAAATTACTATCTTTTTATTATCAATACATATTATATTAATAAAAACCACATTTTTGTAACCCACCATTTTATATAAATGTAAATTATCAATATAAACAATTATCAATTTGATTAAACGGTTTTTATATACATATACCTATTATATATATACCTACTAAACATTTGAGCAAATATATTTGCCTACCATTTAAAATTTGAAAATACTTTTTTTCAATAATTTAAAAAAAAAATCTGCAGCTGTAACCGTTATATGGAGTATGTCAAAAAATCATGAATAATTAGTTTTATAACCAAGCAAAATATTTTAAACAGCAAGGAAAACCGTAATACGGTTTTCCTTGCTGTTTCAGAGATAATTTGATTTTTCATATTGGCTCCATACATTTTTTTCGTAATATTCTTACAGATGGTTATAAAACTAATTATTCATGATTTTTTGACATACTCCATATAACGGTTACTGCTGCAGATTTTTTTTTAAAAATCTTCGAAATATTTTATTTATTTATTTATAAACGGTTCCTTTCGGTGAGAATTTACCCTACCTACATCTACCTACTATTTCTAGGAACCAAGCCTAATACTATATGATTTAACGTGTTGCTAAATTCTCACCGAAAGGAACCGTGTATAAATAAATAAATAAAATATTTCGACGATTTTTAAAAAAAATTCTGCAGCAGTAACCGTTATATGGAGTATGTCAAAAAATCATGAATAATTAGTTTTATAACCATCTGTAAGGATATTACGGTTTTCCTAGCGGTTTCAGAGATAATTGGATTTTTCATATTGGCTCCATACATTTTTTTCGTAAAAAAAATATAATTCATTTGTTTTTGCGCAGAGTTAACTCGGATAACATTTTTATGTATAGTTATAGCTCATGGAAGCAATTCCCGCCAAAAAAACGACACATTAAAAGTTGAGTTGCCTATGTCTATGAAGCTCGATTTTCAGCCCACTGTGCGCCGCGAGTATCTCGAGTTTTGTGTCAACGCCGGAACTAGATAAGCGTAGTGTAAGATGCTCTCCGGCCAGGGGAGCTATCGCTTAACTTTTTGCGACAGCTTTATGACTTCATGTCGTTCGCTCCTTTCACAGCGCCTCTCGCGAACGAGCGAGATGAAGTATGAAAGATATCGCTATTCGAGTTAGTCGATCCCATCCCAGATGGAGAGACCATCTGCGTATGCCAAAGGCAAGGCGCATTAGTGCTAAAATAATAATTGGTGCTAATATGGCGAGGCGTATGTTTCTATTTATTGACTAAAAGCAACGTTTTTATTGATTTAGCTACAAGACAGCTTTCGAAAACCTTGTCAAGTAGTGGACTTTCAATCATGATGATGACGTTGTGAGTTTTATAGTAATAAATAATGTAAAAATAAACAATCAAAATACAATATCAGTATACAAATGTTTAAATAACCGATTTCGGCTCAAAGTTATGTTTGGGCCTGACACTTTACTTACAGATTTATTTAAATTAATATCTCACCTCAATATAATAATACTTCTCATAAAAGTACTCTCTCGGATGACCATCATGTTTAAAATTCATAGTGGCAGTTATGACACCATTTGCCAGTACAACCCCCATTACTGTCAGACGGAAGGAAGCTGAACGCAACATTTTATGTAAAAATTCTGGAGCAGTTCCTACAAGAATTAAATGATTCATTAAAAAACATACCACCACAATTATACCTAGAGATGCCACGAATAGTGATTTGGCCGTATACCGTACCGTACCGTATACAGCCGGGCTCTCGGCAAAGCGCCTAATATTCGGTTAAACTAAATATATTTCGCGGAAATAATTGCTAGACAAAATTGATCGATCACTATTTATGCATATTTTCTACTGTTCTATGAAGATCCTAGCTAGTTAACCTCTCAAACATTAGTCGAAGAGGTTGGTGCTATTCTACTCTTATCGGATACCACATGGCAAATTGAAAGATTATGGTCACATAATGTGCTGATTTTGTGCTTAAAATAAATACATCTATGAAAAATAATGTGTTCTTTTATTACATTTAGTATTCGGTATTCGGGCAAATATCGCCAACTATTCGGCCGAATACCACATTTCAAAAAGTGGCCGAATAGGCCGAACACTGAATAGTGGTCGAATATTCATGGCATCTCACATAATACCTATACAGGTTGATTTCCAATTGATGGTACGAAGGGGTGCCGTATGTATGTGCTTGTGATAACAAACAACTTTTACTGTGGCACCAAGTCTGAAATCGCAAAATAAAAATCAGCTGTTTCGTACATTTTGTCACGGTTTGTTTTAAATTTTCTATGAAACACCTGATTCTTTTTCGCGATTTCAGGGTTGGTATCATAAAGTTAGCACATGCATATGGTACCCCTTGGTATCACACTGTATTAAACCTTCAAATACCTGAGTGTTTATTTTCATCAATAGTGACAAGTTTCCATCCATTGTCATCACCAGTGAAGAATTGAGTGGTTTTGCCTTTGGTGATAGGGTTTCTCACTCCCCACATTTGCTGAAATTGCACTCTGATCTCATTGAATGTCTCAGTGATTACAGCTATAAACACATTCTTCACCAGCCATGCAAGAAAAAATATCATGGTGCTGAAAAAAATAAAAAAAATAAAAATCTGTAAGTAATTCAAACTTAGGTTTATATTAATATACAAAAATTTTACCTGAAATACAGCGCAGATCTCCAAGTGGGCAAAGAATCAATTGCTCTATACATAATAAATACCCATCCTTCTTGTGAAGATGCCTGGTATACAGTGAACAAACTTGTAGCTAAAATTAAAGATATAGGTTTAATGTGACGTGGGTGTGTGATTGTGACTATCAAAACATAATAAATATAATGTAATGAACATATTTACCAAATTCTTCAAAGCCATTGAATCCCATTATGTACTTTGATAAATTAAGTTTCATACATTTCATGCCTGTTGGACATTGATATCCAGAGTCTGGTTCAGGGGAACAGAATGTGTCTGGGATAGCCAATGAATTTACTGTTATTTCACTGAAACAATGATACAAGTTGACTAGGTACTCATAAAATATGTAAATCAACACATATTATTTGTACAATAAATACAGAAAACTTACTTTGGGTTGGTGGTATTTCTGACACAGTGATGGGTTAACTCTCCAAAAAACTGTACACCGAGTAAACTATACAGTGACATAAAGAATAGGAAGAATAAAGTTACATTGTATATCTGTTGGCTGGACCGTCTGTAAAATTATGATAAAGTATATTAATGTTTTATTCTTTATTAATACTCAATATATCAGTTTCAATTATAGTTACATTACTTACTTGAAAATTTGATTTATTCTAGACTTTGGCATAGAGAACTTCAAAAATACCCTCAAAAACCTAATCATTATCAAAGGTCTGGGTGCTCTTAAAATGCTTAAATAACTATATCTTGGCACAATTCCTGTTAACTCAAACATCTGCAGCAAAACAGAAACCCAAAGAAAGAACACCATTGAGGCATCAAATTGACACCAGTGATCTTTTAAGTAGGCAACATCTCCCTGAAAATAATATATAGAAATCATCATAATTAAATACTTGATCGAATAAATTCACTAAAAACCTGGAACATTTAAGAAAAACAAACCTTTAAGATTCCTCTAATGTGCATTTTGGCAATCATCTCAGCTGTAAACAACAGTGTCACAGTACAGTCCACAGCAAAAGTTATCGTTTGTAAATAGCTGTACTTCTCGAAGGACTTAGGAGTATTGAGTGACACGGACATCAAACTCAAAAGAGCGCAAAACCGCAGGATTCTCCTTACCCAGAGCTAAAAAATATAAAGCTTGCTGTTAGACAATCCAAAGAAAAAAAAGGCTGTACAATTTTGTGAACCATTTCGCATGTTGAGCTTAGAAAACATTTTAAGACCCTCTTAACCAAAAAGTCCTGAAACTGTTGGTAAGATGAGAATCCTCGAGAATGCTTAGGTTCAGCAGTGAATAGTTACGAGCTGTATTGAATAGCAACACAACAATACTAATTACCTTGTTCACCCATTCTATATCGGCGCTTTCATTCAACGACTCTTCTGGACCGTAATCTGCTAATACTTGCTCTCCTTTCAAGCTCTGCTTACGCCCCAACATCTTGTTGCTGTTGAAGATAATTTTTGAAGTAAACTTGCTTTTCAGCTTTGGAAGGAAAATTTTGTCTAGTTGATAGGGTATCGTGTAAGTGACCAGCAGTCACTATCAACTAAGAAATCACATTTTTATGCAGCAAATAACATTTTCTAGATTTATTGAAAATAAATTCTGCGATTTCCACAAGTATTGATTTGTTTTCAAACTTTCAAAGTAATTTATATTGTCTATGACCATGATTGACAACATTAGTGATGTACACATGGGATTTTTCGTTGATCAATCATTCATAGTGGAAGTATTATTCACAATTTGTGCGAATACCCATTGTTATTTAAAACCTTCCAGTTTAAACGATAATACTTCCAAGTTCCATAAATTGAAATTTGTTTGTTTTGTTTGGGATTTGTTGTTGTCATGGATAGGTAGCTAGAAAACTTAGAAATTGCAAAACTTAAAAAATATATGAAGAGCAATAGTTTAAATGAGTTTTAATAGATTTCTACTAATTGGATGTTTAACGCAGAAAATACAAACTGTTTAAGTTTTTAACAGTTGTGAGATATTTTTTCATACATTTTTTCACTCTGACCAGATATTCTATAAAATAATAATGTTTATTTACATGAGCAAAAAGGTAAATCTATATTTACATTATATGTAAATATTTGTAAGTAAGTGTTTTCAAATAAATGCAATATATTTTTCTTTATAGATTGCAATACCAAAGCAGTCCAATGTTACATGCATATCATGGAACCACTCTTCTGGATATATCGCTGTTGGTGGCGAAGAGGGAATGTTAAAAGTTTTAAAATTAGAATCAGGTAAATTTAAACTGCATTTTTTAGTGTCTTGGGCCGAGATGAGTTCCTCTTTGAGTCCAGCGTAGTAAGTAAGTAAGTAACAAATTGTTTACAGTAATGCTAGTAAGCAAAAGGGACCACCTCGTTTTCCCCGCTGTCAGTTTAAAACTCTATGAACTATGAAATTGTACAAGTAGTTTGAATACTATCGCACAATTAAATTTTTTTTTTATGTCATACAGTAGGCAAGCGGGCCACATGATGGAAAGTGGTCACCGCTGCCTATAGGCATTAGCAACACCAAGAGTATCGCTAATGCGTTGCCCACCTCTATAACACGTTGCTCTGGCAGCAAAATGGCAAATGCCACTCCACTGCCAAAGCCAAGGTTCCCCGAATGCCCACCCCATGGAGTCTTGGAAACCTTACTCACCGGCAGAAACACAATACTATTTAAAAGAGTATTATTTAGCTGCGATATTCTGTAAGGTGGAAGTACTTCCCCAGTCGGCTCCAATTCGAACGAGATACCCCGCTATGCCCAACCTCTCTTAAAATTGTATATCCCTTACTTACAAACTTATTTTTTTTAAATATTGTAATAGGTGTAGGGCTCAAGTCAGTAGATTCCTGCAGAATGTTAGTGGCATAAAATGGGTTGTGCTGTTATGTGAGATTTCAACCACACCCGTGCCACTTCCATACTATAGGCAATCCCACACTTTCTGAATTGAGCTCATGTAGTAAAGGTATAACAATAATAAATAAATAAATAAATATTCGTGGACAAATTCACACAGCGCCATCTAGCCCCAAACTAAGCAAAGCTTGTACTATGGGTGCTAGATAACTGATATACTACTTAAATACTTTTTTAAATACATACTTATTATACATAGAACATAATAATGAAGAATGATTTATTTGTATGTTAGTAGTCAATAAACTCTGACACTAATGAACCATTTAAAAATATTCTGTCTTCACTAGAAAAGCTGAACCTATTCTCTAACTAAGCGTTACTTTAATCCTGGAATTTTCTATGGGTGAAGTGAGAAAAAAAATAAAAAGTGTAAATAATAATGTTTAAAATAAAATAAAAGTTGCTTGAATATTTTAGATGCTTCAGGCGGTGGGGGAAATCTGTCAATGAACCTTAGTCTGGAGGGCCACAATGGTCAGTTGAAAGTTGCTATATGGAATGAAGTTTTCCAGAAGCTCACCACCAGTGATGAGCATGGGGTCATCATTGTTTGGATGCTGTATAAGGTATACATGACTATTTGTAACAAATACCTAACAATAATTCCTAGCCTAGAATTTATTTCTACCAATGTACATATTTATCAGAAAAAAATACATACAGTTTTTATTATTTTGACAGTATTAATATCAATTAAAGATTATAAATTCATTTTTAGGGCTCCTGGTATGAAGAAATGATAAATAACAGAAATAAATCTACTGTTACTAGTATGGCATGGGGTTCCGATGGTCAGAAAATTTGTATTGCTTATGAGGATGGTGAGTTAATCATTGATCAATAGTGACTATTGTTTTATACTGTAATACTTTTATTATGTTGCACCAAACGCCATCCGTCATTGCATGACATGGACAGTAAATGTGCTGGGCCTAATAGTCAAATTATGCTGCAAAGTCAGAGTCGCGCAATGACGAGCGCGCGGCAATTGTTGTAAATGTAAGGTTTTAAAATTATGCTTTTACATAATAATGAAGTATGTAAAAGTGAGCCAGTGAAATTTTATCAAAATGTAATTTATCAATTAACCAAATTAATTATTTCGTTATTTAAAAGTTATTTAACACGTTTTATCAAGGAGCGGTCATAGTCGGCGGAGTCGACGGATCGCGCGTCTGGGGCCGGGACATCAAGGGCCCAGGGCTTAACGCCGTGCAGTGGTCGCCAGATAACTCAATGCTGTTGTTTGGATTATCAAATGGAGAGTTACATTTGTATGACGATCAAGGAAACTTTACAGTAAGTGCACAAAGTATTTTTCTACCGTATGACACAATCTACTAAGGTGATCCTGTTCTTTTTGTCCCAGTTTTCCTTACTACTTTCAGATGCCTGTGGTAGTCCAAGGTCTCACAGGGTCTATGGAGGTGATCTCTATGGACTGGTACGCTGGCAGGGCTCCAGTAAATAGACCTGTTCTCGCTATCTGCTACAAAAGTGGCGTAATATTTCTCATGAAGAATTGTATTGAAGAAGGTATAAAATATTAGACCTAGTACGCACTTAGAATTTTAATGTCAGCGAATAATTATCGCCAATTTGTGCACGATACCAATATATTAGAGACCGCGCACTTAGCTTCGATATAAAAAAAAACATTTGCCATTTAAAATTGCTGATCCGAAATCGAGTGTATGTATGAGGGGCGTCAATAAATTATAGAGCGGTTCTAATTATTGTCGTTTCCCATTTTTTAAATTTCAACTATTAAAATTCGTAGTGTGTGCATAGCTTTACATGAGTTTTCTATCATTTGGAACTAAAAACCACTATTATTATTTTTAGATACGGTGATTCTAGAAACCAACATGATAGCTATAGATTGCCACTGGAACCACAACGGTACCGTGCTCGCGGCTGCCGGCTGTACTGCAGACCAAACCAATGTAGTCCAGTTTTTCAGTGCCTATGGAGAGGTATGATTCAAAATATTACGTTTGAATGTAAGAGTATGTAAGAGTCGTCGCTGCTAACGGTGCTATAGGTACTCGCAGCAAATGTCAGATGGCAACAGCATACGATCGATGCGTGTGCCGCGCGTCAAATGACATCGTAGAGATGCCAAAGCCAAGTTAACCCAATGGCATTCAGTAGTTGGCTTTCGTACAAGTGCCATCTGCCAGAACAAATATGCTTGGACAATTCACACAGCGCCATCTAGCACCAAAGTAAGCAAAGCTTGTGTTATGGGTGCTAGATAACTGATAAACTACTTATAAACTTTTACATACATAATTAGTATAAATATTGCTTGGAGAGCTGTTGTTCACGTAGTGAGTAAATGTGATCACGACCCTCAGTTATGAGGATTCGACGCAGAAGAAGAAGATAGTGGGTAGAAACGAAAAGACTTGAAGTGGCCGTTCATTCCACTATTCACGGTTGCTGCGTTCGATCAATTTCTTTATATTACTAAGGTGGCAGACAAGCTTACGGCCTGACAGATGGTAAGCAGTTACCGCAGCCTATGGACATTTTGCAATACCAGAGGTATCAGTTACATGCTACCGACCACATCAAAAACTCTTTTCATCCCTTTCTTGTACTCTTCATTAAAAATAATTCAAAATTTTACATGTTATTTTTAAATTAAAATTGAAATTAAAACAGTCTATAACATTATAGGTCAATATCGACGTTAGGAGATAATTTTAATGAAAAATTCTTAAAACTATTGTTATTTGAATTTGTCATCAAAGAATTCCTTCAAGCTGAAATAAGCTTTTGCTATTAATAATTCTTTAAGTTTATTTTTAATAGTAGTTTATGCAACTGTCATATAAAAGGGGGTATTAAAACATGAGTGTCTGTTTATCATACGAGGCGTAGCCGAGTATGATAATAGTTTGACACGAGTGTTTTAATACGTAATTATATGCAGTTGCATACACTACTTTATCTACACTCATATTTTTATGTTAAAATATCGTACCTATAATTTTCTCAACTTTGGAAGTAAGCTGCGAGTCGTAGCCGAGTATGATAATAGTTTGACACGAGTGTTTTAATACGTAATTATATGCAGTTGCATACACTACTTTATCTACACTCATATTTTTATGTTAAAATATCGTACCTATAATTTTCTCAACTTTGGAAGTAAGCTGCGAGTCAGTTCTGTTCTGTATCTACGCGTCGAGGATATCAAGCGCGGGAAATTCACTTCATTACTTTCATAATGTCATTTCATTCAAAATTATCTATTTATTTGCTTCAAACAAGAAAAAACATTCACAAACACAAATTACCACATTTAGAAAAAATATTCTGTTTAGCGGGAAAATAATTACACAGAATATAAACAGGAGAATTTTGAATTTGTCAAAGACATTTAGGTATTCAGCCTACATTTCGCCAAGTCTCGGCGCCCGACAAGAATTTAAAAAATATAAGTGTTGCATAATGATTAAAAAGTTATTTTACGTTACAGCTGTAATGAAATTAGTATGGGAAATGCTGTATCGAAAAGTAACTTTTTAAAATTTTATTGTCTGGCGTGAAAAAAGTGTATCCTTAAACGACTGTTTTCGAATATGTAATTGGAACATTACGATACGAGTGTAGATAAATGTAATTAATCAGTCATAGTGCCTAATATACTTTGGAATTTTATTGTAGACTACAGGACCGAAATTCGTCATAATAAATTATGATTTATGTAACCTGTAGGCTTCACAATTAAGATCAGATTTGTTTCGAAGTGTGTATCTCAGATGTTCTGATTTGCTAGGGAAATGTTCCAAGTTGTACTCTTCAGTTTTTCAGTTCTTTTGTATTGCTTTCGTGCAATTTATTATCGTAACTAAACATTATCTTCAACATTCTTGCAAGAAATATCGAAAATAATGTTTAATGGTCTCTGTTACAGCATATAAGAACCTTGAAAGTGCCAGGCGGATCTATGCGCGCTCTCTCTTGGGAGCGGCGCTCGTTGCGGCTCGCGATAGCCATAGACTCGTTCATATACTTCGCCAACGTGAAGCCCGATCACAAATACGCGTACTACGGCAACACGCTCGCTTTTGTCTCGGGCACTGAAACGGTTACGTTCTGGGACACTGTTACACATCAAGTGAGTGCTAAATTTCTAGATAGTGTATCAAAGCTCGATCGGTTGCATAAACAGAAATCAAAATAAGATAAGTCGATAGTCACGTTTTCGCCATGCAGATGACATCCGATAGCTATATTTTACTCGTTTAGCAATAAGACCTAACAGTTATTGCGCAATAGTATAGTGTACTACAGTGGCCAAGTTTCCAATAGTTTAAGGCGGCACAGGGAATTTCTATATAAGTATCTATTTTGATTTCTGTAATTGCATCGGTACCGGATAGTCTGAAACCGGATGTTAAAGGATCGTTTTGATGTGCTTACACCTGTATGTTCATTTTTTGCGGTAGTGGTGCAGTGTGGGAGGAAGTGGGTAAAACATGCCAGGACTTTCGCGCGTGTCCAGTAGCCGTGATTCACAATGATTCGAAACCGTTTCGAAATTCGTGAGCGGCGAATCCGTGTCTATCGATTCGAAAACTGATATTCAGAATCCCGATAGATTCCACGGAAACTCTCTCTATGAAAATTTCATCAAAATTAACTGAAACCACATTTTCCTAAGAACTTTTGCGGGGTCCTTTGTCGATTCCGTATCCGAATCCGATTTCCGAGCCATTGTGAATACGGCTACAGGCTGGACGTCACTGTATCACTTCCGTACAGTACAAGGCGGTAACTAATGCACATCGGCTAGTTTCGGCTTTGTATTTACATGCGTGTGACAGAGACGCCTATCTACGAAGCCAAACTAGCATGTGCATCATTTACGCCCGACATTTGTAACTGCCCTCCTCCACAAACACCCTCCTCCACAAACACCCTCTTCACTCACCTAATTCGTTGCCTTAAAGATGTAATTTTATGCCCTTACTGAAATATAAACTTGTAAGAACTAAAACAAATTTAACTTTTAATTAGGGTTTTGGCGATTTCAGATGACGCTAGTGAGGCGTAAGGTCCGTTGTCAAAATACAGCCGTGTTATTGGACAGAAACGACTGCTGTAAAATGACGAATCTATTCCAGCCAATGACAGGGCTTAATTTTGATATTAGATCTCACGTCCCAGTAACGCTATCTCGCGGATTTTTGAATCGCGAAAACAATAATTCCCTTCAGCGCTTCTAACGCGGCGCCCTCTGTCGTGCATTTTGCTGCCATACCTAGTGGCAGAAATTAGATAGTTTTCTTAACACGCCTTTATATGTATATGTTTTGTAGAATGGAAATCTCTAGCCTAGTGTTCGTTTCAGTCATGGATAAACCAAATTCCCGACGTAATAGACATGTGCGGGGTTGACGAGTATTGCGTCATAGCGACTCTTAGCTCTCTCATTGTATCTAATCAGCAAGGAATACAATGTGATGGTAAGATATAGAATTAAATACTACGAACTGCTTAAAACCACTGCTAACAACATAAGGCTGACACGTCACGAGGCAAATTTCGGTCGCATAATGCTCTGCATTCGGTTCTGTTAACACGCGACGCAAAATCAGTTGCTCATCCTATATGAAAGTAGACCGAAATTACGTTCGTGTGGTGTCAGTCAGCCTAATGGCCAGTTTTGCACCTTTGGACGCACATGACCAAGAACGCAAAAGGCCAAACCATAAACACTGTCCGCAAATTCGTAACTTTCTTTTTGGGTCTGCTATCTGGTTTAAACATTGCTCCGATATACGTTCTTTGTAAGAAGCAATTTTACTACAAATTTTCATATATTAACAGCGAAAACGACCTCAATACCTGTGGTGTACGTGACAATCAACAGCAAGGCGACCGTTGTAGCTGCCTCTAAAGAAGCCTTCCTTATATGGAAATTTTCAACGCCAGCTAAACCGCGTACGTATTTTTGATCCTATTTTATTATCTGCAGATAAATAGATTATAAATAAATATAGACGTAATCACCTGGACGATAAGCAGTTTTTTAAAATTAAACTAGCCAGGCATTTGACCGTCATGTCACCTTGTGGTAAGTGACAATGCGGCCGATGATGGAACATGCCTGTCCAGGAACAGCCTGTTCACTCTAGCCTTAAAGGCATCTAGATTATAATTATCAGGAAACACACAGTTTAAAAAATCTAAATGTAATACATAATGAAAAACGAATTACTACGTAAAGCTCTCTTTTCTTACAATGATTTGACTGCATAGCATGTACCGTCCACTGTGCATTTAAAAACAAAACCCATTCATTTCTTTTTTATATTTATTTATTTAAATACTGGTGCCCTCTGCTGTGTACATTGAAATATTCAATAACCACTGTAAATTTATTGCAACATGTCATTTATTTGCATTTGCTATATGCTCCTACAGGCGGCACCGACCAGCTTTACCATTCAGACGGCAGCGCGGCGACGCCGAATGACGTCGGCATCCACGACGACACTATTTGCTGCATCGCATGCTCGGACTCCCACCTCCTCGTCGGGAGAGACTCCGGGACTATTTTGCTTTTTTCGCTGGTCAACCTCAAGAAGATAACCTCCCTCAATCTGAACTCCAAACCCTACAAGATGGGACTGAACTCGAATTCCACGTGAGTGTTAATTGGATTCGAAACATGGAGAGTATGGTTTTACGTGTTGTATTTTCTAATTAATTTGTGTGTATTTTCAAAGGCTGAGTGCCTTTGTTATTTATGGTCAATCTTGATTGTCTAGCACGCAATCACGCAATAAGACACGGGCACTGAATGCCGCAATTGTCAAGGGCATCTCCGTAATGATGTTCAACATTTATCTTTTGAGTCAATCACAGCAATCAGCTTCCAAAACCCGCGTCAAGTCGCCACGTGACGAGCTGCCGTAGGCTAAAAAGCATCCGAATAAAATGATCTAACATCAAGCGGTTGTTTATGTAAAAGGGTTATTAATATTTTGATAACATACCTCACAGCTGAAGCTGGCAAACTAGCAACGTCATCTTGCGATCTTTTAAAACACCCTTATTGTACATCCTCCCAGTAAATTCTAAGTCATCGATCCGCCCTGCTCTCTGTCCCTTCTCGAGACCGACATCGATTTCTACCACGATTAAATCAAATCAACCTTCCTGCACTGCTTCAAAGAATGTTTAACTATACGTTTCGCGGTCTAACTGATAAGTTCACCAGCACGGCTAGCACAAGTGTGCCCGCAACACAGCTCGGGCCGCGAGGCGTTTGTTTCGTTCTCTCAACACTTTGCGGTTCTGCGTTTTTGTTACCTGCAACGTAAATGTATTAACAAAATGGCCGTGTGGTGTCCGGCAGAATAGAATAGCACCAATCCCTTACTCTTTTTTTATATTATACAAGACAGGCATTTGACCACCATCTCACCTGTTGGTAAGTGACGATGCGGCCGAAGATGGAGCATGCCCGTCTTGGAACAGCCTATTCACTCTAGCCTTGAAGGCATCCAGGGAAGGATTATATTGATCCGGAAACACACTCGCAGGCAACGCATTTCACTCCTTAGCCGTACGCATTATAAAAGTCGAGCCAAAGCGGCTCGTGCGGATAGCTGGAATATCCACGACATAAGGATGAAGCGCTCACCCGGATCGCGTCTCCCGATGGCGGTAAACTAACAACGTCAACGTGGCCGGCGGAATGAGGTCGTGCAGCTGCTTCGCACACTCTCCGAAATGTAACCTGTAGAAAACCGACAGACGCACAACCCTACGCCGATGGTTGAGGCTCTGCAGCCTAGCTTCAATCAACTGCGGGTCACAAATTATCGTCTTTGCACGTTTTTCCACCGAATCCAAACTCGTGGGCGTCGTAAAGGGCGACTAATGTTTTTGAGCAAAATATTTAGAGTCTCCGTAGGCTGGAAAATGGACAGCACCGTTTTCCATAGTTATATTTTTAATACTGCGATCCCCAACCCGCCTGCCAAGCGTGGAGATTATGGGAACAACCTCCGCTCTCGTGGGGAGGCCCCAAGTCCCGCAGTGGACTGTGACATGGGCTGTGATGATGATCTACGTCGCGACTTTTCCCGCTTATCGCGCGCGAGAGCACACTAGCTGTGTTGAGTGATCCACGACAGCGTTCCCAACTCCACGCCTCACCAATCTTCTTCCAGCAAGTTCTACGTGATCGACTCGGGCGGGTCGCTCTCGATCCTGGACACGGACATGGCGAACAACGTGAGCGTGGGGCTGCCGCTGCGGCGCGACGTGTGGGCGGCGGCGTGGGCGCGCGACGAGCCGAGGGCACTCGCCGCCGCCGAGAAGGCGCGACTGTACGTGCTGAGAGACGGACAGCCGGAGGAGCCGCTCCCCATGCAGGGGTACCTCTGCAAGTTTCAGGTGGGTTCGCCGTATAGTTTTTTTTTTAAATTTGGGCTAGCCAGGCATTTGACCGCCACCTCACCTTGTGGTAAGTGACGATGCGGCCGATGATGGAGCATGCCTGTCTAGGAACAGCTTATTCACTCTAGCCTTGAAGGCGTCTAGATTATAATGATCAGGGAACACACCCGCAGGCAACGCGTTCCATTCCTTGGCCGTACGCATTATAAAGATGGAACTAAAGCGGCTCGATAGGCACACGGACGCTCCACCTGATGGAAAGCGACCACCGTCGTCCAGGACATCTGCAAACTAAGGGGCGCGGATGCGGTGTTCTAGGACTGGACGGGATGGGATTCACTGACCTGGAAGTCGGTGGGAGGACTTGGCTTGGTGCGTGTAATTATACTGTTGCCAGTTTAACCTTTAACCTGGTACACGGTACGCTTAGGTGTGTTGTTTTATACTTCGCAGTGCGGTGTTGGTCGGTGACTTAGAATGAGGGTGCTTGCGATTTCAAAATCCACCAGATGGCGTTACTAAGGCGTATGGACTGCTATCAAAATACTGCCGTGCGATTGGACAGATACGACAGCTTTAAATTGACGGAACCGTTCTAGCCAATGTTACGGCTTTATTTTAACTGAATAACTTACGCCTCAGTAGCGCCATCTGATGGATTTTGGAATCGGAAACACCATCAAAACAGGCTATGTCAAGTCCTACCACCGGTAAAATACGTACTTGCTTATTGCGCTGGCTCAGTGACCCAAAGAGGATCTTGGCTTCCGACACCAAAAGACGCCATTCATGCCTACATTACCCCGAAATCCGCTAGTAGGCGCTACTAAACAGATAGCTCGTTTGTCTTCCTCTATTATAAAAAGTCTTAAGCGAATTTCGCGTTGTGCTCTGGTTCGTCTCTTCTTTCTTTTACTTTATAACTTGTTACGACGTTAAAACAGTAGCCTCTTGTAGAACTTCTTCTGCTTCAAGTGTTGTTGTTGTTTCATCTCCTTTCTTTTAAACAGTTCAAAAATAGTTGCTTCAAAATATCAACTCTAATTTCGTATTTAATTAATTAAGTAAGTTAGGGTTTTTGTTGATATAAGTATCATATTATTATTATATATTCATATTTATTATATAAGTATTATATTGTTATGGATACACAACTATTAGATGACAGCTTTTTCTCGTGCTCGTCCACTAGTGACAACTTTTTGAGTGCTGACAGTGACAGTGATATCACCTTTTCATCAGTACATGACCAGCTAAAATCTGTATTCTCTAAGTGCGCTAAAAACTTTAATGTCGTGCACATCAATGCGCAGAGTGTTCCAGCGCATCACTCTGATCTTCTGGCGACATTTAGCAACACGCCTGTAGATGCTATTTTAGTTTCAGAATCTTTTCTAAAGCCGTCCCTTCCATCCTGTCACTATCCTCTCCCTGGATACAAACTCGTTCGTAACGACCGTACTGGCAAGGGAGGAGGTGGTGTTGCAATCTACCTTCGGGCAGATATTGCTTACAAAATCCTTAGCGTATCTCCAAACCAGTACAGCCAATCGGCGGAATATCTATTTATTGAGGTCGTCTTACATCACAAAAAGGTTTACTTGGAGTTTTTTATAGCCCCAATCTTCACATCGACTATTTCGGTCAGCTTGATAGTATGCTATCCACACTCCGTACCAGTTATGAACATGTCATCTTGATGGGCGACTTTAATACATGTTTACTAAAAGATAACTCTCGTGCCCATAAACTGCTGAACCTTGTGTCCTCGGTTGATCTTCACATCCTTCCCCTTATGCCACGCATCACTCCCCTAATTGTGTCCCTTCTCTATTAGACTTATTGATCACTTCTTCTCCTGATTACATCGCATCACATGGTCAATTTCCAGCTAGCTTCTCCTATCACGACCTCATTTATCTGTCATATAGAGTCCGTCCTTCTAGACCCAAACCAAAATTTCTTTTCCTACGCAATTTTAATAATATTGATTTGGAGGCTCTGAGGAGGGATGCATCTCTGGTAGACTGGTCTCTAATTACTGATACTGTTCTGATAGATGAGAAGGTTGACATTTTGAACACTAAGCTAATTACTTTATTTGACTTACATGCTCCCATAAGGAAGGTAAAAATGAAACATACCCCAGCGCCTTGGTTAACTCAGGACATTAGGGAGCTGATGGGCAGGCGTGACCGGGCAAAAAACCGCTACAAGATATATATATATATAGATGTCCTACGGACTATAATTTGGACCGCTACAAATATCTTCGTAATACCTGCAATCATCGGTGTAGAGATGCTAAAAGACGCTATATCCATGAATCCATTGACTCTTCCGACTCTGCACAGATGTGGCGGTTTCTGAGAACTCTTGGTATTGGAAAGTCCTCTGGCCCTCATGATGAGGCAGTGGATTTAAATTCCCTCAACAACCACTTTTCTCTCCCTCCTGTAGTCCTTGACACAGTTCTCAAAAGCCAAACCATATCCTCCATAGCCTCCCAACCTTTGCCAGCATGCAATTCCTTCTGCTTTACAACAGTGTCTGAAGAGGATGTTAAGAAGCACATTCTATCCATAAAATCTACTGCTGTCGGATATGATAACATATCTTCCCGTATGATTATCCATCTTCTTCCTGAGCTCTTACCAATACTCACACACATTTTTAATTTCTCCTTAGAAAAGAGTTCCTTTCCTTCTGCGTGGAAATCCGCTAATGTCATTCCTCTTCCTAAGACGTCCAACCCCACTTCTCCCGCCCATTTTCGTCCTATATCAGTGTTACCTTTCCTCTCCAAAGTCCTCGAACATATCGTCCACGAGCAGTTTACACATCATGTCCTATCCAATAAGTTATTATCTCCCTATCAGTCTGGTTTCCGCTCTGGGCACAGCACTGTGACATCCCTTCTTAAAGTCACTGACGACATCCGCTGGGCTGTTGAAAATAAGAACCTCACTATCCTTGCTCTACTGGATTTCAGCAGCGCCTTCAACTCAGTGGATTTCGATTTACTCCTTGCTGTCCTTCGCTCCCTCAATCTATCCTCCTCCGTCCTATCTTGGTTTCAGTCCTATCTTGGGAATCGCACGCAGCGGGTCTGCTTAAATGAGGCTAACTCAAACTGGTGTGATCTCATTGCGGGCGTACCCCAGGGTGGTGTCCTTTCTCCTCTTCTTTTTTCTGTTTTCATCAATACTATTACTACCGTTATCTTTTGTAGATTCCATCTCTACACCGATGATTTGCAACTCTACCACCATTTCAGTGTCGATGATACTGAAACTGCTATCAAGTATTTCAACTCAGTGCTGGCCAATATCTCGGAATGGGCAAAAGACTACGGTTTACTTGTTAACCCTGATAAATCAAAGGTGATGATTATAGGTAGCATCTACATGCACAAGCGTATCCGTGATGGCTCAGTGCCTTCTATTATTTATGACGGATCGGTTATTCCATATACCAAAACTGCGAGGAATTTGGGGGTGGTTTTTGAATCTAACCTGGCGTGGACGGCCCAAGTCAACAACGTGAGCAAAAAAATTCACCACACTATACACTCTCTCAAACGTCTTTAATATTTCCTTCCTTTAAACACCAAAATATCCATTGTCCAAACTCTAATACTCCCCATACTAGATTATGCAGACTCCTGCTATCTCGATGCCACTGAAGAGCTGTTGAGTAAGCTTGAACGCCTTCAAAATCTCGGCATTCGATTTATCTTTGGCTTACGCAAGTATGACCACATCTCCCAATTTCGGTCTCAGCTCAAGTGGCTTCCGATACGCCTTCGCAGAAATATCCATATCCTTTGTCTTCTTTACAATATCCTTTATAATCCTCGTGCTCCTTCCTATCTCCGTGACCGGTTTGGTTTCTCCCGTTCTCAAAACCTACCCTGTCGCTCAAGCGTCAGGACACTCCTCTCCATTCCCCCTCATCATTCCGAATGCTATACAAAATCATTTACTGTTCATGCAGCTAGGCTATGGAACTCGCTGCCGCATACTGTTCGTAACAGTACCTCACTCGGTATTTTTAAAAAAAGAATAAAAGAGCATTATCTTTCCACTTGCAATCCATAATATTATATATATATATATATATATATATATATATATATATATATATATAGATACTTATTTAAGTAATTCAATTATATTATGTATTTGGGTGCACGTCATATCTGCCTCTCTATTCTAGCCCTCTCTCTTCGGTAGGTCTGCTGTAAGACATTTCTTTTTAGAAATAAGCTGTACCTTTTGTGATTGTTATCTTTATGTTCATATTATTGTAACTTTCTTTGTGCACAATAAATGGTTAAATAAATAAATAAATAAACTCTTGAAGACTTCCGCTTATGTAGCGAACACAAGTCCACGCTAAATTCCGACTTAAAACCAGTCGCGACAATACCGAACTGCTAGTTATCCTTCTTGCGCATTCCACAGGAGCTCGAGATAACGACAGCACTGTTGGACAACATCACTGACAAGTGTTCCGCTCAGCATATAGTGCGCATGGAGGTGAAATCTTTGCGCGACACGCGGCAGCTCATAGAGAAAGTCGGGCTCAAGGAGGCCGAGGACTTCATAAAGGACAACCCACATCCGCAGCTGTGGTAAATATCAATGTACAGATGTCGGCGGTAAATATCGCATATTAGAGAAAATAGTCAATGACCATTTGTTACATCCTTGTACTATAGCTGAAGTGGTAATGATTTTAACTGTTCTCAACTGGATTGAAGCACTGTGACTCATACTGACAGCGATTTGATAGGTAGATACTTACGAAGATTCTTTCTGATGGCTGTTTCATTAATGATCAGAGATAAACAGAACCGAATGATTACTCGTAATCGACTTAGCTAACGCGAGCGAAGACGAGTACTGACGCCTAAAAAGGGCACATGCACATGCACATGAGCGGATGCGTCCAATCGGCCTATATGCGAAAGCGATGGCGAAGCAATGCAAGTCAGTCCTTTGTTTTCACTCGTGTTCGCTCAATCAGCGTATATATCTGCCGTGACAGATGTCGATATGACTGATTTTTATGAAGTGACACTTGACAGGTGTAATTGCACACATTTCACAAGATTAAATAAAATATATTTATTTATATTTAAAATAAATAAAAATCTTTATTTCTTTTTAAGAATTCCAAATTACAGTCGTGATTGGTGTCTTCTTTTTAGCTTCATACCCTGTCATTTATTTATTTACAATATTAATCTAGATTTCGGCTCTTGCTACACATGGTTATTAGTCGCTAACACAAATATATGTCGTCTCCAGGTTGCTGCTAGCCGAAGCGGCACTGAAGAACTTCGAAGCGGAGTCAGCTTTGGAGACGGCCGAAGCGGCTTTCGTGCGGCGCACCGACTACGCGGGCATTCGATTCGTCAGCAGGCTAAATGCTCTGCATTCCAACGCCCTGAAGAAAGCGGAGATATTGACCTACTTCAAGGACTACGATGGTGCCGAGAAGATTTACCTGAGCGAGGACCGACGGTAAAATTATTATTTTAATAGTAACTGTATCCCATGAAATGTTTGATTCATCATTCACTTAGAACCCTTGACCCCAGACCCAGACCTTTAACAGAAATTAAAATTCATCATTCAAATTTCTGCCCGTCCGGGTTCGAATCCTGATTGAACGATAGGCACGATGTTGTATGGCCACTCTAAGGAGACATCACTATGAGGTCCAATTTTTTTTAACTGGATATAAAAATATGAGTAAAATGAAACAAAACGATGCATTGTTTTTATAATCTCAAAAATAAAAAAAAGTTGCGTTTGCAAAAATAATTTCGTTAGTAGCGCGAATTAGTGCGTGACGTCACCAGGCCGGCAGCCTGGCCGCCACTATAGCGCCTTAACATACTCTGTAAAAGTTAAATTATCTAATTATTGTGGTTCCAAAGATACAGTCACAAAGAGTACGAGTGTATGGGTAGCGGCATAGTAGCTGCCGGACTGCCGGCCTGATGACACAGCCAAATCGCGGCAGCAATAGTTTCGCGAGAAAATATGTAAATTAAATATTCTATTATTCTATGATTTCGAAATTTTTTTCACCATGTTATTAGTTTTGATTTATATTTTAACACTACGGCATTAAACATGGCAATATCCACATAAGGAAACTCCGTCATTGTTATTTGTTTTGTGAAATTGTTGATGGCATCTCGCCACGATGGTCGGTGTCGTCACTCGTCACTAATCGTAATACTCCTCGTAGTTTGTTATATATGTCTTTTATTTGAATGATTATTGATTTTTTTAAATGTTTTGAGATCGTTGTTTTTTTTTTCTTTTAACCACTAAGGTGGCAAACAAGCTTGCGGCCTGCCTGATGGTAAGCAGTCACCGCAGCCTATGGACCAGCAACCCAGTATTTGCAATACCAGGGGCATCACCCACGCGTTGCCGACCCCGTAAAAACCTTTTAACCCCTTTCTTGAAGAAAAGTTCATTCCACAACCTTAGTGTGCGTGGGAGAAAGTTCCTTTGGAACCGCACAGTTCGCGACCAATTTGGCTCCAAGGTGTTGTAATGTGGTGTCCTTGTTAATCAATAAATATCTCTCATTCACTCGCCACTCGCCACTCATCAGCGACCTGGCGCTGGGTCTGCGCCGGCGGCTGGGGCACTGGTTCCGCGTGGCGGAGCTGCTGCGCGCCGCGCCCGCCGCGGACGCCGCGCTGCGGCAGGTCTACACGCACATCGGGGACTACCACATTGACCGACAGAACTGGTGAGCCACCACGGGGATCACTCAATATATGCTCGGACAATACACACAGCGCCATCTAGCCCCAAAGTAAGCAAAACTCGCGTTGAAGGGTGCTAGATAACTGATAGTTTATAAATACATACTTATTATACAGCACCCGGACCCGTAACAGAAATTAAAATTCATTTAAATTTGTGCCCGGCCGGGAGTCGAGTCAGGGACCTCTGTGTGGCAGACCGGCATGCTAACCAACTGAAGCACTCAGGTAGTATTTATCGTGGTAGTGGATTGCGATCCTGGATCACGGTATTTTATCATGATACGGATCACAGAGTTTCTGTCCAAACATTTACGATTCGTATCAACAATAACTAAGTTAGATTTCGCCATTCCGCAGATATAGCGCTTGTAGGTTGTTCGAGGAACGACACTATCGCACTTCACACGTTATTAAGTGGGACTGCTGTTGCTCAGAACAGAGAAATATGGAGAACGAATGGGGAAATAAAGGCTTAGGGCAAAAAGTTATTGAGTGACATCACATGATCGCACAACGTTTTTTTCTAATATTATGCCGTGCGTGTATGAAGAGCATATATACCGTTCCCACAAAGGTTTTGCGATATGGCGTACCTCCATAGTGCTACTGAGTTTGTTCTTTTTATCCATATATTATCCAGAAAAGAACCAAAGCTCAAATATGCTCATTAACAAATTTGTTTTTAAATTTAAAAAAAGATACCATCCAGTCTCAGAGTCCCCAGTGGAAGACCTAACATAACCCTGGTGGGAGTGGAGACCAACTCGATCTTATTTACATGATGTGTTTTGTCTTATGCAGGAATGGTGCCATTGAATACTATACAATGTCAAACAATGTCGAAGGGTTGAAAAAATGTTATATGGCCCTAGAAGACAACGAGTCGCTCTCCAACTTGATTACTGGTGGCTCCCCAAGAACAAAGGTGATTAAACGATATTTTGTTTTTTGTTTGTGATATTTGTTGACCCAAAAAATGTCCAGATCGATCGAAGAAACTGTCAAATCTGAGGTGTAGATTATTCAAAAAAATTGTTTTGCTGAACAGTAAAGTGTAGCGACATCCGTTTCACAAACTCGTAAAATGAAAATTTCCATATAAATGTCCCTCAATTTTTTGTCAATACATTTTGGTTTTTCAGATTCTCAAACTACGCCGCATCAGTGTAACTTTTATCTTCTTGCCTTAATTAGCCCTCTAAGCGTATCTACTATAAAGTCGTTAAAAATAACAATACGAATCAACAAAATATTGAACGAGGCTCCAACAGAACCCATTGAACAGCTGTTAGACTATACCGACCGAGCACAAGTCTCGTAAACTTAGGTAGTGGGGACAGTGATCGCACGTGATTAGCGCTCCCCACTCCGGTGCCGCGCGGCTCTCTTAGTATGAGTTAGGGTTCAGAGGGTTAATATTACATGTGATTTTGAGCTGTTAAAGAAAATTTTACATTGTTTTTCTATGCATGCGCATTGTTTTTTTCCCTATTTGCATAATGAAAATTCCAAAACTATCCAGATCTTTGGAAAATTGACCAAATCACTCTAAATTCTACGGCCTATCATAGAGTCTAGTTGTTTCTATAAATAGTGAAAAATCGTTACTATTAAAATAACAAAGACAATATGGCTGATAACATTCACGCATAAGGTACGTGTTTCGTTAGCAAAATAATAAGAAAGACGTGATATCAAAGCGACCTCTGACATCATAATCTTAACAGATAACGAACTATATATAGATACGCTCACTGAATTGAGTTGGTCAGTTCTCGACAGTAACTCCTGTTGTACTACACTCAGCTGAACGATGTCTGCCTTCACCGTTGTAAAGTTCACCGAGACGGCTGAAGGGCAGAATCCTCGATCGAATCGATCGTCGCCTTAACCGACGCCCCAACACCTGATATTTTTTTTATACTGATTCGAGCACCGCGGGCCCCGCGCAGTCTCTGCAGCGAACGAAGTCTGTGCGCGCTCCGATTGCTCATTCAATAACTTTTATTACTTTTATTGTCTTTTATTACGATCAGCATCACACATCATCACAGCGCCTAAGCTAAAATGTCAAAATTAAAATGCTAAAAATACATTGATCACACCAACTTTTACGACATAAAATAAAAAAAATTCGAGCTCGCTTCGCTCGCTCATTCATAAGTTTCAAATACTTTTTTTATCATTCACCTAGCTCGTTGCGGTCGCTCATTAATTAATTTCGTTAAATTACTATTGTGAGGATCACCCATTGCTGTTAAGACTAAAAATGTTTAAAATTGCCAGCTCGCTCATTAATTTAAGCTTTTGTACCTCAAGCTTTTGTAACCCAAAATATCACAAATTAGAAGCTTACTCCGCCCGCTCATTCATTCAATGATTACTCCCGCTTTTAAGACCTCAAACGTAAAAAATGTCGAGCTCGCTCCGGTCGCTCATTCATTGATCACCGCAGCTTTTAAGATCCTAAATGTCAAAAATTTCGAGCTCGCTCCGCTCGCTCACACATTCCTTGTTCTCCCTCAGGTTTTAAAACCTAAAATATCCGAGCTCGCTCCGGTTATTCGTTTATCCGCTCGTTCACCCTACTAAAACGGCAAATTTTTTTACTCAGCGCGCCCACACGTTGAGTAGAGAATACCTATAATTTTGACTTTAGCCCCCCCCTCAACCAAATCTTGAATCCACGCCTGGCTCAATGACTGTACATTGGCAATCGATCGACTCGACTCCATCGGCCACCTTAGGGGCCACCCTGCCATACGCCAATGCTTAAAATTTTGATATTTTTAGGATAGCACACTGAAAACTGCAGTCTTGGACGATATGGGTGATACATTGAACCAAATACCCTCAATTCAGGGGATAATGCAACTCAAGGAATCGGGAAGAATGTTACAAGCTGCGGCTATGGCGTTTCAGGTACGGTGAAACAATATTAAAATGAGCTCGGTCAGAATAAACCATAAATGCATCAATTTGTAAAAAAAACTCTGTTTTCAGTTAGCCAATTTGGAAGCATCAAAGAAATCTTCGCCGCTTAAGATAAAGAAGCTGTACGTGTTAGCTGGTCACATTTATAGCCAAAGTTCTGTGGGTAAGAATTTAATTGACTTTATTCTAGCGCCAATGAATAAAATGAACAATTCTTTTAGGTTATTTGCTATTAAAAATGAAGCATGGTGTGCCTCCGGCAACTTCGTATGTACTCATGTTTGTACGGAGGCTACTTAGCCTCGATCTAAGTCAACATTATATTTTCACGAACGACATTTGAATAACATAATGTTTTAAACTATCGCGGTTATTGCCACACATTTTAAAGGATGTTCTGGGTTTCCTACCGCGTGATTATGCATGAAACTACGTCGAAATATCGGGATACTCGTAAACAAAGGTTCACGGTAGGAAACCCGGAACATACCTTTAAAATGTTTCATTAGAATATGTATGGGATTGCCAAAAGCAAAAGATAATTGATATAAGCGATCGCAAAATGATATTTAGGATCACCGAGCGATAGTACTACGAACGCTGCGAAGCTGACCGAACGTAGCCGACAAGTTCCGATCGATAGCCGCCATGTAATGCGATCGGCAGCTTGGCTAGACCTGCAGAATTTGCAACCTTTATTGTAATGGCTACGGTAACTGCTCACCTGCTTAGCCTGGCTCTTAAAATTTATAGATCTCGAATTCTAGATGGTCATTAAAGCCAGTCAGTACTGGCTGATGCGAGGGTCCCGCGCCGGCCATCTTAGTTTTTTTTTATACCAAAGTATAGTGATATTGTTCTTCAAGAAGGGTGATAATTCTCTTCAAGAACTTTACACCAATATCACCGCTGAGCCATGTGCTACCGTAAGCTGTTCTCAAGAGTAATTACGAATCGTCTCGCATGCAGGCTTAATGACTTTCCAGTCTCCCGAACAAGCTGGGTTCCGAAAAGGCTTTAGTACCATGGACCACATACATACCATGCGGCAGGTTACAGAAGACCGAGTGTTATAACTAGTCATTATGCTTAGCGTTTGTGGACTATGAGAAAGCCTTTGATTCGATCATAACCTGGGCTGTGCTCCAGTCCCTGCAGCGGAGCTCAAATGTATTGAAGCAATGAAATTTTTGTACAAAAACGCCATGTCAGTATGTCTCCAGGAACAGAACTCAAAGCCTATCCAGCTATAGCGAGGAGTTAGACAAGGTGATATGATATCATATCACTGTAGTTCACCGCTGCGTTGGATATTAACGGCGTATACTCACTTACCTTCGCTTTGCTGACGATATCGTAGTTATGGCTGAAACCCTAGAACACAAAATTTTTACACAAAATTCTCGGTGACCTCTAGAGTGCCTGTCAACAAGTAGGTCTGAAAATAAACATGGACAAGACACAAATTATGTCAAATGTTCATGTTGTGCCTACTCCTGTGACAGCTGGGAGCTTTTGAACTTGTTAACGACTATATATACTTAGGACATAGTCCAGATAGGTAGGTCCAACTTCGAGAAAGAGGTCAATCAACAAATCCAACTCGGTTGGTCAGCGTTCAGGAAACTAAGCCATGCTCGGGGGAGTCTCATTGCGTGATCGATTCACAACTGAGGAGATTCGCAAGCGAACTAAGGTCACCGACATAACCCGAAGGATTGTCAAACCTAAGTGGCAGTGAGCAGGGCACATAGCTCGCAGAACAGATGGCTGATAGTGCAAGAAAGTTCTCGAGTAGCGTCCTTACTTATTACTTACTTACTTTTACGGTGGACCACCGACCTGGAAAAGATCCCAGGTACCAGCTGGATTCGGAAGTCACAAGACCGGCCTTTGTGGAGATCTCTGGGGGAAGCCTATGCCAGCAGTGGGCGTCCTCCGGCTAATATAATGAATGTGGCAAACAAGTAATTAAATCTACATGCGAGACGATTCGTAGTTACTCTTAAGAACAGCTTATACACAATGCTCAGTGGTGACATTGGTCTAAAGTTTTTGAAGAGAATATCAATATCAGTGGTATAAAAAAGTACTAAGACGGTCAGGCGCGGGGTCCTCGCATCAGCCGGTACTGAGCCGCTACTCTATCTAGGCTTTCAAGAGCCAGGTTAAAGATAGTTTTCCACCGTAGAGGGGGCGTCGAGTCGCGAGGCTTCGCGCAGCTACCGTCTCGCGCTAGGCCAGCACTGGCTGTGGATGGCGGCGGCCCGGGCGCGGCCCGCGGTTGGGGCCGCCGGGGCCGCCGGGGCCGCGCGGGCCGAGGGCGCGCTGCGGGCCGCCGCGCGGCTGGCGGCGGCCGCCGGCGCCAACGACTTGCACGCCGCTCAGCAGACACAGGTATCGATACCGGCCAACTTCTTGGGAGACAAGTAGCGATGGTAAAAAGAAACAGCGGATGCGGTCAACCGTGCCGTGTGGTGTTCGGGAGAGCAGAACTTTGACTAAAAGGTTTAGACGCGTAAAACATGGATTTTCTTCGAGGACACCCGGCTAGGACCTCCGTAGAATGGGCAGCAGCGTTGCCACATTACATTGTTAAAATCAATCAATGAGTGCCGATGTTTTTTTTGTATTTGTCATGATATAAAATTAATTTCAAAGAAAATATATGTTTGAATGAATTAGGTATTTATTAATTAAACATTTTATGCATAAAATATAGTGGAAGCTCCATTGGATCGCTCCCATACAGAACTTTAAAATTTTTTGTAGAGCTATGGGCTTCACCACATTAATTCTAAGCATTGCTAGCGCGGGCCCCAAGAAAAAAAATGCTGCTGCCGGGGGTGAGGGGGGTATAAAGTTCCCCTCCGACGACCATATTTAAAAAAAAATCTAAGTTTCCCGCTGGCTACTACAGCATGTTTGGTATCATTTTCGTATAAAATGAAGATGTAGAATTCATTGCCGGTATTTATTTTAATCATTTTCGTAGTAATATTTTGAATAAATCGTATAAAAGTAAAAAGTTAACAATTTTTTTCTGCTTTGGAAGCTAATAACTTTTAAACAACGGAAAAATATAACATACAAAAAATACTCTAATAAAGCGTATTTTATGCCGATTCTAAAAATATGTATATGATTTCAAGAACTAAAGCATGGTATAAAAACATTCTGTAATCTCGCGGTGGTGACAAATCCTTCTATGAGGCGATTTACCTATTTACAAATTGGTCTGTATTATCAAGCTACTATGGTAAGTCTGGTATCATTTTCATATAAATAGAAGATGCTGAATTAATTTCTGGTATTTATGTTAATCATTTTCGTAGTATTTTTTTAAATAAATAGTAAAAACATTAAAAGTTTGCTATATTTTTTTTTTGCTTTGAAATCTTTGTAATAGCTCAAAAAAGAACAATAATATAATATTAAAAAAAAGTATTTTCTAACAATATTAACTTAAACAACCTCCAACCAACCAACTTCTATAAATAGTTAGTAAATCTTAAATCTATCTGTATCTTCGCAATTGTGGCGAATCGGGCTAGGAGGCAGACTACGGCCTAACTCTGAGCTATCAATCGGAGCTTCTAAAGGACGATAATACTAATATATACGACACCAGTTTATTGACTGAAAACTCTAACCTAAGTATAAATAAAGTACCTTTAAATAATTGTCACAATTCCCGAAACAAGAAAAAAAAAATTCTGTTCGCATTAATTTTCGTTTAAAGCTGTTGCAAAGATCTGTACCACATTCTGCAAGTAAGTTAAGGGCACACACTTGCGATATCTGGCAATAACGGGTACAAATTATTTTTTCTATACTCCACCAACAAGAGGAACGACTTCCTATGTATCCTTTTAGCACAGCACCGAGTCCTTGTCATGGACTTCCAGGTAAGTAGTAGACGGCCTACTGCAAAACCTTTTGAGTCGTCTATTGAATCCACAAGTCATTTAGTGGTGTACTTTAAAAAGCAAGAGCCAGGAGTTGATGGAGGCAGCCGAATGCCTCCATTGGAGCGCAAAGGCTAAACCACTAATAACCGCAATTTTCATAAGTCCACTCAAATTCAAACGAACAGTACATTTCGATGAATTCGAGGCATCCAAAGAATTGACAAAGGCACAAGGTGCTGGAATCGTGGGGTGCAGAAAGCAGTCAGAGATAAAAGGGCATCGCAGCGAACTAACTCCTCTTCGGAGAAAGAGGTGAACTTGGGAGTATAGCGCTAAGCTAAAATAATGGTAAAAAAGTTTTGTTTGCACACAACATGGCAACTATACAACTTATAAGCTATACAAAGTTCTCGAACGCATTAAAGACCAAAGAGTTTGCCAGGAATGCTCCTTGTCAGAATGCCAATACGGGTTTAGGCCGGTCTGTGGCACCTTTGATAAAATATTTGCCCTGAAAACCGTCCAGGACGCCTACTGCAGTAGAAATCAATCTCTGCATTTCTCGATCTGCAAAGAGCATTTTATTTTATTTTATTTACTTAAGGAATCCGCTAGGACCATGATGATGGTTGATGGCTGCATTATCGTACTCAAAAGCTCTCATGGCGAACGAGCTTTACCGCCTCCTAGCGAGACTCGCCACCACTGCGAGGTTACAGATTTTAATTTCCAACTCCTTGTATATTAAAGCTAAGGTTGTTAGAATCTGTAAAATCGTAAGCGAGAGGTATGGGGTCCGAATTTCACTGCGGCCATGTACCAATGACTGTTTTCTGAGTTGTGTACATTAGTGGAATGCTAACCGATGCTCTTACGGTGAAGGAAAACATCGTGCTGTAACCTCACCAGATTAGATCTTGGTAGGGCATTCAGCCACCTGATCTAATCTGGTCAGGTTCCTCTTCCAGAGCACGTAGATCAGATGACAATCGTGCAACACTAGTCATTCATACCAATTTGTATAATTATTCATACCAATTTGTAAGACAGGTAAATCGTCTCCTAGCAGAGTTGTCACAACCGTAAGTTTACTGATTTTTTTACCAACTATTTGTACTAAGAGGTTCTTGAAGTTTATATTGTTAGAATCGGCATAAAATATGCTTTATTAGGGTATTTTGTTCGTTATTTTTTCTGTTATATTGATATAGCAATAAAACTCTGATGAGTTGTTAGCTCTCAAAGCAGAAAAAAATTTGATTACTTTTTACTTTTTTACAATTTATTAAAAATGATTAACATATATACCAGAAATATGTTCTGCATTTTCTATTTATATGATAATGATACGAAACTTACCATAGTAGCCTGATAATAAAGACCAATTTGTAAGATAGGTAAATCGCCACAGAGGGAATTTTCGCCACCGCGAGGTTACAGACTTTTTTTACCATGTTTTAATTGTAAGAGGTTCTTGAAGTTTTTTTTAGAATTGGCATAAAATACGCTTTATTAGAGTATTTTTTGTAAGTTATATTTTTCTGTTGTTTAAAAGTTATTAGTTTTCAAAGCAGAAAAAAAATTGTTAACTTTTTGCTTTTATACGATTTATTCAAAATATTACTATGAAAATGATTAAAATAAATATCGGCAATGAATTCTACATCTTCATTTTATACGAAAATGATACCAAACTTGCTGTAGTAGCCAGCGGGAAACTTACAGATTGTTTTAATATATGGTGGGCGGAGGGGTCCTTTATACCCCCCTCGCCCCTGGCAGCAGCATTTTTTTTCGTGGGGCCCGCTCTAGATATGCTTAGAATTACTTAAGGAATAAATGTGGTGAAGCCCAAAGGT
The DNA here is from genome assembly GCA_905147135.1 of Blastobasis lacticolella. NCBI lineage: Eukaryota > Metazoa > Arthropoda > Insecta > Lepidoptera > Blastobasidae > Blastobasis > Blastobasis lacticolella. The sequence goes on from LR990043.1 coordinate 11,987,199, forward strand.
CTGTGAATTTTTTTAAGTTTCTGACCAATAGAACCTCCACTAATAGTACAAAGGTTCACTTAAAGCTTATTTATCGTAAAATACATACAATAAGATACCTTGCGAAAGGGTATTTATCTATATTTATCCTTATTCGTACGAAAACTACTAAAAAGTGTTGTTAAAAAGGGTCACACTGACTCTGTGCTTGACATCTCTGTCGGTTCGCGACCCATTTTCCTTCAAATATAAGTCTTCCACTAACTTGATAAGATGTTTTTGTTTGCAGTATTTCGGTAAGTGCACATTTCTGCCCGACCGCTCACTCGAATTGAACATCGCCATCTTTAAGCAATAAGATCGCAAAGCAATCTCTAATAATCGCAGCGGAGCTGCCATGCTTGGTCAGGCTGCAGGAATGTGCGCTTACGGAAACTTTATTAGAGTAGAGCTAATTAGTGATAGCATCAAGATGGCATCGTACTATCAGAGATCAACAGTACCGCTGCAGATGTCGGTGATAAATAATGCACATCTTTTATTTCGGTTCCATAGAGTGCCGTCTCGGTCTGTCGCACGGCTTGTATGTACTTCACGTAACTATGTACATATAGCAACTTTTTTCAGATTTGGTGCACCGTTGCTGCAATAGCAATTCAAGCTCGAGCATTCAACTTGTGTTCGAAAGCATTCATAAAGCTAGAAGCAATCGATGTGAGTCGTGGTTTTAAAATACAGTTCAACTTTTTAAGTAAAAACACTTACGTTAATGTTAACGCTCTGTACATGTCGTTATCTGCTACGGCTGAGCATGACTGGTGAACTAACCCGCTGATAACGTTTGTTTACAAACTGGCTTAAGGTGTTTCCATACAGGTGTTTACAAATGTTGCTAAAAGTTTCCATTTGTTTATAAAAGTTTCTAATTGTGTGTGATGCATTTCGAAACTTTGTTTTTACTGTTCCCACACTGGATGTTTCTATATGTTTAGAGACGTCGGCAATCGGGACGGGACGGGATGATTATCACCATTTAGAAACATCCAGTTCCCACTCTGGATGTTTCTAAATGTGAAACACGCGACGATGTCGTATGAAAAAAGAAGTGTTGTGCAATGGCCCTAAGTGCTTGCGCGCACAAGTTACTGTTTGATATTAGAGCAGCGATGGGCAAGCTTTTTCCTTTGCGTGCCAATTTCTCTAACAAAATCCTAGGTGGGCCAGGGATTTGAATAATTGGCTGCCTATTATTATTAAAATTAAAATATAGTGTATATAAGTATATAACAGCTAGTGTCAAATAAGAAGAGACTTGGCGGGTCACGTGGTTCGACTTGCTTAGTAGGCGATTACCTGCGCGAAATCCCCTCTACTGCCCTGTACTGTCTCTTCTTTCATGACGCTGATTATAGATAATTATAAGTCATTTCTGAAACATACATGAATGTGACGTGACATAAGTATGGAACGGTGGTTACTGCTTATTTTCTTAAAAAAGGTAGTCACCCGAAATACATTTTTCATTTGATGCTCGTGGGCAGGATTTCAACCATTTACGGACCGTAGATGGCCCACGGACCGCTTATCTTTGTATTAGAGTTACAATACTAGTATCTCGGGTTGTTCTGTGACGAGTAGGACCTGATGAAGGTCGCAGGTACCAGCTGAGTGCGGGTTTTGTGGAGATCTCTGGGAAAAGTCTATGTTTATTGACTTTTCCCAGTGGGCGTTTTTCGGCAGATATGATGATGATGATTAGAATTAGGGCGCTTTGTGTGTATTACTGTAGGTATGTATACTGGCGCCTTCGTATGTGGCCTCCACTGACAGCTGCGGCCTCAGCTGCAGCGGACCTCAAGCGGAGGGAATACGAAAGTCTAGCGCAAGACTTTGTATTTCAGCCGTTTGGGGTGGGAACGTTGGGACCGTAGGGCCCTGGTGCGAGAAAGTCCTTCACAGAACTTTCCAAAAATTTAATGACACCACTGGTGACCGGAGAGCTGGCTCGTTCCTCGGGCAACGGAGGCAACGCAGCCAGCTTTCTGGGCATCATTCCGGGGGGCAGCGATGTGGACTTTTTTAATTTTTTGTATAAAATAGGTTGGGGAGAAAGTTTCTTCGCATTTTATATGAAAATTCAAAAATTTTTTTAATATAGTATATTTGCATTTAACTAAAGTATGTAGGTACCATTTTGTTCGATAACTTTTTGCCATCTTATAGGTAGGGACATGATCCCATTGCTATAGAAATTTTGGGGCTTCTGATCAATAAATTGCGTCAAGTAGTTTTGGCAGTCCACTCGTGATGTTAACCTGACACTGCCTAAAGAAGTCTGAAGAGACCGATACAGGTGGAAATCTGAAGGTGCAAAGTCAGGACTATACGGCGGATGCATTAACACCTCCCAGCCAAACTCTCTTAATTTTTGCTGAGTGGTTAAAGATGTGTGAGGTCTAGCGTTATCATGATGAAAAACCACATTCCTTCTGTTGATTAATTCCGGCCGCTTAATCTCAACTTCTTGCTTTAATCTTATTAGTTGTTCGCAGTAGAGTTCTGAACCCTTCCAATCCCACCACACACACAGCATCACCTTGTTGCGAGTTAACCTGGGTTTCGCCACAGTCTGTGAAGCCTGACCGGCCTTTGACCATGACCTTTTTCGCACGTTCTTGTCGTACGTGATCCACTTTTCATCACCAGTTATCAATTTCTTCAAAAATGGTTCGGTTTTATTACGTTGTAATAAAGAATCACAAATGAGTACACGGTTCAATAGGTTTCTTTCAGAGGTACCCAAATATCGAGCTTTTTTGTGTACCCTTTTTTTTTCAAATGCGCCAAAGCTGTTTTGTGGTCAATTTCCAGTTCTTCAGCTACGTCGTAACTACTGATATGCCGATCTTGCTCCACTTTTTCAAAAATAGCATCCATTTTATCCGTAACAGGGCGACCAGAGCGACATGCATCTATGACATCAAAATCTTCGGATTGAAAACGCTTATCCAAATTTGTGCTACTCTCACAGACACTGCATTAGGTCCATAAACATCGCAAATTTTTTTCGCGGCTTGCGTTGCATTTTTACCTTTTTTACAGTAAAATTTTAAAATGTATCTAATTTCTTCATTAGATTCACTCATCTTGACGGTAAGAAAAACAAATGAAAATCATACATTTTCATAATTTGAATTTGGAATTATCTTCTTTAAAATTTAAACTTTTAAATGATACCAAAACCAGCCAGGTACAAATAGTACAGCCAAAGAGGTTTTATTACAAGTTCATACATACGAAAAGACTTTTTCCCCAACATAATATATTTAATATGTATTTGTGTATATTTTTGGTACCTATTGTAGATGTAAATATTAGTGTATATGTATACATTAGTAGTTATTGCTAAATCTAACAATAAATGAATTGTTATATTTGCAGGCCAACACATTTGAGAGCTTGGCCATCGAAATATTTTCAAGATGTAAGCCCAAAGACGCTAAGAGCAATAAAGTGGAATGTCCAAATTGCCAGTACAGTATGCCGGAGTGGTGAGTTATTATTTGTTACCTACGTCATAACCACGGTACAAGGCCTGTACAAAGGTTGAACATTTAGGTTTTTCTTCGGAATTTGGTGGGTTATAATTATCAGGGTGTTGTATAGCTATCATTGTTTGTATTGAATTCACATACATAAATACAAGGTTAAAAACATCTTGTCAGATAAACATGAAATTCTTTATCTATTAGATAATGAACAGGCACCGGAGGGTATGTACCTACTTGAGACACTTTTCTAAAAATGCATTTGCTGTGAGAGACACGTTTATTAAGAGATGTTATGTATATTAGCATTGATATTTTGTACTCGCAGCTATTACTTCAAGAATGCCTATTCCAATAAGATAGATATTGAGTAGACTAGGAGACACGTTTATTAAGAGATGTTATGTATATTAGCATTGATATTTTGTTCTCGCAGCTATTTCTCCAAGAATGCCTATTCCAATAAGATAGATATAGAGTAGACTAATATAGCTATTGGTAAGTACGTATCAAATTAATATTTGGATGCCGATTGGTAATTTTAGAATTAATATCAATCAAAACAACCAAACATCGAATGCTGTCCAATCTTGTTAAAAAATCGCAGGCGTTTTATTACAATAGGTAGTTGATAAGTAATGTAGATAATTTAGGAGCACATTTTTCTAAGAAACCTTGTTTCTGTATTGCACAGATAATTTGAACCTTATTTCCACAACATAAAGTTCGTTATGGTATGGACATAGTTCATAACATATGTCATTCTAATCCAAATAAAATTGTATATAGGTATTGTTCAATTAACTTGTGAAATAATGAGTAATGTTTTCATAACAGAAATTAGCAGCGACGCGGTAAATTATTCGGTACTTAGCGAATTTGCAACGTAAATTTTTAACGCAGATCAAAGAAGTTATTTATGTAAGCCTTTATTTATACCTACATTTATTAATATTATACAGTTTCGTATGCTCTTCATATTACCCACGAACCGTTTAGATAGGTAGGTAATACAAACATGATTTAAATGACCCCTATTATCAGTGCCGAGTCAGAGCCAACGCGACATAAAAATTAGCCCTCAATTGTAAGTGTTGTAGTGTATCTCCCTACTTGTTTTCAGTAGCTTTCTTCAAATGTAAGATAATATCTTACATTTGAAGACTTAACTATGGTTGTCCAATGTGGGACGCCCTCGGGTTTGCGAAAGGCCGCAGATGAATGCTGGATTAGGAAAGCAAAGGGCAAAGTGCGCTGTCGCTCATTGGGGAGGCCTATAGGCGTTGTTTAGTAGTGGACTAGTATGAGCCGATGATTGTTGAGTGAATGTGTTTCCCCAGGAGCGCGCGCTGCGGCGGCTGCGGGCTGGTGGCGGGCGCGTGCGCGGCGTCGGCGCGGGCGCTGTGGGCGCGCGCGGCCGCGTGGCGCTGCGCGTGCTCGGCCTCCGCCCAGCACCACGAGCTCGTGCTCAGGCACTCCTGCCCTATGTGTCACGCGCTAATCGCCTGAACTACTACATTAGAACCGGCCATTCTCCACAACATGACAATCTGCGCCTATCTCACGTGGGGGAGCGCTTAACTAGCTTACTACTAGTGATAGTCGAACGATCCGTCCAGCACTAGTCTTGAGTTTAAGCTGTGTATGCAACGACAGCTTGCGTGCTCGCACCATGAGCTCGTGCCGAGGCACTCCTGCCACTCACAACACTAGCGATAAGAGTTGTATGATCCGTCCAACACTAGTCTTGATTTTAAGCTGTGTATGTAATGAGTTTTTGTCTTGTGTATATGTCTCAAGTTTTATGTGTATTTCTTCTAAGTTTTATTAGAAAATAAAATAAATGCTAGATACTGAATGCGCTACTAGTTATACTGGCTTTTATTGAAATATTACAAATAACAATGATATCTGTTATAACATATTGTGTCGACCCCACCTAGTGGGGTAAGGTGCATGTAGATGATGATGGTCTGTTATAACATTATCTTTGTACATTGAATGATTATTTATAGTTCACAAAATGTATTTTATTTTATTTAAGGAAGACATACTTACAATAAATTCATAAAAAACTATTGATTTATTTTTAAAAACCTTTAATTTTATTGGTTTTGAAAATGTAAGTCTAGTAATCAACTTCATCATCACCTGACTAGACAAGTTTTTCAATAATTAAACTAATCATACTATGAACAATAAAATTTTGCATTATAGGTCCAAGACACTTTCCAAAAAATATTTATAAACAGTAATTGTACTAAAAAAATTAACATAAAAGAATAATTTAGAACTACTTGGCAACTATGGAGTGAATGTTGTAAATATTGATATACCCTTATTATATAAATGCACTTATAAACAAAACAAATACATACTATAAATTATATTATGAGCTTACTACATGCATATTTCAAGTTGCCAAGTTTTTTAGATTATTTTAATGTACAATTCATAAATACAAATTTCACCATAAAACCACAGTTCACTATCAGTTAGATTATTAAAAATCCATACTTATTGCACAAAATTATTGTTAGGCATGTCCATTTTGGAGAACTGAAGGGTATTGTCAATAATTTGGAATAGTTCTGGTGGTTGTGGTATCCTTCCTGTCTCAATCTTAGACCACAGTGGAATGTTATTGAGAGAGATTTCAAATGCACCCGATGAAACCAATTGCCCTTCAATCATGTTGGCCATGAAAAACATCATCATGCAAGCGTACAACTTGTTCTCCAAACACCAGCTCCACCAGCTGGGCTGAGGCTTGTTCAACCAAGCAAAGATATTTACTCCACTCAGGATACACATAATCAAAATCATTTTTCCAAAACCCTGAAAATATTACCAAGCATTGTTATAGTGGTGATAGAGAAATAATTAAGGATAAATGTTTAGAAACTATATGAGGGTACTACTTACAATCAATCTAGAGAGATACATATTTAGACCTGGAGGATCATAGTTGGCGCCAATGACCGATATTTCTGGGTACTTTTGCTGAATTATGCCCGCATAGTCTTCAAAAACTTTTCTATATCCACAAGAATAACTGAAATAACAAAATTATGAAAGTTCACTGTGAAAAATAATTCTATATAATAAAAAGGAACAATGCCGATTTGACATACGTACCAGTAGTATATGTTCATAATATGACCTACTCCTTGCCCAATTTTTGAAATGCTCTCTCCATCGTTTTCATTAGCTTCGACATAGTGTCCAGAAGATATCAGACATGTTATTAACAATAGCAGCAAACCTAGAGATGAAAGCAAACTTGTGTTTGAAGGCATATTGATTGGAAAAGCTAATGATTAGTAATATAGTCCTCTTGCAGTTATATTATTATTATTTCACAAAAAATAAAGACAATCAACGCGTAACAATCAATTCACAGAACATTCGCGCTGTCACATTTGATCACATTTCACACCCAGTGCTGCCAGGGTCTGTTGAGTGTTGGGCGCTAGATCATATAAAAAAAGAGCTTAATTCTGCTAAGCAAGTGTGATTTACAAAACGCGATAAATTTTTACCACACCTAACGTTTGACTGACCGAGAAATTAATTAGTTGGCTTTTACTGGAGCTGTACAAACAGGAGCTCGTTGTGTTCGCTCAGTCAATGGTTTATGTTACGTATCTATGTCATATTCAGCCCAGGTTTTTGAGCCAAAACTTAACATATTTCGGTAGACCTATTTTAGGCATATTTTTAGGTATTTAACTACTATTTCGATATAGCGATAGATTTTCCGCTAGGAGTCAAATATTAAAATTGGGCGTTGATTGCCCTAAAATTCCGCTAGATCTGGCGCCGAAAGCGCTAAACTGGCAGCACTGTTCACACCACACCACAGATTAGGATTTACTTATACATTGCCAGCTATAAAAAATTCCACCAATGATTGCCAGTCATCCCAGTAATATGGGCCAGCTAAAATTTGCCATTCAATCTCTCTTCTCTACTTTGTGGTCGTTCAAAATCGTACATTTCAGTCCATTTCACCGCTGATCTCGATTTTCGAAAGGTTCTGAAGCATCAGGGGGTCTAAAAAGGTCACGTTAGCGTTTCATAATATGATTCATATTAATTTGTCACAAACTTATCTGTAGCGTCGCTGTTGTTGGCATTGAGAGGACAATTCAAAATGGCGTCATTTAGTTCCATTATTTGCCACCGGATCAGATAAGTTTGTGTCACTCTTATATGAATCATAATATGAAACGCTAATGTGGCCTTTTTAGACCCCCAGAAGGCGCTTCTTTTGGATGGCTGACGGAAACAATTGAGATCCGATTAGAATCCGCCTGCAGGCAGCTATAAACACGCCACCAAAGAAATACAATACAATGGCTCGGAAATCGGATTCGGATACGGAATCGACTAATGACCTAGCAAAAGTTCTTAGGAAAATGTAGTTTCAGTTAATTTTGATGAAATTTTCATATTTTATAGAGAGTAGAGTTTTCGTGGAATCTATCGGGATTCTGAATAACAGTTTTCGAATCTAACTAATGCCTAACTTAGCCGTATTCACAATGATTCGACTTAGCATAGTAGATTAATCAGATAATAATACTTTCTTTATAAATGTGTAAACAGTTAGTTTTATTTACCAAAATAACTGTGAAGACTATAAATCAACATAAATCAATAACAACCTAACTTAAAATATTTTCTAATTACAGTCATTGATGATATATTTTAAGGTTGTATTATAATAAATAGTCAACTAGCTACACTAGAGTTCTTAAGATCTATAATAAGACTGAATTGCTTATTTAAAAATATTAAAATCTTTGTATGGCAACTTATGCCAAGTTTTTTATCCGTCATAGAACGTCATTCTTAAAAGTCATAACAAACAATTTGATTTCTGGAGGTATGTTTATTTTCGTGAGTTATGAAAAATATTTTTGAATACTTTGCAAACAATTAAAAAGGAAGAGCGGAAATTAATTTTTAGCATGATTAATAATTTAGACAAAAGTTCAAGCTAATAGTGACCAAATAACTGAATGTTTACAAGAAGAACTGAGGAGTAACAAGAAAAGATTATCCCCAGATTATTGCCATATACACACTTTGTAATGTTTACTACTGTCAGTCAATACGGATTTATCGTGGTCCTATTATATTTTGGGCGTCTACCGACAGTGGTGCTGTGGTAGGGTGGGTAGGGGTATACCCTACAAAAATTGATGTAGAAAAAAGTAAGTGATGGAGTAGGGATTCGATCCACTGGTGGAGCCTTGCAGTGGATATTAGTGACTTGAAGGGGGTTGGGTACGGATAGAGCACGGTTATGGCGCGGATAGGGGTAGGGTACATGTAGGAGTGGGATAGAGGTAGAGTTCATTAAATTAAAACCACGCGATTCAAGACGCGCCGTCCAGCCAATTCATGTACCTATTCAAGAAGACTGACAAGATAAACCAAGATAATTCAAGGTAACCGGTAGCTGATTTATATGAATATTAAAGATAAAATAATTAAGAAAATCAGAATTTTGATGTTGTACACAGTGGAGCGGTGGCTCACTGTTCGTGCCGGTGTAGTGGGTCACTATGTACCACACACACCTCTACTGATATTAAATTCATCAAAAAATTAATCATCAAAGTAGGATTCATGAATGTACGACCAAACAATGCAAATATATTCAGTACAGAAATAGAAAAAACCCTACTTTTAAAAGATGCAGTATAAGGTTGAAAACCTAAAAATTACTACTTAGGATTTTCCGTGTTTTTACGCCGAAAATCACAAAAAGTGGGCGTTCTGCACTGGAGCTCGCTACCAACTGGAAAGCAAGAAGACCGGTAAAAACCAAGTACGATTACACTAATTGCACGATCTAGAAACGTTGTTTTATGGTGATACTAATGGTGGCTAACCGTGTACTACCTACTGGTTCACTGTTCGACATCTCACCCTACTACAAATATATTATATCAATAAACAAAATAATTTATCGATAAGGTCGGTTCATATGCACAGCACTAGATTGGGCGTAAGGTGTCCTTGAGCGCGGGTGAATATTTTTCCTAAAATATTGATAAATACAAAGTTTTTAGACTTAACGGTGAACTGAAATCACTTCTTTTGTTTTAGAAGTCTGTTAGCTTCATGCTCGCAATTAACTATTGCGAAAGATAGCATATTTTTAACATTTTAGGCACAGCTTTTTTTGATGCGCACTCCGTTGAATACCGCAAGCGACTGACGGCGCTTTCGCGCCTTTTGAAGGAAATTAGCCCATTTGCGCATAGTTGTGGCGCGACTGCACCGCCTACTTAGCTTTTCTAACTACTTATTTATTTTTCTATGTGAGGAATGCTTTAGATACCTATTGGAAAACTGCTCATTAGGTTTTAAAACATAATACTTTTTTTTTATGTCATACGGTAAGCAAACAGGCAAGCGGGCCACCTGATGGAAAGTAGTCACCACTGCCTATAGACATTAGAAACACCAAGAGTATTGCCAATGCGTTGACCACCTCTATAACACGTTGCTCAGGCAGCAAAAAGGCAAATGCCACTCCACTGCCAAAGCCACGGTTTCCCAAATCCCCACCCCATGGAGCACTGGAAACCTTACTTACCGGCAGAAACACAATACTATTTAAAAGAGTATTATTAAGCTGCGATATTCTGTAAGGTGGAGGTACTTCCCCAGTCGGGCGGCTCCAATTCGAACGAGATACCCCGCTATGCCCTACCTCTCTTACCTAATACAGATAAACAGTCACTCATATTTTAATACCCCCTTTTAACCATACACACCACATCATAATCTTATTTTAAGTACAGTATTTATATTTCTTCTTTTATTTTTGCTTTTTAATTACTTGAATTTAACCCTCTATGAAATTGTTATGTTGCCCACAGTATAGTTTTACCTAAGCATATATTAATCCATAAATACAATCTGGCCCCACGATACAGGCCTGCCCTAGTGTGGGGGCTATAATAACCTTTACATTTATCTGTAGCACTAGTTGATGTACTGAAAACGTGTAACAACATAATATGTATTAATTGATTTTTTCAATAAACATATTGGTATTTGTATATGACGGTTGCATAAACTATTATTTTTCTAATGGATTGTGCGGGTCCAGTGGTAGTCGTCGCACGTAAAAGCCAAAAAACCGTATATAAAATATGACAGGCCAGTTCTAAAACAAAACCCGACACGGCTAGGGTATCTTCCCATTAACGCGCAGAAGGATTGCTGCAATATGTTTCATTTCAAACATATTGCAGCAAAATATTTTTAAAGCGCCACAATCGCGTTATGCTAAAATATATTTACTTGTAGTTGTAGTGTTCATTAGTCGATTGTAAAAATTGGCGACTCCGCTGCTAATGCCATGCGAATAAATTAAAAATAAATAAATTGTGCGAATGTAAAAGGCGCGCTTCGACCGTTTTTTTGTAAATGACCTACTGATTGTTTTGTGTCCTATGGCTGAACTTGACATTGTCTGTCAAATTTAGTTCGACTTTCAGCCGGGCGTAAAGTCTCGCGGCCCTCATATGTCAGTCAGCTGTCTGTCATCTTGGCTGTCACTGTCACTCAGCCTTATTTGACAATGACAAGACAAGTTCTACCCAGCTGCTGATTTTCATATCTTTATGTCGGGTGTGTTGTGTTTTGTACCTTTCTTTAGCTTTAGTTTTACCTGTTCCTTGCTTTTACCGGTGCTATATTACAGATTATCTATACGCTATATTCCAATTTGCGTAGACAAGACCCGAGACTTTCCCTAAAACTTGGAACGATTTGTTCTGTTAGATGTTGTTTCGGGCTTGACAATTAAAATCAAACAATTAAGAACAAGGAAGTAACAGGGGCTCTCCTAAAATGCCGCACAGTCATTGTCATCATGAACATGACCATGACCACAGTAGTTCTGAAGAGATTGGAATACAGTATAATTTATTTGAGAAAATTGATAAGGATAATTTGGAATGTTTAAATGAAGTAGTAGAGGGATCTGGTAAGACTGTATTCAAATCCTGGGAGAACCGGTTGGATAAAACCCAGGTAAGGACAACACGCCCGTTGAGTCAGAGTGTACATCATGTATATTATGTACAGAGTATACATATGTATAATAAGTATGCATTTAAAAGTATATAAGTAGTTCATCAGTTATCTAGCACCCATAACACAAGCTTTGCTTACTTTGGGGCTAGATGGCGCTGTGTGAATTTGTCCACAATTATTTATTATATTTATTTATTTACATCATGGGGCAATTAAAATAGCTTTGAAAAAGCAAAGAATTAGCGCACTAGCGCTAGTTTAACTTGTTTGAGTTTGCTATATTACAGCTCTACACTTTCTTTTACAGTTTGTGCAAAGTGATGCAGACGAAGAATTGCTATTCAACATTCCCTTTACAGGAAATATTAAACTGAAAGGCATTAAAATTATATCTGATAACACAGACTCCCATCCAGCCAAGTTAAGATTGTAAGTATCTATAACTATTTCTATTGATTGTTGAGACAATATTTATTTACCGAAATGATGAGTTGGAAGTATCCAAGCTTTTGCCCAGCTTATCTACAAGCTGGCAAAGTCGAAGAGACAAGCCAGTCTGGATATGAGAAAGTGTGTTGCCACAAAGGGCACGGACGGCATGTTGCTCACAAGAGCGAACTATTAAAAACCATTGGTGCTGTTAATTCAAGGAACTGTCTAACAAGGCCAACTATGTGCAACCACAGCTTTCTGCAAAAATTTACATGATAAGCCCAATTACCCCTGATGAGGTGAAGAAGTTATTGGCCTGAATGAAAAATGAAAAAGCTATTGGCCATGACAGAATACCCATAGTAACCTGGAAAATGATGGGGACCCAGTTCGTACTCTTGCTCACTGAGCTAGGCATCACAATCGTAGTTACGGAGCTTATACATGACGTGGCGTGGCAGTGTGCAACTATCGAGGTATCAAACTTAGGAGCCACACAATGAAGTTATTTGAACATATTGTAGATCAGAGACTTTGCCAGGAATGCTCCTTGTCGGAATGCCAATACGGCTTCAGGCCGGGCTGCAGCACCATGGATCAAATATTTGCCATTAGGGTCCTCCAGGAGTCCCACTGCAGTAGACATCAACCTCTGCATTACACATTTCATAACGACATAATCTGGTGGGCTCTGAGATCAAAGTCTGTGCCCGAAGTGTACATTAGTATGCCAATGCCAATACTGGAGCCGTCGTCAAAACCATCATAGGCCACACTAATCCCTTCCCGATTACTGTAATTTTTCACCAGGGTTCAGTGCTGAGCTCTTATTTGTTTTGCATTGTCATCATCATCATCTCGGCGTCATGTTCCGGTTGCGGCACGTGAGGGCCCGGGGTCCGCCTTCCTACTCTTTCTGGCCCACTTCGCTCTCTCTTCGGCATCCATAGTCATGAGCTTGTTGGCACGCATGTCATTCTTGAGGACGTCAAGCCATCGCTTCTTAGGCCAACCTCTCTTCCCTAGCCCGGCGGGGGTGGCAGGGCCAGACATTTGTACTTATTTTGCCGGTCTTCGCAAGACGTGGCCATATCATCAAAGGCGGTACTCTTGCAGCTTATTTGCGATGTCACGGGCGCCAAGGCTAGCACGAATGTGGGCGTTTCGAACGCGATCCTTTCGTGAAACTCCACACATCCGCCGTAGCATCTTTATTTCTGTGACGCGCAGCTCCTGCTTGTGTCGCTAGTAGGGGCCAATTCTCGCTGCCGTATAGGAGAGCAGGTCTAATGATGGTCTTATAGACCTGTCCCTTCAGCTTTATCGGCATTTTAGGTACACAAATGACACCTGTCACCTCCCGCCATTTGGCCCATGCTGCGGATATTCGGACTTTGATGTCGCTGTCGATGACGCCGGTTGCGCTAAGTACAGATCCCAGGTACTTGGCTTGATCTGTGCGCTTGACTTCATCTTCGCCCATCTACACTGTTGCAATCCATGTACTCTGTCTGCGCCACATTAATCTTCAGACCGCCGTTCTCAAGTGACTCCTTCCATTTATTTACACGTTGGACTAGTCGCCCCTTGTCCGAGTCTATCAGCGCGATATCGTCAGCATACATGAGAAGCCACGGAGACACCTCATGGTAGTCTCGGACGCTGTCGTTGTCGTAATATCAACGTTGAATAGAAGTGGGCTGAGCACAGAACCCTGATGTACCCCAACGGTAATAGGGAACGGGTTGGTGTCACCAACAGCAGTCCTTACTATTGAATTAGAATCGCGATACATGTCTCGGATAATGTTAATATAGGCCTCGGGCACCAACTTGGATTGCCATGCCCACCAGATCATCTCCCGAGGGACACAGTCAAAGGCCTTCTGTATGTTCAGAAACAGGAAATGCAGGGGCGTGTTCTTTGATCTGTATCCCTCCATGAGAGTTCTCAGGGCAAATACCCCATGGCCCACAACCCGGCCGAAACCCATACTGACACTCCGAGATTGTACACTCCCGTCGGATCTGCGCGTCAACATTGCGTTCGAATAGCTTCATGGTGTGAGACATCACCTTTACACCGCGGTAGTTAGTGCACTTCTTCACCGAGCCCTTGCCCTTATTGACTGGAGTAATTATACTCAGTCTCCATTCGTTGGGTATCTTCCCGGTAAGGAGGATGCGGTTATAAAGGTCGGTAAGAATACTCATATCCCGAGAGCCCATCGATTTCCACGCCTCAATAGGAACTCCATCGGGTCCGACTAATCCCTTCCCGATTACTGTAGGTTTTCACCAGGGTTCAGTGCTGAGCCCTTACTTGTTTTGCATTGTGTTTGTAAGACTGAGGTTTGAAAGAAATGCAGGATAACATCCTTGTTAAAATGATTTGCTGTTTTATTCTATCTGAGAATTGTACCCAGATACACATATTTCATTAGTTAAACATGGCCACATAAAAAGTACCACATTCCTAGTAAAATTTAACCGTGTACAGAAGAAGGTAGCGGTAAATCAATATGACACTGTTTTTTTACACTACAGATTCAAAAATAAACCTAAAATGACTTTCGATGATGTAGTAATGGAACCTGATCAGGTATTTGAGCTACAAAAAGACTGTGATGGGTTTTTGGAATATTCTCCTAAGTAAGTAGATATTTATTAAACATTATGTTGTCGATATAAAAATAGTAATAATGAAAATAGTCTAAATTATCATTATTGTAAAGGTCCCGTAGGTTATCCTATGTCATCGAGTACTGGAAAAATTCCATGTTGTAGCCATAGTAGAAGTTTAGGAGACCCACAAAGGTCTGCCCGTGCACAACCTTAAAGTCAACTTCTTTTTGGAGACTTTAAAGACGATCGGTTTGCGCGAACTTTGTTTGTACAAACGCGCTGTGCAAGCATAAGTTGGTGTCGTGTGGATCGGGCGACTAGCGCAAACTGCCAAGAGGATGTAAAGCAGACCGGCTGCTTATTCCACTTGTTTTCCCGAATTGATTCCGAGCGCTCGTTTGTGCAAGGCGAGTCAATCGTATTGCCGTAATGTTTCGATCACGAGTTTGCCTGCCATGTCAAAGCCTTGTATGTATAAAGGATTTGATTCAGTCATTTGTGTGAGTGTGAGTCATAAAAGTAGAAGTGTGTGTACGTCACTCTCGATCGGAAAAATTGTCTATACATGATACAAAAAATGCTGTCTGCGGTCGATTCGGGAACACGACGATTTAGCAAAATAAGCCCCCAGTTTTTTACTTCTAGAAATCACACAGAGGATAAGTAAGCACTATCGCTAAGAAAACCCGACTTTTGGCATCCTGGCACAAAAAATAATTGTGTCAGTTGTGCACAGGCAGACCCAACGTTTAGTGGGTCTGCTAAGCCTCTACTATCTTTACAAAGTGGATTTTTTCTTGTACTCAATGACGTAGGATAACCTAAGGCACCCTCAGAGTCTATATACAGGAAATCTTAGTCGTAATTCCCGGCTTGCTCTAATTGTACTCCACATCAATAAAAATATAGGTATTTTCAAAATAATATGTTGTAAATCTATTCTGTAAGCAAATTAACAATAAGCAGTTCTTCAAAAGATATCTAAAGCATTCCTAATCACTCGCTAGATGGCGCCCTAACAATTTTGGTAATTGAAGATCGCTTGAAATAGGTACTTGATAATATTGTACACTATCAATGGTTTTCATAAATTTTAGAGGTTTTAATAAATTATTACAAAAACATCAATTTGACTGAGTCATTTTATTTCATGGACGCCAGGATCAAGAATGAACGTAATTCAAATATAAAAGGGTTGTATTAAAATGGAACATAGTGTAACTTATAGTAACTTTTTATTTTAAAGTCTTATATTAGTTGGCTGCATAAAATTACTGCCACAACCATACAGATTTAAAAACAAAAACGAAATTGCGGGAGCGCCATCTATTAATGCTTTTTGAAACCTACTGGAAAACTGTTCATTATCAAATATTTATTTTTCAGAATTGTGACATTTTCATCAGTTACCCATTTGACAATGCATTTTCCCAGTAATTTTGGTGCAGAAAGTACCACTGTATATTACATTGGATTGAAAGGAGAATGGACACAAGCCCATAGGCATGGAGTTACTATTTGTACATATGAAGCAAGACCTATGCTTGATGACCACAAGCTGGATAACATGGATTCAGTTTCTAAACCTATAAATTAAGATGCATAATATTGTTGTTAAGGAGATAACTTTATTTAGTACTTACCTATTAATAAATTTTATATAAAACGTAATATCAATGACTTTCATTTAAAAAGTACTTATCAAAAAGTATTCACTAACACCCCCTTCATATCACCACCTCTGTAGACCGAGCTTGGATCCGTCCTTTGTTGCCACTGGAGGATATTTCCGCCTGGAGAGCTTGTGGACTGCCCATTGCTACTAATGTTTTGCTACATTAAAACCTATGTCGGTGACGGTGACCTTACTTCTGCTACAGGTATCATTAGGAAGCTCCGTTTTGCTATACTAAACGTTAGATCACTCACGGGTCTGTCAAGAAAGTTGGCCGATCTGCTAAACAGACGGCTCGAAGTCGAGGGATATCGGTCAGGTGGTGTACCTACACGGGACAGGCAGGAGGTAAGGATGGGTTCACTATAGTCTGCAGTGGTGACAAATTCTGAAACGGCATCTTGGAAGTAAGCAGAGTGAGTGACCAATGACCAAAACACCTTAAATCTTGGAGTGTAAGACGTGGTCGAATGAGGAAGTTTCCAAAATTTTTTTTCAACTTGTTATAAAAATATGAGTAAAATGAAACAAAACGATGAATTTTTTTTTTAATATCCTAAAATACAAAAAAGTTATGCGACTTTAAAGTTGCGATTTCAAGAATAATTTCGTTAGGACTGCGAATTCGTGCGTGAAGTCACCAGGCGGGCAGCCCGGCCGCCACTATGGCCCTACCCATACACTCGTACTCTTTCTGACTGTATCTTTGGAACCGCAATTGCTAGACTCTTGAACTTTTGACAGAAGTATGTGTTACTATGTCTGCTAAGAGAAAAAATAATAAAATTAAAAATAAGGGGGGTCTCCATACATTAAACGTGATTTGAAGGCGTTTCCCGAGGTATTAGTTTTTCTCTGTTGCATAAATGGTACAACATACAAGCATCAATCTTGGAAGAGCGGTACTCTCTTGTGGTAGCGTACTTGTTAGACCGATAACCAAGGCAAAGCAATGCTCGCAAAGTCCGGGATCTGGATGGGTGACCGTTTCGTGTTTTGAGGCTAGTCTAACTTGAGCATTGCAACGAGTTAAGTCTAATACCGTTAGGGAAGGGAAGACCTAAGTCTATACAAAGGCCCAAGTCTAGGCCTACGCTTAGGTTACAACCAGTCTCAAAGTTGATCAGGATGGTTAAATTTACCAAACCGGTAACTGACGGAGCGTCGTTGGCCGAATGGTTACGGTATCAGACTCATAAGCGAGATGTACCGGGTTCGAATCCCATTGCGCCCATGTACCAATGATTCTTTTCTGAGTTGTGTACATTAGTTGAATACTAACCGATGCTCTTATGCTGAAAGAAAACATCATGATGAAACCTGCATATTCAGGCAACTGTCAAAATTCAAAATTCAAAATTTCTTTATTGATTAGAACATTAAATATCTCTTTCAATCGTCAAAAAAGAGGGAGGTAGGAAAGTAGGAAGGGAACACACAGTGACACGCTGACCGCCCTATGGCCGCAGCAAACCCACCCCACGCTAACCACGACCGGACCGTGCTCGACAATGCCAGGCAGAGCCGGACCGCGTTCGATATATTATATAGGTATGTCTAGTATAATTAAGAAAAACCACCTAAAACTACAGCAAGAGTTTATTTGGTTTGGCTTCAGGTAATACCACATAAGGGTAATTCAATGTCACACACCTCCGCGGCGGAACCGTTACAGCGGAACCGCAGTAATTTCGTCTTGTCTTGTCCCGTGTAGGAGAAGCGGAACACTAGCGAAACCGCCTGTTCTAACGCATAGATTTGCATATATTCCATCTCTTTCTCCGTGCGGTTTCGTCGATCTGCTCCGACGCCAGCCACACTTCCGCGCTCCATCCGCCATGTTGTTGCGATACCGCGTTATTTCCGCACGTGTTTGTGGAAATTGACAAAAATAAAAAGCGAAACTACATTGTTTTTCATGAAATGGACGTCGATTTTACAGAAAAATTTATTCAAGCGGTCAGAAATAGACCCATTCTTTATTTATTAAGTCATCCAGACTATAAAAATAATATGAATATGCCTGGGCGTGATTGACTCGCGCGAGGTTCAGATGCCCATTCCGCCCATGCAACTACACTTACGCGCAGCGGAATTCATCTAGCGGTTCCGCTGTAACAGTTCCGCTGCGGAGGTGTACTACGGACGTCAGAGTGAGGAAAAAGTGGTTGTTTTTTTTCTTTCAAACTGGGTAAACTTATTATTATAGTTTGTTTTCCTTGCACTATGACACTGGCAGTAGTGGTTGTCAAGCTGTTGAACAACCCGTTGCCATATAAAAAAATGGATTGATTGAAGTTTGCTATATGGGTCACTAGAGGCTCCGGCGCGACTTCGTTCGCGTGGCGTCCTACCCCTACCCTACACTACTCTAGCCTACACCTACCCTACCCTAAACATATTTTACCCCTACTTACTCTTTTTTTTTGCTATAGATCTTCCACTTGGATCACTATCTATTGATGCAACCGCAAAGTCCGTTGCGTAGCTTAGAGGATCTAAGCGTACATAGATACAAACGACGAAAAGCGACTTTGTCTTTTATTCATCATCATCATTATCTTGGTGTTATATCCCGGTTGCGCTCCCGCGCAACACACGGGCGCCTGGGATCCGCCTTCCTGCTTTTCTTTGACTTTGCTCCATTTTGCTCGGTCTTCCTTAGTGGCATCCACTCTTAAAGTCGTTCAGCCATCGCTTCTTGGGCCGGCCTCTCTTTTCCGTACCTGGCAAGGGTGGCATGGCCACACATAATTTTCCGGTCTGCGCAAGATGTGGCCATACCATCGAAGGCGGCACTATTGTAACTTTAAGGCTACCGCAGATTTGAGCGTCGCGCACACGGTCTTTGCGGGAAAACCCATACATCCATCTTCATTTCCGTGACTTGCAACTCCTGCTTGTGTCGCTCTAGTAGAGGCCAAGTCTCGCTGCCGAATAAGAGAACAGATCTAATAATAGTCTTGTAGTCCTGTCCCTTCAGCTTATCGACATTTTGGGGTCACAAATAACGGCCGTCACCTCCCGCCATTTGGCCCAAGCCGCAAATATTCGGGCTTTAACGTCGCTGTCGATGTCACCAGTCGCGCTTAGTACCAACCTCAGCTATCTGGCCTAATCCGTTCGTTTGACCTTCTCTTTACCTATGCGAATGGGTAGGGAGTATGTACTGCTGCAGGCCATGTACTCTGTCTTCGCCACCTTTATCTCCAGACGGCCGTTCTCAAGCGACTCCTTCCACTTTTCCACTTTCGAACAAGTCGCCCCCTTGTCAGAGTCGGTCAACGCGATATCGTCAGCTTACATGAGTATCTGTGTCGGATGCTGTCTGACAGTACGTCTAAGATCACGTTAAACAGAAGTGGGCTGAGCACAGAGCCCTGTTGTATCCCAACGGTAATAGGTGACGGGTTGGTGTCGCCAACAGCAGTCCTAACTATGGAATCGGAATCGCGGTACATGTCTCGGATAATGTCAATATACTCCTCAGGTACTGACTTGGACCGCAACGCCCACCAGACCATGGTGTGAGACATCACCTTTATACCGCGGTAGTCGGTGCACTCCCGCAGTGAACCCTTACCTTTAAAGACTGGGGTTAAACTGGGGTACAACTAGTTTCATGTAAGAAGAGACTTTGCGGGTCACGTGGTTCGACTTGCGCAGTAGACGATTTGTGGGTTACATTGGCAGTATGCGGGGCGGGACGGGAGCGAACGGGCCGCTTAGGCTTACGCCATGGCTTTAAGGTTCTTCATGTGGCGGAGAGCCGCCTCGACTTTCTCAGGCGTTATCGGTGGCACGAGTCCTTGATTCGATGGAAGGTCCGGTGGATGCACCTCTTTATGCTGCTGATTCAGTAGCTCGTAGAAATACGAGCGCCATCTCTTTTTTACCGCGCGGTCGTCGCATAACAGGTTAACTTGAGGGTCATTTACACAGCGACAAATGGAACTTGACCTGCGATCGTGCCAACTTGTAAATGAGTTTCTGACCCCCAGACGATTCCAACTTATCCTACAAAGTATGTAAGTGGTCTTTTCTGGCTTTGGCTACCGCTCGTTTGGTGGCACCTTTGGCATCCCTGTATGCATCGTGTTCTTCAGAGGGCCTAGTGTGAGTTCCGCTTCGATTTTACTTAACTATCGCGTTTGCGTTTACGTCGAAATTAGTATGAAAATGTTCTGTGATCTGGACGCTTGCCACTATTTAAACAGTGTTATTTTCACCCTAATCTCCGCCTGGACTGTGTCGTTCCACCACTAGGTCTCCTTGTCAAGCCTGAGTCCGCCCCTTGACACCCCAGCGCCGTCCTTGCCGCCCGTGCGAAAGTTGGAGAGTTGTTGGACGGATTGACCGTCGCAACACTAAGGCAACGTAATCGACACCCACAACAATAACCTGCGACAATGGAACGTTACGTAGTACTTCCCTGATTTACTTTCAAAACAACGCTTTGTCTGCGTCGCTGCAACCGACCTGTGGAGCGTAGCCGCTAAATCATATTGGTCACCAGGGGCGTAGCTACCGCCGTATCTGCCGTATCAATTATACGGGGCCCCCGGGCCATAGGGGCCCCCAAACGTGTGTAAGCAAAAACTCGTTATCCATAATTTCAGTTAAACTTTCCCTATTTCCCGATAAAAATAATTATTTTATAGAATTTCAGACCAGGGTCGGAGGCCCCTCCGCAAAAAAGACAATTGAAATCAAGTGATACAATCCGTTTTCATTCGATTTTAGAAAAAAAACAAGACAAGTTAGTGCCCTCCACGCGCACTCATTTATTACTTCATTGAATTTTGGGTAAAATGTGCGCCTATCAGATGGCAAAAATGGTAACAATTTTGATCTCATATTGAAAATTTCATATTTTTACAACTATCGGTAGCACCAAAGGCTTAAGAAACTCCTTACTCCGTTTGTTCTTAAACGGGTCATATGGACCTGGTTCATAATATACCTTAGCCCACACGCCCACACGCATAATCGTCTTGGCTCACACGCAATTAATCTTTGAATTTGTCTGTTTTCATGTTAATAATGGAACGTTTTGATAGCCAAAATATCAAGAAATTTTGAGTTCTTTCGCTCGCTATTGTCACACAAATGTAGAGCTCGCTATGCTAGTCTATGTATTGACTTAAGCTGAGACTAGGATTTAAGTTACTCATTAGTACCCCCCCCCCCCCCCGTAGTTGGGGGTATCTGCTAGGAGGGCCCCTACACAATAATTGATACGGGGCCCCCGAAGGGCACGCTACGCCACTGTTGGTCACCAACCCTTCGATAAACATAATGCGGTCGCTTACAAGCTTCACGTCCAAGACGCAGTCCCGAACTTCTCCGTTATCCCCAATCAGAGCCAGCATATATTAGCTTGTGGCAACCTAAAGTATTCGTATTACAGTCAATGAAACTCGTGTTCTTTAATAAATAGAGCGAATGCGTACTATTTAGCCACAGAGCGCGTATTGGGTCATGAAACTCAGGATTGCATTCTGAAAAGAACAACTTGTCTTGCATCGTTCTTCACGCCACGGAGTTCCAGCGCAGCTTCAGAAGACCGCTGTTGTCGCCACCGTACGCGCCGAGCTTCCCCAGATGTGCTGTCCATCGATGCGCCGGCCAAAGAGTCGCGCGCCGCTCTCCTCCTCCTATTTATAGTCGCACCACGCCGCCTCGAAGACCGTCGTACGCGCTCGGCTTATTCCGTTTACCGTTTATATATCCTTTCTACACTTGTCTACAGAGTTTAACTCATCTCCTATACAAGACCTCCAAAAGCTTATAGACGTCTCCTGTTACGGGACCTGCTGCTTCTCCACCTGGTCTCCTGCGGAAACGCCACTGCCACCTTACGCCTGGCAAGTAAGTTGGCCAACTCACGAGCACGCCCGCACTGACTCCCATCTGACTCGCACAACCCGTTAGGGAAAAGCGGGTTCGCCAGAGCTTCGTCTGTCTGCCAGGTGGTGCCACTGCCACGTGCAGGTAAGGTCGGCTTGGGTCCCCGAGATGATGGTGGGATTCCATAACCGCCCCCTTTATTTTTTACTATGTATAGATGTCAAGGCGGTATCCGAGAGTGTAATAATCAATGCACACTCGCAGATTTCTTTTTTTTCGCGCGCAGGTGCCAGGTAGACAAGGGCGTGAAAAGAAAAACCAACATACAGCCTATATTAAAAATATAATAAAACGAATATTTTCCTATTTATAACAATAACTTATTGCAAATTGTAAATAATTTGATAAAATTGAATGTTAATTTTTAATAATTAAGGAAATACAATTTATTTATTCAAGAAAATCTGTAGGTACCTACTATTTTCAATCGCATAAAAACTCTTTGTTGAGAATTAAACATTTTGTTGGTTCTAAAAGTATTATAAAGAGATCACATTAGTGATAAGACCGCCCTTTGTACTATCTACCATATTTTTTGTATCTTTACTTGTGTTCTATGGTGTGCAATAAAGAGTTTTGTATTGTATTGTATTGTATTGTATAAAGGAGGTTTTATATGCTTTGTTAATTAGTAGTTGTTTTAGGTTTTGTTTTATTTACCTAATTAATTTTAAAATGCTTGGTCTACATCATAGCCACTGTACATACATATTACTTACAGTGAGGTACAAACTAAACTTAACATTACTTACGCACAAAAATCTGTCTCCACGCGGACGAAGTCGCGGACAAAAGCTAGTTAGTAAAAAGTAGCTAGTAAAAAAACAAAATCATATTTGTTAGATGTAATTTTATTACACATTTTACATATCTACTTTAATTTATTTACAATAAAAATGTACAATTTTTGCGACGTAAGAATAGGTCTAGGTATGTAGGTACAAATATCAAGTGTATAAGTACGAGACCCTATGTAACAATGATTATAACTCCTAGTCTAGCCTTTATAGACGAGTACCTATCTATCACATTAGCTTGATTTTCACTCATAAGCTGACGTACTACATACATACCTTGTCTCATGTTGTTGCAAAATTCCATGGGGCTCGTATTCACAACAAAGCAAAAAGTTGTATTTATTATAATATAAAATAAACCATATCACCAAGTTAAATTGGTTGGTAGTTACTATAGGCCTCAATTAATCATTTTTAATTTTATTTTGTTTAAGTATATTTATTTTTTATTACATTGTCTGCTATCGTTCGCCTTTATTGAAATACAGAGATTATGCAGACGTTATATCACGAGGGGAACGCATTTATTATTATAATAATTAATTTAATAATGCAAACTAACATTGCGACTTAACTTATGACTCATTAAAGTATCTAAATGGCAGTGTTACAAATTCGAAAAGCGTGGTTGGAAGAGAGGGGCATAAGGGGCGTATGTGAAATGGTATCGTAAATAATAATATTGACTCGAGTTGTTTACCTAACTAACAAGATTATAAATAAACGACGCCCTAGTCAAAAATCATCTTAGATTTCAGTTAAGTAAGTACATCTCGTACAGTTTTGTTCAACCAGTACCGGACTACATTTTACTAAGTGTATACAAGTGACGTCATATCACAATGTCGACCGTAACTATGATCACGAACGACCTATATACTACTGTGGGGGTAGTCCGTGCTATCGTTTATGAGGGGACACTTTTTGTGGGTAGTTTCACTGTTGGCGGCGTCCGCGGCGCGCCAGCCGGTTGCGGCGGTAGGGCCGGTACTGGCGCGGGTAGAGCGGCCTCGCTGGGCGAACCACGGCGTTCGGCACGCTGCCTACTGGCACCGGCGGCTCGTAATGCGACGACGAGCTAGGCTGGCGTCTCATACACACCACGCACCTATAAGTTTAACAAATCATTAGATACATGACCCGCAGTCGATATAAAGGGTATAGGGTTCCTTAGAGGAGGTAGAGGCCTTGTCGGAAGGTTAGGCCAGTCAAGGCCACAAAATCGTAACCCCACACTAGGAGTCCCTGTGTTATAGGTTTTAAGACTTTCGTGGTTATTCACTACACTTTCACTACACATATTATCGGGTTTGTTACCACGGTTAGTATTGTTTTTACCTCGATATTTCGACGCAACGCACTGCCACCAAGACTCTACGGATTACCTAAGATTCACAAAAAGGATTCACCACTTCGTCCAATCGTAAGTCAGATAGATTCACCTACTTACGAATTGGCAAAGTACGTTTCCAGTATGTTGAAACCTTTGGCGGGCAAGACTACTTCCTTTATAAAAGACTCTAGACATTTTGTGCAGGTTCTTAAAGATACGACCGTCAGTACGAGTGAGACAATGGTCAGTTTTGACGTTGAGTCTCTCTTCACAAACGTACCCATAAAGGAGTGTATTGACGTCATAAAAGGGAAACTTCACGACAATGAAATCCCGATGGAAGTAGCCAAGTTACTTGAACACTGCCTCAACACCAATTATATTTTTTGTACAATGGTCAATACTACCTACAGATTGATGGTGTTGCTATGGGTAGTCCTGTTGCTCCAATTGTAGCAAATATATGGATGGAATTTATAGAAAACACGTCTATTCTGACAACACCATCAGTTGTAAAGCTATGGAAAAGGTACGTAGATGACGTTTTTTGTATAATAGAAGGAAAAGAGGAACGAGTAAAAGAATATTTGGTATTTTTAAACAATATCCATCCAAAAATGAAGTTTACTTTGGAAGTTGAAGAACAACGGAAGCTTGCGTTCTTGGATGTATTGGTGATTGCTAAAGTAGATGGAAATTTGGGTCACTCTGTCCACAGAAAAATAACACATACAGACAAGTATTTACATGCGACTTCTCACCATCACCCACGTCATCTAGATTCTGTGGTGAGATCACTGACAGACAGAGCTTACGATGTATGTGATGTCAACCATCTTTCACAAGAGCTGGAGCATGTGAGGGCTGTTCTTAGACGTAACGGGTACAGCGTGACAGCCTGCAAACCTAAACGCACCCCAAAAATGAGAAAGGAGGAGGCACAGCGACAGCCAGCGTTTTTGCCATACGTGAGAGGGGTAACTGATAAAATTGGTAGATTCTTAGGGAAATATTCTATAAAAACTGTTTTTACCCCCTTTAGCAAAATAAGAGAGCTGCTTCGTTCGCCTAAGGACTGCCTACCTCTTCAAACTCCTGGCGTCTATAAAGTGAACTGCAGTTGTGGCAGCTCATACATCGGTCAAACAAAACGAACAATTGTCGACCGCATGAAGGAGCATATAAGAGCTGGAACAACGACGCACAGAAGTCGGCCATAGCACAACACCTGACTCAAAGCGAAACGAATCATTGGATCGAGTTACATAACCCCCAAGTACTGTCGACGGAACGTCACTATATACCACGCCTAGTGCGAGAGGCAATAGAAATAACGAAATACAAAAATTTTAATCGTGAAGATGGGTTTAAACTGTCCAGTGCGTGGAATCCAGTGTTAAATGTATACAATCGTAAAAGTAGATCGATTTCAGTTTCGCGTAAAGACGTAGTGAGTTTCGTGTGTCGCGGGAATCAAGCGAGTAACAATGGTAGTGGTTCGAGATTTCAAAGTGAGGGTAATCGTCGAATCCGAAAGAGGGTGGACCGATATGTCTGTCCTTAGGAGCGACTTCACACAGCGGCACCAGTCAACTCGTGACCATGACGCATGCAACTGCGTCGAAATATCGAGGTAAAAACAATACTAACCGTGGTAACAAACCCGATAATATGTGTAGTGAAAGTGTAGTCCCTGTGTTGTGAGGTACCTGGGTGCACTACATTAACAGATACTAACACAAATACAACCAGACCCAAAACAGAAATTAAAATGTTACTACTTAGTACTTGAAATTATGACCGGTCAACCTCTCGAAGTGTTACCAATTCAAAACGCTGCAACTTAGCCAATTCCGATCTTCCCCATTCAAATATTACAGTATATTAATTTTTTATTTTTATTTTACGAACGAACTGCACGGACTTGATCGTGGCTTAAAACTTTTCTGATGCAAACATTTCGACAGTTCTGGGTATTTAAACAAATAAAACGATTGTGTACGGTTAAGCTGTAAATCAAAAGACATGTTAAACCAGCGAAGTGCTCTATAAAAGCAAGCGCCAGCATCAGTGATGGTTTTGGCTGTGGTTCACCACTCGTTCCACAGGACGATCATCACTCGTTTTCATTGAACAGGGCGTAAAGATAAATCAACAAATCTACCGATGAATACATTTTAAACGATGCTGTGTTACCTTAGACACGTAAACAAACCGGTAGACATTAGACATTTCCACAAGATTCGACACAATCCCATAAGGCTCTTGCAAACCGTCGTTTTGTACAAGAAAGACAATGACCACAATATTTTCCGGACCTAAACCCAATGGATTTTTCAATATTGTTCATTCTTGAGGCCAAACATCGCTGACGAGAATGCGACAAAATACTCATGCAGCGAGCGAGTTCTTCGGGACTGACTGGATGTTGATGTCCGTGCTAAAGGTGATAGTAACATCCCTTCGAACAATAAGATAACTTTTCTTTCTTTGAAATATTGTTTCGAGATCTTAGTATTAGTATTCGTAATTAGTATTAGACAAACTGAGTTTCCTAACAAAAAATATCTAAATTGCCAATAATTAGTAACACTTCGAGTGACGACCCCTGTTGCCTGTAGTTCCTTTCTCTACTTTATGTATCTACTTAGGATAAGTATAGGTATAAGATATCTAGAACTGAAAAATAGCTATATGTATTACCATGTTTTTATCGCAGTCACTGAAGATAAGTTATTCTCAAAAGTAGGTACTTGGCAATAGAAAAAAGTAAAAAGCGGAGCATTATCCCATTTTAATCAAAATAAATTGATTTATTAATTTTAATAATTCAATTTATTTAGACCTGTGGATAATTCTTTAAACCAGTCAATTTATTTTTTCTGTGGATATTTCTTATCGTTGTCGTGCTCTACTTCTGTCTTTTTCTATTAACGTAAACGTACTTCTTCATTGCAGTAAAAAAGAGATGGATGGGAAAAATATATTTGGAAACCGAAATGTGTTTGTTTGTAGAACGGAAGGTGTGTGAGTACTCACCTGCTGACTTTTTGTACTTGATCGTTCTTCAATGTTTGCTGTTCAGGACGCTGGAACATCTTATTATCTTCTATAGTGGAGAGCCAGAAAGATATGGCGGTTGCGAAGAAGTTGCAGCGGCCCAACCCGTTGCACTCTACAGTTGGACGCGCATGGAACTTACGCAAGCAGGACCCTGGCGAGACTAAGCTTTGGCCCGCAGCGTCCGTCCCGGCCGTGTGCTGCAAAAAAGTTTAAGTGCTCACTAATACTATACTATATTTAGGTACTTCTCCAACTAACACGCTAGTGAAAAATGCAGCTTTCCTTAAAGCTCCAACGTCCATAGGGATGGCAGAATGGAGGTAGAATTAGGCACGAGTTCGATAACAGCTAAAATTATAGTTCATGACCGCATCAGAGATCTAAGATTTTTTGTGACACCTTATGGCAACATTAACTGCACAGTAGTTAGATTGATGTCTTCTTTGCCACTTTTAGACGCATAATGGTGTCGCAAGGCATTTAGGACTACCTTTGACAGCATTGTAGTTATATTTGCTTATTTATTGGCACTTTTAGTTGCATTACGTTCCCGCATGGAATACTGTGTTCACGCTTTTCATACGTACACACGCTGTTCTGCATAGAATAGGAAATAGTGACTAATTTACTTCTCTGTTATGCGTGTGAGGAAAAATTAGCTCCTGAGCTCGTAAAATCCTTTTTTGTAGAAAGAACTCCTATGGAGTGTGCAGTGCTTCAGGATGGAAAATAATAGTTTTTCAGTTTTAGCCATGCTTTTTGATACCTATTGGCTTTTATTAAATTGTCCTCAAAAAATTTGTTTATAGTGCCACTTGTTTTTTTATTCAAGCAAAGGTTTCTAGCATTGTTATGCTGATCCCTATAGTATATTTATTGTATGTGCTGCAATGCAGGTGCGAGCTTTATATCATATCAAAATTAATATCATATCATAATATTCACTCTATTAGACATTGTATGGAGGTTAAAGTTTTACAACAAAGAATTTAGCCACATACACGAAACTAGGAGTTTCTGAACACTGACTTTTATTACCCATTTCTGCAAAAGGGGAGCTAGAGGAGCGAAAATTGGAAACCAAGGCTGCAATAATATTGACGCCATTTTCTG
Organism: Blastobasis lacticolella; assembly: GCA_905147135.1. NCBI lineage: Eukaryota > Metazoa > Arthropoda > Insecta > Lepidoptera > Blastobasidae > Blastobasis > Blastobasis lacticolella. Next base: position 12,015,740 of record LR990043.1, read on the forward strand.
AGAAGATTATTTTACACTTCAACTACAAGTGAATATACTCATCATCATCACAGCCCGTAACAGTCCACTGCAGGACTTAGGGCCTCTCCCACGAAAGGGGAGGTTTTTGCCATAATCTCCACGCTTGGCAGGCGGGTTGGAGATCGCAGCCGGCGGGGAGGAATATACTATCGTGCCATTATTCTCAGCTTATCGTGATTGCTGCGATCTAAAACTACCACGTATATTGAAAAAAAAAAACACATTAGGGCGATCCTCCTGCGCGTCATAATAGGCGCGTCGTTATGGGTTGGTTTTAGAACGCGTCTGTCATATTTTATACGGTGTTTTGGCTTTTTACGTATGACGACTACCACCGTAACCGCACAATCCGAATGCCGATTCGCCAGAGCCGCGCTTGTCCGTCTGTCAGTACCACGTGCGATCACGACCACAATGTAAGATTGGCTTGGGCCCCTAGATTGATGATGGGCCCCATAACCCCCATAATACTGATTAATATTACACAAATCAACCCTATCGATATAAGGCATCATCTATTGAAAATTAGAGAGATATTTTATGATATGAGATAGGTACGGCCGGCCAAAAATTTGTTTAATAGTTTTAATGATAGACCTCGTGGCACATGTCGCTAAGGGTGAACCTAGATAATTATTACAAGGGAAAACCAACATTATTGTTTTGTGACGTAGGTACAACAGAACTTCAACGTAGGCTATAATTTTCACCGCCTGTACCTACACTGTCATGAATATGTGGGCCATTGGGTTGAATTGAAACATAAGTGTGGCTATTTTAGCATATTTCATTATTGTACTTGAGCAACCTAAAATAAAGAAATATTGCCAATATGACACTGTTAATTACCAAGATGTTATTTTATTCAATTCATCATCATCATCATTACAGCCCATAACAGTCCACTGCAGGCCTTAGGGCCTCTCCCACGAAGGGGAGGTTATTGCCATAATCTCCACGCTTGGCAGGTGGGTTGGAGATCGCAGTGTTGTAAATATAACAATGGAAAACGCTGTTACCCATTTTCCAGTCTACGGAGACTCGTACGACACCCACAAGTGTAAGGGGTTGGCGCTACTCTACTGGACACCACACGGCCAAACGATTATTTAATTAAATATTTATATTTTAATTATCTGAGTAAGTCAATATTTCGACTAGTTGGCGAAAATGACTTACTGATTGTTTCTGTATCCTGTGGTTGACTACGGACAAGGACCAATAATAGGGACACTTTTTGACATGAATGACTCAAAATAACCCGGAATCTAAAGCCATAAAGCCAATGATTACAAAACTAAAATGGACAGACGCGCCATCACCTGTCAGAAAAGTATCTTGGCACTCAGTCTTCCTCCTACCTAGCTCCTTCCTTATCCTTTTATAGTACTTAATATTTTGTTTTGAATAATATCATGAAATGAAATGTCATATTTACCATAAGGAAACTGTATCCATTCCAAAGCTCGTCCCATTGCTCAGGGCAGCTTGGCGCGACGTTTGATTGACTATGTATTGCTATTGACCTAGTTGGTGCTTCGCAGACTTGACACCTGCACATAAGATTTTCAGGGTCAGCTATCTACTTAAATACTTACATAGATATCATGTTAATTAAGGCTGTCTTTAAAAAAAAATATTAAGCAAATTTCTTACCGTGAAATGTATGGCCTCACATCTCTGGATTGTATTGGAGTCATTGCCATGGGCATTTCCTCCTCTGTTGATAACCAGAAGCTATAATCTTCTCTTTGAGCAAATTCACAGACATCATATAGATTACAAAACATGTACGGCATTGTGGAGAACTTTCGTAAACAGCTGCCAGGTGCACCTAATAAAAATATTTTTATTAGATGTTATCAATAAAAACTTATTACTTATGTATTCTGAAATGAATTTTATATCGTTTACGTACCTAAATCTTGCCCATGTGCTTTAGCATTAGCAACAATATGCATCAATGAAAATCCTTCCCAAAGAGAGGTCGTACCGGCTGGGCATTTCGGTATCATTGCCGATTGGGAATGTACCGCTATGTAGAAACCTCTGGATTTTGGTATTGCTGCTGGTGGTGCTGGATAACCGGGTAGACCTCTAGCTCCAGGAGGCCCGTCATAACCTGTTAATCCAGGTAGACCCTTGGGACCTGGAAGACCTGCATAACCTTCTAAACCTTGAAGTCCATAAGCACCATGTTCTCCCCTTTCGCCTTTGAAACCTGGCCTACCATTACGGCCAAAATCTCCTGGGGTACCGTCCTTGCCAGGGCGACCAGGGCTTCCTGGAGCTCCAGTATCACCTTTAGGGCCAGGTTTTACGATCGAATCAGGTAAAGCTTCCCCTCTTTCTCCAGTCATACCTTTAATGCCTGAGTATCCTTGAAGACCTTGCTCTCCTTCGCCACCTCGTTCCCCCTTTATGCCAATTCCACCAGGACGGCCTGGACGTCCATCAATACCAAAGTCTCCAGGTTCTCCGGCTTCACCTTTGGTCCCTTCAAAACCTCGCCAACCCACATCACCTCTTGCACCTTTATTCGTTATAGAAATGCCGGGTGCTCCATCGTCTCCTTTAAGGCCGGGAGCGCCTGGTTCTCCTTCTATGCCAGGTCGTCCTGGAATTCCCGCAGCACCGCGTGCTCCGGATCTTCCCTTAGCACCAGCCCTACCTTTAGGTCCTTGGAAACTTAGGCCTGGTTGACCTGGTGCTCCAGGGGGTCCGTCTTTACCAAACTCTCCAGGGGCACCTTTTTGACCCATACGGCCAGCCCAACCTGGTAACCCGTCTCTGCCGGGTCCATATTTATCACCAGCTTCTGCATAAGTTGGAGTTATGCCAGGAAAGCCTGGTGGGCCTATGTCGCCCGTTGGACCTTTCCTACCAGGTAGACCCATTTCACCAATGATCCCCATAAACCCAAAATCGCCACGTTCTCCTTTTATGCCAAGGTATCCAAGGCGTCCAGACTCACCCATATCTCCAGGAGCACCAACAAGTGCATCCATGCCCATATCACCCATATCTCCTTTGGTGGCAAAACCATAAAGAGCACGTCCAGGTTCACCTCTTCGACCTTTCGGGCCTACATATCCTTGCCCGCCTTTCTCACCCCTGTAACCGCTGTCACCAGGAAGTCCAGGCCTGCCAATGCGACCGGGTACGCCATCCAATCCTTGGTCGCCCTTTATACCATTCGAGCCGGGAAGCCCTCTCAATCCTGTTTCGCCCTTAGAACCGTTTAATCCATGCCTTCCAGGTTGTCCGGACCTTCCGGGCCAACCCTGATCACCTGTTTCTCCAGGGGCACCTGGCGAACCAGGTTCCCCTGCGTCTCCTTTCGGTCCAAATTCCCCATAACGACCATTGATACCAGGGTTGCCTTTTTCTCCTTTTACTCCATCTGACCCACCATAAGCGATGCCGGCATTTCCTAGTATACCCTTATCTCCTTTACGGCCTGGGTACCCAGGGTTGCCGGGTGGGCCTGTATCTCCCGGTTCTCCCGACTCTCCTTTCATACCAATAAAAGCGACATCGCCTCGCTCTCCCTTGAGACCCATATAACCTTGATCGCCTAGAAGTCCTTTCTCCCCTGGCCAACCGTCTAATCCGGGTCCACCTTGTGGTCCTATGTCACCCTGTTCACCTTTAATTCCAATCGGTCCCGGAGGACCTGCTCTGCCAGGTGTTCCGTTTGTTCCAGTTGCTCCGTTTTCACCGCGATCACCAGGCGGCCCTGGTGAAGCTGGCCTTCCTGCCATTCCAGGGAATCCTTGCATACCAGGCAAACCTGGAGCACCAGAAAATCCTCTGTTTCCTGTGAGACCGGTTTGCCCTTTCATTCCTTTTTGTCCAACATATCCTTGTACACCATTGTCTCCCTGTAAGCCGGGTTCACCAATAATACCCGGGTAACCTGGCGATCCTGGTCGCCCTCGTAGTCCTGGAGCACCTTGCCTTCTTATACCCTGAATACCTTTTCTACCCTGTCGAATACAAAAATGCATTAATGTCCGAAGTTAAACCAAGAAGTCATTCTTCAGAAGTGACGTAATTCAACAAGCTGTATTAATAATAGTTTGTTTAATTAAGTAGGCTACTTACGGGAGGTCCTAACGGGCCGTCTAAGCCTATCTCCCCGACAGGACCTGTAGCTCCTTTAATGCCAAAGCTTCCAACAGTGCCCGGGATACCCGGATAACCAGGTTCACCATCGTCACCGGGGCCACCGGCAAAACCGGGTTCTCCAATTTCACCATAAATTATGGAAAGTCCAGCCTCTCCTCGAAAACCTTTAGGTCCGCTCATTCCAGGAACCCCCTCGGTGCCAGGTGTACCAGGTCTTCCTGCTTCACCGAATGGGCCGATGTCTCCCTTTTCCCCTAAAAACCCTTTTAAACCTACAGGTCCTTCATAAGATATGCCATCCGGACCCTGGTCACCTTGTATACCAGGAAAACCGTCGTAGCCCATGTCTCCTTTTTCTCCTTTAAGTCCCCTTAATCCTAAAAATACAGATAAAATAACGTTAATTTTTGGACATAATAGCGCAGATATGGAGTACTTTTTAGCCTACTAATATATAAATTCGAAAGTTTGTGTGTGTGTCACGCTTGAACGGATGAACGGATTTGGATGAAATTTGGTAGGTAGCTAGATTACGGTCTGGAATATAATAACATATAGGCTACTCTTTATGCCCCCCCCCCCCCCCCCCTTATAACCTTAGATTTAAGTTTTTAACAAACTTGAGCGCCTACTATTTTAGTTAGTTTAGTTATATCTACGTTAGTTTCGAATAAATATCATAACGCACCCACACCCATACCCACACATGCACATACTTCTCGTTTCTCGCTAACAAAATACATTAATATTCCTTACCAAAGGGTCCAGGTGGACCTGGATAGCCTTTATCGCCCTTATTCCTAAGGCCCTGAATTCCAATGGCATCACCGACTTCTCCAGGCAGACCCTTTTCTCCAGGTTCACCGGGCCATCCTCTGAAAACGTATATCATTGCATATTATCGTCATGTTTTATTTGCCGATTGCTAATCTACGGTTGTTCGAATGCTGTAGATTGTACTTTTCTTTACCTCGCGCCGGGTTCGCCCGATTCTCCGCGTAGGAAGACTATGTTGATATTAGGAGTGCGGCCAGGGATTCCGGGAGCCCCGGGTTGGCCCGGGCGCCCGTCGCGGCCGTTCCGACCCGCGTCTCCGAAGTCGCCCATCATTCCCTTGCCGCCCGCGTAGCCAGTGTCGCCAGGTAATCCCGGCCACCCTGGGTCTCCGGGAAAACCGGCATCACCGTAGAAACCTAAAATTGTATAGGTACTTATTATATTTACACAATCTTCTGCATGGACTTATCATATCGAACAGGTCAGAAAGCCCTCCAAAATTACAATTGCGAAAAGCAACCTTATGTTTATACACTAGTGTCTATTTTACTTTGTCATGGGGTACAGAGGCTAACCCGAGCCGAGAGGGACAGCGAGAACAGGGGCGGCGTGTCCCGCTTTTTTATCTTGCCAGACAAAAAAAATTTCGTTCATTGAAAGTTTGTGCTCTAATAACTCCATGAAATCTTGCCCTACCTACACATTTGTTTTGTAAAATTGTACTTTTGTCATTCCTGTATTTATTTATTTTCCTGTAAGTATTTAAAAAATTTAGTTACAAGATTTAAAAACAATTTTTTTAAACCATGAAACCATTCCTGTTAATTCTACTAGTAACTCTTTGAAATCGTCTTGGTGGACAGCTATATTCGAATTTATATTCTCACAATCATTGAAAATGGTGAAAAAGTGTTGTGTTCGATCTATCTAGTCGAAGTGAATCGTACGGTGGTTGCGGTATATATTTTCAAAGATAAGGTAAAATTAACATTAGTTAAGGTTGTAATAATTGACGACTAGGTTCACCATGAATTCATGATGGAATGAAACACGAGAAAACTTGATCCATTTAGAATGATCTACTTGTAAAGGTGCGACCAAACCACAGTTAAAAACGCTGTCGCTGTATATACATATAACATATGCACGTAGATTTTATTAGCCAGATAATGTATTATAGATAGATATTTATCCATGGATATTCCATAAAATAAAAATATATGGTCACCCGATTAGAAAGAAATAAACAGCACTGTTCTACACCACTTGCTCGGCTCGTTTATACCCGAAGAGGTCCTGTTAAATATGATAAGTCCATGATCTTCTTATATTAAGGATATAAGTACATTGGACCTCTTTTTTATTATAAAACGATTTCTATGTAGGTACATCATACTTATAAAAACTAAACACAAAAAATAGATTCAGTAAAATAAACTATAATTGTATTAGGCACGGGTCAATAACTTTACTGAATTCAAATATAAATGGAATTATAGTCAGAATCACATCATCATCACAGCCCGTAACAGTCCACTGCAGGACTTAGGGCCTCTCCCACGAAAGGTGAGGTTATTGCCATAATCTCCACGCTTGGCAGGCGGGTTGGAGATCGCAGTGTTTAAATATAACAATGGAAAATGCAGCTGCCCATTTTCCAGTATGTATCCATAACAAAATGTCATTAATAGTTGTCATTGTTGTCGCAATCAATTGTATTGTCTTTTTCTATTTAAATTTACTTTACAAGAAATACTCATACTAACTTACTTAGGGACAAATTAATAAATCTAATGGATATTGTGTATTTAATCATGAATAAGACAGTTACCTGGCGGCCCTAGCGGACCTTTTTCGGCTCGAGTCAAAGCAGGTGGTGGTTGTATTAAAACTCCAGGAGGCCCTCGAGGTCCTTGCGGCCCTGTCGCTCCTACTGGTCCTTTGGCTCCCTGGCCCCCTGTTGGTCCTGTGAGACCAGGAATTCCAGATGCACCTTTTTGTCCCCTCGCACCCGGTAGACCTGGATATCCAAAGAACCCAACAGGACCTGGGTAGCCTTTATCTCCTTTAGGCCCCTTTAATCCCGGTAATCCTAAAAACCAAAAATATATACATTACCTATTTTTCTTTATGCTTTATTGTACACAAAAATAATAAACACAATTTAACAGTAGGTAACGTAAGTACAAAGGCGAGCTTAACTTAACAGTTGAGTTTTCTACCAACAAAATATGGAGTCAAAGAAACCGTAAGTCAGGCATTCCGCAAGTCATTTAGGCATAGGAAGTGCACACAAGCTTATCAGTGTTAACTAAATAAATGCTATAAACAAATACTATAATTAATAATGAATACAATAAATATAGGTATACGTACTATAACTGTATATCAGAGTAAGAGAGATAATGCTCGCTTAAATTCTTTTGAAATGTAGTCAGAGAATGACTAGCATAGATGTTAGGAGGTATAGAGTTTCATAAACGCGAAGTGTACAGTAACATTATTTTTAATTTTTAATTAACGTTCTTTTTTGGACTTTGGTCGGAACCATTATGAATATGTTGTAGGTATAAAAAATTACCTGATGGACAATATCCACAGTCATCTCCGCGCTCCCCTTTGCGTCCCGGGTAACCAGGTGTTCCTGGAGTGCCTGGCTCTCCGGATGTGCCGGGCCAGCCAGGACGCCCGTCTTCACCGGGAGGTCCAGCACCATAAACACCAGTACCCGGATAACCAGGTGGTCCCAGTGAACCAAATTCACCTCTATCACCTCGCGAACCTGGTACTCCGTTGGTTCCATCTAAACCATCGGCACCTTCCGGGCCGACTACAGTAGCGCCCTTAAATCCTTTTGGACCGAATGGTCCCATGCGGCCAGAAGAACCCAGTGGTCCCCGTCGTCCTGGTAAACCCTTAAAGCCCTCGCTTCCTGGTTCGCCTTTTGGAGATAATCCAGGATTTCCCTGTCGACCTGGTGGACCTTTAACTCCAGGAGGTCCTGAAGGACCTGCTATGCCAGGCAATCCAGGAGGTCCATCTAGACCAGGATAGCCTTTCGGACCTTCCTGTCCCACTGGTCCCTGTGGTCCCATGTTACCACGTATTATTGGCTGATTTAGACTTGGATCAAATTGACCTGGTTCACCCATAAACCCTTGTTCTCCAGGAATACCGGGTCTACCATCTTCACCAGTAGGCCCATCATAGCCGTCATCGCCATCGGGGCCAGCGTAACCAGGAGCACCTTTGTCTCCTTTTGGTCCTGGGGGGCCATCGGGGCCTCGGTGACCTGGCTTTCCTCTAGGGCCGTCATTGCCCTCGACGCCCTTGGGTCCTCGTAGGCCATTGACACCGTAGGGTCCCTGTTGGAATATAGTAGTTAATACAATAAGTAAGCACACTAAAATACGTCACACGCGACTGAAATTTACTGTAGAGCTATGAACAATTAATAAAAAAAGTGATACAAAACTAAAAACCCCGACCGTGCAAACGTTAGTTTAACTTTAACTTTAAAGCAGGCGGGGACCCATTTTAAATTATTATTAATATTAAGTATCCGTGTCTTTACTTTACGAAAATGGGTATACGTAAGCTGATAAACACATTATCCTTCTTTACGTCGTGCAGTCGGGTAAAAATACGTCTACACCGACACTTAGACCCAAATAACAATTAAATCTACCTATAATATAATCATTTAGCACCTGTAGCCGCCCATTAAGGTTTTAAGGGTAGGCTTGCACAAGGTTCTTAACTATGTAATAATACAGATTAAAATTTTGGAAATGCAACAGTCAATTAAACAAAGAAACTTCATACTGAGCCCTGGCAGTTCTGTACGACAGATTGTCAAGAGGAAATTAGAAAACGATATAGATTTCAATAAAATATATAGATGTATTTCAGGTAGACGTTAGAAAGATAAGGTATTTAACCGAAACCATGGTCGAAAATTAGTTGATTGAAATATTTACCGGTAGTCCTCTGGCACCATATTCTCCTGTAATTCCTTTTTCACCTCTCTGACCTCGTGGTCCTCTTTCTCCTTTGATTCCTTTCACTAGTATCGTTTTGTTGTGTATTACTGGCTCTATGATTACTACTTCAGCTGGTCTTCCTGGATCTCCTCTTTCACCTGGGTCACCTTTTTCACCGGTAGGTCCTATTGTGTCCTCTCCAATATCTCCAATGGGACCAGGTTCACCCTTAAAACCTGGTGGACCCTAAAATATGAATGCGTTAAATAACATATTTTACAGTAGGTACCTGTGTAATATTTTTTTAATTAATACATTAAAGTACCAACGTGCCAACAAGAAATCTTACTGAAGAAAAGACGCCCTGACGAAACTGACGCCCCCCTCACGATCTACATACTTTACAGAATATCAGATAGAACATATTGTTATTACAACTTGAAAAAATTATTTACCTGAGGACCTGGTTCACCCGACGGACCATCATCACCTCTATCTCCAACACCTCCAGGTACACCCCGACCTCCCGGATTTCCGGGATTTCCATGATCTCCTTTAGCCCCAATGGAGTTAACACCTCCTTCTCCAGCCAGACCCTGAGATCCTTTATCACCGTCAGGCCCAGGCTGTCCTCTAGGCCCTTGAGACCCAAATGGCCCCGGTGGCCCATCTACGGCATCAAATCCACTGCATCCGTCTAATCCATGAGGACCAGGAATTCCAGATAATCCTGCAGGCCCCTAACAAAGTATAAGTATTTAAAAATAGACACTGCATCAGTGGTTTATCTGCGCTCTGTGTTAAGCTTAAAATAATAATGGATGTAGAATGTAGATGGTTTAATCAATACTTCATTAAGGAATATGAAATCAAAATATATTATCGTTTTATTAATTATAATTAATTTTAGTGGTTCTAAAAATGATTAATGATTAATGAATAATTAAGCAGAGTATAACGTGACATAGAATTTGTAGATACCTGCGATCCAGGGTATCCTATTCGTCCGTATGGGCCGTCTGGACCCTGAAATTAATCAATACAAATTATTACTTAAAATAGCTCTCAACTTATCATCAACATCACAGTTGCAGGCAATTGATTCAGTTATATCAAGCACAAGTCCGATCCTGCATGGTGTACTGCTGCCACCTCTAAATCATCACCTCTATGGATCAGCCAAATACCAACTAGCCGCTTTGGATTCGGTGGAAAAGGTACAAAGAAGTTAATTTGTGATCCGCAGTTGATTGAAGCTAAGCTGCAGAGCCTCAAGCGTCGGCGTAGGGTTGCGCGTCGTTGGTCTTCTACAGGTTGCAATTCGGACAGTGTGCGAAGCAGTTGCACGACCTCATTCGGCCGGCCCCTTCCCGCCATCGGGAAATACGATCCGGGCGAGCTCTTTTTCTTTATGTTGTAGATCTTCCAGCTATCCACATGCGCTTTAGTTCAACCTTTATGATACGTACGGGTAAGGAATGGAACGCGTTACCTGCGAGTATGTTCCTTGATCATTATAATCCAGGGGCCTTCAAGGCTAGAGCGAAATGGCTGTTCCTCGGCAGGCATGCTTTATCATCGGCCGCATCGGTACTTACCACCAGGTGAGATGGAGGTCGAATGTTGGCAAGTGTATTTAAAAAAACAGTTTACAATTCCTGGAAGATCCGTAGGAAACAGCGGAGCTATGTTACTATTGCTATAGTTTTCGACGTAAAAGCAAATGTCGTCTTAGTTATTATTCACAGGCCAGAAGACTACAAAAAGACCGATACATAGCAAAAATATTGCTACAGTGCCATAGTCTTGCGGCTTAGGAATTTTTTGTTCTGTTTGCAGACCGCGTCCGTTTTTTAACATCTTGCGGCATAAAAAAACATTCACTTTTTGTTAATGAGTGGATGTGTCCTGATGTGCAGTTTACTATAACATCGAATACAGTAGGTAACTTCTTACTATCTATATGATAATCAGTCTGTACCTGCATCTCCTGGTTCGAAAGGATTGAAAGGCCGACCTGGACATACCTTCTGGTCCCAGCAGCTGTAGGCACGAGCACTTTGCCCTTAACCCCTAACTTAAAAGAGTTGAAAATAAAGCGTATAAATACCCGTTCTCCTTTGTCGCCCACATCGCCAGGGTTACCACTGTCGCCGAATTCGCCGATTGGGCCAGGTCGGCCCTCTGGCCCGTCTTCGCCGTAGTCGCCCTGCGCCCCTGGGATTCCCGGCGGGCCTATACTGCCCAAGTCGCCCTTCAGCCCCGCACATTCACATACTGTCTGGTTGCAGACCACCTGTGAAATTGAATAATATTCAGTCGCTTTGGCTTGGCTATTGGTATTCTTATGTATTCTCAGCTTTTAAAGATGCTGCTGTTTTCTTGTACTACCTACTTTAGTAGATGCCTACTTACCTACTAGTAATCTACCTATAGAAAATCGTATTAGTAGTATTTTAAAGAAAATTCAATATCATAGCAAAATTGATACCGAAGTTAATTTCCAGCTAAGGCGTGCCTTATCATCAGCACCTCTGGCACATATTTACTACATACGGTGAGAACTAGTGTAGGTACTTAGCTAATAAAATTGTGAATAAGCATCAGGTACATGCTAATAAATTAAGCGAGCAATAAAATAAGTAGATACCACGTTTAAGGTACCATCAATTTTGACTGGTGTAAATTTTTATTTTTTATTTCGTATAAGTTAATCGCAAACTAACTGAACATTGACATTGGAAAGAAATAACTGGCAGACTGTTTCGTCATTTATGTAAGAGATGAAACCTTGTCGACTCACTTTGACAGGGTTTTTTCTCATTTGATTGCGCGCGGAATCACGAAAATAACAATAGATTTTTTTTGTTTGCTTAGGTCTCGTTTAGGTGCACCTGGCGTTCAACATGATATTATTATCAGATTCCATCCAGCAAACGAAGTCGTAAGTAGGATCGAAGTTGATAGCGTTTAATAATTTTGACCTAAATCATCCTATCGCGTCACCGCGCAAAATGATAAAACAGTTATCCTAATGTTGATACATATTTAATTGAAACTACAAACTACTTTACCGGACCCAGTGCTGAATAGATTTACAGTATGGTTGCTTTTGGATGATGATGTCAGCGCTGCGTTACATCATTGGCCTTTGCATACAGATTTTATTTATTTTTCAGACAGTCATAAACCATGTGTAGTGCATTAGGTACCTATCGCGACGAACATCGTAAATATTTTTTCGAACGCACTGTTCCAGACCAGTGATAGTTTACACTAATTAGTTAAACATGGAAATGAAAAAATGTGTGTTAAATAACGAATTGGTACGATAAAATTATAAATAATCTGATGCTTGTATGGAATGAGGGGTAGGGAGACGCACTTGTATGTAATATACAAACTGGTTAGTTAGACATCCTAGCTAGGACCTAGGCCGAAACCGTTATAAAATCCTTCGCAGCAAACTGTCGCCAGATCCGATACGATGGTACAGAGAAACGAGTTTATAGAATATTATTTCGCCTATGTTATCAATTCCACCACGCCATGTCCATCTCCTTATAAAAAATACTTTTGAGCGATGATTGAAGTACTACTTAATGATAGTTGAGACCGTCACGCAGCGTTGGTACATAAATAATGCAACGTCTTATTTTCTGATGGTACGCGGAATAGGAGTACCTTAGCCACCATTGCCTATAATAAGATACGGTTGGTTTCGTTTATTAAACTAAGAGACAATATCAATTTACAGTTGTTAAGCCAAACTCGGTTGTCGAGTCTTCTAAATTTGCATTACATATACTAAATGAAATGCAACACCTTGCCTTAAATATTCGCATCTCCAATTTTATATGAATGCGTAACCTATATGGTATAGCCACTCTTTTAAAATGTGTTATCAATCTTATATATGAAGTAGGTAGGGCAGCAGCATTATCTGTTTATTTGTTTAACTATTTACAACACAGATCTGTAACTCGTTGCTAAGCGTGTAGATTGCGGCAATGCCGTAATCTCCACTAATGCGGAGGAGGCTCAAGTCCAGTAGTGAACTGTAGTTGGATCGCAATCGCAGCTCAATGGCAGTTTGACACGTTTTTGGTATTCTTCTACTATTAAAATACTAATCACATTCGATTGGAGTTACAATCGTAGCTCGATGTGCGCCTCGAACGCGCAACTCGCGCAATGCTTGCATAGTGCTCGCGAGCCGCTCGCCACCAGACTTATCTAATCTTATCTATCCTTGACCCGGGATAAGCATGGACCCTGGATCAAGCCTAGATCCTGGTCAAGCCTTGCTCCTTACCTTGCCTAGTGCGCGCGAGCATTGCGTGGGTTGCGTGTTCGATGCGTACCAAACAAGCTACGGTAGTAACACCAATCGAACACCAATCGGATGTGATTCATTTTTAATTGTAGCAGAATACCAAGAACGTGGCAAACTGCCACTGATCTGCGATAACCGTCCAATTACAATTCAATCGACACATTAGTAAATTTGCCGACTCGAGGCCCTGTTGTGTTGATGAAGCAATGTGTAGCAAAATATCCGTGGCCCTTTAAAGTCCGCAAATACCTATTAGGACCTATTTACCTACTCAGTTGCACTACTTAGTCATATTCTGCATAGTCTACCTACTGGATTTAAGTCCGCCAATTGCAGTAATTTGTGAAATAAAATTTTAACTAAATAATTAAATTACCAACAGCCCTGCCACGTTTGTGTTTGTTAAATAGCGCGTTTAACGTTCGTTAAATTGAGACCATTATAATCTCGAAACATGTGGCGATGTAATCATAAGTGAGGTTCCTTATGTATCGGCCTCCTTTATAAGAAGAAGGAAATGGATTACTCGTGTTTAAGTTAAATGTGTTCCACTTAATTTTACCATTACCTACGAAAGTAATACGAACGAAGTTACTGCCTTCAGTGGTTTATGAAAGAGGCTGCCGAATTTTGCTATATTTTTCATCGTTTTCGATGAGTTTTAAGTTTCCGGTGCGAGGCTGCGAACGGTGGGTCATGTGTCCGGCGCGCGTGGGCCGAGCACTCTGCGCGCGCGTCCGGCCTCGCCGCGACTTGCGATCGCAGGGCTGCCATGCGCGTGTAGCTACAGCTTCGTAAGACAGAACGCAGGTACTGTTCCATCCTCTTCTATGCATAGTATAAAACAAAGTCGCTTCCCGTCGTCTGCCACTATGTATGTATATAACGGATTTTGATGCGGTTTCTAATAATAGTTAGAGTGATTCTAGAGAAAGGTTTTTAAGCAAGAAAAAAGGGTAGGTAGGGATAAAGTAGGAGAACGCGAACGCAGTCGTGCCGGGTCCACTAGTATACTAAGAAATCTTATCTAATTTAGACAATAATTCATAATTTTTTCATTAAACATACATGCCTTAGACTTATAAACTCGCTTACCTAATCCTTACGGGATATTAAATCAGAATAATAAATCGTGTTTTTAGTAATTTCATGATTGAAAAAGGAAATTCTAAACGTTACGTAGCTTGTAACGGTACTTAAATTGTAAAATAAAGATTTTATTTAGGTCATGTCTTAAAACACTAACCGCAAGTGCACATCAAACACAGAGAAAACTAAACCAAATGAGAATCTCTTTGTAGTTGGCGTTTGTGTAACTTAACAAGGGTGCACATGCCTTCATCCTATAAGCAGTAAGAGGAATGTAGCGCGCGTGTATACAGCAACAGGAGACTATGGAACGATGAGTCATTAGTTGCAATTCAAGGAACAGGATGGATAAACAATCATAACAGTGTCCCAGCGATAACGGCCATTCGCACATAGCGCCTGCGCACTCTATCCCGACACACATCGTGCAGATTGCGACATGGCAATTCATCAATATGAAACTGTAATTTGAATCAAAAACTTGAATATGTTTGAATTGGACTTTTAATGGAATATTTTCCTATTTACATATTTATCAATAGTCCACATTAATCCAGTGTCGGGAGATGAGCCTCTTCTTTTGAAGACTAGGAAGTTTTGTGTTTTGTGACCACTATCGCCGGTCTTGGCACGTGGATTGCAGTTTGCTTGTGATAGGTAAAAACCACAAACACATTAGGTATAGACAAACACACGTTAGGATGTTTATGAGATGCTCAGACAATTCAAATGCAACAACTATTAATGGAATAACAGCGGTGTTATCATCTGGAATAAGCAACTATTCTGCTTTTAAAGTTTTAAGACATTAAAATGACACTTGCCCTATGAATGGTCCGGGTGATTTAATACGAACTATTTTTTGTCCTTCGTTCAATATTTCTAACTGTAGGTTCTCGAGTATTCATACGGTTTATGGTGAGGTAAAGATAGAAGGGTTTATAAGATCTTTTTGGGCATTGTTACTAGTCGCTTCCGTGAGTTTAACCTTGCAAGTGATCCCTGGGTGTTTACAAACGAGTACTTATTTTGTAGCACTGCTACTTAGATGTTAGCTGTTTATGTCTGGAAATGCGTTTCGTGGGGTATGGGTCTGGGCAGTCGCGCTGAATATGTCATCGTCGATAGCACGAACGTTTCAGTTGCCAACCCCTGCCATATCCTAATACGTACCAATTACAATTACACAATTTAACTATTAACAAATAAGGTTTGAACTTAGAAACAGACTGAGATACCCTACAGTTTTAAGTCCTTCGTCATTTAGATCCATGCCTGTCATCAAAATTATGAGCGTGTCTGAATGCACATTTGTGTTTTTATACACACAAATATGAGGTTTATGTGTATAATACATGCATATTATAGGTAAGTGAAGAAAGCTGAAAAAACCCATGCGAAACCGGGGCGGGTCGCTAGTATACTTATAAATGTAGTTTTATAACTATAATATTTATAATTATTATTTTAAAAATTAACGTCAGATAATATCCTATCTAGAGACTAACCATTAACAAAATTCTATAACTTTAATTTCTGGTAGAAATTCTGACTGCTCACAAGCACATTTTCTGTTTCTGTTGCTAGCCTGTATGACTAAGATACCTATAAGCTTGTCTGTACCTACTCAGTGGCTACGTAGTATCGGGTAATACAACGCTAGCCTTGTTAATTTCAAGGAATTATTAACTGGCCGTCTATTTTCGTGTACTGGTGTAACTTGTCAATTTTTGTGAAAAAAAATAGAGCAGCACGTCGCGGTTTACGAGCCGTTCGCCGGAATCTGGTGACCCCGGTGAATCGTTAAATGCGCCCGCGCAACGCGGCCCCGATACACCTCGTTCGGGATAGCGGCCATTCCCGCGTCGCCGCTCCCCGGCCCCGGCGACCACCGCCGAATGGTGTCGCGGCCTGCACCCGGCTGTGACTCTTCTTGGTGGTCGAAAACCAAACATTATCAGGAATCAATAGGTGTCAGAATCAGAGAAGATCCGTACTACGAGCTATTTAAATCTGAAGAATTTTGCAATATGTAATTTAAAGTTTATAATTTTCATGAATAAAGTTGACTCGACATCTGACACATGACACCTGCTGTCTAAAAGTATCTTTAGTCTAAAACTATCTTTATCAATATAATAGGACCACATCATCACATCATCATCATCACAGCCCATAACAGTCCACTGCAGGACTTCGGGCCTCTCCCACGAAAGGGGAGGTCATTGCCATAATCCCCACGCTTGGCAGGCGGGTTGGAGATCGCAGTGCAGTTGATGTGAATCTACCCAGAAAGATGCTGCTGCCCATCTTTCGGATTTGTCCCTTAGTCGCCTCTTACGACACCCACGGGAAGAGATGGGGTGGTGCTATTCTTTGAGGTGGTGGCACCACACACCACTATAGGACCACGCTTAGTCCGAATCAACTGACAGTGGTAGAAAATACAAAATGTGGATATGGCAATATCTATTGGATAATCTGTCCTTGTTAGTCATTGTCCATTATTATTTAGGCGATCCGCACACTGGAACGCAGCACCGTACAGTTATGCGTGACGTGCGTTAGTGCGTGACATAAAGTTATTTGAGCTGTCATCGGTTCCTATGGAAATTACTCATAGTCGAACACACTGAAATAGCATCCACGCGTGTTCGTGCGGATCCGTCGTTTTTTTTCTTTGACACATTTTACATGGGCTGCGGGTCAGATAAGTTTTTGGCGCTGTACTTTCTACATAAAAAGGCGTCAAATAGGCCGCTGCTTGGCAGTGAGGTCTCCAGGATTGTCAAATAGGTATTCCGTTACTCAGTTCTCTAATTATTTTTCGCCTAAATAATATAATTTTATGAAAAGATTATAATAATTTGGAGAATTCCTAATTTTTTTCTTGTATATAAAACAATATAAAAATTACACATATTTCCAAATTTCGTCAGAATGAATGCTACGCTCCAATGTGCCAATCGCCTCAACAATATTTTTCAAATCAGTCAAATTCTTTGTTGTGACTTTTATGAATGACGTTATATGACGGATAAAAGACATGGCATTAGTTGCCATAGAGATTTTTTTTTTTTAAATCGATTCGGACTTAGCGTGGTCCTACTATAGATATCATTATTATTTACTAGCTTTTGCCCGCGACTTCGTCCGCGTCAAATTTGGTTTTAACGTTCCGCACCTGTTCCCGCGGGAACCACATTGAATTTCAGAATAAATTATAGCCTATGTGGTAATCTGGGCTATAGATAAATTTCCATCCATTCCATCCATTTAGTAGTTTTTGTGTGAAGGAGTAACGAACATCCATCCATCCATTCATTCTTACAAACTTTCGCATTTATATATTAGTAAGATGAAGGATAGTATGATAGGATATAGGTTACTTTTAAGCCGGGGTGCCGAGTGGCACCCCGTGACGGCGTATTCATTATTATTTTTATTATTTACCTATTATATGTGTTTTAGAGAAGACACTAAGATCCAGATGGTCATCATGATCCAGGGTCATGATGATGATTTTTGACTCGAGTCGAACGGTTTTTAATTGCAACAATGTCAAAAATTCTGATCAGGCTGCGATTAATTAGTTAATTTATTTATGTTGCTTTTATTACGTTCACGTTAGCCTTTATAAGTTAAAATATGAGGAATGTTATTTCCATTGCAAACGTTCTAGCTTTTAAAAAGCAAACTTTGAGTTTTAAGAACCAAAGTCAAAATTTCAAAAACGGTCATAATTTTTGGACGACGATGAGGAAGGGGTCGGCTATGTGTGGCCCGGAGAGAGACTAGATCTAATTACGCCATCGAATATCAGCTTTGATTAGTTAACTAACACGTACATTTCAATTAGGTTGCACCGCTGCTCGACAATCTGTGGCATCGTGCTGTCAGCGAACCCGCGCTAAATATAGAAAGGGATATGGCCGCACGTTCAACTGGCTTTTGTTACCGCACTGAAACTATTGACCTATTTAGCTTTACTGGAAGCAAGCAATAACTTTCAGTGCAATGCTCGCGGCCATAAACCGCCTTGTGAGTAACTAAACCGCGGGCTGCATTGCGACCGCGACGTGCGTGCGCGCAGCGCTATTCGCTATTGCCAGGTAGGAGGCCTATTTATTCCTGGTTGTCGTCACTTTGTATTACGGTACAGGAATCTAATTTTACTGTCTAAGGAAGTTAGCTCTATGTAGACGGAAACCATGCACTAATTATATGTAGCAGATCTTCAATCTGAACTCTAGCACAATAATAAAAACAACGTGATGTGTTGACTTGATCATAGATAGGCGTATCAGAAACCTAAGGAAGACGTAGTTGCGGCTATTGTATGGAATGGAGCATTTGCGTCCGAACGTTGTTATTTAGCCCAAACGAGTAGTTAATCGATACGAGTGATATCTGTGAAATGTAAAATTGAGGAACGTGGTATACTTCCTCTTGGGTTCAATGTTCTGTGCTAGCGTGCGTCGTGTGGTGGCGATAAAAGCGTGGCAGATGAATTGCGCCCGAGCATTGACAGGGCGACTCACCCCGGCGCACGCGGCTTCACTACAAATGGTTTATGTAATGTAAGCAATACCCCGCCTCATGATAAAATTAAACTAACATAACATTAACATTACATGAACTATAGACACCTTCACGAGATTATGTTCACACTACACAACATTTGGCGTGACAGCAGATGACCTAATCTTGTTGTTAAGTGAGAGTATCCGAAATCTACTATCCGAAATTATTAACAATCCCGTCAATGGATTTAAGAGTACATCCTATTGATAAATAATTTGATCTCTTACATTCAGTTTAGGTAGGTAGTGCGGTGAGTAATTTTAAGATTAAAAACCGTGGGAGTAATTAAAATTATTTCGGCAATAATTGCAAAAATTGTGTTAAATATCCGACGAGAAGTCGATAGCAGTTTCCTGTCGCATCGATAAGCGTCGGTGTTCGAGTCGCGACCTCGTTACGAGGGCTTCGTCAATGGGAGCTGATTTTGACCTATTTTATCATTATACTGATAGAATGGCCTGTTCCAAATTCGTACATCCACATTAGTCGGGATTGTTTTCCGGTGTCACAGCCGCCGAGTTTGGGATGGTTCTCAGTATTTATTTCATTAATTAGTCTAGAGCCTTCTAAATTTTCAAATTTAATACTCAATAAGTAATAAATTAAAAACTTCAAATATATTGTCGTGTGGTGGTAGTAGATATGCACCAACATTTGACGTACAAGTATCAAATAAGGCGACTAATGTCTTAGAAGCGGACCAGCTAGAGGTAGTATCTACCTCCGTACACCACGAAGAAAATGGACATTTGCGTTTTCTGTTATGTATTGCTTGTCAACACTCTAAATCGATCTCCTACCTGCTTGTTATTGGCTTAAGCGTGGAAATTATGGAAACCCCCTCCAATGCTGTGGAGCAGGGTCAACTCCAGCATTGGACTGTACGGTAATGGACTGTGGATATGATGTGATATGGAATAATGTTATATATTTAAACATTAGGCTACTGTGCTTTTCAACTTAATCAATTGAAATACCTACATAGTAAATACCTAGGCATGATAAAATTTACATAAATCGGTAGTCAATTCTCAATCAATTGTATACTTAGATATTATTTTAATTAAATACCTAAAATCTACTTAAAGAACATCTCATCCTACGTCATTCATCCGTTAATTTATCAAAGGTTATAACCTTTAAAATACAGAATTAGTTTAATTATTACGGACGCGATAAGATACCTCGCAGTTATGTATATTGTAACTCTGCAAAAATTAACTGTTATAGTAACGTTTTAAATCAAATTACGTATCGCGTTGAAACAACCCGGAAATTAATTATCTGGCTCTATATTATTTTCATATGAGTGTACTTAGGTATCTATTGTTAGTAGTTACAATGTATTAATAAAATAAAAGCAAATTACCATAATAAAAAATAACAATCTAGAAACATCGGACTCTGAGAGGTACAGCAGTTCGCTACGATCAAGGTACCACCCCCAAAAATAAAAAACGAACGATACAGTGAAATAGTGATTGTTCCACCGACAAGAGCAAGAAGTGATGACGAAGATACCACCCCCTTCCTCAGCAGTTAATCACTTAAGTGAACGTAAAAAAGGTGACCGTAATGTTTCTTCTATATGAGCCTAATACATTCTAAAAGTTACTAAAAACACTTTACTACAATTTTCAATAACAAATAATTTTACAGGAATTAAGTCAACAGTAACCCAACCTACAGGGAGAAAGACATTTCAACATAAATTGTTAAGATAAATTACTGTAATTTATGAATAAATTTTAGGTAGGTAAATACTTAAATTAATTATTAGGACTATTTCCCATTTTGACTTTGTTGACAAATAGATCATCATCATCATCTTGGCGTTAATGTTCAGGCTGTGCTCTCACGAACGAGGGGCCGGGATCCTCCTTGACCATAATCCAGGATTTAGCAGATCAGATAATTACAGTGGAGCGATTGCTATCCGACCTCCGTGACCCTGTTACCAGGGGAACCTGATCAGATTGGATCATAGTTAC
This sequence comes from Blastobasis lacticolella, assembly GCA_905147135.1. Taxonomy (NCBI): domain Eukaryota; kingdom Metazoa; phylum Arthropoda; class Insecta; order Lepidoptera; family Blastobasidae; genus Blastobasis; species Blastobasis lacticolella. The sequence goes on from LR990043.1 coordinate 12,036,652, forward strand.
ACATTCAGTCGCTTGAATGTGCTGGTTTCATCACGATGTTTTTCTTCAACATGAGACTTAGAATTAAACTAATGTATATAACTTAGAAAAGAGTCATTGGTACATGGCCGTACTATGTATAATAGTAGTTTTATGCAGTGACGAATGAGCAGACACTCCACCTGAGGGAAGCGTTAACTATTGCCCATAACATTTAGGTTGCAGGCAACAAAAATGCAGAAACTAAGGTGAGTTATCACTGTGAGGGCTCAGATGAAATGCCTCATGTCTGTAATTGCGCTACCTTATCCTTCAAACCGGAACATAACAGCCAGCATTGTTGCTTGGCGACAGAAATAGATAAGGCAGTAGTACTCGCTCAGCCGGACTCCTCAGGCTTGACAGAGTCCTACCTCCTGATAAAGTAAATAGTATTGTTGGGTTGCGGTACTTTGTACTTTACAATCGGGAGACTACAATTCGGACATGACCGCTATGCCCTGCCTCTCTTAATTCGTTTATTCCACTATTCCGTATGCTGGCCCGGTGTGACTTCGTTAGCGTGGTGTCCTACACAAAACAATAATAAACCTTCCTCTTGAATAACTATATATTGATGAGAACTGCAAAAATGTGTTGCATAGTTTAAAATATCTAAGCGTACATACAGAGCAAGGACAGAGGAAGTGACTTCCGCTTCCATACATTAATGTTGGAATGAGCACCCCTCTATGGACAGCCAGACGGGCCTTTTTGGACACCGGTTCTATGTTTACCACGGTATAATATAGTAGCTTATAAAATATTTTGCCTAGTAGCAAATTTATTTATAAGTATTCATTAAAACGTTAAATTAGGCCACGAGGCCAAGAAATGATAACCATTGTAGTTGCCTATTGACATGTTCAAAATAAAAACTTCTACGATAACAGATCAAAGGTTACGGTAACATAAGATTATTACAACGTATCTTTTAAGAAGTGTAGCAATAATGTTTTCGATGTGGCCTACTAAAATAGTATGAAATACGACAGATTCGTCTCCGTTCTTTTATAGAGAGTTATCCATCCTCCAGACAGAAAGACATGGTAAAGAGTATGATACATTAAGTGGCCAACATTTCAAACTAGACACGACCTTCAGCAATGAAGATACCGACTAAGAAGAGAATCCACCCTCCAAACGCCCTACTACGAAATGGATGGTCACGATTTAAAGCTGCTTTACACATTTGAAATTAATAACTATTGATAAATGAAATTTAGTAGCACTAGGTAACTTAAGATCTCAATTGTACGTAATCATCCCGGGCAAACCATTTGCGGGTATGGTATGGCACGCAGTGTCGGTATCTACACACGCAATACAACGTGGGTACGACTGCATAAGATAGCAGTTGTGTAGTGTAAAAGGAAAGAGTATGTTTTCTCGTCGCGGGGTAAAACTACTAAGTATTGTATGCTCTACAATTTATAGATTTTTGAAGGAGCTTAAATAGAGCTTGGCTTACCATTCTCGCCAGCCTAGGTATTTTAAAACGTTGCTAATGGCAAATACATAGTCAAAGAAACTATAGGCAATCATAATATTCAATCAATTAAATTTGGAGTGCGTCTTTTATTTATACAAATAATTTAAACAGACGATCACAAATCTGATATGGTTAATGTAATACAGTGTTGAGATTATAATTATCAATCACAATTAGTTCATGGACTTTAGTAAACAATAATTTTGACGTTTAGGTATAATAATTGGACTGAATGATGATAATATAAAAATATTGTTTTATTCATAATATAAAGATAGCCTCAGTATCCGAGTGGTCCGTATCTTATCACTCGTTATACTTCACAAGTCGGCGACTGTGCCTTTTCGATGGTCTTCAACGGGTTGGCGGTTATTAATGGCGCGTGATATCACTTGCGCTTTTGGTGTTATCATTACTAATACCTACTCGTATGTAAGCGCTCCCGGTTAATTATGTTTTGAAAATCGTAACTGTGTTTAGTTTACGTAAATAAATAAATTCTGACCTCAAAATAATAAACTAGCTAGCCACACGCGAATTCTTTCGCGAGGTGTCCTATTTCTACACTTCCACTACCCCTATTAACACTTTTTTGTACAAACCTTGTCCTGACTGAACTTATATTTGGCAAAGGATTTTTATAGCGCGAGTAGCTGCCTAGTAAGGTTTCTCTACTTGCTTCCATGCTACTTTTTTTATTTTAAATCTCCTGTACGTGGGTGACGAGGAAAGTTTTGAGATAGATAACTTTTTAAAAAGATATTGCAATTAAATTATAACTTTGAACTGATTAATTCACTGTTCATTAAAATATCATCGCCGGCCATTCATAAAATTTTACACGTCAGGAAACTTTGTTCACGTTGGGTTCCTCACTGCTGAACAAAAACAAGCTCGCGTGACATGGTGCAAGGAACCGATTGTAAAATTCGAAATCAAATGTATTCCGTCGCAGTACTTATATTATTTTTAAGTTTGAATTTTGTCTTTGTCAATTATTTTGATACCTATATTGAATAAATTGACATATTAAATTTTAATATAATTATTGGAGATAAAAGTTGGGATTATCAAATCGGCAGTCAACGGTTTGAGTGTATCCAGACATAGAACCTCTCAGGAAAGTCAAACGTGGGCGCAGTGTTGCCAAGAAAATGGTGGCAACATTCTTTTCTGCGAACGAACAACTTCCTTGTACACTCAAAAAACTGTTAATGCCCAATGATACTTTGAAGTATGTATACCAACCGTATTTGGTGTGTTGAATCAAAAACGTCCTTAACGGGTCTGAGAAGGTTATATTTAAATCATGACAGTGCACCACCGCACAAAGCGAAACTCACACAATCATTATTGAAGAACACTGAGATTCAAGAATTAACCCGCCCGCCTTAAAGCCCTGATCTTGGTGACTTCTTTCTTTTTCAAAAAGTAAAAGTAGGTCTCCGTGGCTTTGCGTTTGGGTGGCGTGTGAGGACGCACAAGGCTCGGAATGCTTTTACAGAAGCAGTTGAGGACCTCTCTAAAGAAGACTATTGCCAGTGCTTCAAATCTCGGTTTAGACGGATTAATCGCTGTATAGAGACCGGAGAGTATTTTAAAAATATGTAATAAAATATGCATTTCTAGCCTTAATATATTCACCTAACGTATCAAACAACCAATACAAAAAAAATTTAAATCGATTAAGCCGTTTTTTAGTTTTTTTTAGCGAGACTAACGAACAGCAATATATTTTTATTAATTTGTTGCCACCGAGAACACTTTTTACACTAGACTAGAACTGTCTTTTGTTCACATCGCGAGTTTGAGCAGTGTTAGGAAGAGAAAAGTTAGAAAACGGTTAAGTTTGAAAAGGACAAGTTTATAAAAATTACGAAATCGTCCGGAGCAGTGTTTTCGCGTAGCAAACAGAGAACGAAATTCCAGTGCAACAAGTGTTCGCATGTAGGTAAAGTGAACATTTGGCGCTGAATGTCCCCCTTTGAAATGACAAACATACTTAATGAGGCATTAATTTGACAAAACCTATTCCATTGTAGGTATTCGGTAAACATTATTTGCTGAAGTATTTGCTTCAGAGTTATTACGAGTCGTCTCGCTCAGAAAGTCGACGAGGTTCAGCCACCGGAGTAGGCCACGTTTCGAGCTTACGTAATACTTTAACGGCTCCATAGACTACTTATACACAGTGAAGCAGACTATACCTACAGAAATCCGTGGAGTATAATCAGCCCCTAGTGTGTGTCCGCCTTTTGTGGACTTCTGTGATGCGCTAATGGAGGGGAGGGGAGTTCCCCAAGGCTCTGTGCTGACGCCCACGCTGTTCATTCTGCATGTTAATGATATGCTGTAGATCAGCGGCATTCTATGCAGATGACAGCAAGGGTGACGTTTATTATACAGGCCGTGCAAATATCCCTCGCACGGAAGTAGTTGAGAAATCCAGACCTTTCCGTAACAGGTTTCCGAAAGGGGCAGACGAAACCTCGCTCAGTTCAACCCTACGACAGCACTAGTTAACGGCGAAAAATACCCTATTTGATGTAAGTGCCACGGTTCCCTATCTCGAAGAGTATCGTGGTCCCTGGCGAATGAAGCCCAATTTAGGGATCACTTTGAGGGTAAAGCCAAACTGGCTACAAAAAAGTTGAGATGCTTAATAAAGCCAGATAGTGCTTGTCACCGGGGAATCGACTTTTGCTGTTAACAGCACAGGTTCGACCCCATATGGAGTACCTACTGCTCCCACCTATGCCACCACCACCGATGCTGGTGCATCCCAGTACCAACTGACGACCTGAGTGGTTAATTTGGTTAACATCGGTCAGCCACGCAGAGGTCCTGGGTTTGGTTCTCGGCATTCTCTTCTCAGCATTGGAATGATAAAGGCAAATAATAATAGTTGAGCTAAATTGACCTGAATTATATTCTTTTAGTTTTGTCGAATGCTACAACTTATAACTTTCCCGGGATAGTCACAGCCCTCTCTATAGACTGGCAAACTTTTTTTTCCTCTGTGGGTCTAGGTTAGGGTTGCCAACTTTTTTGGATCAAATAGAGTATTTTCGGGTTTAGAAGCCATAAGAATATAGTATGTAGGGAATTAACCAAAAATATATAGTAGGTTTTTTAAATAAAATGTACGTACCTACATTATTTCTTAAATGTATATTTTCTGCTACAAATTCATAGCTGTTTTGTTTTATTTGAGTTGAGTTTAACGTCACATACAAATGTCAAGACTCAAGATCGTTCTGAAATATTCGATTTGCATCAGGAAAATTTTTCTTTTGAGGATCTTATAGACGCGTTCCTTTTTGCGGTAAGTGGTAATGTTGTGCTAATTAAATATAGTAGTTTTGCCTGCTATATTTTAATTTATAATTTATAGTAGTTAGACTCCTAATATAGTAGGATACTATATTATATAGTAGGGTTGGCAACCCTAGTCTAGGTGTTAATTGTATAAGTATGTATTTATAAGTATTTAGTAGTTTTTCAGTTACTAGTAGATTCGCGTCCTAAATAGAGTAGCATCCTACTCCTACACATACCTTCCTTTTTTTTTCCTTGTTTTTGAGCTAACTAGAAACTGATAAAGTGGTGTCCTACACAAAACAATAATAAACCTTCCGCTTAAATCAATATCTATTGTTGCAAACGGAATTAAAATCCGTTGCGTAGTTTAAAAGATCTAAGCGTACATAGGGACAGACCGTGGGAAGCGACTTTGTTTTATAGCTTTGCTTACTTAGGCGTTAGATGGCGCTGTGTGTATTGACGAAGCATATTTATTTATTTATTTAAAAAAATAGACTTTCCACTTGATTCTTCGTAAAACTTACAACCAGTCTGACCTAGGGTGTTGAGACGTCAACACTAACAGTGGGTAACAAAGTTCAAAGTCGCTCAGAATCTCAGGCCAAACTGGCAGTGGGCTTATCATTCTGCCCTAGAACTGACAACCGCTGCGGTAAGTGAGTTCTTGAGTGGAGACTGCGACTTGGTAAGCGTAACGTAGGATGCCCTCCAGCCAGGTGGAGGAGCTACAATTTGTGAAAGGCTGCAGGTGAAAGCTTGACGCGGCAAGCCGAGGACGGAGCATTGGCCCTCTTTGGTCCAGAAGTCCAGAAGTGGATTACCCCTTATCCAACAATACGTGTATTATTACGTTAAAATATTCTAATCTTGAATAACACAGAATCACGTGATACTTTTTTAACAAAAATTTGAAGCATGGTTGCACAAAAATTTAAACCTACCTAACTAGTTAAGTACCCTCCTCGTCTATTTGGACTTCATGGCGTGATTAAAGGATTATTTACTAGGATTCCATGTAACCTAAATGTTGCGGAAAAGCACACCTACAACGACAAGCATAACAACATATGTACTAAGTACCTATAGATACTAAAGCAGAAAAAAAGAAAATTAACCTCAGCTCCTCCTACGCCTCAGACTGGCATTCTATCCACTGCGCTGGTCAATTCGTTGAAACTAGATATTAAAGCAGTAGATTTAGCAGATTTTAAATACGGAAGTTTGTGTGTCAATCTGTGTCTTGCAATATCAATACTGGACCGATTTTGATGAAATTTAGTACGCAGATAACTTAAAGGCCGAGGAGAAGTAGAGAGTTATTTTTCTAGAAACTTCTGTGCTGATGAAGTTGCGAGTAATAACTAGGGTTGGAACGGAACTTCGCCTCCGCCTCCGTTACTGCGGAAGTTCCGTAACAAATCATAGCTCCGCTTTCGTCTCCGCAAATTTTGCGGAGTTGTAGCGGAGGATTTTTACATCATAATATAACGCGCGAGCAGCGACGCTGAGCAGAACTGAAATATAATTTGCTTCTCCTTAATTTTGAATACTAGTAGGTAATGTTTGTATTTTTAAGAAAGTGTACTATGAATGTGTACCTATTTGTAATAAAGATTATTTACTTTCTTTTACATCGTGAAACCATAAATCACACATTTTTCCACGGCCACTTTCTCCTCCGCCTCCATTAACCTCCGCATCCGCCTCCGCCTACGCAAAGAAGGCCTCCGATACTACCCTAATAAAAACTAGTGAGCTGATAGTTGCCATGGACGAAATTAAAAAAGATAACTAAGTAGGTACGTACGTAACATTTGCAGCCCGACCGGAAAACGAATGCGGAACCATTTAGTCGCTGGATGGGCATGATAACCATTGCGTCATTTATTGGCGTTACCGCACTGCCCCCCTTCCTCCCTTTGTAGTGAGTCCCATAATAAAAAAGTTAAAAATTAGTGATCCCCATACTTAATAGAAAAGTGCGTTGGGTTTTTTCAAAGTAGGCAACTTTTTTTTTTATGTCCTAACACTTAACATTCCGGAATAACATGTTGCTCTGGTATCAAAATTTTGTTGCTAACTAGTAGGTCGAATCCTCCATTTTTTATATCTAGATATTCATCGTCCCGTCCCCCGGAATTATGGTCCACTATTTATGTGTTTATTACGCGTAAATATATTTGTAGAGTCATTCATTCGCCACAGTGCTAACTATAATATTTTAGTTCCGAAGAATGTTGTATCCATTAAACCATTGTAGCTAAACCATTGAACCCAAAAACTGAAATTCCTTTCGCACTGAGATTTGAAAGTCTTGAAACGGGGCTAAATATCCTGAATATCCGCACTGAAAGTATGGGAAACTGCATATGTAACATCCCTCATTGGTAAGATATTACTGGTCACTTAGGAACTGATATGGTAGTTAACAATATGGGTACCTCTGGCACTCTTTGGAGGAGGCCTGTTCAGCAGTGGACAGTGTATGGTGATGTAAGCTGATGATGGATAGGTATATACGTGCTCACAATTGACTACCTCCTCTAGATTATCCTACTCAGTCAAAAAACTAGAGTTGGCTGGTAGAGCAACATCCATTTACAAAAATTTCATAGATCTGTGGCCAGCAATCATGATATAATGCGACAACAACATCACAGTTAATATATACGTGCTAACTATGTAATTGTAACTAAAAGCTGACAAAAGTGAACAAATGGCAATTGAAATTAAAAACTCAATTGAACACAAGTAGTTCGACCATTATTGTTTTATGGAGCAAGTCTGTTCTCACACTGCAAAGGCATCTTATATTTCTGTTACATATTTTATTCATGAAAATTACACGAAAGCTCTCTATATACAGCGACTCTATACGCCGTACCAAAACCAGCCGGATGAGTTAGTAGTACCGCGAAACCTTTTTAGGCACATTGTATCGCAAAACATGTTTATCAGTATCGATTATAGTTAGGCGTAGGTAGTTCAGGTTCAGTTTTCATATCATTCTATAAAGTCATGCCTGTTTCAGTGTTATTAGTAAGAAAACATGATATAAATAAGATAACGGTGGCGCGTTGATGTCTTTCCTTAGAGCTTGCAGTGGGGGGAAGGTGATAATTGATGGGAAAATGTATAAACGCAGTGAAAGGGGTGACTTACGGCTGAAACGGTGGTGGTGGTGGCGAGCAACAGCAACAGCGCCGGAGGCACGAGGTGGAGCGCGCTGAGACGCGCACGCGCCGCGGCCGGGCCCGACATGGCTGCGGGGCACTACTGGCGCGCGGCGGCCGCGCCGTCGCCGGGGGAGGGGCCGGGGTGGCCGCGGGCGCCCGAGCGGGCTGCGGCGAGCTCCTAGTGTCCCGGCTCAAACGGCGCGCGCGCACGGGACGCTGCCGTAGCGCGCTTCCAGCCATGGCCGTCCACACACTATGGTAACAAAAGTTTTTTAATTCCCGTCGCAATAGCGCAACAGTTTTTACACTTTACTTTTTACTTTAAAAAGTTTGCGATAGTTCACATTATGTAACCCTTGAATACAGTGAGGGCGATATTTTTGAGTTTCGGCTTGTGTTCGCAGGTTGGTGGCTGCGCTCCTGCCGATCATAGGAGTGAACACGGTAAGTCATATGTAACAATTTTTTTTATTTTAATTCGGAATTTCTATGAAATATACATTAGACGTTATAAAAAGTTCCACGAAATTGGGGAATGCGGGCGCAGCGGCGGGACGTGCCGACCCGCTTGGCCACTTGAACTCCTCCTTTTGCAATTTCTCCAAAACCAAAGTTTGGCAACGGCTCAGTGAGACGCAGCTTTAATGTAAAGCTGACAGAAAAATTGACTAGATATTTTTACCATACCTTAAATTAAATTATTTAGAAAAGCAAAGTGTGTACAATTATTAGTACAGCAAAGTTTGTCTATATATAATTTATACTTACAAAGACTACCTACTTATTCGAATCTTGCAATAAATGATTTAAATGGCGCACAAGTACATAGATGGTCGGGACCGACAAAGTTTATCATCACTCGGATGTAATGCCTCGTCGGTATTGCGCAAAGGTTTAATATTTGTTTCTTTGCGATATTTATATTAGAACTGAAAATGTGAAGTTTCCAATTCCTATTCAATAATATATAGTTATTTAATCCTCGATAGATCAATTTTAAATAAATAAATAGAATTACGATAGAATAATATTAAGTTATAAATATCTCTAACTTTCGGAATGGGTGCCAACATTATGATATTGATTTTCATCCAGGTTTTTAAATATTAAAGTTACGTTTGAAACAATACCTACATATACGTTGAAATTACCTTGTTATAGATATTTAGGTAAAAGTTCCTATAAGCGAGACTTGATAATGTGGAATAGATAATGCGCATGTGGCGGTGCGTCGTCGCTAGGGCGCGCGGTCGCATTGGTCAGTGCGCCCCGCGGCTATACACTTTACTAAGTTCGTACTTTGCTATAGTAGCTATCTGACAGAACAGAAGCTTAAAAGAAATTCAAGATATTCGGAAAAGGTGCTGTTAAGCTTTTTAAAACTGTTATAAAATAAATTGTACCTATACTTTAATTAGATTTAACCAATATCTTATTCATTAACGAAACAATTTAAGTTTCCCTATAAACTTTTATCTTAGCGACCCGCGTCGCTCGGCTTCGCAACTTCGCAACTTAACTACATTTGGATCACTCGTTGTGCTAATCTGAAGATTACCTTGAAATGATCAGCCGTCCTGGTCCAGCCGTTTTGGAGTGTGTAAGTGCAAAACTCGAGAACGATTGGACCAACTCGATAATATTTTTTTTTAATATTCGTGAAGTCCGAAGAAGGTTCCTAAAAAGGGGTAGGTAGGAGTATCTACGCATAGAGTTCTTCATTGTTTTTCTTATCGTGTCAATGATAAATAGAATAAGTATATACATTTTTTCTATTATTATCAGAAGATAGAGTTAATTAAGATGAAGTTACGCGAACGACATCGCGTCGGGCTAGTAGGTACTTAGGTGTATTATTTAGGTTAAGTGCATGCTATACTTACGTATCTATGAAATATGTAAATAAATTAGGTAAGTTTAAAAACTTCAATATATCAATAATTGGGCAGTAACATTATTTGCTGTGGTGTACAATCACTAACGCCTGCCATGCGTGGAGGTCATGGAAAGTAACTTCATAAATTCGGAGGACGTTTAGGTAAAAAAATATTACATATGTAAGAGTATTTTTGGAGATCAGGACCAACAATGGACAACAGGCTGTTGGTAACGGCCATTCCGGGCTCTACATTCGTCTCTGATCTGAACTTTACAATCTTGAAAATCATTTGTAACATGAGAAAAAATTCGCTTCGCTCATGATCAAAGTTTGTAACTATCCCTCTCACTACCCACGTTCCACAAACATTAAAATTTTCGTAAAAGTCTTGTTGTTTCATAGAACTGAGCACTGGGACTGCGTGGATGACATTTAATGGATGTAGTTTACAAACCGCAATATGATACTCAGTACTATATCTACAGTATTGATGTACTGGAAATCTAAAGAAAAATTGAAATTGTATAACGAATTTGCTCACCAACTCATCACTTTGTTGGAAATAAATAAGTGCCTGCAATCGATACTAAGGCTAAAGAAACATATAGATTAAACTGACTTTTAATCAGAAAAAACCGCATCGCGATCGGTCTAGATATATGTTCGGGAGCTATAATGCCACAGACAGACATTCATACACACATAAAAGTTATAACACCCCTCTTTTCTAGTCGGGGGTTAAAAATAATTTCTATGTGCCCCGCATTCAACGGATGAGCTGCCGGCGTGAGCGCGGCGGTGACGGCCAGCCGGCTAGCTGCTCGAACTCGGGCGCCCGCGTTGCCTGGCTCGACTTTTGATTTGTTCATTTGTTGGCCCCGAATCGACTCATAACTGATTATTAAAATACGGAGTTTCATATTCAGTTTATAGTTACTGACCCGCCCGTACAGTTGGAGTGAGGTAGGTAGATCTGAGATAACCTTAAGTATTCTTGAATGTTGCCTACGATATGATTGGAATTTGACCTAAAGCAAATTTCTACTTATATATTACGCTATTCGAAGCTTATTCAGAGTTTCCGAGTTGGTGTAGGATGGTACGATAATTCTAATAATAAGACTTTTTTAATATAAAAAGCACTTGGTATCTAGTCTCTTTATATTATCTTCTTCTTCTATATATTACTGATCTGAAATTGACGTAGGTAGATTTCTGCTAAGGTTTGTTTAATTCCACGAGAAGATAATGGAGCTAAAATGATTAACATTTTCGTGGTCTGTCAAAGCTTCTGCCAGGGTATGCCTACCCACTCTATCTTCTTCGCTTCGCTCGGTCTTCAACACGTGAACGGTGAAGCTAACCGGGTTATCAAATTTTAATGAAAGAATAAGTAACTTTTTATGTTAAGTTTGTCTTAGCACCTACATCTCCCATATATCTCGCAACGATTTCAATAACAAAAGCCCCTGTTCGATCCTCCGATTCAAAAGGGGCATAGCTGTGTCTTATCCAAATAACAAAAGCAATTTTTTTTTATAAAATAAACATATTAAAGGTCCGCCTATATGACCAATAACATTGAGCTATATGTCATTAGAATGGATTTTTCATTTTCTACAACTATTACTGGCAACAATCCTATTGTCAGTTAAAGTAAACTTCATTTTGTACTAAAAAATTCGGTCTATATGACCAATAATATTAAGCGATATGTCATTGGAAAGGATTTTACATTTTCTACAACTGTGGCGACAATCCTCGAATCGCTATGAGAAAAAAGTTATGGGCAATTAAAGTAAACATAATTTTGTACTATTATGACCAACATCTTTTTACGCACAACGATTCCACAATTGTCGCCATAGTAAAAGTTGTAGAAAATGTTAAATCCTTCCCAATAACATATCGCTCAACGTTATTGGTCATATAGGCTGGGGTCCATACATTTCTGCCGGTCCTCGTTAATGCAATTTAAAATTTGCATGGAAAATTATAGCCATTTCCACAAAATCCAACACGCAGCCAAGAAACCGAATGACACTATGAAATGACAGCGAGCGCCGCGCGCGGAGTCAAAAGTATCGCGTCGATTGTTTTCTAGGATCTAACTTACTCTCTTTTACTATCGAGAAAAATGTCCAGAACTTTTTCTATTTCCTATTTTCTAAAAAGTATATTCATGCACACATTTTAAGGGTATGGTCCATGGTCTTCCCGTGACCGGTAGGAAACCCGGAACATACCCTTAAATTGTGTGATAATATAGCGATAGTTTAAAACATTATGATATTTTCATTCCGTTTTTGTTAGGTAGGTAGATTATATATAAGTATAGGATATTATCTCACCCTTAGCAGTATCAATCGAACGTTCTTGGGTAGTGTTGGTAGAGGGACAGGACTTACAAGAGGCGGTACATTTGTCCCGTTCAAAACCGAAAATTGTCCCGTACTGACGGTTCACTTTGAGAAGATGTCTCACTGCAAATGAAATGTCCTGATAGTACTGTCAGTACTGTGTGTTACCCACTGGTATTGCCCGACTATACTTTCTCAAATTTAGGATGATAATGAGGTATTTTCCAGTAGGTATTGATGGTTTCAAAAAGCATCAATAGATGGCGCTCCTACAATTTTGGTAATAATTTTTTATTCTGTATGATGCTGATTCATTCAGCCATGCAGTGAATTTTGGCAATTCACAGCAGGGATGGGGTAGTGTCCAATCGTTGATGAATCTATTCGATTATCGATTATCATTCTCATAGAACTTGGAATCGATAGTTGGTTATGCTGTACGTATTATACAAAATAAACGGTCATTTTCTTTTGAATTAATGATTTATTAATACGACTTTCAAAACCCTTCCACAACGACGATTTCGACACGTGCGTATTGTTATTCGATCAGTCAGCCTATTCTGTAGACTACGCGCGAGTCGAAATCGTTGTTGTGAAAGGTCTTATAGGGTGAAATCCAAACAAGGAATAAGAGTTACAGTTTCGAAAAATTATGTAATATAAAAATATAAATGTTAATTTTAAATGTTCGATTATTTTATTTGAATACCGATTTTCGATTGTCTGTTGTTATTCGATATTCGTGGCACTTCACTAAAGGGGAGAGGCCTGTCTATGAAGTACGACATTATCCGTAGTACAATCATAGAGAAAAATAATTATCTACAGAAGCAGAGAGAACATACCGAATTTCAATTCGAAACAAAATATCATACATCTCTAAAACACACACACTAAAGCAAATGCAGGGACGGAACAAGACAGCCCATCTGCAATGTTATATTTTGCTACGAATTTCCACGTGTAATGAATATAACGACGACCTGAGTGGTTCAGTGGTCATCATGCCGGTCTACCACGCTAGAGGTCCTGGGTTCGATTCCCGGCCGGGCAGAAATTCAAATGATGAATTTTAATTTCTGTTACGGGTCTGGGTGTTCTATGTATAATAAGTATGTATTTAAAAGTATATAAGTAGTTTTATCAGTTAAATAGCACCCATAACACAAGCTTTGCTTACTTTGGGGCTAGATGGCGGTGTGTAAATTTGTCCACGATTTAAAAAAAAAAATTTTTAAACTAAATAAACAAAAACTTGTCCTTAAAATTTTATATTGACATTATAATAAAAGGTAAGGTGTCTAGTGAATCAAGCCCACGCCCTGATACCTACCACCGTCTTTTTGATCTCTCGATCCTACATACCGTGAATCGGCAGTGCTTGTTTTTGCATAAAGGAGGGTTTTGAGGATATTGACCGGTATAAATGTTTATTTGTTGTCTCTTAACTTCTAAACTAAGTAGGTACCTACTTACTTATCCTTAGAAGTATTTTCATTATCCACAGGTTGGCCTATGTGACTTCACAATAAATTGGATATGATGCCCTCTAGAGGACATAGTCATAAAAAAAAATGAAATGGATAGGTCATCATCAGAGCCCGTAACAGTCCACTGCAGGACTTAGGGCCTCTTCCACGAAAGGGGAGGTTATTGCCATAATCTCCACGCTTGGCAGGCGGGTTGGAGATCGCAGTGTTGGAATATAAAAATGGAAAATGCTGCTACCCATTTTCCAGACTACGGAGACTCTTGATCTTTTGCCTCGAAAACATTAGTCGCCTTGTACGACACCCATGAGTGTGAGGGGTTGGTGCTATTCTACTCTACCAGGCACCACACGGTTAAGTACATTAACGGCACACGGATAGGTACATGAATATATTAAACAGGCAGCATATTCATTATTTTCAGTAAAAATTCATATCATGATGATACACCAGGACTTAAGGGACTTGCATCTACTTATTATCTTGTTCTTCAAAATGTTTACAACGCAACACTTCCAATTTGCAACCCAGACATAGCCATGTCTGGTCTTTAGGAAACCTAGGAAAACAAATAAATGTAAATAAACGTAAATACGCGATTAATCCGTTAAGTTGTTTCATAAAATGTCAGAATATTAAAAATGTCATTTAGGTACATTTTTGGTATGAAACCCTAATTTATACATACAAAATTTACATGATTTGATTATTAAAATTTTATACAATTAATACTAAATCCGACCCTGTTAGCATCAAAATATTTTCGATCACCGAAATATTGCTCAATTTGCCAATAATTTTAAATCTATCTTTAATGGCATGTTGTTTTAAGGCATAGACAAAATATTTACTAACGAAATAGAGGAGACACCGCAAGTATTTTCTTTGAGCCACGCTTTGCGGTCCATGGACAACAGTGGCCGCAGTCAGTTCTGAGCATGGACTTACTACCCAAAGGGACTGCGCACTGCTTTGACTAAAACCGGGCAGAGCGAGAGTCGCCATCGATAGTCCTGTGTCCCTTTCTAGTGTTGCCACCATTGTTGATGCAAATTCCGAATTACATTTATTATTTGGCGCGGACACCGACCTCAGGGCCAGGCAGAGCTGGACCGGGTGCAATCTGAAGGTCGTTTTCACCAGGGTCCAGCCCAAGCTTACCCTGCTACTCGGAAACTATTGGCCCTAGAACACTAGTTCCTAGAGTGAAATGATAGCACTCCTCGAGATCATCATTTCAACTCGGTACCCATTGGTTCTAAAACACTAGTTTCTAAAGAGAAATGATAGTACTTGTTGAGATCTACATTTCGAATGACAGCTATCAAACTTTGAACTGAAATAACTCCTAAACTATTGGTGCTATAACACTCGTTCCTAAAGAAAAATTATAGTGTTCGTCGAGATCTACATTTTGCATGACAGCTGTCAAACTTAGAACTGTTGTAACTCGGAAACGATTGGCCCTAGAACACTAGTTCCTAGAGTGAAATGATAATACTCATCGAGATCTACATTTCGGATGACAGTTCTAAGTTTAACAGCTGTCATACGAAATGTAGATCTCGACGAGTACTATAATATCTCTTTAGAAACTAGTGTTCTAGAACCAATGGGTTCCGAGTTATAACACATTTAAGTTTGACAGCTGTCACCCGAAATGTAGATATCGACGAGTACTATCACTTCTCTTTAGAAACTAGTGTTGTAGGATAAATCGTTACCGAACTCTTTTATCTGTTTTGTGGAACAAAAAGTCGTAGGTTAATAATTATGTCGGCTCGACGTTTGTCGGAGAAACGTTCAGTAGATCAAAAGGTATTTTGACAACTACTTTTCGGATTGTACGGATTACCTCATAATAATACCAAATTCACGGTAAATATATTTCTCCAATAATGGCAACACCAAACATGACACTTGTCAATTTAGAATGACGGTGATTATGCCAATAACATTGTGTTTACACTGTTAGAAAGGGACAAAGGACTATCGATGGTGACTCTCGCTCTGCCCGGTTTTAGTCAAAGCAGTGCGCAGTCCCTTTGGGTAGTAAGTCCATGGCTCTGAGACATTGCGCGACGCGAACAAATCTGACAGTGGCTTGGATATTTAAAAAAACGCCATTTTGTGCATTAAAAACAGTACGAACCATTCGAGGGCCAAAAATAAAGAAAATGATAACATTTCATCGGTCATTCTATGACTTAGCAGCCTCCCCTCGCACTCCCGCACGTGAGAGGTTGATACAATATTTTTGTTTGTGATAAAAAATAAATAATAATAAATAAATAATCGTGGACAAATTCACACAGCGCCATCTAGCCCCAAAGTAAGCAAAGCTTGTGTTATGGGTGCTAGATAACTGATAAACTACTTATATAGTTTTTTTTAAATACATACTTACTATACATAGAACACCCAGACCCGTAACAGAAATAAAAATTCATCATTTCAATTTCCGCCCGGCCGGGAATCGAACCCGGAACCTCTTGCGTGGCAGACCGGCATGTTGACCACTGAACCACTCAGGTCGTCGAAGGCTGCTCTATTACGTTAGTAAATATTTTCTCTATGTTTTAAGGCATCATTTCAATTATTGCAAATTCACACTATTAGGATGCATATTTTTTTCACAATTTTAAAATTGATTCCCGATCGCCGCAACCACTAATTAAATTACTTACCGATGAAAAGATTTTCACATTAATGTGCACTATATTACACCGTCTTTTAAATGGTTTGATTTAAATTTTATTAAGAGATTTTAAAATATACTCCGATGTTTTAAAAAAAACGCCAGGACGTTGGTAGCTTGAGCAGCATGTCGAACGTTCGAAAACATTGCGCGCGTCATTTTCTTTGAGCTTATATGAACAGACGAAAAAACGGGATAGCAAGATTCATAATCATTGTTGAGTGAGCGAACAGGGAATATTTGTGATTTGTGTTTAGTCTGGTATGTCTGTGAGTACAATACATTTTACAGAAAAAAAAACACGAAACTTCATAGGCGTGCGCCAAGGACCAATAATTAGTGAGTGGTCAAAATTATCATCCTATATTAGATAAAGCATAGTTGCGAGGTGGAAAGCGAAGAAAGTGGGTTGGACGGAATTAAAGAAGTGTGTGCACACGAAAAAATGAAAGATACACCTAAGCATTAAAAATAGTAGGCTATTTACACTGGCCCGTCTCGCTTTATTTGACGCGGGACTGACGGCTCAAAATAAGATCGAGGCACCTGTTACAAAATCAAAACCATGTCCAACCCACTAGGCAGAGCCAGGATTTGGCTCAGGGAAGGCAAAAGTAAAAATTATAGAAATCTATCAATAAGCGAGCGCCCTGAGGTAAAAAAAAACATCGGGTATTGTAGGTTTTAAAAGCTGGGTGCTTAATGTGTGAGCGAGCAAAGAGAGCTCGAAATTTTTCGTCGTTTTGAGTCTTAAAAGCTAGAATGATAAATGAATGTATGAGCGAGCGCAGTGAGCTTGAAGTATTTGACATTTTGGCTTAGGTGCTGTGATGATAAGTGATGCTGATCGCAATAAAAGTAACTTAAATACCAGAAATACCAGAAATAATAATAATAATCGTGGACAAATTTACACCGCGCCATCTAGCCCCAAACTAAGCAAAGCTTGCACTATGGGTGCTTGCTAGCTGATATACTACTTGTATATTTTTTAAATACATACTTATTATAAATAGAACACCCAGACCCGTAACAGAAATTAAAATTCATTATTTAAATTTCTACCCAGCCGGGAATCGAACCCGGAACCTCTTGCGTGGCTGACTGGCATGTTGACCACTGAACCACTCAGGTCGTCATAATTGAGGTTTACGGATTGTTCAGATAAGCTCGCCTTTTTATTTAAGTTACCTTCTGTTAAACTGTGTTAATTATATTTGTGTACAATATAGAATAAGAATATTGAATGAGCAATCGGAGTGCGCACGAAACTTTAAACATTTTGGTTCTTAAAAGATATCTTTTTTTCTTACCGAACCAAGTGCGTTTGAACTAAACCGATTGAAAAATTCCCACAACACCTGACCAAGACCAAGAACTGACTTTAATTAAACAAAGCTAAGAACTATCTCGATTAAACTGGCTTTCAAATAACGAAAACTGCAATCAAATCTGTATATGCGTTCAGGAGCTACGAAGCCACAGACAGACACACAGATCCACAGATACACACGTCAAACATACACCCCCCTTTTTTCGTCGACGTTAAAAGCTCGCAGTAGGTTCTCATGCGTACATATCGGTGGTCTAACCTGACCTTCCATTGCTGTGTTCGTAGTAAAATTAAGTTGCCTACAGTAAATACTTACATAATCACATTCCTTAATGAAGTAGAGACGGGTACAGTAGCAAGTGTAGGCGTAGCAACTCATTAAAAGTTGCTGTTGTACGAGTAAGCTAATTAGCTCTCTAAATCAAATCCAGTAGGTAGATTTTACTTATTTTATAAAATAGGTACATAGGTACAGTATGTAACAAAATCCCCTGTCCGAAAAGCCGACTCGTACAGAGGTATTGTTAAGCACACTCCACATGTTCATCAATCCGCGGGATCACGAAAATGTAGAGGGAGTATTCACCTATATTCGTGAAGTCCCGAGTATGTTTGGCATATCTCGTCTATTTCATAGACTAAGTAGAGATTATCATTCAATGAGCAGTTTTCCAATAGGTATCTAAAGCATTCCTTACCACTCCCTAGATGGCGCCCCGACGATTTTGGTAATTGAAGATCGCTTGAAATATGTACTTAGCAAAGAGGATATAAGCACATGGTACTTTGTACTGGATAATATTGTATACAATTAATAGTTTTCACAAATTTTTGAAGCTTCAATAAATTATTATAAAAAAATACATGAATTTGACTTAGTCAGTTCGTTTAATGGACGCTAGGATCAAGAACGAACGTAATTCAAATATAAAAGGTTTGTATTAAAATGGAACATAGTGCCTACTTACATAAATACATTTCTTTAAACCTTTAAAAGTTATGTTTAGATTAATAAACTTTTTGTTTTTAAGTTAACATTAGTTGGCTGCACGACATTACAGCTATAAACATACAGATTTAAAAAAAAGTACGAAAATTGTAGGAGCGCCATCTATTGATGCTTTTTGAAACCAACTAACAATACCTACTGGAAAATTGCTCATTATTTGTTGTCGTCTCGCCATGAGCTGAATCACATCACTTTGGTTTTTTCTACTCGAAAATCTACTATAATATTTTATTTTTATTTTTAGCCATTTCTGTCCCACTGCAGGGCAAAGGCCTCCCTTTCGATCTTCCACGACTCACGATCGGATGCTTTCCTCGGCCAATCCTTAGAAAAGGCATCCAACTCGTCCCGCCATCTCTGTTTAGGCCTTCCGCGCTTCCTTGTTACGTTTTGTGGGGT
The DNA here is from genome assembly GCA_905147135.1 of Blastobasis lacticolella. Classification (NCBI taxonomy): domain Eukaryota; kingdom Metazoa; phylum Arthropoda; class Insecta; order Lepidoptera; family Blastobasidae; genus Blastobasis; species Blastobasis lacticolella. The sequence goes on from LR990043.1 coordinate 12,055,833, forward strand.
CCAGTCAGTTGATATTTTTGCCCACAGCTCGTTTGGCATGCGACATACATGTCCAGCCCAGTCCCACTTCAGTTTGGCTGCTTTCAAACCCACATCAGCGATTTGAGTTTTGGAGTGCAGTACACTGTTTTTTATACGGTCTGACAATTTGACTCCCAAGATACTGCGCTCCATGGCTCGCTGGCAAACCCCGAGTGCGGACTTCTGATGATCTGTCAAAGACCAAGTTTGAGCACCGTAGGTGAGGATGGGGAGAATACACATGTCCATCAATTTCCTTTTTAATGATAAAGGAAGATTACCTTTCATGAGGTGTTTCATGGACCAATAGCTTTTCCAGGCGTTTTCGACACGTCGTGTAATTTCTAAATCCTGTCTCGTCTGGAAAGAAACTAATTGGCCCTGATATAGGTACTCATTGACGTATGCAATCTCTTCGCCATCCAGTTCTAACCTACGTTTCTTGCTGTTTGTCATTAATTTGGTCTTTGACATATTCATTTTCAGTCCGACCTCGAGGCTTGCCTTGTCGATCATAGATCCAAGATCCGCGGCTGAAGAGGAAAAGAGAATAATATCATCAGCGAATCTGAGATTGGTTAATCTCTTTTCGCCGAAAACAATGCCCATTCCCTCCCAGCTAGCTGCCAGCCTTCTAAAGATCTCTTCTAAAGTGGCGGTAAAAAGATTGGGAGATAGCGGGTCTCCTTGTTTAACTCCTTTAGATATAACGAAGGGTTGGCCGAAAGTATTGAGTTTTATGGATGCGGTGCTATTTCTGTAAACTTCTTGAAGGAGTTTGATATAGGTATCCTCGATCTCTTGGTTCTCTAGGGCTTGGAATATTGCAGCATGTGTCAGACTGTCAAAAGCTTTGGAGTAGTCTATAAAAGCTAGGTAAAGAGGGAGTTTGAATTCATTATACTTCTCTATAATTTGGTTAAGCGTATGTAAATGGTCGGTAGTAGATAGACCTCTGCGGAATCCTGCCTGTTCTGCTGGTTGGTGTGTGTCTAGTTTGGGAGAAATTCTATTGCTTATAACCTTAATAAAAATTTTGTAAATATGCGAAACAAGACTGATTGGTCTATAATTATCTAAATCGGACTTATCACCCTTCTTGTGGAGAAGAATGATATTTGAATGGCAGAATTTTTCTGGGAATTTTCCGGTTTCTAAAATTGAATTGAATAATTTAGTTAATTCGGGCAATAGAATATCTTCTCCTATTTTTAGGGCTTCTGTAGTTACCCCATCTTCACCAGGACTTCGGTTGTATTTCATATCCGCTAGCGCTCGATGGATTTCATAATCCGTGATAGGCGGAACGCTTGTGGGACACGAGTATACCTCTTTCGCTGGTTGAGAATCTGTATGGCTGTCGCTATATAATGATTTGTAATAATCTGTGCAAATTTGAAGGATTTTTTGCCGATCACCGTGCTTTACGCCCTTGCCATCCTTCAAATTGCCTATCGTCGGTCGTCCAATTTCCGTGCCACGCACTGCTATTCTTAAGGATTGATTTCTTTCTAATGCCGATTTAACCTTGTTTACGTTATAGTTTCGAACGTCTTTGCGGATGTTTCTTTTGACTTGTTTGTCTTTAATTTTATATTCCAGTGTGTTTATCGTTAAAGCCTGTCTTTCAGCTATGAGAATTTTAGTGTTTGTGCTGAGTTTTTCATTATTATTTCTTTTAGGTACTAGTTTTTGGCTTGCAGCTTTGATGCTTTTTGTGATATTATCGAATTGGATTTGAATTTCAGTGGAATCGGTAGGAAGAAGACTAAAGCTATTTTTGAGTTCAAGGAGAAATTGGTCCTTATTATGAATTAGAACGCACTTGTTAAGCCTTCTAATAGAGCTCTTGATAAAATGAAACCTGTTTATCTTTAACTGAAATCTCAACGTAATCCGTAGTGGCCTGTGATCTGAGCTAAATTTGAGACTATTAAGTACTTCTATATTAGTAACCAATTGCTTGTTCGAGGATAGGCTATAGTCGATTTCATTTTTAGTAACTCCATCCGGAGAATACCAAGTCCAGCGGCGCTGAGGTTTTTTGTTGTAGAAACTATTGCCAATACTCAAATTTTGCCCAAAAGCAAATTGTATAAGCCGATTTCCGCGTTCATTTCTCGTCCCGATTGTTCCATATGGCCCAAGAATATAGGAATTATCGGTGGCTTGTCTTTTACCTATTTTTGCATTAAAATCGCCTAAAACTACCGTCCAAGTGCTTCTATGCTCATCGCATGCCGAATTGAGTAGATCATAAAATTCCTCAACTTCTGCATGTGGGCGCGTAGATTTGGATTATGGTAAGGGTTTTTGTGTTATTTATTTCAAATTTAAGTACAGCTATCCTGTCGGAGTATGAAATGAATTCTTTTATATTATCTTTCCATTTTTTATGTATTAAGAACCCAACACCATATTGACGTTTACTCTCGCCTGTGTAATAAAAAATGCTGTTATTTCTTTCAAGAATTTGCTCTCCTTCTCTTCTCACCTCTGCTAATCCTATCACGTCCCAGTTTACATCGATCAGTGCATTTTCCAATTCAATTAGTCTCTCTTCTGAACTTAAAGTGCGAACATTGAATGTTAATACATGAAGTCTCTCGGTGTCCATATGATTAGCCAAAGTCGTTCGACAGTCAAGAAATCCCGCCCGGGGATTGTATACGCCCCCTGCTCCAGAGGAACCTAGCCTACTGTCATCGGCGTCGCTCCCGCCGGAGACGCCGGGCACTTGGGGCCTGTTATTCGTTGTGCCAGTCATGGAAAGTTTAGAAAGGGGGTTAGACAATTAACCCATCACGCTTGTCTAGTGCGGGTTGATGGGTGTGCAGTAGGCCATCTGACTAGGCCTGTGGGCGCCGCCGTTGGTGCGCTAGGCACTCCTCCGCCGCCGCCCTAAACCGACATCCTGCGCTAATGCCGATTATTCTGCCTCGGCCTTGAAAGATTGTTCTTGATCTCCAGTCCGGGGCAGTTATTTAATGCTGTATGGTCGGGGACTGCCAAAGCAGCGAGCAGTGATATCTCACTGCCGATCCATTATCCGCCACCTATGGACCCCGGTAGTAGCTTTCAGCAATTTTTAGGATAAGCCCTACTACTATAATAGGACCACGATAAATCCATATTGACCATAGAGAAAAAATATATATATCTACAGAATCAGAGAGTAGGTACATACCGAGTTTCAGATCGAGACAAAATGTCACGTCACACATCTCTATAACACACACACTAAGGCAAATGCAGGGACGAAACAAGGCATGCCATCTGCAGATAAGTTATTTTTTACTACGAATTTCTATTCCGTAACGAACACAAACAAATCTGACTTGTATGGTGTATATTTATATTGTCATTATAATAAAAGTGCAATGAAGGTGTCGACCTAATCGTTAACACCGTCGTCGTCAGCCTATACACGTCTAAACTACTAAGGTATAGGTCTGTCCTCTCATTGAGAGAGAACGGGCAATAGTTCACCACTCAGGTCCAATGCGAATTGGCAGACTTTACAATTCGAATTAATCTCTAACATGCAAGTTTTTTCACGATCTTTCCTTCACTGAAAAGCCAAATAAATAATTTGAATCCATATATGAATTAGGTAGGTACATAATACAAAAACCATTTTCAAAGGTAAGGTGTTTGGGGATCAAACCCACGCCTTGATACCTACCACCGTCTTTTCGATCTCTCGATCCTACATACCGTGAATACCGTGCCCTCTAGAGAGCATCATGCCTTATGAACAAAAAAATTTATGAAAAGGGTATGTACATAAATATATCAAACAGGCAGCATTTTCATCCCAAGTTGGTTTATTTTCAGTAAAAATTCTGGTAGGTACGGCACCAGGACAGAAGGGACTTGCATATACATACTTATTATTAGAGATGAAACGGATAGTGGTTTGGCCGGATACCGGATATCCGGCCCGCCTCTTAGCCGGATATCCGGATATCCGGCGGCCGAATATTCTGAACTTAGTCTCTGAATAAGTTTGTGCAAGCTGTAAATATCGTGTGGGACTTTAGACGACTCCATATGTTACGTGATTTCAAGTCTTCCTTCAATGAGAATAATTTGAACGTTGAACTGAACAATTCTTCGACCTCGAAAGGATTCGTAGTTTCGAAATACGAGCTTACACATGCCCCGAGCTTATCGGAGGACAAACGATAGAGAAATTTGTATTTTTATCCAGTATAAACCTTGATTGACTTTGGTTTTTTTTATACTAAATAACACTTGTTAAAAACACACAACAGAAATGCGCATTTTTTACGCCGATTTGAGTATTACAATTCTATACAACAAATACTAAATCCGACCCTGTTTACATCGAAATATTTCCATATCTATTTATACACCGAAACATAAGTCAATTTGCCAATAATTTTAAATCTGTATTTAATGGTAAGATTTCAATTATTGCAAATTCACACTATTACTATGCAGAATTAGGCACAATTTCGACCACGATTGTTTACTTACCGGTGGAAGGGTAATCCAGGTGTATTTCCATACTTTGCGATTTCCCATAACTGTGCACTATATTACGCCGTCTTTTTTTTTCGTCAATGGAATGATTTAAATTTGATTAGTAAATTATAAAATTTACACCGATGTTTCAAAATAAACGTCTGGTCGTTATTAGATAGCCGTGAGACGTGGTGAACGTTCAAAACATTGCGCTCTTTACTTTTTGACAGGTGATAAAACGGAATCGCAAGATTCATAATAGAGTAGTCATGTAGAGTAAGCGAACAGGGAAAATTTGTGATTTGTGTCTAGTCTGTTATGTTTGTGGTATTGACTGACAGTAATAAAAATTATAAAATGTCGATATGGCAATTATCTGTCCTTGTCAGTGCTTCTTGTAAACATTCAGTTATTTGGCTTGAACTTGTACTTTTAGTTAGGACTATATTATTGGTCATGCTGAAAATTTATCTCTCTCACTTCCTTTTTAATTGTTTTGCCCATTATTTAATAATATTTTTCATAATTCACAATAATAAACAATCCCATAGAAATCAAATCGATTGTTATGACTTTTATGAATGACGTTTAAAAAACTTGGCATCAGTTGCCATACAGAGGTTTCGAAAAGTGATTCGGTCTTAGCGTGGTCTTATTATATAATTATCTTTAGAAACTAGTATTCTAGGACTAATAGTTCCCGACTTATATCAGTTTTAAGTTTCACACCTTTGAAGAGAGGTAGGGCATAAGGGGGGCGGGTATCCCGTTTGAATGAGGAGTTTTCCAGTAGGTATTGTCAGAAGGTTTCAAAAAGCATCAATGAGCAGTTTTCCAATAGGTATCTAAAGCATTCCTAACCACTCACTAGATGGCGCCCCGATAATTTTGGTAATTGATAATCGCTTGAAATAGGTTCTTAGCAAACAGGATATAAACACTGGGTACGTTGTATTGGATGATATTGTATTTGTCAATAGTTTTTAACCATTTTAGAGGTTGTAATCATAATGGAACATAGTGCCAACTTCTATAAATATTTCTTTTTACATTTCGTTTAACCTTTAGCAGTTATGTTTATATTAATGAACATTTTATTTTTAAGTTTAGTGTTAGTTGGCTGCATTAAATCACTGCTACCATCATACAGATTTAAAAAAGATTACCAAAATTATAGGAGCGCCATCTATTGATGCTTTTTGAAACCAACTATCAATACCTACTGGAAAACTCCTCATTGATTGCGCTCCTACAATTTTGGTAATCTTTTTTTAATCTGCATGATGGTGGCAGTTATTTCATGCAGCCAACTAATAATAAAAAAAAACATCTTAGCGTTAATGTCCCGGTTGTGCTCCCGCGCACGAGGGCCCGGAGTCCGCCGTGATCATGATCTAGGATTTGGCAGGTCAGTTAATTACAGTGGAGCGACTGCCATCTGACCTCCATGACCCTGCTACCAGGGGAACCTGACCAGATTGGATCATGGTTACACATCCAGTCGCCTGAATGTGCGGATTTCATCACGATGTTTTCCCTCACCGTAAGAGCATCGGTTAGTAATCAACTAATGTACATAACTCATAAAACAGTCATTGGTACATGGCCGGAGCGGGATTCGAACCCGGGACCTCTGGCTTACGAGTCGGATACTCTAACCGCTCGGCCATGCTCATGCAGCCAACTAATACTAATCTTAAAAATAGAATGTTTATTAATATAAACATAACTGTCAAAGGTTGAACGAAATGTACAAAGAAATATTTATATAAGTTGTTACATGTTCCATTATTATTACAACCTCTAAAATGGTTTAAAATTATTGACAAATACAACATTATTCAATACAATGTTCCCAGTGTTGATATCTTCTTTGCTAAGAATCTATTTCATGCGATTATCAATTACCAAAAATGTTGGGGCGCCATCTAGTGAGTGGTTAGAAATGCTTTAGATACCTATTGGAAAACTGCTCATTGGAGTCGCCCGACTGGGGAAGTACCTCCACCTTACAGAATACCGCAGCTAAACAATACTCTTTTAAATGGTATTGTATTTCTGTCGGTGAGTAAGGTCTCCAGTACTCCATGGGGTGGGGATTTGGGGAACCGTGGCTTTGACAGTGGAGGGGCATTTGCCTTTTTGCTGTCAGAGCAACGCGTTATAGAGGTGGGCAACGCATTGGCGATACTCCTAGTGTTGCTAATGTCTATAGGCAGTGGTGACCACTTTCCATCAGGTGGCCTTCTCGCCTGTTTGCATACCGTATGACATAAAAAAAAACTGTTATCCGAAATGTGGTCTCGAAGAGTACTATCACTTCTCTTTAGGGACTAGTGTTCTAGGACCATTAATTTCATTACTGTTTTGAGTTTGACAGCTGTCACCCGAAATGCAACTTTTTCTCTTCTTATTTTGCTCTTCAGTTTATACATTTTGCTAGGTGGCACTGTGTGCATGCCGCCATATTGAAAATGGACTTTTCAAATAGGCGGAATATTAGTTGCTTTTTACGCCATGTTCATGATGTGTATGTTTGTGTGCGTGATTTCCATAGAAACCGATGACTGCCCAAAGATATTTATGTCACGCACTAACGCACGTCACGCACCGAACCGTGCGGTGCTGCGTTTAGGCGCGGAGCAAGAGCCTCGACTCTGACTCACAATCACTCCCAACTTTTTAGAACAGAAATATCAAAAATCATTTATTGCTGTTTTGTCATACTATTCATTAATCTTTCAAAACCTAAAATTCCGAGCTCGCTACGCTCGCTCAAGTATTCATTTTGACAATCACCCCAGCTTTTAAGAACCATAATGGTAAAAGTTTCGTGCGCGCTTCGATTACGATCTGTCTTTTATTACGATCACCATCACACATCATCACAGCACCTAAGCTAAAAAGTCAAAATTTTGAGCTAGCTCATTAATTTATTACTCACCCCAGCTTTCAAGACCCAAAATATCAAAAAACATCGAGCCCGCTTCGCTCGCTCATTCATAGGTTTCAGTTTCTTTTACCAATCTCATTGCGGTCGCTCATTAATTTCCCTTAGTTACTTTTGTAAAGATCACCCATTGCTGTTAAATCCCAAAATATCCCAAATTTCGAGATCGCTTCGCTCGCTCATTAATAGGTTTCAGATACTATTCTTATCATTCATCTAGCTCGTTGCGGTTACTCATTAATTGACTTCCTTAAATTACTATTGTGAGGATCACCCATTGTTGTTAGAACCAAAACTGTCTAAAATTGCGAGCTTATTAATTTAATGATCACCTCAAGCTTTTATAACCCAAAATATCACAAAACACAAGCTCACTCCTGTCGCTCATTCATTCAATTCACTCTAGCTTTTAATACCTCAAATATAAAAATGTCGAGCTCGGTCATTCATTGATCACCGCAGCTTTTAAGCCCAAAATGTCAACAATTTCAAGTTCGCTCCGCTCGCTGACACATTCGTTGTTCTCTCACAGGGTTTAAAGCGAAAATAAATTAATTTACACTTGTACTTGTGCCTGATCAAAAATTAGTAAGGAAATTCATTGTGTTAAAATAATGCACCAATTTCACACCTCGTAATTATAATATCTTCAGAAGCTAGACTTAATATTGTATGGTTCTTACTTGTCCTTCAAGACTATAAATTTTTTTTCCAATATTGGTAATGCCTGCTCAATATTGCCTTGTGTGGCGTATCTTATACCTTCCTAAATTGTAAATAAAATTAATTTTCCCTTTCCACACTAAACTGAAACATACTACTGGTACGTTACAAATGTAGTCTTTGGACCTGTCAGTTTATTTAATTACTTATTAAGTATGTGCACAAAACTCAATTGGTTGCAGCAAGACGAGGGCTACATGTGGAACAATGTAGATCGTGACCACTGGCCGCCGGCAGCTGATTGGCATCAGCAAGACAATGAGGAGGACCCCGGCCTCGGCCTACCAGTCGACACGTACGGCCAGCCCCTAGTCGACACGTACGGCCAGCCCCCAGACTCATACGGGCTGTCGGGCCGGCCGTCCACAGACCCATACGGGCTGTCGGGCCGGCCGCCCACAGACACATATGGGCTATCGCGCCGACCGGACCTTGCGCCGCCGCCCCCGCGCCCCTCGGTCAGCGCCCCCACAGCCAGCGGCAACGGGGGTTATGGCAGCGGGGGCTACTACAACAACTTCGCAGTCTACGACCCAGTCACTAGGCGACGCACCACTATCGACGAAGGCCGCAACTGCACAGCGCAGGGCTGCTGCGTGCCCAAATGCTTCGCGGAAAAGGGGAACCGGGTAAACTGAAATGATCATACATCTCAATAAGCTAACAATAATAATAATATACAGTAAACTAAGGTTAGGCTTTTATTTTCAGGGATTTCCTGGTACACCTGGACCTCAAGGAACGAGAGGTTTACCAGGTCACGATGGACCTGAAGGACCACAAGGTCCTAAAGGCCAAAAAGGACAAATCGGTCCTCAAGGCCCTCATGGACCTAGAGGTGACAGAGGAAAACCTGGTGTCCAGGGCTTTATAGGATCAACAGGACCACCTGGGCCACAGGGTGAACCAGGGTTGCCAGGTGTACACGGAAGAGATGGATGTAATGGTACTGATGTGAGTAATTATGTAATTACTTACTTAAAATAATATCTAAGCCTAATCCATTGACACAAAAATTAACGTCTTTTCTGTTTAGGGTGCACCTGGACCATACGGGCCGCCAGGTAGTCCTGGGCCTCGAGGATTTCCAGGAAACAAGGGAGATAAAGGCGATAAAGGAGAGGCGGCTGCTATGGGTCGCTATCCAAAAGGGCAAAAGGGAGAGCCTGGCTCAGATGGCTACACAGGAAGTCCAGGTCCTAATGGCCCACCAGGCCCTCCAGGATTGCAAGGACGAACAGGAAGTGAAGGGCCAATGGTAAATATTTTTTGTTATACTTGCCGCTTAGTGGTGTACCTTCGTACTGAATATGTTATGAAAAAATCCTAATAACGTTACCAACCAACTCCTTCAGTTTTTTTTTAAATAAACTATACATAAATATTAATATTTTGTTGTAGGGTGCCCCAGGCGAGAGAGGAGAAAAAGGTCTTCAAGGGATAAAAGGTCAGGCTTTCAAAGGTAACAAAGGAGATAGAGGTGACAGAGGTGATAGAGGACCATCGTGTCCATCTACAATTTTGCCGGCCACGGGGACACAAGTAACACAAGGCGTACAAGGTGACACAGGAGCCAAAGGAGAAAAGGGCGAACCAGGTCCTTATGGTGAAAAGGGAGATATGGGTGCTGTGGGTGAAGCCGGAATGCCGGGTCTTACAGGGGCTGCAGGTGAAAAAGGCATTAAAGGAGATCCTGGAGCTCGGGTAAGCGAATTTTATTAATCACGTTATAGATATTGGTTATTTATTAAAAACAATATTATTACTACGGATTTCATAAATTAAAATTTTTACATATATACTCCCCTCTAGAAATTATAGGAGCGATTATTAAGTCCTAGTCAATTATTATATTGAATTATGTACTTAAGTCATGGGTTGTATGGTAATTGTAATGTCATTAGTAAAAATTACAAATCAAATTCGATTTCTACACAAACATAAATTTATATTGTAGGGTCGCGACGGAATGTATGGTGCTCCAGGACCGATGGGACAAAAAGGGGATAGAGGAAATGACGGAATCGCAGGTCTATCGGGGAGATCTGGAGGTAAAGGAGAGCCTGGACGAGATGGGACGCCTGGAATGAGAGGTCTTAAAGGAGTACCAGGGCGACCTGGTGGTTATACTGGATCGCAAGGCCCTCCGGGACCAACTGGCCCTCGAGGTTATATGGGACCACAAGGACCTAAAGGCACTGATGGCAAACCTGGTGTAAGCGGACCGATGGGACCAGTTGGACCTCCAGGAGGACAAGGTGAACCTGGAACACCTGGCAGAGAAGGGTTAGAAGGTCGTAAAGGAGAGAAAGGCGAAACTGGTTTAACAGGAGCTGTTGGTGATTTAGGACCACAAGGTTATGATGGGCCAACAGGGCCACCAGGACCTAGAGGATTTAAGGGTGATGACGGAGATTCTATTCCAGTAAGTTATAGAATTTCTTTTGGTATGCGTTGATTTTCTAAATTAAAAAATAGCATTGTAATTTAAATTCTTATTTTAGGGAGAACCCGGTAGACCTGGTGTACCAGGATTATCGGGGAATAAAGGACATAAGGGTGAAAAAGGTTACACCGGTTTGAGAGGAATGCCGGGAAATTCAACTTTAGGCACTCCTGGTCTTCCTGGGGAAATGGGTCCTCGTGGAGAAAGGGGCGATAAGGGCACACCGGGTACACCGGGTATACCAGGAAATCCGGGAGCTAAAGGTGACATTGGAGGCCGCTGCAATGACTGTAGGCCTGGAACCAATGGACCTAAAGGTGATAGAGGTGCTGAGGGTCGACCTGGTGAACGAGGAGATCGTGGACCCACCGGTCCCACTGGATTGAATGGAGAACGAGGCAAGGATGGTGCATATGGTTCAGCAGGAGCCCCTGGTAAAACAGTATGTATCTATAAAATAAAAATACATTAACAAAATTATTGGTTTTTCTATAAAACCGTTTTGTGTGTTTCATGAAGGGTGACCGAGGCAACGATGGACCACCTGGGCCACAGGGAGCACGAGGAGCGGACGCGAGAATTCCTTCAAACTTGGTAAAGGGACCTCCCGGTGCACCTGGGGATCGAGGTGAAAAGGGGCGTCAAGGTCCAAAAGGGGATAGAGGTCTTGATGGGCGAAAAGGGGATCAAGGTCAATTCGGTATGCCTGGATCAAAAGGTGACAAAGGGTTTATAGGTTCCCCTGGAGCTGACGGTTCACAAGGGGCAGATGGACCACCGGGTAAACCTGGCTTAGATGGACAAACAATTAAAGGAGAAAAAGGAAATCCAGGTAGTCTTGGATATCAAGGAGTTAAAGGAGCCACTGGATTACCTGGTGACAAAGGACCTCCAGGACATTGTCCTGCGAATCTGGAACTACTCACAAAAGGCGACAGGGGAGCAACTGGCGAGCCAGGACCAGCAGGAGCACCAGGTAATAATATTAATACTGAACCAACTAATGTTTTAGACGTTTTAACGGTCATTTTTATGTCTGTAAATTACCTACCATGAAATAAGTAAACTGCTTCAGGTTTTTTATGTATTTTATTAATATATAGCTTAAAATAAAGTTAAATATATAAATAAATAAATATTCGCGGACAAATTAACACAGCGCCATCTAGCCCCAAACTAAGCAAAGCTTGTGCTATGGGTGCTAGATAACTGATATACTACTTAAATACTTTTTAAATACATACTTATAATACATAGAACACCCAGACCCGTGACAGAAATTAAAATTCATCATTACAATTTCTGCCCGGCCGGGAATCGAACCCACTCAGGTCGTCAAAAAGTTGCTTGCTGCGTCTGTTTATCTCTCGATCCTCCTGTACGTATTTTCTCTATACTTCTCTTAAACCGCTCAGCGGAAGGTATATACAAGTGACCTCAAATTGGTGATACAAAGAGGTACAGGTATGTGCTTATGATAACAAATAACTTTTACTATGGCAACAACTCAACTTTTTCTTGCTTATAAACCTTCCTCTTGAATTACTTTAACTACTGTTAAAAACCGCATTAAAATCAGTTGCGTAGTTTAAAGGATCTAAGCGTACATATGGATAGATGGTGAGCAGCGACTTAGTTTTACACCATATGCATATTATAATAAAGAAAAGGCGAAAATCCTTTGTATGAACTTCGAGGAATGACAATTTACCGGTGTGTTTGGTTTTGTTTTAGGTCACCCCGGAGATAAGGGAGATCAAGGCGATTCAGGCCGCCCTGGAGATAAAGGCAGTTTTGGACTGCAAGGGAGACCAGGACCTGTAGGCCCACGAGGCTTGCCAGGCCCGAGAGGTGATAAAGGAGAATCTGGAACCATGGGATTCCCGGGTACGCCAGGAGAACCGGGACGAAGGGGTATGCCTGGTGTTCCAGGCATAAGGGGAGCCAAAGGTGAAATAGGACCTTCTATGCCTGGTCCGAGAGGTCCACCTGGTGTACCGGGAATGAAAGGCGACTCAGGAAATCCAGGTAGATCAGGTAGTCCCGGAACTCCCGGACTACCTGGGCCATCAGGTTTACTAGGTGAAAAAGGCGATCAAGGACCACAAGGTCGACCTGGCTATGGTGGACCTCCAGGTCCAAAAGGAGATGCTGGTCCAGTTGGGCCTCCTGGTATCGATGGAAACCCCGGATTACCAGGCCTTAATGGGATGAAGGGACAACAAGGGTTTAGAGGACTTCCAGGCAAACCCGGTGTTATAGGACTACCAGGATTGAAAGGAGACATGGGTTTGCAAGGACCAGATGGGCCAAAAGGTTATCCAGGAGTTAGAGGAGTGCCAGGACCACTGGGTAAACCAGGTATTAACGGCGTGCCAGGTAATAAAGGAGACAAGGGCCCATATGGCTTCCCTGGAGCACCTGGCTTGTCTGGAGCACCTGGTCCCATAGGACCTATAGGTGTGCCTGGTTTGAAGGGAAATCAAGGCTTTAGTGGCCCACCCGGCCTTTTGGGAAGATTAGGTGCACCAGGAGAGAAAGGAGATAGAGGTTTACCTGGAAATCCAGGATATAAAGGTGAACCAGGTTTGGCATCTGAAAAAGGACAAAAGGGAGAGTATGGTAGGCCTGGATTACAAGGTTTGGATGGAGCACCTGGTAGAAATGGTGAACCGGGAGACAAAGGAAATCAAGGCATACCTGGTTTTGGAAGAGCAGGGGCTCCCGGTCTAAAAGGTGATGTTGGAGAACCTGGTATTGACGGCCATCCTGGACAGATGGGTCTCAAAGGAGAACCTGGAGGTCCAGGATATAATGGTATAAAAGGACTACCCGGCCCTCCAGGTACACCTGGAAAACCAGGAATGCCGGGAATGAATGGAACTCCCGGTGAAAAGGGCGATATGGGTTTTCGTGGGTTTGATGGCCTTAAAGGTGACAAAGGTGATCAAGGTTTATCCGGAAAAGACGGATATGAAGGAATGAAAGGAGAACAAGGGCCAGTTGGTCCTCCAGGATTCCCAGGAGATCGTGGTAATGAGGGTCAGAAAGGAGACTTGGGCCCGCCTGGTCCATCTATTGACATTAAAGGAGAAAAGGGAGATGTGGGCCCCGCAGGCATACCAGGAGCTAAAGGTGTTAAGGGAGAGATTGGCTACCCCGGAGCTCAAGGGCCGCAGGGAGAAAAAGGTGACCGTGGCTTTGATGGACAACGCGGAGAGAGAGGTCCTATGGGCCCTACTGGCGAAAAAGGTATATTATCTATCTATAAATTAACAAAACACTTTTCGTTGTAAGAGAACGTCTGAACCAATTTAGCAAAATTATTTTAATTTTTATATTTTCTTTATCTTTTATATCTCTACAGCACATAACATTATAAGTAAACAAAGAGCAAGTTATTACAAACAGGTCAGTTACAGATTCACACTGTGTTTTTTAAAATTTTAAATTAGGTTCTTATGGTTAGATAAATTCGAAAAGTGTATTTTAGGACAGGACAACGTCTGTCGGGTTAGATAGTTATTTTTATTAAACACCGTAATATGTCTTGTATTATTTATTTTTTGTATCATTTATTTTTCAGGTGATAGAGGTCCAGCTGGTCCCACGGGCGCGTCTGGTATGACAATAAAAGGAGAAAAAGGATTGCCATGTTCACCAGGAAAACATGGACGCCCTGGTATTACAGGTGCACCTGGAGACAAAGGTGACCGAGGTCTGACAGGTCTGCCTGGAAAAACTGGTCCATCAGGTATACCGGGGCTACTCGGCCCTATAGGAGTGCCAGGTGATACGGGACTTGAGGGACCCGCTGGTCCTCCCGGTCATGATGGTATCCCAGGGTCAATTGGTAGACCAGGTGTTCCGGGAGCTAAGGGTGACAAAGGTAATCAAGGTATTGCAGGATTCGGCTTGCCAGGAATTAAAGGTGAACCAGGACCTCAAGGTGCGCCTGGCCAACCTGGCATGAAGGGAGATAAAGGAGACCGCGGTAGAGACGGGTTTGATGGACAACCAGGGGCACTGGGTCCGCCGGGAATAAAGGGTGATATAGGATTCCCAGGTAGATTAGGATCTCCCGGTTTCCAAGGGAATAAAGGTGATAAAGGTGAACCAGCGTCCGTTGTATATGGCCCCAAAGGAGAACCCGGTGCACGTGGATATCCTGGTAGTCCTGGACTGGCTGGTAGAGACGGCGAACCGGGACAACCTGGGCTACCAGGAAGCCCAGGACTCAAGGGCGATGAAGGTCCCGCAGGTCCGCCTGGCCCGCCAGGACCACAGGGACCGATTGGTCTTCAAGGTTTGCAAGGAGAACGCGGTCAAAATGGTTATGCGGGAGCCACTGGACCCCCTGGTATTCCTGGAGCACCATGTGCGACAACAGATTATTTGACTGGAATTCTCTTAGTACGACACAGCCAAAGCCAATTAGTGCCGAAGTGTGAACCAGGTCATGTTAAATTATGGGAGGGATATTCTCTGCTCTACGTAGATGGTAACGAAAAATCACACAATCAAGATTTAGGACACGCAGGGTCTTGTATAAGAAAATTCAGTACCATGCCCTTCTTATTCTGCGATATAAATGGTGTTTGTAATTATGCAAGCCGTAATGATAGGAGCTATTGGTTATCAACTAATGAAGATATACCCATGACACCTGTTGAAGGAAACGACATCATCAAACACATTTCACGATGTGTTGTTTGTGAAGTACCCGCTAATGTGATAGCCATACACAATCAGGCTATCGAAGTACCTGACTGTCCAATAGGATGGAGCGACCTGTGGATCGGATACAGTTTTCTAATGGTAAGTTTGGCCGTAATAAATAAATAATTATATCTTAGTTGAAAAGCAAATATGATCTTAACTTCGTCAAAACTACTCGTATACAGATACTTCTATTCTAATATTTACGAAAGTAGCCGTCTAACTACCTATATGTTATGTTTTCACGCATAAACCGCTGAACAGGTTTGGATACCATTTGGCAATAAGATAAGTAGACGAGAAAGGATAAATTACTTTCTATGTCCAAAAATAAATCGGAAATGGAGGATGAAAGTTTGTATTAGGAATTTATAATTTCTCACGCGGACGAAGTGGCATGCAAAACCTATCACGAGTATTAATATAAAATAAATACATAAAATTATAACAACGATAGTAACTGTCATTTATGCTTTCACGTCCAAACCGCTGAACAGATTTGGAGGCAAAGAGATAGATGGCAAGGACATAGGCTACCTAATGATAATCTCTACTGGATATAACTCGGACGAAATCGATCACCATCATCATCATCGACAGCCCATAACAGTCCACACCCAAGACTTCGGCTGAGAAGGCCTACACACAAAAACCACAAACTCTATAAAAGATTTTAATATTAGATGCACTAAATCTTTACAAAGCTTTTAAGTCATTGAACCCTATACATACATATTATACATACGTATATTTGGTCTAAATCTGCAATTTCTATTTTCTTTTCCAAGTATGTACAAAGTTTAGCTAGTCAAATGATAACATTAAATTAACAAAATAAGTATATGCTATTGATCTTATGGCGCCTTTATATCTATTGCATTTATTGCAGCACACTGGAGCGGGCGCACAAGGAGGCGGCCAGGAGCTGACAAGCCCCGGCTCTTGCCTCCCTGATTTCCGAGCAGCGCCATTCATTGAATGCAACGGTGAAGGTGGAACTTGCCACCACTTCGCGAACAAACTCAGTTTCTGGCTTACCATTGTTCAAGATGATGAGCAATTCTCAATGCCACATCGACAAACTCTAAAGGCCAATAGATTTGATCTTGTGTCTAGATGTATTGTTTGCATAAAGAATACCACATAAGTAGTGTAACTGATTATCTTCCATATTAAAGCATCTACACCTTGTTTAAAAGTTCTAATCTTCTGGACTATGTCATAAATGATAATTTTACTTACCTATAAGTACCTACATTCTGTACATATTTAGACGCTTTAAGTAGGTAGTTTATTTTGTGAATACCAAAGTAACATAATATTCAGGTGGATAACCGCAAAGGTTTGCCTAAGATGTGCGACGTTCGAGCTCCCCGCTCTACCTAGAGTACCTAGTGATCATTGAGGAGTGGATAGAAGTACCTAACCCTATGGGTAACTACTTCTAATCCCTCCTAAATAAGGAAATCTAATTTCCAAAATAACAATAGACTCCATTTTGAAGTGACGCAGCGAGAGATTAGAAGCGTAGCAGTTGCTGCCTATTTTATTAATAATTTTTAAACATTTTGATTTTCAATCGACTTATAATATTTTTAAAGAAATCAGTTGTCTTTCCATTGATTTTACATTTACTTACTAAATATTAATGTACCTACACCAAAGTAGTTTGAATCTAAGATTACCTATTTTATTTATATGTTGTTATTTAATTCAGTGATAGGATGTAGCTTGGCTATTCTATTCTATTTCTTTTACAAAACATAAGGATACATAACTATCCCTGTTTTTGTCCTAGTCACGCACGGATAAATTTAAAACGATAGTACCTAACAATATGAAATTGTATCTATTTCAATTATTCGATTTATGATACAACAGAAAGTTAATCTTTTATACTTAATAGATTTATGCATTTAATCCGAATAAATCAAACGATGTAACTGTAAATAACGGCAGTAATTTCATTTTTTACTATAATTTATGTAAGTTTAAACCAAATTATTTAGAAGAGAGAATTATAATATTTATGATAAGGTATTTTTATGCAATTACCTACCTACCCGAAATCATTCATTTGTGAATATTAAAATACCTACAATACAACTACATAATCAGTTATGTTATCCGAAAAAAATCGTAAGCACTGCCATTGTAGATAGTGTTCCATAAGTAGGTAAAGTAACTTTTATTTAAGTTTAAGAGAATAAATAACTTTAAAAAAATTGTGTACATTTACTTGAAGGGCTGGACCTTAGGGATTTACTTAACCTTCCAGCGGTCACGCGCGGTCTCCGACACCACAGCGAACTTATTATTCGCGTGGTGTCCTACTATACCCTACTCTACCCCTGCCCTACTTTATCCCTACCCTACTACGACTACGACTACCCTACCCTTTTCTTCTTTCATTACTGACGTAACAGTGCATTAAGTTTAAATTAATAAATAAATTACTCTGCTATTCTACATAAAAATCGGACCAGCCGTTCTGGAGTTTTTAATGGTGTAACTATTGAGAAAAAAAAATTATATATCGCGTCATAAAGGAAGAGACTTGTCAAATGGCAGTAGAGAGGATTTCGCGCAGTTATAACCCGCGTCACGAAAGAAGAGACTTGTTAAATGGCAGGGGAGGGGATTTCGCGCTGGTAATCGCAAGGGCGAACCACGTAATTTTTTTTTTTTTGCGCCCAACGCAAAGGAAATGGGCACCTTTCGGTATAGCGGTTGGGAGGAAGGAGGTGAACTCTCATGAGTACCAGCCGGCCGGCCGGACTGGTTATGCACGACTTGCCAAAAAAAGAGCCTAGGCGCATACGTGCTAAACACCCCCTTGGAGCACCTGTAGCCATAAGGGCCTTTCAGGTTTCATCGGATGCTACACCCCGTAGGGACGGGGTGCGCTCAACGTCACTCCTTACGGAGCATACGCTGGAGAATTTATAGCGAGACCCCAGAAGGGGGTCCCGCTGCTGTGGGTTGGGATTGGGGGCCTACGGGGGCCGCTGAAACGGCAGGGAGGAGGTTCAGGGCGCTCGACAGTTCGTCGGGGGGGTCCGTGAGGACATGTCTCGGTCTCCGTACCACGTGGCCGGAGACCGGGCGGGGAGAGTAGGCTGCTGCCTCTCGCACGAGCGGATTGGGATGCTCCTCCGCGGCCTTGAAAAAGGTCTCGGAGAACGTTCTAAGAAACTGCTACAGAGTAGGCAGGTCCATGTCATTGCGGACGTACCATGGAGCCACCGTTGCCCTACGGCAGAAGATGTTCTGCACAATTTGCAGTTTCTTTATGACGTGGGAGCTCGCATGAGCGAAGACGGGGGAGGCGTGTGTCAACACCGGTCGAATGCACACCTTGTAGAGGGTTCGCTTGTTCCTGAGGGACATTTTACTGAATCGACCCAACATACAGTTGAGGCGACCCAGGTAGAAACGGGCGGTGCGGCACACTCTTTCGGCGTGGGGCGGGAAAATTAGCCCTTTGTCAAGCGTGACGCCTAGATATTTTACAGCGCGCTGCCAGGGAACTAGTTTCCCTTGCATGCGGAGGCGAGGGGGGTCGCTGTCACCCCGTCTGCGCTTAACATCGAAGCAAACCGCGGAGCTCTTCTCCGGATTCACTTCGATGCGCCACGGTTTGAACCAAGCTTCGAGCTTATTCACCGCCTTTTGGAGCTTTGCCATGGGTGGCCTTCGCCCTTTGGCGTAGATTGCCGTGTCGTCGGCGAAAAGGGACAGTTGCACCCCGTTGTCGGGGACGGGGATATCGTTCGTGTACGATATATAGAGTAGGGGAGAGAGTACAGAGCCTTGCGGGACGCCGGCCTTCAGTTGACGTGGGGAAGACAAAGTACCTTCGTGTCTGAACCGAAAGGTACGGTGTTTTAAATAGGACGCTACTAATCGGACGAGTCGATCGGAGAGACCAAGCTTGTACAGCTTGTAAACAAGGCCTTCGTGCCAGACTTTATCGAAGGCCTTGGCGACGTCGTAGAAGACTACGACCGTCTTTTCTCTCTTTGGGTAGTATCCATTGAGGATGTATTCTACTATACGATGGACTTGTCTGGGGCAATTGTGTTTGGGACGAAAGTCGAATTGATGGAGAATAAGAACATCGTCTTTGAAGAGATGTTCTTTCATTCGAGAGAGCACTACTCTCTCGAATAATTTCCCTAGTGCCTTGAGGAGGCTTATTGGACGGTGGGATGACGCTACATTTAACGGCTTTCCCGGTTTGGGAATGCCTATGACTATGGCTTCTTTCCACGCGGTCGGAAAGTGGCAATGGTCAAAGCAAGCAATAAAAATGATCGTTAACAAAGTAAGCACCTGCTCGGGGAGGTACTTAAGCGCTTGGTTGGAAATTCCATCCGCGCCCGGCGCTTTGTTAGATTTGAGACCCTTGATGAAGGAGTGGATCTCGTCGGGGGAAACTGTGACAGGGTCCGTGGTGGGAGGGAGCGAGGTCTTTTGCCGGACTTCGTGTTCCACCACACGCACGTGACCGGGGTCGCACTCCATGGTGCTAGGGGAGCATTGTGAAGCAATGCTGTCTGCAAAGCATTCGGCTTTCTCGGTGTCCGCAAACACAATTGTGCCGTCTGGGCGAACAAAAGGAGGGATGGAGATCTGTAGGGCTTTCGCCACTTTGTAGTACGCTTGATGGGACGGGGAAATCGTCTGCATGAGGTCTCCCCAGTGGGAGTTCCTCACTTCGTGGAGACGTGCTCTCACTGCCCGCTGAAGTCGGTTCGCAGTGCGTCTGTACTCTGGGGTCGGATAGAGCGCGGCCCTCCGGAGAGCTGCGTTTTTGGCTTTGATCAGGTTTCGGACTTCGAGTGGTAGCCCCTGCCGTTAATTGGCAGGGTCTCCCCCTGCCAATTAATGGCAGGGGCTACCACTTCGTTGTCCTTCAACGCTGACCGAATGTGGGACGTTAACGAGGCAACCGCAGCGTCGATTTTATCCGAACTATCGAAGTAGTCGGATGAAAAAACGAGCGGCGAGTCAGACGCGTCCATGACGGCCGCCATGGACTCTTTAAATCCTTCCCACTTCGTGAAAGTTCGCGGCAGTGGAGGAGAGATAGGGGTGGGGGAGCCTAGTACTAGGGAGACTGGACGGTGGTCGGAGCCTAAGTCGTCGAGGGTGTCGATCGACCGGAGGGTGAGCGATACGCCCTTCACTAGCGCAAAGTCCAGTACATCGGGACGGTGATCCACTGTAGGGGTAGTGGGTAGGGGAGAGGGGGCAAATCACGTCTAGGTCGAGAGACCCAACGATGCCCATTAAGTGGACACCGCTCGTGTTGGTGGAGGTGCACGTCCAGTCGGTATGTTTGGAGTTGAAATCTCCGAACATAATAACAGAGTCGCCTAGAGAGAGAAGTGCTTCGAAGTCGCTTTTGAGTGGCAGGGAGCCGGAGGGGATGTAGACAGAGGCTATGATCAGGGATGGATGTCTTGTCATGCCTAGCTGCACTACCAGAGGCCTCCATACTCGAGAGAGTTGGTGTTGGAAGGGGGGAGCAATGGAGCGATCTCTTGTAGTAAATGGCAGTTCTGCCGCCACGCGCTGTAGCGGTGGCAGTCCTGTCATTCCTGACAAGGGAGAAGCCGGGGATCGAAATACCCTTCTGGATCGAAGGCTTGAGCCAAGTCTCCTGAAGGAGAAGTAGGTCGAGCTCCCTGCTTTTAACGAACGTCCTAAGTTCGGGGATGTTTGTGCGTAGACTGCGCACATTAAACGAAACAAGCGAAACCCCCCTCGGCTTCATGCCGACACTGGCGGGAGTGGGGGGTATGGCGTGAAGCACCTGGGGCATTACTTTAGGGCTTGGAGGAGAGAGTAATGCTCGGTAAGCGTGACTAAACGCTCGAGCTGGGTGGAGGCGGTACGCAGTTTGCGTGCCAGGACGGGGATCTCGTCAATGTTGACGGATGCTAGAATGCGTTACATATCCTCCGCCAAAGAAGAGGATGGTGGCTGATGGCCTTGGGGGGGGGGGGAGGTGGTGGGGGGAGCCTTCGGCCCCGGGGCCTTGGGTGGACCCCAAGCTGCGGCTGGCCTTTGGCTTTGAGGGGGGGGGGGGGTAGTGGGCCACTGTCGCTGAAGGCGGCGCAGAACGGTTCGCACTTTTGCCATAAAATTGGCAGCGATGGCACTGCCCTGGGGAACCGCGTTTATGCGTGGCCTCGACTTTTATTCCGGAGAGCCCACAGACCGTGAAGCCTCCCCGGAATATTGTCCTGGCACCGGTGGTGTTGGAAAGCACCACCAGCGCCATGGAAAATTGTTTGCCGGAACGACTGTACATCGTACAGCCTCGGCGGAGAAATTTTGGGACTTGAGGTCCATAAGAATGGCCTCGTTGGAAAGTTCGTGCGGCACTCCACGGAGTACCGCACGCACCTTACGCTCCTCAGGGAGGGCGTAGGTGTGGTATCCTATCTTGGAGTGAGCTAGGAGCCTAGTAAGGTTCCTGAAATCGTCGATCGACTCAACGTCGATCTTAACGGCTATACCCGTGTTTGTCGCGCGGGGGCAAAGCGCGTTACTGGCTCAGGGCCAGACGGCGCGCTCGTGCGAGCGGCAGCAGCCACGCTCGAGGCGGGGGACGGGAGGCGGGGGACGGGAGGCGCGAGGTAACCGCAACCGGGGCGGGCGCGGCTGCCGAGGACGAGGCCTCGGACCCTAAGCGGGCGGCCCTTTTACGGTGCCGCTTAGACTTTGCGACGAGCTCGAATCCGTCGAGCTCGGCCGCAGAGGATGGGACGGGGGTGACGGAATGAGTTCCCGTCACGGTGGTCGAGGACGAAGAGTCATCCCCGGCCAAAGAAGCCGCCCTCTTGTGAGAGGGCGGCGCTGAGACTTGGGACACGGAGTCCTCGAACTCCATGTCCTCGGAGGGCTCGCGGGGGCCTGAGGCGCACTCCCCACTGACGTCAGACAACTACGTACGACGTAGTCATCCTGGCCCAGATTTGCTCGGAAGAGCAATTTCACCGCCTGAGCGGCGAATTCCTCCACCGAGACCGTCGCCATTGAAAGGCCAGAAGTGGGACGAGATGCGGGACTAAGAAGAACGCGGGGCGTCCTCCCTGCGCGAGGCAGGGGGGAGGGGGGAGGGGGGGGGGGGGGGGGGGTCGATGGAGCGGCTATCCCTATTGGATATGCCGCTATCCGTCACCCTTGTGCAGGCCCAAGTGCAATGGGATCGGGACGTCCGGTTTCGTTAAGACCTGAGGGGCCTTAACAGCGCACCGGGGCAACGCTAGTTGGCTTAGTTGTCACCGTTAAGTATCCACCAACTCAACGCGGCAGAGACGCAGCTTTGGTATTCGTTGGTAACACCAACGAATCGGTAACAAGAAACTACGTCACTGAATGAGCGTAACTAGAATGCGTTACGCTCAGCGGGACGCGGGCTCGCAACGCGAAGTGAAAACGCGCGCGAAACTTGCGAAAGACGTAAATATCAAAGTGAGCGAGCTGGCAACGAGCGACGCGGGGGTGCGCTACGAGGCCAAAACGGATACTCGCTACGTGACCTGCCAAGTCTCTTCTTATTTGACACTAGTTGTAATTGTCTACTGTGCAAGTCGAACCACGTGACTCGCCAAGTCTCTTCTTACATGACACTAGTTATACCATCCACTTTATAAATGTTTCACTTTTAGTAAGTAATTTTAGTGGTGTGTGGTGCCGCCACCTCAAAGAATAGCACCACCCCATCTCTTCCCGTGGGTGTCGTAAGAGGCGACTATGGGAAAAATCCGAAAGATGGGCAGCAGCATCTTTCTGGGTAGATTTACATCAACTGCACTGCGATCTCCAACCCGCCTGCCAAGCGTGGGGATTATGGCAATGACCTCCCCTTTCGTGGGAGAGGCCCGAAGTCCTGCAGTGGATTGTTATGGGCTGTGATGATGAAGTAATTTTAGTAAGTAATCCAGAAATATTTGAATTGGACTATGCACGCTTCAAAGAGAGAGAGAGAGAATTTCAGTTTTGCTACCTACAGACTATAAGGGCGCCGCAGGTTATCCTACGTCATCGAGTACAAGAAAACTTCCACTTTATAATGATAGTAGACGTTAAGGAGACCCACAAAACGTTGGTCTACCCGTGCACGAAACTGGCACAAAAATTATTCTTTAGAAAGAAGAGAAGAAGCGACTTTAATGTGGCTGAACCTCGAAAGCGGAACTGAGAGGCCGACTGGTTTTTTTTATTTATTGAACCCACACAAGAGGATATGTAAGTACAATCGCTATGAAAAGTAGAAACTTGGGTCACTCTTTCCCTTCATCGAGGACATCTTTGGTTTCAAGCGAGTACCTACTATGGCCGATAGGCACTTATAAACGCATTTCTAGACAAATCAGTTGGGGTTTTACCTAAATCAGAAACGGTTACACACTGCACATAGGTAGGTACAACTTTCACGTGCAGTGACTATGATTCGATAGAAACTTGCGCACTTTGCGTCAGATGCAGGTAGAAAGTTGTGATAGGTTGTATGGTGACTTTGAGTGTGCAATCGAGAGCCTGTAGAACATGTCTAACTTTTCTGGCTACAAATATCAAGGTAGGCAAGTATATATTCTCCGTCCAGAATTGAGCAACGCACTAGTACATTCCGGTTGATTTCGGTAAAGAGCAACTGTGGGTTTACCATGAAGTTTTTAAAAACCATCCAAGTTCCATGCAGTTCGAACGCAGGCGTTAAACAGGATTATTTAAAATCATACCATGAAGGCTTTTCGGTGAACTGCTACTGCATGGTTAGAACGCCTCGGTTAACGGTTATTATCTCTGGTCTGCTACATAACAGACCTACAAGGATCTTTTAGCACTTGAATGAGGCGTGGTTGTTAATGCGCTCCGCGCATTGGAACGCAGCACTTTACAGTGCTGTGGAAAACGCAGCCACTCGCGTGGCTGCGGATCCGCATCGCGGTCCGTTTCCATAGACAACTCCAGAGCTGTGTTTCCATAGATAACTCAAGTGTTAATTTGGAAATATATGAAATTTTTTATATTGTTTTTTAAACAATCAAAATTGAAAATTGGCTAAATTGTACAATCATAACATCACAACGTTTCACACAATTGCATTATTTTGACAAAAATCAAATTACATTTTTAGAACACGTATCTGACAATCTTGGAGATTTCACTTCATAGTAGCGGCATAGGGAACAAAAAACGAAGAAGAAAGAACATCAAAGAACAAAAGATCGTAATAAATAAAGTAATAAAGATGCCACGGGCTAACCAGCGTTGAAAATAGGTGAATACCTACCATCAATAGGCTCATACCACAAACTGATCTGACCAGGTGGCCAAACCTGGAACACAAAATATTTTTTGTATCTTTTGAAATTCCTACATGTCAATGCTAGGGTGCCAATGGTAATAACAGCGACGCCGTCATCGGGTCAGATAAGTTCGTACTCTCACTCATAAGCACTTAGCTCTAGTAAGGCTTGTATTATTATAGGTCAGTGATTAAATGTAGGGTAGTAGTCGTAAGAGCAGGTTACTTGGTCCCAATTTTAATTACTCGTTGTTTGTTCGTAATGACCGCCAGCTTCTTTCTGTCTTCGAGTATTAGAGGAGGAGCGATGTTTCATCCTTATGTAGTAGATATACAAGCCATTCGCAACGAACCGCAATGGCCTTTCTAATGCGTACGGCCAAGAAATGAACACTTTGCCTGCTAATGTGTTCCCCGAACAATACAATGGACTCCAAAAAAAACAAAGTGGATTGGACTAGAGATTTATAAAACTATTAGGGGGGCCCTACCACCATCATATAGGTCCGAGCCAACCGCACCTGCATGCAGACCCTGCAGACAGACGAACGACGCTAAGGTGAACCTTATGTGGATCAGATGGAAGTAGGGTTGCGCGTTTGTCGGTCTTCTACAGGTTGCACTTCGGAGAGTATGCGAAGCAGTTGCACGACGTTATTCTGCCGGCCTATTTCCGCCATCGGGAGACGCGAGCCGGGCGAGCGCTTCATCCTCATGTCGTGGATCTTCCAGCTATCCGCACGAGCCGCTTGGGCTCGACTTTATAATGCGTACGGCTAAGGAGTGGAATGCGTTGCCTGCGAGTGTGTTTTCTGATCAATATAATCTCGATGCCTTTTAGGTTAGAGTGAATAGGCTGTTCCTAGACAGGCATGCTCCATCATCGGCCGCATCGTCACTTACCACCAGATGAGGTGGCGGTCTAATGCCTGGCTAGTCAAATAATAATAGAAAAAAAAGGCGCCGCACCAAAACACCACAACATTTTAATCAAGGATTCTAGAAATAGATACACGACATGAAGAAAGATAAAGCGAATATTACCAAAAACAAAGTTTATCTAAAATTATTCAGAATCATAATTGGAAGCGTCGGTGGCCGAGTGGTTAAGGTATCCGACTCGTAATGAGAGGTACCGGTTTCGAATCCCACTGCGGTCATTTGCCCATGACTCTTTACTGAGTTATGTACATTAGTTGAGTGCTAACCGATGCTTTTACGGTAATGAAACCTGAACATTCAGGCGACTGAATGTATGATCCAACCTGGGCAGGTTCCCCTGAATTCCGGAGGTCAAATGGCAGTCGCTCCAGTGTTATTACATGATCTGTTTACATCCTGAATCATGGTTAAGGTGGACCCCGAGACCCGCGAGAGTATAACCGGGACAGAAACGCCAAGACAATTTTTTTAATTCAGAATCATAATTCCATTTAGGAGGGCTAGGTCATTTTCAGAAACGTCATTCAGATTTCATAATAAGGACATCTCAGTTTATTTTTCCGCCATGTTCCTTAATATCCAGGTCTCAAAGTTAGCGGCATTCGAGGGTTCTGTCACAGAATAATACATCCTTCCGGTATTGGTACATAAAACGCTGAACTCATGGTAATACATTCCATGTACCTATACGAGTAATTTTTTTGAGATTCTGGATGTATTTTCGAGCGCTATTCGCGGGCATAAGACGCCCACTCTTACGGCATTTGTGTCTTTGACATGTTTTTATCAAAAGGCAATTGCCATCTGAATTTATTTTTATTTTTTTGAGATTCTCACTTCAGAGTACTGTGTACTATGTATGATAAATGAAAATGAATATGGAACTCGTTCAGGATGCTGCAATGGTGTTAAGCGTTTGGTTTCTTTGGAAACGTCTGAAGAGAAGTCGTATCCAGAGAAGATACTGGGTACATCCATATCTAAGAACAAGACCTATAAATGATGCGACTATTTATATATGCGAAAATACGAGGAAAAATATTTAAATTACACGCGCATTTCGACTGACTCATTCGATTATTTATAAGGAAAAATTAGATTAACCATAACTGGACAAAATACAAAAGAGACAGTCTAAAATTTTCCTGACCACCAGCCGACTTAATGAGAGTTGTAATGGATAAAGCTTATAAAACGTAATGTCCTCGCGTAATTATTTAAATTCTTTAGATAGCCAATTTTTTTATATCAATGTTTAAAATATTACTAATTTGCTATGAAACGAACGCATTCTTAGCATGAAATTATGAACACACCCGAAAAAAATCTATGGATGCACAAACTTATCTGACCCGGTGGCCAAAACTGGAATCAAGAGTCGCCATTTTTAAATGTCTGTCACTGGGTCAAATTAAGTTTGTGGCACTGCATAGACAGACAGGTAAAAAAATCCTAGGTTTGGACATTGACAATGACAGGCATGTCATTGTCTTTGTTATATACTATACTACTTATGACGAATGAAACTCCATACTCCGTTAGGAAGACCTGCCCTGTGGTTGTGATTTCTATGGCGATGACAAGCTGTGAGCGAATCAATTAGCCATAATAATATGTATTATGATGCTGGGGAATTCTAGTTATTATTTTCGTTTCTTTTTGGCCACATCCGTCGGCCTTTCTATATATCAAAAGGTGTGTGTCACGCATTGTACGCATATTTGCCGTTGTGCCCCTTAAAAGGAGTTTTCTTACAGAGCCACAAACTTGTTTGCCACCTAGGTGATATAAATAAAAATGTTTAAGGGGTCCGTACACGTACCCCGAGGTACCGGGTTGGAAACCATGTTTGCTAATGACTCTTTTCTGAGTTATGTATATCAGTCGAAAACTAAGCTATGTTCTACGGTGAGGGAAAACATAATGATGAAGCCAGTAGGCTAATTACGTAACGCTACGATTGAAATTCATACTTTTGCGATGCTGTATTATGGATTTCATGTGTTTAGTTGCTTCAAAGATCTATTGCAATAAGCTAATAAAACTATTAAATCCATCATACGCTATTTCAATAATTGAAATCAGAGAATTGCTTGCAACAGAGATTAATCTGTAATAGCTTAATTCTAACTTATCTGCAGATGTGCTGCCTTGTTTCATCCCTGCATTTGCATTAGTGTGTGTGTGATAGAGATGTGTGGCATTTTGTCTCGTATTTAAACTCCGATTGTACTCTCTGCTTCTGTTTATATTTTTTTCTCTATATATTTTTCTCTTTATAAACGTACATACATACATAACATACATAAAGCTCACGCCTGTGTCCCACAGGTGGGGTAGGCAGAGACCATGGACCGCCACTTTGCTCTGTCCTGACACAATTCCCTAGCCTCGCAACTCTTTTCATACATCTTCTTTTATTCTTACCACTTCGGACCCCAGCTTTTTTGAGAACATTACTGATCTGATCAGTGAATGTTTTTCTGGGTCGTCCTCTAAAGGGCCGGTTTTCCAGATTCGCACTATATACCTCTTTCGTCAATCTTCTTTCATCCATTCGCTCTACATGCCCGAACCATCTCAACATCCCTCTTTCTATTTTTGTCACTACATCATCTTTCATGCCACATCTTTCACGGATCACTATATTTTTTACTCTATTGCTTAATTTCACTCCACATTTCATTCCTCTTCTGCCATACCCAACATTCACTACCGTATGTTAGTGTGGGAAGCAAAACTGCGTTATGCAAAGCAAGGCGTGCTTTTTGCGGCAAACTTTTACTTCCCATCACACGATTAACGGCTCCATTCACTGCGTTACCCTTGTATACTCTTCTTTCAATATCCTTCTCATACTTTCCATCACTTGTAAACATACTTCCCAGATACACGAACTCTTTCACTTGCTCAACACTCTTTCCTTTTATTTCAATCGAAGTGACTGTCATGCCCTCATTTCTTTCAAACACCATTACTTTCGTCTTCTCCACATTTACTTTCATGCCTTTCCTTTCGAATGATTCATTCACAATATCCAACATCCTCTGCAGTTCGCTTTCCGACGATGCAAGTAATACTTGATCATCAGCGTACAAAAGGCATTTAATGTTGGACATTCCCATTCGCAGTCCACAATCACTGTCTCGCAGTTCATCAAGACAACTATCCATAAACAAATTAAAGAGCCATGGTGAAGCCACACATCCCTGTCTGACACTTTTAGAGATGCCAAACCAGTCTGAGCAACTACCATTGATCCTAACACATGCACTAGAACCCTCATATAATGATTGTAGTGCACGTATAAGGCTGCCCTCCAATCCGAATTTGGACAGCACATCCCATAACATACTCCTTTCCACTCTATCGTAAGCCTTCTCCAGATCTACGAAGGCGCAAAACACACTCTGGTGGTTAGCCAGGAACTTCTCAGTTATGCACCTTAAAGAGAAGACTTGATCCATGCAACCCATTCCCTTCCTAAATCCCGCTTGCACATCCCATATTCTCTCATTCGTCTTCGCTATCACTCTTATTTTTGTATATTTTAAGAGCCTATGTGAAGAGAAAATAAACCTTTTATTTATTTATTTATTTATTCTGTCAGAACCTTTGCATACAACTTGCCTACGATGCTAAGTAGGCTGATACCGCAATAATTTTTTGCGTCCTGGTGTGATCCTTTACCTTTATACAGTGGTACAATAACGGCTTTGCACCAGTCTGTAGGTACTAAGCCTTTTGTCCAACACTTATTAAAGAACATACACAACCAGGAAGCTACCAGCCCTTTTCCAGCCCTTAGCATCTCCACACTCACTCTATCATACCCTGCTGCTTTTCCACTTTTCAGACACTTGATAGCATTAATCACTTCTTCCATACTAATTTCTCTCTCACAACTTTCCGTCTCAGGTTCCTGGTTGCGGTCCTGAACCTGAGACGAAGTGTCACTACTTTCAAATAGACTTTCAAAATAATCCTTCCATCTTTGCAACATACTTTCCTCATCTGTCACCAAAATACCATGTTCATCCCTTATGCCATCCATTCCCGAACTTTCAGACAATCCCCGCGACAAACGAACCTGTTTCCATAACAGCTTCTGATTGTCCCGGAAATTGTGTGAAAGTTTCTTCATATACTCTTCTTCCATAAACTTTTGCTTTAGTGCAACTCTTTCTTTCGTAATCTTCTTAACACTTTTATATATTTTTTCAACTTTCCTGACCTCATCATCTGTAACCCTTGCATCCGTTTTCATTCTAGCTTTCACAGCCAATACATCCAGCCATGCCTTTCTCTTTTTACATACTAACTCTCTTATTTCTTTATCCCACCAATTAATCTGGGTCCCATTCTTTCTCACGCTTACCCCACAGACTTCTGCAGCGGTACTCGTAACCACGTTTTTAAATCTCGTCCATCCATCTTCAATATTACGTTCTTCTTCTTCCTCAGCTGATCTTAACCTTTCACCCAACTTTCTCAAATACGTTTCACCTACTTCCATTTCATCCAATCTCTCTACTTTAATTCTTTCAAATTTTGTTGTAGACACTTTGGTACGATGGCGCCATCTCTTAAACAGACCCACAAAACGTGATACCACAAGAAAATGGTCCGTACCGATATTTACGCCCCGAAACACTCTAGTGTCAACAACCAAATTCTTTAATCTTTCATCTACAATCACGAAATCTATCATACTTCTATCATTACCTCTTTGCCATGTATACTTATGAATATCCTTATGATCAAACATAGTATTTAATACAAGGAGATTATTTCCCAGGCATAACTCAATCAAACTAGCACCATTATCATTCACTCTCCTATCACCAAATTTTCCAACCACACTTTCACATCCACTCCTCTTCACACCAACCCATGCATTAAAATCTCCCAATAGAACTATTCTCTCATTCGCATTGGACGCACTCACAACATCATCTAACAGGCTCCAAAACTCCTCTTTCTCAACCTGCGACTTTGACACATCCGGTACATACACGCCTATGACGCGCAAGCGGATTAGTCCTAGTTTGAGTCGCACCCAGAGGAGTCGAGGGCTCACGCATTCATGCTCCACCATACAGTTCATCATTCTTTCAGACATCAAGAGTCCAACTCCCTGGCATGCACGGTGGTTTTCGTCAACCCCTGACCACACCGCGGTTATCGAGCCATGTTGAGCAACTCTTTTCCCTTTCATCTTGGTCTCGTTCACGCACAAAATATCCAACTTCCTTTCATCCATCGTCATACACACTTCGTCTAGTTTATTTTCCATCCCTCAAAGTGTTGCAAAGCGGCACTCCACTGCCCGCTTTCCGCCCTGTGGAACTCGCTGGCGTGACAAGTGGCGAACTGCATCGCCGCCTCCGTGTTTATTTTTACTATTTGAACACATTTGAGTCCCACGAGAAGCAAGGGATAAAATCTGTCCGCCTTGTCAGAGCCCCGTATGACAAAGTAAGGCAATTTAGTACCCAGAGATTGCCAGGTTCTGGGACAGAACGGCATGCTCAGGACCAGACACACCTCTGGCCATGCATCCAGCGGCACGGCAGACCTTGGATTAGTTGGGGATAGATTATGAAAGGAAAGTAGTAGGTGAAGGGGAAGAAGGTGAATGGATACCGCCGTTGTGGAAGGGAAAGGGGCAGAACAACGGCGATAGCTCGAGGGGCCGGGGTCGCGTACCCGTACTTAGTCGTTGGTAGTCTTGGAAACTTACTACCAAGAGATGCTTCCTCTTTATAAACGATTACGTTATAACCGTCGTCGTCAGCCTATATACATCTTACCTACTAGGGAATAGGTCTGTCCTCTCATTAAGACAGAACGGGCAATAGTTTACCACTCAGGCCCAATGCGAATTGGCAGACTTCACAATGGAATTGGAATTAATCTCTAACATGCAAGTTTTTTCACGATATTTTCCTTCACTGAAAAGCCAAATAAAGTATTTGAATCCATATATGAATTTTTAACCATATATTAACCATTTTCAAATGTAAGGTGACTGGGGATCAAACCCACCGATATCTACCGCCTTGATACCTACCACTGTCTTTTCGATGTCTCGATCCAACATACCGTGAATACCGTGCCCTCTAGAGGACATCGTCATAAACAAAAAAAAATGAAAAGGGTATGTACATAAATATATCAAACAGCCAGCATATTCTTTATTTTCAGTAAAAATACTTATTATCTTGTTCTTTTAAATGTTTACAACACCGCACTTCCAATGAGGAAGATGAGTGTGATTTTTTTATAATGTATAAAAATCAAATATAAAATCTTAAAAATAATAGTGAAAATTTTTTTTCGACATATCAAAAACTGAAATTTCTATGAATTTTTAAAGATGGACGGTTTAAAAATCAGCGCGAACTTGACCGCTTAACGCGTGACGTCACAGCACCCCCGGTACGTCCGCTGATATATCATTGCTCGTTTGCGCGCTAACGAACTCATGGAGAATTTTTTAGACCCGATTGATATTTTTGTAATTATGGAGAAACAAATACCATACAGATATTGTGTAGTAGGTACCTTTATGTTCTAATACAACGGTTTAACATTAAAACAAAAAAAAATCATGTCCCCAACGACAAAAAGCTGAGAAATAAGTGGTGTAAACTGATGAGAAGGAAGGAAGCGTTATCTACAAACGACATTGTTGCGAAGATCATTTTATTGATTTACCTACCTTATGGTATACTAAATACCTATCTATATATTTTTGCATTTCTAAATGTCTAGTTTATAGAATATACTAAAAACTAATTACGTATTTTAGTGATAATCTATTTTAAGCAGTGGACTTTTGTCAACAAAACATGAGGCACGCAGACGGGTTACGTAAAAAGTCCATTGAATAGAAACTTTAACGACAATACGACGAACAAGGAATTTATAAAAAACTCCCTACCTACATTTCCCTTTACCCTTGTTGATGACAATGTTTTATGGTTGATCATAGTGTTGTTACTTGTTTGAGATATTATAGACAAAATGATTTTTACGAATAATATACATATTATAATTAGACAATATTATAGTTGAGTACGTCACATATATATTCTATTTTTTTTTGTGCACGTGGTACATGGTGTACATTGTTTTTGTGTACATTTAAATCTGGGCAAGTCTGAAACTATAACACAAACAAATATCTGTTCTTTTTTTGGAACTTTGTCATCTAAAATACTGACAAGAAAAACTGCATAGATAGATTAAAAAAAACTTGTGCTGAGTTCGGTAATCGGGAACCGGTTGTATTAAAGAAAGTTAAATAGAAATAATGTAAATTTTATTTTTCATTACTACTGGGTGAGTACATCATTCATCATCACAGCCCACAACATTCCACTGCAGGACTTAGGGCCTCTCCCACGAAAGGGGAGGCTTTGCAGGCGGGTTAGAGATCGCAGTGTTAAAAATATATTAATGGAAAACGCTGCTGCCCATTTTCCAGTCTACGGAGACTCTAGATCTTTTGCCTCGAAAACATTAGTCGCCTTGTACGAAACTCATAAGTGTAACGGGTTGGTGCTATTCTACTCTACCGGACACCAGGCGGCCGCTGCTGGACACCACGCGGTCGTACTGAGTACATATTTTTTTGAAATCTATGAATATTTACGATATTTCTTGTCACTAAAATCAACATCGACATGGTTTCTAAGAATATATCTTTGTATGTCTTATAGTTTCAGACGTGCTCATGCTGACCGATCTAAAGGGACCACCCTGTATTTTGGCAAACTACGTGTATGCTTCAGCCCATTCAGAATTAGCTACATCACATATCAGAGTTTTTACTTTATATTGAATAAGACACGGAAAATCTTATAAAATGAAAATTGTGTAGTGGAACTTTAAAACTGAAACAAGGCGCAGTACCAACAAAATTTGAATGCCAAGAATTCAAAGAACGGCTCCGGTCCCCCGCCTTGGGTATGACAAAAGACAAATAATAGACGTTGGTTAGAATTCGGAACTATTTACTAGTCTTAAAAGACTTATTTAAAGTAACAAACCTATCTGAATAAAGAAAGTACCTAAGTTTACAGAGCGCGTGTCACTCACATACTGTCGCTGAGCTTAGCTTCATCACCCCGGTCGCCCGCGCCCGCCGTTCGTACAACTGGCACGGGCTGTGACGTCATAGCCACTACTCGACGGGTATAATACGTTTTCGCGCGTTCCCATATTGATTTGCTTATAAAACGCTCAATTTACGCGATATCGACATAATTTTTTCACAGTTAGTTTTATAATCGCTTAAAGTTTGTGTTAGGGCTAAAAAAAGTAAATAAATTTTCATATACATCTTCCTCAATGTCTCGTCTTCAGGAAACCTAGAAGAATAAATAAATGAAAATAAACGTAAATTCGCGATTAATGCGTTAAAGTTTTTTTTAATGTCTGAACATTTAATATAACATTTGGGTACATTTTTGGTACGGAACCCTAATAAATATAAAATTGTGGACCGCTATGTACAATATTTGAGTACTAAAATTCCATACAACAAATATTAAATCCGATCCTGTTTACATCGAAATATGACACTGAAATATAACTCAATTTGCCAATAATTTTAAATCTGTCTTTAATGGCATGTTGTTTTATATAAAGATTTCAATTATTGAAAATTCACACTATTCTATTTTTACTATTCATATTATTATCACAATTTCTAAAATTAGGAGCTTCCAGTAGGTATTGTCAGTTGGTTTCAAAAAGCTACAAAGGATAGGGTCTATCGGTTCATACAAGGTGTTCACTAAGATCCAGCCGGTACAAAGTGAATGAAAAACGGAAGTATGTAAAATACGGAACTCGAATCAGTTGAAAAAAGAAATCTAAGTCTAGCCAATTCTTCACAATTATTTTTTGAAAACTTAATATTTTTAGCAAAACTGCAACACTCACGCGACACTCATGCAACACTGGAACAAGCCGTAGAGTAAACGATGAAAGAAGAAACTCCTTTTACGCCCGGAGTAAGAAGTCTTTTTCGTCATAGTGAAGAGAAATCAATGAGGAAAGAAAAAACTTATTTCAAGAGGAGAGGGCATTATGTTCAATAATGCGTGTAATGCTCGAGAGCATTGAGCAAACACTGGTAATGCGGCGTGCCACGTGACATACCTTTTGATGTTACATAAAATAGCTGACGGATGTGCCCAAAATCACTAGAACTAGATTTCCTTAGAATCATGGTATGTACAACACCTCGGTCGACCTTGCTTCGCCAACGGTATTAAGGGGCACACATAACTAGTTTCCAACTCGTTACGGTGCTAACGTTTGACTACCCTCAAATACGAAATGGTCACCCATCCAGCTCGATTACTAGCATTGCTTAACCTTGGTTTTTACTACATAATAAAAAACTTATCTGGCACAATGACCAAAACTAGAATTAAGTCTTGTCATTTTAAAATGTCATACCAATGCCAACAACAGCGACGCTGTCACATGGTCTAACAAGTTTATGGCTCTGTAAGTAAACTCCTTTTAAGGGGCTCAATGGAAAAAATGCTTACAATGCGTGACACACACCTTTTGATACATAAAATGGCCGACGGATGTGGCCAAAAAGAAACTAAAATAATAATTACAATTCCCCAGCATCATAATACATATTATTATGGCTAATTAACTCGCTCACAGCCTATCATCGCCATAAATAAATAAATAAATAATCGTGGACAAATTCACACAGCGCCATCTAGCCCCAAAGTAAGCAAAGCTTGTGTTATGGGTGCTAGATAACTGATAAACTACTTATATACTTTTTTGTAAATACATACTTAATATATATGTCGTCGCGTGAACGAAAGGGTTGTATCAGAATCATTGTCATCAGGGTGGTGCTATCAGTATTAGATCGTATTCGTCCAGATAAATTAAAGAAAAGGTTCACATTTACTCCACTGTATTGTTTCCAATTCATTTTTGCACATCACTTATAATTTCACTTGAAATCAGAGCAGTATCACAATATAGGCAGTTGAGGTAATTAACTTTCTTATTTCAAAGGTGATTTTAAAATTACTTTATTTTCAAACGTAAATAACACTTTCTATAAACGAAATGTGGAGACAGTTATAAGACGCGTCACTCCTCGGCGGCGGTCGCGCCAAGAATGGCCGCCACTCCGCCCGAGTCGTGCCGTCGAGACTCTGTCAGCACGCCCCACCAGAGGGCGCACTCCCACTTCCGTTTTCTTCGTCATGAGTCCGTACTATTGACCACATGAGTCCGTACTAATGACCGCATCCGTCACGGCCGTCCTGCTATACACACGTCCTCGTGTGTTATCTGAAACATGAAAACCATAGCATAGTACCATATTCGCTCGGTCACTTCTGACCCCAACACATCACCCAAGTAAGTCTTATGAATCACGTGATTGTATCTATCACGACTGCATTAACCCACCAATACTTAAGTAACTGCTATTTGTGTACACATAAAACATACGTACATTATCATTTATCATACTAAACTTCCGTAGATTGAGAGAGACTTTACAGACACAACATCATCTCGTACACAATTTATTCTTTATAAATTGCCGACATAAATTCAGCTACGGTTTATTAGAGAGGCATGACAGGACACCAGACTATGAACCGTATCACAATTACTACCAATGAAACCAGTGTTTTCCCCTCGCTGCAATCACAAAGCTCGCGTATTGTCCCCGACCTCCATTACTGTAGGCACTTAGATTCACTACAAATATGTGACATGCCTACGTACAATTATCAGTACTCAGCAAAAGACCCAATGTTACTTCGAGTGTGATCGAAAAACTCCTTCATTAAATGCCATATGATTTTTGGTCATCCGTCAGCGCCATCCTAATTTAAAAAATAAGAGTAATGTTACCATACAGGAAAAATGACAAAGACGAACACTCTGGTCAGTGCCACTCTAATCGTCAAACTACGAGTCTAATAATTATTTATCCTGTATCACGTCTGCCATGGCACGATACAGGTAAAATGTCACATAAGGGTAAATGGCACAGAGGCGAAATGCCACACAGGAAAATACCACACCGGCGAAATGCCATACAGGCGGAATGCCTCACAGGCTAAATGCCACACAGACTAAATGTCACACAGACTTTATGTCACACAGGCGAAATGCCAAACAGGCAGAATGCCACACAGGCGGGATGCCACACAGGCGAGATGCCACACAGGCGGGATGCCACACAGGCGAGATGCCACACAGGCGAGATGCCACACAGGCGGGATGCCACAGAGGCGGGAGCCACACAGGCGGGAGCCACACAGGCGGGAGCCACACAGGCGGGAGCCACACAGGCGGGAGCCACACAGGCGGGAGTCACACAGGCGGGAGCCACACAGGCGGGACAAATAAATAGAAGTTCATAAACATTGCCAACATATCAGCTCAGTGTTGTTCATTCGTCACATTTTTTAAACCAGTAGGTACTTTTAGACTCTAGTAATACCTCCATATTATATCAGCTCAGTGTTGTTCATTCGTCACATTTTTTAAACCAGTAGGTACTTTTAGACTCTAGTAATATATCCATCTATAATATAGGGGCACCACTCTAGTAGCCGTGCTTATATAACCTGTGCGTAGGTATCTACTGTTAGACTATACAGTATACTTTTCAATATGAAATTGCTAAAATCATGAAGTAGTAACTTTGACACGCTTTACTTCACTAATAGCTGTCTATAGACTCTCAGCTACGGTCTACGAGTTACACAGCAAGTAATCGTCACAAACCCGAACAATTGTTCACGGTGATACAAAAACAACATTATCTCAATATCAAAACTAAATCAGGAGTTTAATAATAAGAAGCTCTCCCGTCTATCTGATACGCCAGTCATGGGTTACAGCAGTCCATCTGTTACAACACCAAAACTAAACAAGTAATAATCATGGTCAACGATTTTAACTGTTCGAACTAGTATACTCTATCTAGACTTAACGTAACGTTTAAGCTCCCATTTTGAAACGATTTAACAATGTTTGTAATAATGAAGGTGTCCCATATCCAGCCGCCTTCTAAAAAAAATACAACATTCAATTTGCCATCTACAGCCACAACATCGAGACTTTCGGGGCTCTTAGCCCAATGAGTCACACACATGACTCCCAGGCCACTCCAAGTCAGCCAAATAAATCAGGATGTTTGACTTCAACAACAGTTCAGGTACTACTAAACTTGTACTGGCAGAAGGATATAAAATCTCACCATTGCTTACACTACCTCATCTTGCTGGTCCAACAACAGAACTCGAAAAAGCTACTTAATATCGGTAATCAAGGAAACTTCAGTACTCGAAGCCAAAGTTAATTTATAAAACCGACTCCTCAACAATCACCAAAATATCTGGACCCTCAACATTCCCTCACAAAGCCCGAAACAACCCCCTTCCACAAAAGCCACGCTCCCACAGCCTCCATCAGGCCGGCAAGCAAGCATAAAACTCTCCCACAGGCTCCATCAGCCCACCATCATTGATAAAACACGACCACCTCCCTCCGATGATGCAACAAATCTCGAGAAAACAAAACCATCACATAAATCCTATAAAAACTTCGACTCGATAGTCGTCACATACTGAGTCAGCTTCCCAGATAGATCCGTCCAACAAAGTCCCTATCCAGGTCAAACCAAGTCACATCAACATAGTACAAATGGTCGGTCGAACCAAGTCACAGGCCCATCCCTAGCTACTCAAAACATAATTCGAAACCATCTACCGTCAATTAGTTCACCCACTCGTACCCACTTATTTTTCGATTAACAACCTGATACCAACACAAAATCAAATTACTAACCAAACCACCCTTTTTTTAAATTTTCTGAAATGTATATGGGTGATCCCACCGTTGCCGCAGACATCCTCCACATCATTGAAAAACCACGGCCACCACAACAAACATTATACTGAAACATGGAAAATTTCGTTCGAATGTCTCCGGCCAAATGTAAACAAACACGCCATCAATTCTGCTCTTTTTTTTCGATACATGTTGGCATGCTGTCCCGCTCGCATAGAAATCGCGGAGACCTGTACCGGATCATTATTGAAATCTTGCACATTCAAAGCCCATCCCATCTCCAAGACACAACATCCCAAAGTACACCAGCCAACCGTTCCACAAACCCACCGTTACGGCATCCCTGCCACACCGCTCCATCTACTGTATTATCAAATATTTACTCAATCAGCAATCTGCAACGACTCATGGCGATGGGAAAAGTCGAAGGCAAGAGACCCAGAGGCCGAAGTCCGAAGAGATGGGTGGACCAAACATCACAACGATACATTCGTCAACGTCGCACTACATCAGGCGACTGACCGAAACCGATGAGACATGCAGTTAACAAACTCCGATGATTACACGATCCTCAGCAGCGAGGCAACGATCAAGAAGAAGAAGCCAATCAGCAGCAGCACCACCATAACGAGGCTTACGTACTCAATTTATAAAAATAAAAGGACTATGCTTTTAAGCATTTCTCATTCCCGCTTTCCGACAACCGACGTGACGTTGGTAATACGCAAAATCACAGCGCACCATGCCTCAAGATGGCAAAGCAATCTCAGATTAAATGTTACTATTTTACTTTAAACACTGTGCATTGTAACATTGGGAGGGACTTAACATAAATTACTATTTTTGTGGAGTGATTTTTTTTCTTAGTAGCATTCTATCAGACAGCCCACATTAATAGACATAGGTACTCGCAAAAGCTAACATTTATTAAACTTGGCAGTAGTTTTTGACATCTATACCAACAATTTGTAACACTGTAGGTAACTGACGTTGTTTTTGTTTTGTTTACATTCTTTCTATTTATAGTTTCACTAAAGATACAAATAAACCTGCCCTTCTCTCTACTAAGGGCATCAATAGTGTTTCTGTCAGAATACTTTTATGAATTATCGAACTATAACTCCTAAAATCCGCTAGGGAGCCTCTTTTCAGGACAGGTTTTTACCAAATAATAATTATGTAAAGGACTCACCAGATAGAGAGGAACTGTTAATATCACATCATTTCTCAGTCATGTACGCAACACTCGCAGATTGTCTACCATCGTCCCATGTTGAAACAATCACGTTGAGGCTACCAGTCCAGCGTTGCATTGCAATGTTGTTCTCCAAGGTGAAGCGAACCGTTGTACACCATTGTTATGCAATAGAAGAAAATAATTGTATTAGTAAAACTTAAAAAAAAAAAAAATAATACACACCGTTTTTAATCGTTTGATTGAATTTTCATCTGCAGAAATCTAAGCAATTAATTTAATTGTGGTGTCAAACCACATTGCTAAATGAATCTAAGCATTTACTTTAAAGTCATTGAATAAAATTTAGCTGGCTAATTTAGAACTACGCAAATGATTGAACTAACACTTTTTTTTTTTTAAAGAGGAACATATTTTACATGAGTAATCTAAATTAAATTTTGCAAAGAAACCATACCAAAGTGCCATCCATAGTAATTTTCACTCGATTTTTAATAATGGTGTCAATATCCCAGTGGTGCTCTCGAAGGCCCGGGGTCTGCCTTGACCATGGCCCATTTGGTACAGATGATTTGTTGTTTACTTTATAAATCCCCAATCACTCTGACGAAGTCTTTGTCTTATATCTCGGGGTGTTTGGACTCTTGGCTGCGCTTTGAACGTGTTTAATCATCTTATATTTTAATGTAGGCAACTCAACTGGATCGAGTAATCACTTTCCTTTTATTATTACGCTTCCACGAAGCGTATCTGCATTTTCTTTGTCGCTTTTCATCATACCATCTCTTGGGCGTTACGTTCGTCATCACCGCTTCTGATGTCGTCGCGTGAAGGAAAGGGTTGTATCAGAATCATTGTCATCAGGGTGGTGCTATCAGTATTAGATCGTATTCGTCCAGATAAATTAAAGAAAAGGTTCACATTTACTCCACTGTATTGTTTCCAATTCATTTTTGCACATCACTTATAATTTCACTTGAAATCAGAGCAGTATCACAATATAGGCAGTTGAGGTAATTAACTTTCTTATTTCAAAGGTGATTTTAAAATTACTTTATTTTCAAACGTAAATAACACTTTCTATAAACGAAATGTGGAGACAGTTTCAAGACGCGTCACTCCTCGGCGGCGGTCGCGCCAAGAATGGCCGCCACTCCGCCCGAGTCGTGCCGTCGAGACTCTGTCAGCACGCCCCACCAGAGGGCGCACTCCCACTTCCGTTTTCTTCGTCATGAGTCCGTACTAATGACCGCATCCGTCATATATATATATATATATATATATATATATATATATATATATATATATATATATATATACAGGGTGTTTCATAATACATGTATAAAGCCGAAAGGGTGTTAAAGTAGAGCTTTCAAAGAGTGCACTGGCGACTTCATTTTATCATTAATAAAAAATATTAATTTTTAAAGATAAATAACCATATCGACTACGTTGAAGCGCAGCTCTATTGAAAATGAAAATGAAAATGAAAAAGTATTTATTGAATTAGGATTACGTTAATTAATCTCTTTTCAAAAGTCAAAAATCTAACGGAAAACAAAGGGAAGTTAAGCGAGCTCATCCAGGTAGGGGGCGACGCATGCAGACCGATCAGCGCGTACGAGTGCTTACTCCGGCGAGACACCGGGCACCGATACGCGCCACGCACATAACCGCCTAGGCGAATCATGTGCGGCGCGCGCCCGGCCCCAGCCAGCCCGCCGGCGCTCACACCCGCACGCACCAGCCGGCCTACCCGCGTCGACCCCTGAGCTCGGAACAAATAAGTAAAAAGAATGTCGTCTGTCTGTCAGTATGCCGCTTCAGTTAGGAAAATGACCATCTGTGGGAAAAAGAAACGGCAAGAAACCCACAGGTACATTTAAATATGATTACATTGCATTGATACATTTGTCAATTTAATTTGAGTGAGCCTGTCTTGATTGGAATATGATGTGAACCTCTACAAATCGGTCAAGATAACTAAAAATAAAAATAAATTCAAAAACAAAAAATGGCACAGCAAAAGCAGGCCAGTCCACCAAGGCAGCACCCGTTCACGAGCATGACGCAGGGCCCAGCCATCGTCCAATTCAACCATATTTGAGGGAAGAGAACGACCCGACCCCCATGCCACCACCAGGCAGACTTTTAAGTGAGCATGCGCTGCCAATGCCGTACACATTAAAAAAATATTTGTTATTCAATGACTATTACACATCAAATCATCCTCACCCAATTAACAAAATTGTAAATTTATAAATAACTTCCTATTTCGAAGAGCTAGTAGTACACCATACATTTTTGTCATTGATATATTCATCAATTTTATAATAGGCTTTTTTCATTAAAGTTGTTTTCACCTTATCTTTAAATTGTAATTCAGGCAAATTAATAATACATTCAGGAATATGATTATAAAATCTTATACAGTTACCCATGAAAGATGAATTTACTTTACTTAGTCTGAACAACGGTGTTACCAGTTTATTTTTGTTTCTTAAATTGACATTATGAATATCAGTATTTTTAGCAAACTGGGTAATATGCTTTCTAACATACATAATATTATCAAATATATATTGACTTGAGAAAGTCAATACATCAATTTCCTTAAACAATTCTTTGAGCGAATCACGTCGACGTAATCCATATATTGCTCTTACAGCTCGCTTTTGTAGTTTAAAAATGATGTCACTATCAGCACACTTGCCCCATAGTATGATGCCGTATGACATAATACTATGAAAATAACTATAATAAACTAATCTAGCTGTATTCACATCCGTTAGCCTCCTTATTCGCCACACGGCAAATGCAGCCGAACTTAACCTACTAGCCAATGATTCAATATGTGGGCCCCATTGAATTTTTGAATCTATATTAACGCCTAAGAAAGTAGTTTTCTCTACCAACTCAAGTTGCGTTTTATCTAATATAACATTACATTGATTACTTTGTACATTAGGGAGGCAAAAATGAACGCATTTAGTTTTTTTAGAGTTTAAGACTAAGTTATTAATCGTAAACCAATGAAGCACATTCTGAAGAACACAGTTTACTTCGTCTATATTATTATCTTTCCTATTAATTTTAAATATCAGTGAAGTGTCGTCAGCAAACAAGACTATACCAGCAATATTCTGCACCATGTATGGAAGGTCATTTATATATACAAGAAAGAGAAACGGCCCCAATATAGATCCTTGTGGCACTCCAATGCTCACTTTCCCACCCGCAGATAACTCGCCATTTACATTTACTTTTTGAACTCTACCTTCTAAGTATGATTTCATCATTTCAAGACTATCATGCGTAAAACCGTAATGTTTTAATTTTAGTAATAGTGTTGAATGATTTACACAATCAAATGCTTTAGACAAATCGCAAAAAACACCTACTGCATTATGATGTTCTTCCCAAGCGCCAAAAATTTGTTGAATGAGGCTAATACCAGCTTCGGTAGTATTGCGGCCTTTTGTGAAGCCATATTGTTGTTGATGAAATAATTTATTACTGTTAAAGTGCACAATCATTTGACTTAACATGATTTTTTCAAAGATTTTACTGAAAACGGGCAGGATGGATACCGGTCTAAAATTATTCAAACTATTTTTACAACCTGATTTGAATAATGGCACCACTTTACTGATTTTCATGAGGTCGGGGAAAACACCTACTTCGACGCAAGCATTAAAAATGTAAGCTAAATACGGTGCTAAAATATCAACAACAGTACTTATAACTCTAACTGACATTCCCCAAATATCTTCCGTATTTTTCAACTTAATGCTTTTAAAAGCTTTAATAATAGTTTTAGCGTCTACTTCGGAATAACAAAAGCCATTTTCACAGGCACCTATATTTTCTTTTAACAAGTTTTCTGCACTAATTGGGCACGAGTTTAGCAGCGAGGTAGTTTTAATCGGTATTTCGGTAAAAAATGTTTGGAACAGCTCTGCCACTTCTTTATTTGCGGTACTAGTTCCGGTTTCTGTTTTGATTTCATAATGTGTATCACGAGGCTTTGTTTTCCCTGCCTCCTTATTTAAGTATTTCAAGTTGATGATCATATAAAAAACAGGTTAACAACCTCGTGCGACCCCTATCGAAACAAAGCAACCTCCTCAAGCCTACTACCAGGAGCCTAATGCTGCGTACACACCGGGCGATGTGTGACGCGCACCCGTTTCGGCCAACGATTGTCCCGTTGGCGTGTGCCGGCCGGCAATCCGCAGTGCAGCGTGGCGGTAACATCAAACGGATAGAAGTAATCATCCAATCGCAGTTTGGGCGGATACCGAAGGCCAACAAACAAACGTGCAAATACGAGCCCGAATCGGTTCCCAAAACTCCCAAAGATCGTTTGCTTGACCACGAAATGCAAGTATTAGACCTTAGAAGTCCAAATAATTCGGCCGACAGCCCTTCGTTGGCGTACGTTGAGTGTGTACACACCATAAGGACGAGTAATAACCTCGTGCCATTCATATCAAAACAAACCAACCTCCTACATCTTACTACCAGGCGTCGAACTAAATGTTACCTACTTATCTACATGAATAGGCTCTACCAAATTAACTAGGAACTTGCCTACACTAATTATTTTCAATAGGTAGGTATGCTTAAATAGTCGGAGCGTCGGTGGCCTAAGGTTGCGGTATCCGACTCGTACACGAGAGGTACCGGGTTCGAATCCCACTGCCGCCATGTACCAATAGCTCTTTTTTAAGTTATGCACATTAGCTGAATACTAACCGATGCTTTTACGGTAAGGGAAATTATCGTGATGAAACTTACACATTCAGATCAGACGACTGAATGTGTAAGTAACCATGATTAAATCTGGTCAGGTTCCCTTGGTAGCAGGGTTAAGAGCCAGGAATGTCAGATGGCAGTCGCTCCACTGCAATTAATTACCTAATCTGCCAAATCCTAGATCATGGACCATAGTCAAAGCGGACCACAGGCACGGAAAATAATTTTGTGGAGAGAAAAGAATTTGTTACAGTGGAGCGACTACCATCTGACCTCCATGACCCTGCTACCAGGGGAACCTGACTAGATTGGATCATGGTTACAATTTCAGTTGCCAGAATTTGCAGATTTCATCATGATGTTTCCCTCACCATAGGAGCATCGGTTAATTTCAATTAATGTACATAGCTCAGAAAATAG
The DNA here is from genome assembly GCA_905147135.1 of Blastobasis lacticolella. Classification (NCBI taxonomy): domain Eukaryota; kingdom Metazoa; phylum Arthropoda; class Insecta; order Lepidoptera; family Blastobasidae; genus Blastobasis; species Blastobasis lacticolella. Next base: position 12,100,699 of record LR990043.1, read on the forward strand.
TCATTGGTACATTGCCACAGCGGGATTCGAACCCGGCACCTCTCTCGCTTACGAGTCGGATACTCAACCGCCCAGCCACCAACGTTCTTGAAAAACATACTTAAGATAGCTACATAACTAAAACAGAATTCGTTCAATTGATAAATCGTTCTACACAGATAAGTAGGTACTATGTCCTACTAAAATGGTTCACTCATCTAGGGACCTACGTAGCGTAGGGAACCACTTATGAGACTAGTTTTGTTGAAACAGATTACAGACAGGTTTTACTAAATACCTACATGTTTTCATGAACAGATAAAAGCGTTGTCTTTTCTACCTATTTCCCGTCGGAAAAGAACCTCCTAACGTTACGATTAGGTTCTAGCTAGGTAGCATATCTTAAAGTCTAGCTAGAACCTAGACCTTTAAAGCATGTAGGTACGTACCTTTTTAAAGTTATTTTATGAAAACAAACAACGTCAGGTGCCATACTTTCTTGCTTTCTTGTGGCTCGGATGACTGATAGGTATTAACTATCAAGTAAGCTTGCACTCGTATCGTAGCGTAGCTAGGTAGGTACACTCCATACGCACAGATACACAACACTACGCAGGCTCTGGTTGCTATGCAATACATAAGTAGGTAGGTACCATGGTGTTTGGCCTACTGCTAGCTTGCATTCATGCACAGAATAATGATTATCACAATACTTAAACGTTGAACGCTGAACATAGACAAGACTACGTTAATACTGGTACCTGAAGCTATCAATCATTCGTTCACATCGTTAACACTCTTATCACAGTTATCTTCACAATAGGTACTTAGGTATCCTACAACTACAACGCAACAATCATTTCGGTCACGCGAAAAGCTAAAAACTGAATGAGAATCGTGGGTCAAACAACAAAATAAAGAACGGCCCGCCAAAGTATTCTATTTTTAGATTTTTTCGTTTTCAGTTTCTATTTTGATGTCAAAGGCGCCGCCACAGCTCCGGCGCCGGCCTTGACCTTGATGGCACGTGAAAAAGGATTCCTACTCAGGGATCCGTGTTTTAGGGGTCTTACTTATTTCGCCTTTTATGTTCTCTCGTTTCATGTTCTCCTGGTAGTTGCACCATAATGTTAATTTTTTTTTATTTGATAAATTGAATCCAACTGTGGGCTTAATAATAATCCTTATGATGACGGTGATGGCCTACATTTGCTTATCACTATTTTATCGGGTAGTTTGGTACAATGACAGTAACCTAGACAGTAATTTCTAAAATTGTGTTTGGGTCCGTGCTCCACCTAGGTGACCTAGGTTCTCCAATTGGGTGAAGCATGGGATATTTACAGGTATAGCTCCATCAACCATCAAGTCTTTTGGGCTACCTCGGGAGTTCCGCAGGGGTCTAATTTAGGACCCTTATTGTTCTTGATATTTATCAATGATTTAGCATGTCAAATTCACCACTCCAAATTTTTATTTTTTGCAGATGATTTAAAAATATTTAGGACTATTAATTGCTATTCTGATTCTATTTTACTGCAGAGAGACATAACAAATGTTAATAATTGGTGTAAAAAAACCACCTACCGCTAAATATAAGTAAATGTAAACATATTAAATTCACGAAAAAGAAAAAACCATTAAACACAAATAATAGAGAATTGGAGGAGGTCAACAGCATTAGGGACTTGGGGGTGATCTTGGACAGTAAACTGTCTTTTAATCTTCATTTGGATGAGATTGTAAAGAAGGCCTACAGAATGATGGGATTTGTTTGGCGAAATTGTAAACAATTTAAATCATTATCCGCTCTGAAGATTGCCTACTGCTCCTTGGTCCGCAGTAATCTTGAATACGGTTCTTGTGTGTGGAACCCCCAGTATAAATGCAACTCAGAGAGACTGGAGAAGGTACAAAGACGATTTTTATTCTACTTGACGTTACATCAAAGAAAACTACACTCGTTGACTTCCTACTCAAACCGACTAACCTTCTTCAAGATGACAACATTGGAGGAGCGCCGATGGGTTGCTGACGAAGTCTTTGTTTTTAAAATCATTAACAACCTTATAGATTCACCTTACTTGTTGGCGCAGTTAAATTTAAATGTTCCTAAAATTAATTGCCGTATAGTTAACACCAACACGTTCGCCAAGAAATACTATAGAACGAACTTAGGCCGTCACAGTATAATTTCCCGTATTTGTCATCAGCATAATGAACTTTGCAAGGTGGAGGAGGTGGATTTATTTAGTGGTGGAAATGTTAATAGATTTAAGGCCCTTTTATACAGACACATTTTTAGTAAATATAGTACCTAAGTAATCTTTGCATGGTATCTTAAAATGTTATAAAACATGTACTTACAACTAATGTTAAAATAAATGTTATTGTTCTGCGGAACCAGCAATAATGTAACTATTTTTTGTAAATGATGTGTTTACCTGTAATTGGATAGGCACTAACAAAAAGAATGTAATACCATAGATTTAAATGTTAGATATAGTGTACATCTGTTGGTAAACCAATAAAATAAAATAAAATAAAATAAACTAAGAATAATTTAGTTAATTTTAGTTGATGAGAAATGTTCGTGAAAACGATAGGTACGATTACCTACGCGACACTGAAACATGACTGACAGACATGACATGAGAAAGCAAACTCGTAAAAAGACAAAGATGTTACATTAATTAGAGTTTGCTACATTAATATGCTACAGTAATTTGAATAAGACTACTTTGCTATTAGTTAGGTGGTGGTGCACTTTCGTAAAAACTATGAGTGAACCTTTTGAATTAAAATCATAATTGATTACAATATTTTTTTGTACAGAACCCTCAAACCAAAAAATACAAAACGGATAATTTAGACCTCCTTAATATTGCGCCTAGTACGTGGGGTGTCCATAAAATAAGCCAGTGCAAATACAGGCATGACGCATTTCATCTTAGTCCTCACAGTGACAACGCATCTGCTGTACTGCATTTTTGTTGCCTGCAACCTAAATGCTTAAATCGTAGATATAATGGGCGACGGTTACCGCTTGCCTTCAGGTGGACTATCACTGCGTAGCATAAAACAAGTAATTGTACTGCCACTAGGCCACTAGGTACATATTTGTTTCTTAAGCGTTGTTGACACTAAAAACTAAGTAGTAACAGACGTTCACCGTGTGGTGACCTAGCCGTGTGGTGACCGGTAGAGTAGAATAGCACCAACCCCTTACACTCGTGGGTGTCGTACAAGGCGACTAACGTTTATAGGCAAAATATCTAGTCTCCATAAACTGGAAAATGGGCAGCAGCGTTTTTCATTGTTATGTTTGCAACACTGCGATCTCCAACCCGCCTGCCAAGCGTGGAGATTATGGCAATAACCTCCCCTTTTGCGGGAGAGGCCCAAAGTCCTGTAGTGGACTGTTATGGGCTGTGATGATGAACAGACGTTCCCCTTTTTCTGGAGCCAACCAACCGTTAGTTGCAGTTGATACTAATCCTTACGCAGGATAAAATAGTCGCATTTGAGTGCGGAATACGTGGTCGGACGTCCGACCAAGGACGGCATTCCCGCGCATCCGTATTAACCCAAAAGCTGCTTTATTTTGTACTTTGTAAGGATTAGTATCGACTGCAACTGATGATTGAACGGCTCAAGGCAAATCGTAGCGTCTGTTACTAGTAAATTGACGAAATGGTAAAACCGGGTCTCCTGACCGTATCTAGTACGTAAATAGTGTTGCTAGGTATTTTTTCAGCTTTTCAAATTAAATATTCACCTTCTTGGATTCATACATGAGTAGAATTTAATCATTACTATTAGATATGTACTGAAATGACGTCTTTCCTTATTTCGGAGCTGGCGGAAAAGTTCAACGAGAAATGCATAAACTTGTGCCAAGGCTCACCACATGCATTCAACAGGATGTAGACTGAGTGAAAAAATAGACAATAAAGTATAACAACAATATCGTGTAGTTTTGCTGCACTTTCCAAAAATATTAAAATCTAGTGAATGTACTTTATGGACACCCTGTGATATCAGTATCCCGTGCATAGTCCACCTGCTTCAGTCATGACTGCCTAGTACAATAGAAGATATGGCGCAGACGCGAAATCAAGCTGTAACTTTTTTGCCTATTAATGTTTATTGTGTTTTCGCAATTAGTTTGAAGACTATGTACCTAGGTGCAACATTGTGTTGAAGGGAAAAAAAACAAATAAATTAAAGTAGAAACAAACATCGAAATGTCTTGTTTTTGTGCCGGACTGCTCACGAGCTGCTTGTAATACACGGTGTTTTATAATACATGTATAAAGCCGTGAACTGGATGGAGTGCTAAACGTATTAAAACGATAGGTACAATTCTTTTTTTCGTGCGTGGAATAGTTACCGAGAAAATGACTATCGAACTTTTTCTTTTTCAATGTCGATAATCACATTTTGAAAACGAAAGACCGCATCTCTAGAAATCAGTTGTCACTCAAGTTCATAATCAGGTCAATCGACTGAATAATACAATTTTACCAGTTACAGATAGGATATAGGTTTTGTCCCTTTAAGTCTTTTCTACCTACCGTTTCATATGAGTTTTAAAATTCAATCTAAAGATCACTATGATCAATACCTCAAGTGGCTGGTTAATAAAATTATTATTACAAGCAGCTCGTGAGCAATCCGGCACAAAAACAAGACATTTCGATGTTTGTTGCTACTTTAATTTATTTGTTTTTTTTTGCCTTCAACACAATGTTGCACCTAGGTACATAGTCTTCAAACTAATTGCGGAAACACAATAAACCTTAATAGGCAAAAAAGTTACAGCTTGATTTCGCGTCTGCGCCATATCTTCTATTTTACTAGACAGTCATGACTGAAGCAGGTGGACTATGCACGGGATACTGATATCACAGGGTGTCCATAAAGTACATTCACTAGATTTTAATATTTTTGGAAAGTGCAGCAAAACTACACGATATTGTTGTTATACTTTATTGTCTATTTTTTCACTCAGTCTACATCCTGTTGAATGCATGTGGTGAGCCTTGGCACAAGTTTATGCATTTCTCGTTGAACTTTTCCGCCAGCTCCGAAATAAGGAAAGACGTCATTTCAGTACATATCTAATAGTAATGATTAAATTCTACTCATGTATGAATCCAAGAAGGTGAATATTTAATTTGAAAAGCTGAAAAAATACCTAGCAACACTATTTACGTACTAGGTACGGTCAGGAGACCCGGTTTTACCATTTCGTCAATTTACTAGTAACAGACGCTACGATTTGCCTTGAGCCGACCAATCATCAGTTGCAGTCGATACTAATCCTTACAAAGTACAAAATAAAGCAGCTTTTGGGTTAATACGGATGCGCGGGAATGCCGTTCTTGGTCGGACGTCCGACCACGTATTCCGCACTCAAATGCGACTATTTTATCCTGTGTAAGGATTAGTATCAACTGCAACTAACGGTTGGTTGGCTCCAGAAAAAGGAGAACGTATGTTACGAGTTTTTAGTGTCAACAACGCTTGCTTAAGAAACAAATATGTACCTAGTGGCCTAGTGGCAGTACAATTACTTGTTTTATGCTACGCAGTGATAGTCCACCTGAAGGCAAGCGGTAACCGTCGCGCATTATATCTACGATTTAAGCATTTAGGTTGCAGGCAACAAAAATGCAGAACAGCAGATGCGTTGTCACTGTGAGGACTAAGATGAAATGCGTCATGCCTGTATTTGCACTGGCTTATTTTATGGACACCCCACGTACTAGGCGCAATATTAAGAAGGTCTAAATTATCCGTTTTGTATTTTTTGGTTTGAGGGTTCTGTACAAAAAAATATTGTAATCAATTATGATTTTAATTCAAAAGGTTCACTCATAGTTTTTACGAAAGTGCACCACCACCTAACTAATAGCAAAGTAGTCTTATTCAAATTACTGTAGCATATTAATGTAGCAAACTCTAATTAATGTAACATCTTTGTCTTTTTACGAGTTTGCTTTCTCATGTCATGTCTGTCAGTCATGTTTCAGTGTCGCGTAGGTAATCGTACCTATCGTTTTCACGAACATTTCTCATCAACTAAAATTAACTAAATTATTCTTAGTTGATGGAGCTATACCTGTAAATATCCCATGCTTCACCCAATTGGAGAACCTAGGTCACCTAGGTGGAGCACGGACCCAAACACAATTTTAGAAATTACTGTCTAGGTTACTGTCATTGTACCAAACTACCCGATAAAATAGTGATAAGCAAATGTAGGCCATCACCGTCATCATAAGGATTATTATTAAGCCCACAGTTGGATTCAATTTATCAAATAAAAAAAAATTAACATTATGGTGCAACTACCAGGAGAACATGAAACGAGAGAACATAAAAGGCGAAATAAGTAAGACCCCTAAAACACGGATCCCTGAGTAGGAATCCTTTTTCACGTGCCATCAAGGTCAAGGCCGGCGCCGGAGCTGTGGCGGCGCCTTTGACATCAAAATAGAAACTGAAAACGAAAAAATCTAAAAATAGAATACTTTGGCGGGCCGTTCTTTATTTTGTTGTTTGACCCACGATTCTCATTCAGTTTTTAGCTTTTCGCGTGACCGAAATGATTGTTGCGTTGTAGTTGTAGGATACCTAAGTACCTATTGTGAAGATAACTGTGATAAGAGTGTTAACGATGTGAACGAATGATTGATAGCTTCAGGTACCAGTATTAACGTAGTCTTGTCTATGTTCAGCGTTCAACGTTTAAGTATTGTGATAATCATTATTCTGTGCATGAATGCAAGCTAGCAGTAGGCCAAACACCATGGTACCTACCTACTTATGTATTGCATAGCAACCAGAGCCTGCGTAGTGTTGTGTATCTGTGCGTATGGAGTGTACCTACCTAGCTACGCTACGATACGAGTGCAAGCTTACTTGATAGTTAATACCTATCAGTCATCCGAGCCACAAGAAAGCAAGAAAGTATGGCACCTGACGTTGTTTGTTTTCATAAAATAACTTTAAAAAGGTACGTACCTACATGCTTTAAAGGTCTAGGTTCTAGCTAGACTTTAAGATATGCTACCTAGCTAGAACCTAATCGTAACGTTAGGAGGTTCTTTTCCGACGGGAAATAGGTAGAAAAGACAACGCTTTTATCTGTTCATGAAAACATGTAGGTATTTAGTAAAACCTGTCTGTAATCTGTTTCAACAAAACTAGTCTCATAAGTGGTTCCCTACGCTACGTAGGTCCCTAGATGAGTGAACCATTTTAGTAGGACATAGTACCTACTTATCTGTGTAGAACGATTTATCAATTGAACGAATTCTGTTTTAGTTATGTAGCTATCTTAAGTATGTTTTTCAAGAACGTTGGTGGCTGGGCGGTTGAGTACCGACTCGTAAGCGAGAGAGGTGCCGGGTTCGAATCCCGCTGTGGCAATGTACCAATGACTATTTTCTGAGTTATGTACATTAGTTGAAATGAACCGATGCTCCTATGGTGAGGGAAACATCATGATGAAATCTGCAAATTCTGGCAACTGAAATTGTAACCATGATCCAATCTAGTCAGGTTTCCCTGGTAGCAGGGTCATGGAGGTCAGATGGTAGTCGCTCCACTGTAACAAATTCATTTCTCTCCACAAAATTATTTTCCGTGCCTGTGGTCCGCTTTGACTATGGTCCATGATCTAGGATTTGGCAGATTAGGTAATTAATTGCAGTGGAGCGACTGCCATCTGACATTCCTGGCTCCTAACCCTGCTACCAAGGGAACCTGACCAGATTTAATCATGGTTACTTACACAATCAGTCGTCTGAACTGAATGTGTAAGTTTCATCACGATAATTTCCCTTACCGTAAAAGCATCGGTTAGTATTCAGCTAATGTGCATAACTTAAAAAAGAGTTATTGGTACATGGCGGCAGTGGGATTCGAACCCGGTACCTCTCATGTACGAGTCGGATACCGCAACCTTAGGCCACCGACGCTCCGACTATTTAAGCATGCATACCTACCTATTGAAAATAATTAGTGTAGGCAAGTTCCTAGTTAATTTGGTAGAGCCTATTCATGTAGATAAGTAGGTAACATTTAGTTCGACGCCTGGTAGTAAGATGTAGGAGGTTGGTTTGTTTTGATATGAATGGCACGAGGTTATTAGAATAGAATAGAATAGAATAGAATAGAATAGAATAGAAAACATTTATTTACACACAATAACACCACAACAACATTACAAATGGCTCAAAGGGGTAGAATCACTGACCTCCAAATATGTATTTTTTGAGGTCAGTGGCTCGACTCCAGAGCCGTAAAACAAAAAAAAAAAAAAAAAAGTATTAAGAATAAGTGAAATAAAAAAAAAAAAAATGCACAAACAAAATTATTAATAACAAACAACATGACATGAGGAAACAACAACTAGACAAACAAAAGATAGAAGAAAATTGAAGAACAGAGCCGTTGCATGTGGATGTGGTGTGGTGTGTAAAAGGGACCTCACTCAGCTTCATGCCCTGGCGGAGACCAGGGCGCTGGTTTTCAGTGAGACCTGCTGAGTGAGGCACGGACGAAGACGTTTTAAATAAATAAATACTAATACGTGTGGACGTACGTATTACTCGTCCTTATGGTGTGTACACACTCAACGTACGCCAACGAAGGGCTGTCGGCCGAATTATTTGGACTTCTAAGGTCTAATACTTGCATTTCGTGGTCAAGCAAACGATCTTTGGGAGTTTTGGGAACCGATTCGGGCTCGTATTTGCACGTTTGTTTGTTGGCCTTCGGTATCCGCCCAAACTGCGATTGGATGATTACTTCTATCCGTTTGATGTTACTGCCACGCTGCACTGCGGATTGCCGGCCGGCACACGCCAACGGACAATCGTTGGCCGAAACGGGTGCGCGTCACACATCGCCCGGTGTGTACGCAGCATTAGGCTCCTGGTAGTAGGCTTGAGGAGGTTGCTTTGTTTCGATAGGGTTCGCACGAGGTTGTTAACCTGTTTTTTATATGATCATCAACTTGAAATAGAGCTGCGCTTCAACGTAGTCGATATGGTTATTTATCTTTAAAAATTAATATTTTTTTTTTAAATTAAAATTCAATGTCCGGATAAAATGAAGTCGCCAGTGCACTCTTTGAAAGCTCTACTTTAACACCCTTTCGGCTTTATACATGTATTATGAAACACCCTGTATATAGAACACCCAGACCCGTAACAGAAATTAAAATTCATCATTTCAATTTCTGCCCGGCCGGGAATCGAACCCGGGACTTCTTGCGTGGCAGACCGGCGGTGGATGTTGACCACTGAACCACTCAGGTCGTCAAAGAAATTACAACCACAGGGCAGGTCTTCCTAACGGAGTATGGAGTTTCATTCGTCATTAGTGGCAGTGTATGACAAAGACAATAACATGCCTGTCATTGTCAATGTCCAAACCTAGGATTTTTTTACCTGTCTGTCTATGCAGTGCCACAAACTTAATCTGACCCAGTGACAGCGTCGCTGTTAATGGCATTGACATGACATTTCAAAATGGCGACACTTGGTTCCAGTTTTGGCCACCGGGTCAGATAAGTTTGTGCATCCATAGCTTATTTCGGGTGTGTTCATGATTTCATGCCAAAAGTGCGTTCGTTTCATAGCAAATTAGTAATATTTTAAACATTAATATAAATAAATTGGCTAGCTAAAGAATTTAAATAATTACGAGAAGACATTACGTTTTATAAGCTTTATCCATTACAACTCTCATTAAGTCGGCTGGTGGTCAGGAAAATTTTAGACTGTCTCCTTTGGTAATCTTTTTTTAGTCTGTATGATGGTGGCAGTGATTTTATGCAGCCAACTAATACTAAACTAAAAATAAAATGTTTATTAATATAAACATAGCTTTTAAAGGTGGAAAGAAATGTAAAAAAAATATTTATGTGAACTTTGTTCCATTTTAAAACAAACCTTTTATATTTGAATTACGTTCATTCTTGATCCTAGCATCCATGAAACGAAATGACTCAATCAAATTGATGTTTTTTTATTGTAATAATTTATTAAAACTTCTTAAGTTGTTGAAATGAATTAATATGATCCAGTACAAGAAACCCAGTGTTTATATCCTCTGTGATAAGTACCTATTTCATGTGATCTTCGATTACCAAAATTGTTGGGGCGCCATCTAGCGAGTGACAAGGAATGCTTTAGATCACATCATCATCAGCCAGAAGACGCCCACTGCTGGGCATAGGCCTCCCCCAGAGATCTCCACAAAGACCGGTCCTGTGCTTTCCGCATCCAGCTGGTACCTGCGATCCTTACCAGGTCGTCGGTCCACCTTGTAGGAGGCCTACCCACGCTGCGTCTACCGGTACGTGGTCGCCACTCGAGAACTTTACTGCCCCATCGGCCATCTGTTCTTCGAGCTATGTGCCCTGCCCACTGCCACTTCAGTCTGGCAATCCTTAGAGCTATATCGGTGCTTTAGATACCTATTGGAAAACTGCTCATAGATTCCCGATAGCCACGACCACGATTGTTTACTTACCTACCTAATCCAGGTGTATTTCCATAGCTTTCGCTTTCACATAACTGTGCACTACATAACACCGTCTTTTAAATGGTTTGATTTAAATTCGATTAGGAAATTATAAAATTTACGCCGATGTTTCAAAAGAATCATCTGGTCGTTATTAAGCGCACTCCACATGTGGACAGTTCCGCGGGAACACGAGAATGTGGGAGTATTCGCCTATATTCGTGTAGTCCCGTGCATGTTTGGCATGTCTCACCTATTTCATAGACTAAGTAGAGATAGGTTGTTGTTGTCTCGATTCGATCGATGTTATATTTATAATCCTAGCGCTTTTTCCCGTAACAGGTTTCGGGTACACTTGATCATGATCCAGGATATTAGTATGTCCAGTAATTACAGTAGAGCAGCTGCCATCACCTTTGTGACCTTGTTTACAGCAGATTAGCGATATTACACCGATGAATCGATACAATGTCGACGCGTTTGGACACCCACCACATCCTTAATAGGCGAGAATGTAGAAGCCGACCAAAGTCCCGGCAAAAGTTTCGCCGGAAGTTTCGGCGAACATGTGGAGCGCACTTAAGCTAGAGCAACGAGGTGAACGTTCAAAACATTGCGCTCCTCACTTTCTGACAGGGTGAAAAAACGGGATAGCAAGATTCATAATCATTGTAGAGTGGGAATATTTGTGATTTGTGTATGCATATGACGTGAAAACTGAAGACGGTTTTACCGCTTCCATTTCGGCTGCGGTAGGGTGAGATGTCGAACAGTGAACCAGTAGTACACAGTTAGCTACATTAGTATCACCATAAAACAACGTTGCCAGATCTTGCAGTTAGCGTAATCGTACTTGGTTTTTACCGCTCCTCTTGCTTTCCAGTTGGTAGCGAGCTCCAGTGCAGAACGCCCGCGACTCAGGGCTTTTTGTGATTTTCGGCGTAAAAACACGGAAAATCCTAAGTAGTAATTTTTAGGTTTTCGACCTTATACTGCATCATTTAAAAGTAATGTTTTTTCTATTTCTGTACTGAATATTGTTTGGTCGTAAATTCATGAATCCTATTTTGATGATTAATTTTTTGATGAATTTAATATCAGTAGAGGTGTGTGTGTGGTACATAGTGACCCACTACACCGGCACGAACAGTGGTTCACCGCTCCACTGTGTACAACATCAAAATTCTGATTTTCTTAATTATTTTACTTTTATTATTCATATAAATCAGCTATCGCTTATTTTTTTTAGAGTGATTTCAATAAAAAAATGCGATTAGGCAATATTAGGCTACTGCCGTTAGTCTTCTTCTTGAATAGGTACTTGAATTGGCTGGACGGCGCGTCTTCGTTCGCGTGGTTTTAATTTAATGAACTCTACCTCTATCCCACTCCTACATGTACCCTACCCCTATCCGCGCCCTAACCGTACTCTATCCGTACCTAACCCCCCTCAAGTCACTAATATCCACTACAAGGGTCCACCAGTGGATCGAATCCCTACTCCATCACTTACTTTTTTCTACATCAATTTATGTAGGGGATACCCCTACCCTACCACACCACCACTGTCGGTAGACGCCTCAAATATAATAGGACCACGATAAGTCCGTATTGACTGACAGTAGTAAACATTATAAAGTGTGGATATGGCAATAATCTGGGGATAATCTTTCCTTGTTACTCCTTTTCAGTCCTTCTTGTAAACATTCAGTTATTTGGTCACTATTAGCTTGAACTTTTGTCTAAATTATTAATCATGCTAATAATTATTTTCCGCACTGCCTTTTTAATTGTTTGCAAAGTATTTAAAAATATTTTTCATAACTCACGAAAATAAACATACCTCCAGAAATCAAATTGTTTGTTATGACTTTTAAGAATGACGTTCTATGACGGATAAAAAAATTGGCATAAGTTGCCATAGAAAGATTTTCATTTTTTTTAAAAAGCAATTCAGTCCTATTTTAGATCTTAAGAACTATAGTGTAGCTAGTTGACTATTTATTATAATACAACCTTAAAATATATCATCAATGACTGTAATTAGAAAATAGGTTAAGTTATGTTGTTATTGATTTATGTTGATTTATAGTAGAGATGAAACGGATAGTTGTTTGGCCGGATACCGGATACCGGATATCCGGCCAGAGTCCTAGCCGGATAGCCGGATATCCGGCGGCCGGATATTTACAGGTCATAGTCTCTGTACAAGTTTGTACAAGCTGTATACGACTGCATGTGTTTATGTAATTTAAAGTTTTAGTTTAATGTGAATAATTTGAACGTTGAACTGAACAATTCTTCCGCCCTTATACGGATTGATAGTTTCAAAATACGGGCTTACACATTAGCCCACAGCATAGTAGGGGATAAACGACATCGTATACTACCTCTAAATATAAAGAAATTCATATTTTAATCAAGGATAATATTTTTTCATATCTATAGTATCAATATATATCTTGATTGACTTTAAATTATTACACTAAGTACATTATAATACTAAAGAGCACTTGTCAAAACTACACACGTCAAAAATGCGTATTTATGCTGATCAGCGGGTGTCACCCTGTTGGGAAAAGTACGTAGGTAATGGCCATACTCGTGGAAGCTCAATGCGATGGTGTGAGCATGTGCTCCGCCGCCCCAAAGATCACCTTAGTGCAAGTAGCCCTAAATTTGGCGACGACGACTCGCTGACGCGGAAGACACCCACACGCCACCTGGCTGACGACGGACCAACGGAAACTGAAGGACAATATTATTGACGCTGCTACTGCTCAAAATAGAAAGAAATGGAGAAGGCAGACAAGGAGAGCTGACTTCAGCTAATGGAAAAGGCATAGTGCAAAAAGAAGAGACAAATTTTCGCTAACCTACTAAATGAACGATACGAGTAGAATAGGTGCCGATGCCGACAAAATCAATACTTCTTTATGGTTTTTAAACGTTTTGATACGACTTTTTATTCGACTGCTACAGAAGGGCACATATTTCTTTCCAAAAAATTTTTACTATCCGGTATCCGGCCGGATATTAACGCATTATCCGGTATCCGGCCGGATAGTAAAATATGGCCGGATTGGCCGGATACCGGATAGTGGCCGGATATCCGTTACATCTCTAATTTATAGTCTTCACAGTTATTTTGGTAAATAAAACTAACTGTTTACACATTCATAAACAATGTATTATTAACTGATATATCTACTATGCTAATAATTACAACAAGGAAACGCTAATAATAGTGATCTCATTCGTCGGGCTCACTGTGTACTCCCCGGTTTGCTGTAGACCAACCCCCTGGTTCAATGTGTGCCACGAGGAGGACACAATGAGCCGTTTCCCATCTTTCAAAAAATCTGCATTATCATTTTATCTATAAATCTTTTTCCATTAACTTATATACAAAATGAGAGTCAGATATATTACGCAATGACTAGACCACAAAACATTTCATGATATTGACAAACTTATGAATTATGATTGTTTAACTTTTTTGTGGGTCACTGTTAGACACCTCACCCTACCCGCCAGCTTACGAAAGGCTACTGTATTAATATTACTCAACGACCTCCGTGCGGAGGCACTTATCGACACAGGGAGTTCAGTAAGTTTCATTGACGAACGCTTAATAAAGACGATGAACCTAAAAAGCAAGAGAGCCTACCTACCGATTATACTGGCCTCAATGAATAACGTATCTTTTGCGAGTGGCTTATGTCATGTTACTATAAAAATTAATGAACACACTTACAAGCACCAACCTTTACTCGTCGTCCAAAACCTTTGCTCGGACGTAATAATAGGCCATGACCTATTAAGAAAACATAAATCTTTAAATTTTGAATTTGGTGGCGATAAGGATCCTCTACAAGTATGTAGCGTTATGCAATCTACTATACCGCCGGCATCTATCTTTTCGCCTATGACTCCAGATACAAAACCAATTGCAGTCAAGTCTAGGACGTTTTCCGAAGAGGAGAACAAATTTATTAAGACCGAAATCACGAAACTACTAGAAGATGAAGTTATAGAGCCGAGCATTTCACCGTGGAGAGCTCAGGTGCTAGTGACAGGTGGCACCACGCATCGGAAACGCATGGTGATCGATTATTCTCGCACAGTCAATCGCTACACCGAACTAGACGCGTTTCCTTTACCTAAAATTGAGTCAGTTGTAGCCAAGGTATCTAAATACAATCACTTCAGTCAAATTGATTTACAATCAGCCTATCATCAAGTACCGATTCTTGAAAAAGAGTGAGCTATGACTGCTTTCGAGGCTTGTGGAAATCTCTACCAATTTACACGCATACCGTTTGGTGTCACTAATGGCGTGGCGGCCTTTCAAAGAGCGCTTCACTGTGTTATTGAGACCGAGAACCTTAAAGGAACATCCGCTTATTTGGACGACGTCACCGTCTGTGGGAAAACAAAAGAAGAACTTGAAAATAATCTCCAACGATTCATGGATGCGGTAGAGAAGTACAACTTGACGCTTAACATAAATAAATGTGTATTTGGTAAAGATAAAATTAATCTTCTTGGCTATACGGTGCATAATAATTGTATCAAACCTGACGAGGATCGCTTAAAACCACTTCTATCCCTGCCTTTGCCTGAAGACTCTGCTTCTCTTAAACGAGCTCTTGGCATGTTGGCTTATTACAGCAAGTGGATTCCGAACTTCTCATCCAAAATTCAGCATTTGTTAAAGGCAAAATTGCCATTAAATGAAGAAGCTGAGGAATGTTTTCAGTTTTTGAAAACTGAAATTGCTAAGTCGGCCTTAGTGTCAGTGAACGATTCAGATATGCTGACAGTGGAGACAGATGCTTCCGAATATGCAATCGCTGGCAGTTTATCCCAAAATGGTCGACCTATTGCGTACTTCTCTCGTTCACTAAATGATTCGGAAAAGAAACAGTCGCCCATAGAAAAAGAAGCGTGCACAATAGTCGAATGTGTGCGGAAATGGCGACATTTCTTAATTGGCCGCCAGTTTTTACTTATAACTGATCAAAAGTCTGTCGGTTTCAAGTTCACTGTAGTAAAATAAAAAATGAGAAAATAGAAAGATGGCGGCTCGAACTGTCTTGTTATAAATACGATATAATGTACAGACCTGGCAAAGAAAACGTTATCGCTGATACTCTATCGAGAATACTAGCTCACATGAACCCTAGCAAACTCTATGAACTCCATGACTTTCTTTGTCACCCAGGAATCGGTAGAATGTATCACTGGGTTAGATCGAAGAATCTGCCTTATACTATTAGTGATGTGAAAGCTATGACAGCATCTTGTTCGGTATGTGCTCAAATTAAGCCACGTTTTTTGAAATTAAATAACCAACTTATAAAGGCCATGAGTCCTTTCCAGCGACTAAGTATCGACTTCAAAGGCCCCTTACCGACAAATACCCAAAACAAATACATACTCACGATCATAGACGAGTATTCCAGATTTCCTTTTGCGTATGCATGCAAAGATCTTACGGCCAAGACTGTAATAAAATGTCTAAAGGATTTATTCTTCACTTTTGGCGCTCCATCTTACATTCATTCCGACAGAGGGACTGCTTTTATGTCTATTGAAGTCAAAGAATTTCTTACTGCTTTTGGAGTGGCTACCAGCAGAACGACTCCATATAACCCAGAGGGTAATGGGCAAGTTGAGCGCCTCAACGGCACTCTATGGAGAACGATTCAGCTATATGTAAACTCGAAACAAATACAAATTTCTAATTGGGAGAAAGCACTAAACGTAGCTCTACACTCCATTCGTTCATTACTGTGCACCGCTACCGGAGAGACACCCCATAAGCGTTTATTATCTCATCCTCGGAAATCACCAACGGGTGAATCAATCCCGTCATGGCTAATGTCTCCAGGAACGGTTCTTATGAAGAAAAACGTTAGATCGACTAAGTACGATCCGCTAGTAGAAGAGGTAGAGCTCATACATGGGAATCCGTCGTACTCCTACATAAGATTACCAGACGGCAGAGAGTCGACAGTGTCAAATAAACAGTTAGCCCCGCTTCCGGTCCATGAAACATCTGAATCAGAAGATGAGCCAGAGGAAGAGACTAGAGATTTGGATTCGGCACTACAGTTGCGAAGGACAACTCGAGAGCGTAGACCTCCAGCTCACCTTCGGGATTTCGTGACTGATTAAGGGGGGTTTCTTTTTGTATTTGCGCTTTAAAGCGCGCTCCACATGTTCGCCGAAACTTCCGGCGAAATTTTTGCCGGGACTTTGGTCGACCCTCTACATTCTCGCCTATTAGGGATGTAGTGGTGTCAAAACGCGCGACATTTTATCGATTCATCGGTGTAATATCGGAAATCTACTGTAAACAGGGTCACAGAGGTGATGGCAGCTTCTCTGCTGTAATTACTTGATCTACTAATATCCTGGATCATGGTCAAGTGTACCCCGAACCTGTTACGGGAAAAAGCGCTAGAAATATAAATATAAAATCGATCGAATTGAGACGACAACAAACTATCTCTACTTAGTCTATGAAATAGGCGAGACATGCCAAACATGCACGGGATTATACGAATACTCCCTCTACATTCTCGTGTTCCCGCGGAACTGTCCACATGTGGAGCGCGCTTAAGACTGTTATGTCTTTGATAGGGACACACTATCTGTAATCTATGGCTGTAGTTGTAGTTCATGGCACGGGGTGGAAACGCAGTATCCAGAGTCATAAACTTAGTAAAAGCGACCGCCAGCATCGAGTGGCTGTCAAATAACTTTTTAAATATAATTTTACATACTAGACATCCCGGTTGGATACAAAAATATCACCAATATGTGCAGATAATAAAAAATATTATAATATCTTTAAATTATGTTTATACATTTTCAGAATAAAATTAATATACCTATATAAATAATACGCGAAAGTTCTTTTTTTATAAACATTTACTACTGATACCTTGTATCCAAAGCCAAACCGAACTTCTAGAAAAAGAAACTACGTTTTGACAGAAATCGTTTTTTTTCGTATTTTCGTGAATTCTAATTTGTTATTGTAATATAATAGATTCCTATCGGCTTCTATTTGAATTTTTGAGCAATGTTTCAATATCGCTGTGTCGTGAGACCCATGGATGCCCATTGAGAGAAACATTGTGAAATTGGCCAACTCCAGCACTTGCGAAATATAGTTAAAATAACTCAAACCTCATAGTCCAACATAGTGTTTTCACTGCCAAAGAAAACTCTGTTATTTATAAAAGTAAGTAGTATATTACAATTTAAGTTTTTAACAAGGGTATAATGTTCATATTTGTGCCATGTTGTCCTTTTCCTTTCACCTTTACTTTTCATGGATTAGCAATAGGACTTCTACATTAGTGGAGGACTTCTACATCATCCCTATTTTTTCATTGGTGGTTCAAAAGTGAGAATATCAGTAAATTGCCGTTTTACATAAATTATTCCTAATATAATGTTTTAAACTATCGCGGTTATTATTACACATTTTAAGGTTATGTTCCGTTCCGGGTTTCCTACCGCGTCCCGTGACCATGATGCATGCAACTGTGTCGAAATATCGGGCTACTCGTCAACAAAGGTATGCAATAGGTAACCCGGAACATAACCTTAAAATTATACCGAATGTTTCATTGTAAGCATTCATAGAATATAATTATTAGACAAAACCTTTCCTTGCCGCTCCCTTTAACTATGAATACTTAACATTCCTGTTTCCATTTTCCAGGTGTTTTGAGGAATGATCAATCAAGATTATGACCACGAATACCCAGAGGCCTACTATGGTAATTGTTTTAATTGAAAAGTATACTATATTATTGTAAACTTATTTTGTTTGGTTATATGTGTAAAGCATGAAATTGCATTTTGCTTTATGCATTCACCATTGGTTGTTCATATTGGGCTAACAATCTTAACTGGTATTAAGTGCATTTGTTTTGTGTAAACACTTCTTAAAAATTTTGTATATTTATTGACCGTGTTGACATTTAAAGTATTTCTTACAGAAAAATTAATTGGCCCTTGTAATAAGCAATACTTATTTGGATATAAGTACCTACCTACATATTATACCTGCACTAAAACATCAATTTCTATTAGGTAAATATAAGCAAAGGCTAAACAAGACTTCTATATGGCCAAACTTATATTTGAAGTGCACTATAATTTGTTCGAGTCATCAATTTATTTTTGCTTTTGATAGTACACATCCTCTTGATAATGGACATCTACAGGTGTACACAGGTTTGCATTGGTACATTGGTACTACGATGACATTAAAGCTTCATTATTGACTTTTACTTTCAGGTGGTGTCGAACACAACTTGAGAACATTCTGTGATCCTGCGGTGATTATTTTAAATTGAGAGGCGCTTTACTATTACTTTGTAATTAATTTCTAGACAAATTATATGTATGTTAATTATGTGCCATTTGTGTTTTCTTTAATATAAGAATTAGAATTCAGTAATAATAAAGTACAATATGAAAATCGAGAAAATGTAATCGATGTGGCATCCCTAGCCAAATCGCAATCGATAGATTGTTATGTTGATATGACCGCAGCACTAGCACTTGTCAAAATTGTTATGTCAAACTATACGTCAAAACCGATGCTGGCGGTTTTCTCTACGACGTCCGTGTCTCTATGGACGCTTCCCATCTGATCTATAGTAATCTGTGGTTCATGGTTTGTGGTGGTTGTGATTGACGTATGTAACCAAACCATATTACTATTTTATCCTCTTTGTATTGTACGTAACGTCAGTCAAAAAATTGTTATTTGTGTTTTGTTTTGAATGTTTATTAAACTTTATTAGAATTCTGAGGAGAAAAATTATTTTTGCCTTATTTGGATACTTACTGATGATTGATTTTGAAATATACAACGACTACGTAATGGGCGACCATGTTTTAGAAAATATATTTTCATATCTAAGCTTATCGGATCTGCGAAATTGTTCACAAGTGTGTAAGGGATGGTACAGAATTTTATGTGATGAGAATAATGATGTTTGGAGATCACAATGTATGAAGAGATTGGCAGAAGAAGTATTGAAGTCTGATCTGTTGGCTACTCTAACAACATACAAAGCAAAATTGAGAGCTTTTTGTCATGCTTGGAACCCATACGATTGCTCAAGAAACATTTATGTGAAGCCTAATGGATTCACTTTACATAGGTAACGTGATAGTTATTTACGTGAATTCAATTTAATTACAACAATACAATTTGAAACTTTTATTTCAGAAATCCAGTTGCACAAAGCACTGATGCTTGTAGAGGTAAAATAGGGTTTGGTCATGGTAGGCATGCATGGGAGGTTATATGGGAAGGACCTTTAGGTACTGTAGCTGTTGTTGGGATTTCTACAAAAGAAGCTCCTCTACAGTGCCAAGGTTATGTGGGCTTGCTGGGGTCTGACGACCAAAGTTGGGGGTGGAATTTAGTAGATAATCATTTATTACATAATGGAGATACACAAGGACACTATCCTCTTCTTAATAACTGTCCCAAATATCAAGTAAGTAATATCAAGGAAATTATAATTATGTCCTTAAACTCATGATTTAATATTTAAAATAATAATACAATAATTTTAGGTAGGAGAGCGGATTAGAGTGATATTGGACTGTGAAGATAACACCTTATCTTTTGAAAGAAATTATGAATTCTTGGGTGTTGCATTCAGAGGTAAGAATTTAAGTGGGTAGATAAGCCAACTAGCCACTGACTAGTGTGTCAATCTGGATGGTATATTTTATTATAAATAATCATGTTGGTGGTAATGTCATGGTTGTGCTCTCGTGCAACAGTACCCGGGACATTTTGACCATGATCCAGGATTTGCCAGATTAGGATTACCTGTCGCTTCACTGTGATCCTCACAGGGGAACCTGAGCAGATTGGTTACACATTCAGTCACCTGAATGTGTAGGTTTCATCACAATGTTTTCCCCCACCGTAAGAGCATCGATTATTCATGTAATGTACATCTCAGAAAAGTGTCATTGGTACATGGCAACAGTGGGAATCATACCGACTCCACCCATATTATCTGAAGCACCAAAGTTCCCATTGAATAAATTGCTATTAGATTTGAGACTCGCCAATTATAAAATATGTATACTTAGACAACTACTTTCTTTTGTGTTACTTACATTTTTTATTATTTTGACATATATTGTTATACCATTTTTTGTCATACCCATAATGTACATTGATGTTGGTAGTTGAACATCTTAGTGATATTGTGAGATGGAGGTACTTTTCACAAGAGTCAAGCCCTAGTCTTCAGTGGGATCCAAGTGACTTCTAGACATAATATTGTAGCAATGGGAATAAATTGGAAAAAAACATATAAGAAAACGATAATAGTAGTGTACCAGTGCCATTAGAGAAATGGCTGTGAATTTTTTGAGTTTAACTTGGATTATTAAGACAAATAGAAAAATTAAAAAATTGGAAAAATTCGATGTTTGCTTGTTGGTGAGTGCAATCAGTAGTGACTACTTAAAGAAAGCTAATTTTATTTCGGTTTGTGGTCATACTTTGGATGACTTGATATTGTCATTAATTTCTCCTAAGCAAATTAGTGAAGTAACCTATGCTCAAATAAAAGCTTTATTGAATAAACATTTCTACCCTAAACAAAAAGAAATAGTGCAATTGTATAAATTTCATACATGTAATCAGTTGATAACATAAGGAAATTGGGTATAGAGTTCAGTGATTTGAATAGAACTCTGAGATATCATTTTGTGTGTGGTGTTCATGATAGGATTATTCAGAAACAGTTGTTACAACAAGTGTTTGCTCGGGTGGGAAATAAACAGATACAGATTTCACCAGACAGTGATTGGATGCTGTCCGGATCAGTTGCCAACAGAGGGTCTAAACTATTTCCAACGTATCCCTGAGGCTTACGCAACACGTGACCAAACCCTTACGCCAAGGCTGCCACGGATGTATTCATTACATACTCGATTGAGCCAAATGTTTGTTTTTGGATATAGGTAATTAGTATCTAACACGCGGAACTCTTGATTGATTGATAAACAAAACTACACTATTCCCGAGTGTTCTTATCTTACTTTTGGTCTGGGTGGTTGTCTGGAAAAGATTGCTAAAAGTGATGAGACCGCCTTGGTGCACAATTTTCTTTTCTTGTAATTACATATGTCTTTTTATATTTCGTGAGGTGGAGGTTTTCTAAAGTTATTTATGCTGATATACAAATATATAGTAAACCTTGTTAACAACTTTTAAGTGTTATTAGAGATGGTGATTTGTGTTTAAAGGTCTAAGGTCGGATTTAGAAATATCACAATTTCGTATTGTTCATATCATTCGTAGTACCTGGGCGGCCGGTATACCTAGCGTTTTCGCGCGGTTTATTTACGGGAGTGCACTAACTACCGCGGTATAAAGGTGATGTCTCACACCATGAAGCTCTTCGAACGCATTGTTGACACGCGGATCCGACGGAAGTTGGTTGCGACCGGGTTGTGGGACCATGTACCCCGTATTTGCCCTGAGAACTCTCCTGTATTTCCTGTTTCTGGACATGCAGAAGGCCTTTGACCGTGTCTCCCGAGAGGTAATCTGATGGGCATTGCGGCCAAGTCGGTGCCCGAGGGCTATATTGACATTATCCGAGACATGTACCACGATTCTGATTTAATAGTGAGGACTGCTGTTTGTGACGCCAACCCGTTCCCTATTACCGTTGGGGTACATCAGGGTTCTGTGCTCAGTCCACTTCTATTCAACGTGATATTAGTTAGACTACTCCGTGGCTGCTCATGTATGCTGACGATATCGCGCTGATAGAATCGGACAAGGGGCGACTAGTCCAACGTGTAAAAAAGTGGAAGGAGTCACTTGAGAATGGGTTCCGACATTGTCGCTCAACGGGTTATCTTCTAGTGTACCTAACACACCGTTGGGCTTTAGCTGTTGAGAGTCAAGGTGAGGCACTGGCTGTTGGCCTAGATATGGCGAAGGCGTTCGATCGGGTCTGGCATAGGTGTCTTCTATCGAAGTTACCATCATACGGGCTTCCCGAGGGTTTGTGCAAGTGGGTAACTAGCTTTTTGTCCAGCAGATACATAAAAGCCGTAGATGACGGCTGTTGCTCTGATAGCTTGGACATTAATGCTGGTGTCCCGCAAGGCTCGGTGCTGTCTCCAACTCTGTTCCTCCTTCATGCGAATGACAGTGCTGGAGACGCCTTTTATACGGGTCGTGCGAATATCCCTCGTGCCATAGTGGAGGAAAGTCGCGAAGTACTTGTGTTTAAAATCAAAAGTACTTTATCTAGAATCTCCGATTGGAGACGACTAAATCTAGTCCAATTCAACCCCACTAAGACACAAGTATGCGCGTTCACCGCCAAGAAAACTCCATTTGTTGTAGCTCCTCAGTTCCAGGATACACCTCTTACCATCTCTAAGAGCATACATATCCTAGGTGTTGACATATCCAGTGACGTCCAGTTTTGTAGTCATTTGGAAGAAAAGGCTGGGTGTGCTTAACAGATCAAAGCAATACTTCACGCCGTGGCAACGGCTTCTCCTTTATAAGGCTCAAGTCAGACCCCATTTGGAGTATTGCTCTCATCTATGGACGGGAGCTACAACATGTAGACTACAACCCTCTATGCAAAGAAACTTACTACATTGCGACATTCAACATACGCTCGCTATTATCAGAAGTCAGAATGATTGAGTTAGAACACGCTCTATCAAACATCAAGTGGGATATTATAGGAATTTCGGAAGTCAGAAGGAAGGGATGTTATGTTGAGGACAGAGGGAACTACATTTTTCACAGTTATGGTGAAACGAAAGGGGAAAAGGCATAGGATTTTTAGTTAGAAAACAGAAAAACTTGCATGTTGAAGATTTCATACCAATTAGCGAAAGAGTAGCTATTTTAAAAGTGAAATTACATCTGCAAACTTACTCTCTTATACAAGTCTACGCCCCCACAGAAAAGGCTCCCGATGAAGAAATAGAAATCTTTTATGACTCATTACAAGGGGCACTAGATAAATGCAGCAAAAACGTAATTTGTATGGGTGATATGAATGTAAAAATCGGACAAATGCCGGAGGATTGCACACATATACTGGGAAAATACGGATATGGGAGTGGAAATGGTAGAGGAGAAATGTTCATCAACTTCTGTCAACAGCATAATTTATCAATTATTAACACAAAATTTAAAAAACCTTTAAAAATGAGATGGACATGGGAATCCCCAGACGGAGTTACGAAAAACCAAATAGACTATTTCACTACAAATACCCCTAGAATTGTGGAAGATGTTAGCGTACTCAATAACTTACCCTTCCCGAACGATCACCGCCTGGTCAGAGCAAAAGTGAACATAAGAACACGGAAACCGTCAAGAAAATGTTACGACCAAAATTCATGCATGAAAATGAACATCACAAAAACGCTAGACAGTCTAACTGGAACTCTATCTACCATCAACTACGACAAATCAGTGCAAGAACTCTACGACATTATTGAAGAAATAATAAAGGACTGCTGCAGGAATGCCAAGGAGAAAGTAAAAGAACATAGAAGAAATGCTATAATATCAGATGACATAACGGAACAAATACATTACAGGCAACAACTAAAAAATAAAGAAAACAAAACTAAGGAAGAAAAAAGAAAACTCAGTATGCTATATAGAACCATAAACCAAAAAATCAAAACGAATATGGAAAATTACAGACTCTCTACAATGAGTCACTATTTGGAAAAAACAGGAGGTATCCACAAGGCTTACAAAAAAATTAATAACATGAAACCAATGATGACCCAACTTAAATCTACCTCTGATTCCACCGTTACCAGTCGTAAGGAACTCTTGGATGTGGCCACTAAGTTCTATAAGAAGCTATACCAAAACACTGAAATTCTACAGTCAGAGACTGCACCTAGAAATACAGATAGCGTACCACCATTCACCGAGAGCGAGATAGAGTACTCAATCAAAAGCTAAAATCTGAAATAAGTCTCGGACCCGACGGAATTACTAATGACTTGATTATCGCAGGAAGAGAGGCCCTTATAAAACCTATAACAATGTTATTTAATAAAATCCTGGAAAAGAAAGATATTCCAAAGCAATGGACGATTGCTGAAATAACGTTGCTATATAAAAAAGGAGACGCAAAACAAATTACCAATTACAGTCCAATTAGCCTTATGTCTTCACTCTACAAACTTTTCTCCTCGTCGCTCCTACGACGCATTACAAGAGTGGTGGACGAAAATCAACCGGTGGAACAGGCTGGCTTCAGGAGTGGGTTCTCTACTGTCGATCATTTTCATACATTGAAAAATATTATAGAAAAATATAACGAACACGGGAAGACGCTCTACATCGGATTTGTGGATTACTCTAAGGCCTTCGACTCTGTTTCGCACTGCTCTATATGGAATGCTTTGGCGGAGCAAGGAGTGAAACGCTACCTACATCGATATTATTAAAAACATTTACAAAAATGGGGTTTCTAGAATAAAGATGGAAACACCTGGACCATTCTTCAGAATAGAAAGAGGTGTAAGGCAGGGCGATTATCGCCTAAATTATTTATATCTGTATTGGAGGGCGTTTTGAGGAGTTTGAACTGGAACCAAATTGGGCTGAAAATTCATGGAACCTACTTATCGCATTTAAGATTCGCTGACGATATTGTATTGTTGTCTGAGGACCCAATAGAACTGCAATACATGTTCGAATCACTGAACACAAATAGTAAAGCTATAGGACTAGAAATAAACCGAGATAAAACTAAAGTGATAACGAATAAAGAAAGAAAAGAAATCTGGCTGGAATCGACACCTTTGGAGTACGTGGACAGTTACATATACCTAAGCCATCAAATCTCATTCTCTAACACCACAGAAAATGAAATTTACCGTAGAATAGAAAACACCTGGAAAAAGTACATGGAGCATGAAGGAGCTATTCAAAAGTAATTTACAAACAACTCTGAAAACTAAAGCTATGAATATAAATGTATACTTCCTTGCCTTACGTATGCGTGCCAGACCTGGACGATAACAAAGAAATCCATGAACAAAATAAAAACTTGTCAAAGAGGCATTGAAAGAAGCTATGTTGGTTTAAAACTAAAGGATAAAGTAAAACACGGAAATTAGACAGAAAACGAAAGCGAATTACGTGATGAAATATGTAATGCTGCAACAATGGCGTTGGGCTGGACATGTGCAAAGAACAAGAGACAGGCGATGGTCAAACATAGTGACTAATTGGTACCCCATAAATGTGAAACGTAAGCCCGGAAGACCGCATAAACGATGGAGCGACGACCTGATGAAAATTGCGGGGAAAACATGGAACAGACTTGCAATAGATCGCAAAAGATGGAAATACATGGAGGAGGCTTTTACCGCACTAGGCGGTCCTTATCGAGACAAAAGAAAAAGATTATAAATAAAGAAACAATCAAATAATACAACGAACACTAACATTAATAAATCTATTAATAAGCACTATTAAAAAGAAAAAATAATTTTATCTACAATTTAAATATTTACTAATGACATACTAAATTAAATAAATAATTTAATCTAAATTTATTAAAAAGTAAATAAATAAATATACTAACAAAAAATAAAATAAGTACTAAAAAAAACTATACTAATAACATACGTAATAAACTGATATATTCGCAACATTCAAATCTGTAATACGTAAATTAAGAAAATGTTTATACGATGCATGATATAAGGAATCAATAAAAAGCTTTATTATTATTATGGACGGGAGCACCGGCATATCAGCTTGGTCCTTGTGACTCGATCCAAAAGCGCGCTGTGAGAATTGTCGATGATACTATGCTCACAAGTGGTATTGAGCCGCTGAGTCAGCGGAGGGATTACGCCTGCCTTTGTGTGTTCTACCGCTTGTACAACGGTGTTTGTTCTGAAGAACTGTTTGACATGATGCCTACAGCTACACTCTATCATCGCACCGCTCGCCATCGACAGGGAGTTCATCCTCACACCTTGGAGCCAAATGTGTCGCGAACTGTGCGGTTTCAAAGGAACTTTCTCCCACGCACACTAAGGTTGTGGAATGAACTACCTGGAGAGGTTTTCCCTGGAGAGTACAACATGGAGTTCTTCAAGAAAGGGGTAAAAGGTTTTTACGGGGTCGGCAACGCGTGGGTGATGCCCCTGGTATTGCAAACGTTCATAGGCTGCGGTGACTGCTTACCATCAGGCAGGCCGCAAGCTAGTTTGCCACCTTAGTGGTATAAAAAAAAACGGCGGCGAAGATTAATGTAGCGAAGACAGAGTACATGGCCTGCAATAGTGCAGATCCCCTACCTGTGCGCATAGGTGAAGATGAGGTCAAGCGCACAGATCAGGCCAGATACCTGGGATCTGTACTTAGCGCAACCGGGGACATCGACAGCGATGTCAAAGCCTGACTATCCGCAGCTTAGGCCAAATGGCGGGAGGTGACAGGTGTCATTTGCGACCCGATAAAGCTGATAAAGCTGAAGGGACAGGTCTATAAGACCATCATTAGACCTGCTCTCCTATACGGCAGCGAGACTTGACCCCTACTAGATGCGACACAAGCAGGAGATGCGCATCACGGAAATGAAGATGCAGCGGTGGATGTGTGTAGTTTCACGGAAGGATTGCGTTCGAAACGTGCACATTCGGGGTTGCCTTGGCGTCCGTGACATCGCAGATAGGCTACTAGAGTGCTGCCTTCGATGGTATGGCCACGTCTTGTGCAGACCGGCAAAATACATGGGGAACAAATGTCTGGCAATGCCACCCCCTCCAATCACGGGAAGGAGAGGCCGACCCAAGAAGCGATGGCTTGACGTCGTCAAGAATGACATGCTTGCCAACAAGCTCACCATCAAGGTTGCCGAAGACCGAGCGAAGTGGGCCAGGATGAGTAGGAAGGCGGACCCCGGGCCCTCGCGTTCCGCGCGGAAGCGCAACCGGGACATAACGCCGAGATGATAATGATGATGACGCGGTTTATTTAATTTAATATTTATTCACACTTTATTTTAGTCACACTGGATTTGCCATACCACTACAACAATAACCCCATACAGTCAAGAGATTATTATAATGTTTGAGGTGTTAGACCGCGTTATCTATGTGAATTTTAAGTTTATGTTGAAAACGGCTCATCGAGTTTGTCAACAAAGAGTTATGTCTTGACGTCTATCATTTACCGTATCTACTTATTACTTAATACTTGCACATGTATTTACATTTATTTTATATTTTACAGGTTTACCGAATAAAAAATTATATCCAACAATATCAGCGGTTTATGGAAATACAGAGGTATCAATGGTATACTTGGGTTCACCGTACGATGGCTGAACACACATTACTCCATTATAGTATGTT
Source organism: Blastobasis lacticolella (assembly GCA_905147135.1). Classification (NCBI taxonomy): domain Eukaryota; kingdom Metazoa; phylum Arthropoda; class Insecta; order Lepidoptera; family Blastobasidae; genus Blastobasis; species Blastobasis lacticolella. The sequence goes on from LR990043.1 coordinate 12,128,680, forward strand.
TAAGCTACTTGTATACTGTCTAGTGTATTGGCAATGTTTATTAACTTTACTTGTCTTTGTACAATCAATAAGCACAGTTCCCGCGGCGCACCGGCTCCAAGGGCTCATGCCTGGGCTATATTACGTGAACAAATATATATATTCTGAAAAATATCAATGGTATCGTTAGCGGTGCACCATTTTATTTATGTAGGGAAGGCTATTCTTTCTCTTGATAGGGTATATTTGGTATAATAAACATTTAAAATCACAATTTTTCATTAATTTATAAACTTCGCAGTATATTTATTTGTTAACACACTTGAGAGCTTTTGAAGCCGGTGGGAATCTGGGAGCCAGATTATTTTGCAGAGGATTTTGGAGCACCGTCTGTGACTGATGACAAATCCCTAGTACCTACACATGACGATATCAGTGTTAGTCATGAGATGTACCTTATTCTTTTATATATACATGTTTGTTAAATATTTCTGTATTGTCTAGTTATTATTTTACATATAGGTAGTACCTACGTACTTAAATAGTTTCAAATCTAGATATTTTAGTTATGTTGTTGTATATAAATGTAATTAACCTAGTCAATTTAATATATTGTATTGTCATCATAATGTTAATTTAAAATTTATTGTAAGCTAGGTTGCTAATAACCAAGAGTTTCCTGATAAAATAGGTACGTTCACTTGACACATGCCACGGCTGTGCGCAGCGTCTCGCATCATGGTAAAATATCGTATTGAATTTTAATTTAACTCCAAAAAAATATTACCTACCTGAAATAAAAAACTGACGTGTAAAGATGCCATCGGTGTTTTTGTCGTCACATCATATCTAGAGGCAAAAATTGTACGTGCTGTACTGCTCACATCTGTATCATTTCAGTGACCGGAATTATAATTTAGTCGTAAGTCATATTGGCAATGTTTTCAGGTCTCGGGAAATTTACAATTTGGACATGCGACAAACCGAACTTTACATCCCCGTAGGTACCCGTTCCAATGGAGACCTTATAATATGTAGGGTAACGTATATAATTATTGGCACTCTAAGAAAAATTTTCACCTCATTTGTTAATTATAATTTTAGTAACATATTTAGAAGTAATTTATAAGTATAAATGTATTCTTTGATATGTTTTTATTTATGTAAAAAGACATTTATAATAAAAAAGAAACGTTTTTATTAAAATAAAACGGAAAACTTCTAAATACATCAAAAAGTAGTCATTGGCACTCATAGTACAATCATTGGCATTCTAATTACTAGTGATTGGCACTTCTATTTCCTGTTTAATTATGTCACATGTTTAATGGTAGGTGTAGGGTAGGGGGATTGTTAGCGTATGGTAAAGTAGAAGTTGGAAATCAGTAGGGTAGTGTAGTGGACAGTGATAGGGCAGGGGTAGAGTAGGATAGGATAGAGGTAGAGTGGGATAGGATAGAGGTAGAGTGGGATAGGATAGAGGTAGAGTGGGATAGGATAGAGGTAGTATAGGGTAGGGGTACGACACCGGGCCAACAGTTAGGTATAAGTAAAAATAAATTTGCCGAATACGAGTATATCTTCGCGCATCTACACCTAATTGACTAATTATTTTATGTTGAGTTTGTATTGAGCTGTTCATTGTATTGAGCAAGACTATTTTCCTAAAATTCCCTTAAATTCGCTCTAACGACTGAAACATTATATTGTAACCTACATAATTTAAATTGTTTTAAATTAGACACTGAACCAATGTGTGTGTTACCAATATGGGACTCATATTAAAACAATCTATTTTATGTTCATTGTTTATTATGCAACAATGTGTTCTGCAGGTGTACCTGAATAAAGAAATAAATAAGTAACCTCTTCAAGTAATAATCATCTTAGCGTTAATGTCCCGGTTGTGCTCTCGCGTCTGAAGGTCCAGGGTCCACCTTGCCATGATCGAGGTTTTGGCAGATGTGGAGCGACTGCCATATATTTCTGACCTCCATGACCCTGCTACCAGGGGAACCTGACCAGATTGGTCATGATAACACATTCAGTCGCCAGAATGTGCAGGTATATCATGATGTTTTCTCTCACCGTATGAATCATCATCACGAAAAGAATCATTGGTACATGACTTGTCATGTTTCGAACCTGGTACCTCTCGCTTCCGAATCAAATACACTCGACACATTTATTTAAATAAAATTTACCACTACATGTTATAAAATGAAGTCCCACGCAGCGTCTGTCTGTCTGTTCGCGATAAACTCAGAAATGCATATTATAGTAAAGAAAACCCGTGCAAAGTCGGGGCGGTTAGCCAGTTTCAGACGTACCTATTAATTTAACGGTTTTTGAACGTTAGTTCTTCTTGGGGCTCAATTAAGATTAGAATGATAGCACTTTAGCTAATAATAAATTGCGTTTTAATGATGTTTAATGATGGCAGGTTTGCCATACAGCCAATAGATTAAAATAGGTTTGAGTCATTAGAGCGCGCCATCTATACTACTAATTTGTCAAGACAATGTTTGTATGCAATAAAAAAGAGTAGGTAGTGGTAGGGTAGGTATAGGGTTGGTGTAAGGTAGGTTTAGGGTAAGATAGGGGTAAAATTAGGGTAGGGTAGAGTAGCGTAAGATAGGGGTAGAGTAGAGTAGCATAAAATAGGGGTAGAGATAGCTATTACAGTAGGGTAGTTGTAGGGTAGTATACTGTAGTCGCGCCGGGCCCTCTAGTATTCAATCAAATAAAACGACTTTTCACGACCATTTCTAGAAGTAAAATCTAAGAATAACAAGAATTCGTGAAGGAGCAACAAACATACATATAATCAGTAAATTTAAAGGATTATAAACAAAAAGCCATATAACTAGGATTTTAATGAAATTTTGTAGGAATGTAGCCTATACCCCAGAATACTTTGGCTACTATAGGTTATAAATTATCCCAATATTTAATGTGATTTCCTCCGGAAACAAACGCCGAATGCAAGGATAATCCACCTAAAATGTATTATTTTTGTTTTTATTTAATACTAATCGCTATAATGAAGCGGAAAATTTTTAGAATCCTCTCAGATAGTGCTTTCATTTGATACCCCACACGATAGGCTTAAGTGGAAAAGAATTTTTTTTTGCGTACATCCGCCTTCTTGAATTCTGAGATTCCGGTCCAAAATCGGGAGTGCCAATATATAAATTAATATTAAGCAGGTTTTTTTAGTAAGAAAAACACATTTGGCAATTGTTACCCAAAATGCCGCCAGAATTGTAACCCGTCGAATAATAGAGAAGTTTTAAACAAAATTCATTTGTTGAATTTTAATTGTACCTACGTATTGTTTTTTCTCAAGGACTAAAATTTACATTAAATTATTGATTTCAGCATTTTTAAAGATATAGCAGTCTGAATTAAGGTACTTATTTAAAACAAAAATGAATAAAATCGGACGCTCGGTTCAGTCGCTATACTTAAGTCGAATTTTTAAATCACGGATTTCCCCCAGATTAGATTTTTTGGGATATTAATCAATATATTGACGACCTGAGTGGTTCAGTGGTCAACATGCCGGCCGGGGGCTTCTTGCCTGCCACGCAAGAGGTCCCCCGGGTTCGATTCCCGGCTCGATTCAGAAATTGAAATGATGAATTTGAATTTCTGTTACGGGTCTGGGTGTTCTATGTATAATAAGTATGTATTTAAAAGTATATAAGTAGTTTATCAGTTATCTAGCACACAAGCTTTGCTTACTTTCTAGCACCCATAACACAAGCTTTGCTTACTTTGGGGCTAGATGGCGCTGTGTGAATTTGTCCACATATTATTATTATACTATTCTTTACGTTTCCGCTAATTTTCAGCTTGTTATTTCAAATGTCCGGGTGAATATCTAATTTTCGTGCACTAATACGTCTAGCTATATTATTGTTGTAAAAAAATAAATATGTGCGGTCACTCGATGTACGCCCAGGATTATGGCATGTAGGTACACTGCGGGAAGCCTTGACAATAACTGTAATTATTGGTACAATATCAGTATACAGTTATTGGCACCCCCTTTAGTATAATGATTGGCAGTGCCAAGAATTCGTTGCCAAGTGATTTAATGTATTTCAAAACTATTATTTTATTCTATTCTTATTCTGACTTGAAATTGTTAAAACAAAGCAACAATTTATAAATCCAATTTTAGTCATTGGCATAGGTGCCAATGAATTAGACTTTAGTACAAGAAAAATTAGGCATTGGCACCCAATTAATTAGAGTTGAGTTATGGAAATGCTTCTAAAACCCAATTAAAATGATGATTTATTTATTAATTTCAACGTAGAAAGTCATTTTCAAGTCATCAACACAAAATTTTAATAAGTTAGTTTTTAACATACCTGGTCCTTGTTGAATTCATAAGAAACTCTATTAAACGAGCGCAATCTCCGGACGCCTCGAGTTTTTTTTGTTTGCTGTGTAGTTAGTTATGTATGTTCGAAAATTACTAACAACAAATTATAATTATGCCAACAAATATTAATTTCCTTTAATTGGCACACTAATTCTTAATATTTGTGTTGTAAGTTGCACTTGCCAATCGCTAGTGGGGTGCCAACAATTGTATACGTTCCCCTATATTAAATGTATGAACTCTTCCTTTCCTTTCTTAACTGTACCACCTGCAACGGAACGGCATCGCATTTTAAATGTACCTATTCAATATTGTCTTCCCCCCATTATTTGCAAGCTGTAATTAATAAATCATATATGTAATTTATAAACATAATAGGTGGGTACATATTATTTTATTATGTAATTTACGCCAATATTGTATATAACAATACCTAAATAGGCAACTTATTTTTTTGTTAAAACTGCTTGTATATAAATAGTAGGTAGATACCTCCGTGTTTGTAAATAATAAACAAAGTTATGAGACAATTATGTAAGTATTATGTTGTATTATACATTCCGTTTGTAAATTAAATAATATATAAATTTAGCATCTTCACAACAGTTTTTTTGTCCAAGTGAAATTATTTGATAGGTAAGGTACGCGACGAAAATCAAAATTGAAATCGTTCGAATCGAGGCGAGCGATTCAAAAATAGAGCCCTCGTACCAGGCGACACACAAAAACCGTGTGACCCGTTAGCAAAGCCAGTGGCCGTATCATGTCGGGGCCTATTCTCGCGCTACATCTCCAATTCAAACAAAATTCTAGTCCATTTTTTAATATCTCTATTAGAAACGCCATTAAAATATATGAGAATTCAAAAAAAATATTCTTAAGTATCTTCTTTAGGCAATTGTTTAATGTCCAAGATCGTTTTTGATGAGATTTTACCTACCTATTTTATTTACTGATTTATGGCTACAGACAAAAATCAAATTCGGGATGTCGCAGCGCGACAAAAGCATCCCAGAGGCCTTGTAGATACCTGGCTGCTACGATTCAAAAGATACAGGCCTGTGTGTGACAGACAGCCAGCGGAGGCTTAGTAATAGGGTTTCTTTTTACCCTTCCTTCAGATACGGAACCTTGTCTAGGCTCTCCGACAATCCTTTTAATGTCGTAGACCATTTTTAGTGACATTTTAATAACTATAGATTTGTGGCTAAAAAGTTTATATAATATAAGTTTATTGTAGCTTCACAGTAATACAATTTCAATACTCATGAACATGTCATACACATGGCACCACTACATTATGTTGTGTTACAAACTAAGTACTTAACATGAGTAACAAGTGGATAAATTCGAATCCTATAATGTATGAAATTGTGTATCCAACCCATGTGAGCACTGTCCCTTACACTAGGATGATCTGTATAGTAAGGTTACAGTACCTTCCACCGGCCTATTTGTTTAGATATTGACTTTGTTAATTAACTTACGACTAAATCCAATATTTAATACGACTTACAGCTATAACAAACGCATATCACCATCCCGCTGTCCTTATTCCATGTTCGGGTCGGCAACACAAGCATTGAACGGGTAACTATACCGTTTTCAGTTTCGAATTACTTATTCCAATACTATTCACTGAATCATTAGTTAATAATTTGTGTGTATGTAAAAGCAAAGAACGGGATATTGACAGTAATTTAAACTAACTAATAACTCAAAATACTAGTACTAACGCAAACAAAATGTCTAACATTAAAATATAGTGAAATCCGGGTAGGTCATAAAAAAATGTTACCATTACTACCCACCCAGTATCATTATTGTCAGTGACAAGTACGTGCGTGCATATTCTATACTAGCAGCCGCCCCGGCTTCGCACGGGTACCACTACGGGTACACGGGTATATAGCCTATGTCACCCGGGGATAGTGTAGCTTCCCAACGGTGATAGAATTTTGAAATCTGTCCAGTAGTTTCGAAGCCTATTCAATACAAACAAAAAAAAATCAAACCTTTCCTCTTTATAATATTAGTATAGACTAGCAGCCGCTCCGGCTTCGCACGGGTACCACTACGGGTACACGGGTATATAGCCTATGTCACCCGGGGATAGTGTAGCTTCCCAACGGTGAAAGAATTTTTGAAATCGGTCCAGAAGTTTCGAAGCCTATTCAACAAAAAATCAAACCTTTCCTCTTTATAATATTAGTATAGATAAATCGTAGTAGTGTGTGGGCACAGGTGTATATTGTGAGTGTGAGTGTTTGTGTGTGTATGAATTTGCTTTGCATAGGAGAGAATAAGTGGGGTGTATTTGTGTAAGTGAGATATGTAGTGTTTGTAACGTGTACTTGTGATAGCCGATATTAGGTATAGGGTTTTCCAACCGTGCTTCCAATGCTCTCAGGATGTTGTTGCGACTGCCGTGGCGCTGCAGCGCCTCTGGCATGTTTGCCGAGGCGCGAACAAATGATTTTTATGCGATAATACGCAGAAAAGTATTCTCCCTGATAAACAGAATTTGCGGCAGTCGCAATACCATCCTGAGGACTGTGGCAGGTAAGTGCGAGTGTCCCATCAGCCACCACTGGACGACTGTACTGAGACAGTTTCCGTTCACGAGATAGTTCACAGTAGCTTCTGTACGACTTAGTTCTTATGGTCCGCCATATTTAATTCATACATATATGTAATTATTACTGATTAATTGATTAATTGTGTATGTATTGACATGGTTAAATTTATGATTTTATGAAATTGTTTGACATTTATATTTTTAGTTAATTGACATAAGTATGGAATTTGACATTGTTATTATTTTTGTATTTTTGGTAATGAATTTAAATAGATATGGAATTGTAAAATCTAAAAAGTAATGGAATTGTAAATTCTGAAATAAATGATTCTTTATTTATTTATTTATAAACTGCCTTATGCGCTTATTACAAATTCCTAAATTCAGTTACTACGGATTTTTGAAAAGCGGAGCGACACGTGACATAATATAAGTGATACAAAAATTGACATTATTCTATGAGCATAACATTATACTTTGATTTGCTCTCATGCTTTTTGTTTCTGAATTTAGGAATGTGTAATAAGCGCATTAGATCAACTTAGATGGCAATGTAATTCAACAACTGCACTGTAGTATTCACCTAGGATTTATTAATGTTTTGTGTAATAAGTATCTGTATAACAAGTAACATAGGTAAAATATTTGGTATTTTCAAGTGAAGGTAATTTGTTAATGAAGAGAATTAAAAATATATATATCATACCTTTTTTAATTTTTTTTTTGGTTTTTTGGATTAGTTGACAAAATCAGTACGAAACTAATACTATTTATCATACATTCACGAACTTAACTATCTAACCACCTCATATTTTTCCATTATATTTCTGGCCTTACAAATAAGTCTTTAAATTCGTAAATACTTAATCGATTTTAATTAGGTCTTCTCGGTTTGATAGCCAATAAGTCAACCATTACCTCTGTATTTAATTAATTTATTCGATACGATAGCTTTTTTCAGTAGATCGATTTTTTCATAGGCTGTTCTGATTGCGCTGCAGCGGGCAGCTGTTTTAGTATGAAAATTCCCTAATAATAAATTGTAGCCCATTTAAGTGGAGCGTCGGTGGCTTACTGTTTAAGGTATCCGACTCATAAAGGAGAGGTACCGGGTTCAAATCCCACTGCCGCTATGTACCAATGACTCTTTTCTGAGTTATGTACATTGGGTGAATACTAGGCGATTTACGGTTAGGGGAAACATAGAGACGAAACTTACATATTCTGGTGACTGAATTGATCCAATCTTGTCAGGTGTTTTATGTAATACGGCAGACAAATAGACAAGCGGGCCACCTGATGGAAAGTGGTCATGTTCAAGGCGGATTCAGGGCTCTCGTGCGCCTGAGCACACCGGGACATTACCTAACGCCAACATGTTTTTATGGTTAATGAGGAGTTTTCCAATAGGTATCCAAAGCATTCTTAACCACTCACTAGATGGCATCCCGACAATTTTGGTAATTGATAATCGCTTGAAAAAGGTTCTGAGCAAAGGGGATGTAAACACTGGCTACGTTGTATTGGATAATATTGTATTTATCAATAGTTTTCAATCATTTTAGAGGTTGTAATAAAATGGAACATAGTGCCTATTCATAAAAATATATCTTTGTACATTTCGTTCAACCTTTAAAAGTTATGTTTATATTAATAAAAAATTTATTTTTAGGTTTAGTATTAGATGGCTGCATGATATCACTGCCAAAATCATACAGATTTAAACAAAATTACTAGAATTGTAGGAGCGCCATATATTGATGCTTTTTGATAACTACTGGAAAACTCCTCATTGAAGTGTTTGATAAATTGTCTATTATGGCGGTTATACCGCCATAATAGAAAAAAATAGAAAACCGTTCCATCGACATACCGTTTAGAGTTGTTGCCTATTGGCTGGACTCCATAGATTTCTGCCGGCCCTCGAGATAGGTCCCCAAGAGTTAAACTCCACTCGACGCTCCCATAAAGGTTGGGAAGGAATCGCAAGTAAAGTTTGGCAAGAAAGTCATGAAAAGAATGTTTTGGGAACTACTGATCACGCGTAAATTGGCCACACTAAATTACTGTCAAACTCAAATATTCTAGGCCGTGGATATTTGTATCTGTTTTCAAACTGACTTCAGCTGTCACGTCATCTAAACATTGTTGTTGCTTTGTTGGTATGTTTAAATTTTTAAGTGTGTGGGTTAATTTATTTTCACAATTAATGCAAGAACGTATAAAAGCGGCACGAGAAAAGTAATATTTAGAGTTGTTAAAAAATCAATGGCCGAGTTTAGAGCAGATAAGTTGCTGTGAGATTTGGAAGATGTTTACGGCGGAATAGCAAAGATTATCGGTACACAACATGTATCTCCATTTTGAAAATATTTAATGAAATGTGATCCTTAGGATATCATTTAAAATGTCAAATTAATGTTTTTTATAGTATTTTTTGCGTTTATTTGAGGTTACAAAATTAACTGTCAATTTATAGTGTATCTACTTACTGCACAGACATACCAGACTAAACACAAATCACAAATATTCCCTGTTCGCTCACTCTACAATGATTATGAATCTTGCTATCCCGTTTTTTCGTCTATTCATATAAGCTCTAAGAAAATGACGCGCGCAATGTTTTGAACGTTCGACATGCTGCTCAAGCTAACAACGACCTGAAGTCTTTTGAAACATCTGTGTAAATTTTATAATTTCTTAATAAAATTTAAAACAAACCATTTAAAAGACGGTGTAATGTAAGGTTAATGTGAAAATGCAAATAATAGAAATACACCTGGATTATCTTTTCATCGGTAAGTAATTTCATTCGTGGTCGCGACGATCGGGAATCAATTTTAGAAATTGTGCCAAAAATATGCATCGTAATAGTGTGAATTTGCAATAATGAGGAGTTTTCCAATAGGTATTTAAGGCATTCCTAACCACTTACTAGATGGCGCCCCGACAATTTTGGTAATTGATAATCGCTTGAAATAGGTTCTTAGCAAACAGGATATAAACCCTGGGTACGTTGTATTGGATAATATTATATTTGTCAATAGTTTTCAACCATTTTAGAGGTTGTAATAATAATGGAACATAGTGCCAACTTCTATAAATATTTATTTTTACACTTCGTTCAATCTTTAACAGTTATGTTTCTCTTAATAAACACTTTATTTTCAAGTTTAGTATTACTTGGCTGCATGAAATCACTGCCACCATCATACAGATTTAAATAAACTTACCAAAATTGTAGGAGCGCCATCTTTTGATGCTTTTTGAAACAAACTATCAATACCTACTGGAAAACTCCTCATTGTGCTGCAAATGCTTTACCTTAAAACAACATGCCATTAAAAATAGATTTAAAATTATTGGCAAATTGAGCAATATTTCGGTGATCTAAAATATTTTGATGCTAACAGGGTCGGATTTAGTATTAATTGTATAAAATTTTAATACTCTAATCTTGTAAAGGTCCTCAATTTTATATGTATTTTCATTTATTTATCGTATGGCTTTTTAAGTTCCTACTGCTACTAAAATTTTCAATTTACATTGCGTCAAAAAGGCGAAAGCTTCGGCCGAAAGGGACTGAAAATCTTCCGTTTGCCCGCTGTAGGTACTTGGTGTCCGGACATTCAAGTATAATGTGAAGTAAAGAAGAAGTCAGTGAAAAATTTACTGACTGCTCAGGGCAGCCGCACTGGCATGCCGCTGCCTCGCACCAACCCCATTTGTGTCATGGATACGCACAGTTTCCTACGCCTGTTCATATTCGGTTCAACAAACACCAGACGCGCCGTAGGTTTACGAGATTTCAGCCGGGAAACTTTAAAATTGTCGAGGTCCTGGTGGATGGGTAGCATCGGGTTCGATTTTATTTTTTCCACTTCCCGGCTGAGGCATTTCTCTTTGTGTAAGTGAGGAGGCGCTATGTGGCTAAGCGCAGGCAGCCAGTATGTTAGTGTTGGCTTTAGGCATCCAGAGATTAAACGCATTGTGTGGTTTAGTTGCACATCAACCGCTGACACGTGGGCACTGTTTAGCCAGACCGCAGCGCAGTGGTTCAAAGCGTAGATTATCTGGCTCCCCAGGTTGTGCCTGTTAGTTTTTGCACAACACTGTTACGGGTTTTCAACTTTGCAGAGATCTTGTTCATATGATGTTTAAAATGTAGGCTTCTATCCAGGGTCACGCCCGACACTTACACCCGGTTTCTGAAACGCTTGTCAACGCAAAAATTACGTAACAGCTTGTTAAACACTGATTAAATGCACTTAGGGTTTCTGAAAGGGCCAACTGACAGTTTGTTAACAGCTTGTTAACGGATTGTCAAATCTCCAATTAACGGCTGATTAATGTAATATTGGGTTTCCGAAAAGCTTTTTCTCATGTTAACTGTATGTTATCGCCGTGTTATTTTAATTGGCGAATATCGACCAATTAACCGATTGTCAAAAGAAATTATATCCGATTTTCTTGGTCTAGGTCTTGGTCCTGGCCCTGTTCCAGGTCCTAGTTTTGGTCCAAGGCAAAGTTCAAGTCTAGGGTCCAGGTTCTGGTCCAGGATCATGACCAAAACTGCAACCTTGATCACAATTTGAGCTTGAACCAGAACCAGGACCTAGACCAGTGCCAGCACATAGTCCATAAACATTAGCTGGACCAGGACCTGGTCCGGGGCCAGTACCTGGACCTGAACCAGGACCTGGTCCGAAGCCAGGACCAGGACCTGATCCGGGGCCAGGACCTGGACCTGAACCACGAACCGGCCCATGTCCAGGACTTGAACCATGATTTAACTAATGGGATTATTGGGAGTATGTCACATAATCGATAGCCGATGGGGCGGATGTTGTTGAGTGGCGAACTCTGGATGGCCTCCCAAGAGATGGACGGACGACCTCTTTAAGGTCCTAGGGAGCCGATGGATGCAAGATAACAGAGTCGACCAGAGTGCAAGTCGTGGGACGCCTGTATTCAGCAGTGGACCGGGACCCACCTAACTGCCTAAAGATGATGATGATGGGATTACTGATCCACTGGAACCCGTGACCCTATAACATAAATATTGTTATAATTTCTCTTTTCTCGCTCTGTATATTTTTTTTGATAATATGTATTCGATTTTACACGAAAACTATACAATCGCTATCAGTTTCATCTAAAAGTTAAATATCCCGCCGCTATCAAAAGGCCGCTAGGGACAGAGACAAATCAATGCGTTAGACAGAAACAAAACATATATGAGTGAATAAATGTGACTGATTTTAGCAGGGGTAGCCAGACAAAAAAATGTATCTCTTGTTAATGGTCGATTAGCTAACAATAGATTGATTGGCCTTTCAGAAACCCACAGTGATTTAACAGCTTGTTAAATGTGACAGTCTGTTAGCTAATCAATGATTTGACAAGCGTTTCAGAAACCGGGTGTAAGGATGGAAATTATGTTGCAGAAATGTATAAATTAGGGTTTCATACCAAAAATGTACCTAAATGACATTTTTAATGTTCTGACATTTTATGAAACAACTTAACGGATTAATTGCGTATTTACATTTATTTGTTTTTCTAGTTATTCGTTACGAGTGGAAATTCGTAGCAAAATATAACATTGCATTTGCATTAGTGTGTGTGTTTTAGAGAGGACCGACATTTTGTCTCGAATTAAACCTCGGTATGTTCTCTCTGCTTCTGTAGATAATTTTTTTTCTCTATGACTTAGTGTTAAGGTTGTGATCCCTTGTTATTTTTGCGGTTTAGGTATATCTAAAAGCAGTGCGGCGCTTGTTAACAAAGGATTAAAGCACAGAGCGTTGTCGTTTAACGACGCGCAGGGAAATCGCCCTAAACCTATGAAGAATGGGCGAGGGCTACCCTGCCCCGCGCGGGCAGGGCTAAAGACGTTAGCGCATACCTGCAAGCTCCGCTTCGCCACCTTAAACGTTGGCTCCCTGACTGGCCGTTCTCGGGAGCTGGCCGACTTGCTCTACAGGCGCCGCGTTCAAGTGGCATTCCTACAAGAAATCAGATGGCGGGGATCCAAGTCCCGGGAGATCGGGCAGGGGTACAAGCTTATGTATACCGGATCGGCAGAAGGGAGGAATGGGGTCGCTATTGTGGTGAGCGACGAATTCCGGAACGGCATCTTGGAGGTTGGTTGAAGTGAGCGATCGGCTCATGCTGATCAAGGCGCTGATAGAAGGATCAACGTATAACCTCATCAGCGCCTATGATCCTCAGTCCGGTTGTGCCGACACCGAAAAGACTGCCTTCTGGAATAGCTTCGAAGGTGTCCCCTTGCTACGTATACTATCCTCCGAACAGATTGTGGTTGATGCGGACCTCAACGGCCACGTGGGCCAGAGGAGCGAGAAGTTTGGTCGGGTGCACGGGGGCTTTGGCTACGGCCAGCAAAACAGTGAGGGAGAAGAAATTCTCCGAACCTCACTGGCCGCCGACTTAGCTGTGGTTAATAACTTCTTCCAGAAGAGACCCGAACACCTCATCACCTATAAAAGTGGTCCGCATCAATCACAGATCGATTATATGCTGCTCCGACAACGTGATATCAGCCATGTATCTCAGTGCAAGATCATCCAGGGGGAATGCCTCACTGCACAGCAGAGTCCTTGTCATGGATGTCCGAGTAAGTAGTAGACGGGCAACTGTAGAACGTTCCAAGCCGTCGAAGTATAATTTGCAGCAGTATTCGTTGAAATTCACATTTAATTCAAGACCTAAACAAAATATACGTAGCGTGATAAGGCAAGTCGGGATTTTGGGTATGGTTGTTTCACCAAATAAGACAGTGATTGATTAGTCAGTTTGGACAGATCATAGGTACTTGTCGCCGATCCAACTTGCAGGGTATGCTCTACCCCTTCCCAGTTAGTAGTAGAGATAAGCAGGGCAGGGACCGGGGTAGGGACTATGATGTAAGAAACGATTAAAAAAATCTGTAATATTTTTAATAGAATAATAACGTCATAAACAAAGTGCAAAGAGTGTACACACTTAGATTAAGCACACGTCATTTCAAACAAAAGTAAGTTTAACTTCAAATATTATTGGACCTTTGAAATACCTATCTAAGTAGGTATGTAAAGTTTCTGACATCGAAATTGAACTAATAAAATAATGTTACCTATAGGTAGTTTGAGATCCAGATATTTTTGGTATTTAAGTAGTATCTAGGTAATTATTTCGGTGTAAGGTTGTACATCATTAACAAACAAAATCTTGCAAAGTGCAGTGTTACGTCTGGTCAACCTCGCTTCGCCAACGTAATGGCCAACTCTTTAGAAATCATAACTATCTTATTCAAAAAGAATATGTAGGCAAGTGAATATTATACAATAATTATAAGTATTTTTAAGACGCGACGTAGTGCCGAGGAACATTGAATCATGCAAAATAATCAAAGTGGTCCGGCGACAATGCAAATAAAAAGCGATGACTCCAGTTCTAGATGGCACCCAGGATCTGATGATGGAGTAGGATAGCGGGCAGATAAATGCTAGGGATTTATCCTAAGGATATTTCAGGTGATACTACTTATTGAAAATCGTGGTCCTCCCTCATCCCAATCGCCGCTCCATAATAATAAAAATGCCTCGTCGTCTATAATAAATTACTGCCCACGCCGGTGTCTATGGGTGTGAAGTCCGTGTTGGACCAAGCAGTCTGACGTCACTGACACCGGTGCTATTTAAACAACGTAAAGGCGCACTTTCCTAGATAGAGTGCGGTATCATAATAGCCCAGGAAAATGAAAGATTCTACCTTGCAAAAGGTCATCAGGTATAGGCGATTTTCGGACATGTTGTACTGGTGGAGGTCTTCATGAATAACCTAAGTTTCCGACCTCGAGGTGCTGCTGTGGACTCGCCAATGACTATTAAACGCTGAAATATAACGTTTTTTTGGGTCCCTTACTAATATCTCTAAAACGGTGCGTCACTGTAGAGAAAAGTGTTGTTCTACCGAATGAAACTTATAAAATTCTCTACAACATTTGCCTTACACACTTTTTTAAATTTCGAACCGTTTAGGATTGTGGCGGCAGGTAAAACATGTGTTTCTTACGGAATTGTTAATTTATACATACCAATCATAAAAATACATGCAAGTACAATTTGTTTTTTATTTCATACAATTCTCTAAGAAACGTGTCACTCGTAAACGGTTGGGAATTTGAAAAAGTATGTAAACCAAAAATTTTAGAGAATTTTTTAAGCTTTCATTCGGTAGAAGAACACTTTTCTCTACGACCCACCGTTTTTAAATATTTCCAAAAACGTAGTGATTTTCAACGTTTTATGGACATTGCTGAGCCCGCGCCAGCATCCCGCGGTCTAAAAATTGGATTTTTTCATGAAGGCGTCTAACCTGTTTAACATATTCAAAAATCGCCCAAACGGCGCTTCTGTCCTAGGAAACCAGAGCTTAAAAGTCACTTACGTAGGTAGGTACCCAAAGTTATCTCATCAAGTTACATTTCAATTTTTATGCCTAGGCACATCGTGCGTCGTTTAGGTCTATAGGACATCTGTAAGTAGACTGTGTCGGTCGGAATTTTAGATACTTTTAGCCTTTTGAAGAACCCCAAGTTGTAGTGGAAAAATACAGATCGTTCGACATCTTGCATGTGCGCGCTAAATAGACTCACGATGCGGGCAAGTTTAGAAGAGTTAACCTTTAATATAACTTTATTTTAATTGTAATCACAGTCAAAATCATAACTTTACGTAAATATCTACCTTAACACTTTATGAACAATAATTATTTCATTCATAACGTATTCATGCAATAATATGCATTCAATTATATAATTTTAGACTAATATTTTTATATTTTAATCACACATTATTTTTAATGGTTTCGCTTGCATAAAACATATGCAAAGTATCACTACCTCTCAAGTACCTAAACTTACTAAGCATGTATTACATTACATCCGTGTAAAAACTTACACTAGCTACAGCTACAGTTAAATTATGTTAATGTAGGTACATTTATATGCCAACCAAAACAAACTACCGAATCGAATACCAGTATCCAAATTAATCCTACATTTCTATGCTGACGTATGTAAACATCTTTTGGTAGGTAAGTAATATTTAATTAATACGGCTTCGATTGGATAGCACGGTTGTATATAGACATACTATAGCTGGATAGTTTAGCAATTATTTAACCCTATAAATAAATACTACTTATTAGATAAAAATATAAAATTGGTGTAATATTTTGATTAATTAAAATAAGTAAATATACTTAAAAGTATTCTTTCAATATTAAAATAACCTACATAAATGTACACAATAAAACCGAGCACAGAACTAATTTGTTGTTCGGTAGGAATGCAGTTTTCTGTTCAGTGTGGATGACATTAGTTTAGTAGTACATGTTAGTGTTTCCCTACAAACAGATGACTTATTTACAAAAAAAGAAACACCTAAGATAAAAACATAGGTAATGTTAAATTCATAACGTAGGTACTATCATCATAGTAACTTTCGTATGCATAGCGGTTATTAAATTTGCTTGATATTAAATGACCGTTATACTGTATGCAATTCTCGAATTTATCAAGTAATATGAGTTTAATAAAAGTTGGGGCAATTTGTGTTGGTATTGATCCCACAACATTCTGATCAGCTGACAGAGTAACCACTGAATTTAGATATCAGATGATGTCAGTCTTACGTTTGGCCAATATTGGATAGCCATTGAGACAATTATATTTCAAACGGATTTCGTTGTTTCTTTCGGTACTCATTTAAAACAACCAATCGAATTATTTTAATGGTCTGCTACATGTAGGTACTTCCAACGTGTTAGGCTGACCGCATATATTCGTTTTTCTGGTTAGGTTTCCGAATCCGAATTTTGAACTCGACCAATCAGATTACGCGAAGACCAATCAAACGCCTGCGTGAAATATGTTGCGGATGCTGATTGGTCCAATTTGGAATTCTTATTCGAAAACCGAATCAGGAAAACGAATGTCTGGGGCCGGCCTTAGGTGTATGGATGTCTAAGTGAAAATAGTGTACAGGTGGGAGACCATTGACTACCTTACCTACTAGACTAATAACTCCATTCTCAAACTTTTTTAAACCAACAACAGTTGTTTCTGACAATAAAAAATAAAATTACATAGCCAATTAGAGATTTCAACTTAAGGATGAAGAGATAGTAAGTATAATTATTTTTGTTTTTTTAAGTACTAAATTAAACAAACTTTATAGATAAAAAATCTAAGTAGCAAAGCGTTTAACAACGCGAAATATCAACAACGGACCTAGGTATCGAAAGTTAGCTAAAAGTCTAACGACGGACAGATTCTCATGAAGTCTGGGCATTTAAAACAAAATTTAATACTTATCTGCCTTATTTTTGAGAATGTAATCCTTGCTTTATATTTAAAATCAAATAAATGAAACAAAGTTTGTAAGAGTAAGAGTTTTAAATACATAATTAAACATTCTGGACAAGAGTTGAGCCTAACTAGCCAATGACCCCACCTGTATGTCATTTACATCAGACAGACATCCATGTACGTACCTAACACCTTCGGTCAATATTAACACTATATATTCACTCGTTACCACCCCATTATTATCTTTTAGCTGAGCCCCTCTGGTGGAACCAATAGGACAATCTGTAACAGAACCAGAGGAGCTTGAGTTATGTGTTAAAAATAATTAGGTTTAGGTACTTTTATGCGTGTGCTAAAGTTCCAAATGGCGCCGAATCAAAACCAGTTCAGGTAAATTGTTTGATTGAAAATGATTTGGTTGTGTGTAATCAAGAACACATTCATAAACAAAAATGATATTCAAGCCTCCGATTTTTTATGCTATACAATAGTGCATTGAATAGGGTATCGGACTGATATTAAATAGGTATTATGTAAATATTTCGTATCTATGTACTGATGTGTGTATTTATACAACATATGAAATTAGTAAAAATAGGTACTAAAACGAAATCGGTTAAAAACAAGGAGTTATATCGATATTTTTTATCTCTTTCTAAACAGAGTATACGTCAAACTTGTGCTATAGATGACGTACTCACGTATGACGTCATTATAGATATGCTATTGCCGTCTTTTAATGTCATGAAAATATTGTTTAGCTACTTATGCTATTCATTACTTAAAAATCTTTTATAATAATCATCTTGGGGCCAATATCCCGGTTGACTTTCGCGCGCAAGGGCCGGGGTCCGTTTTGACCATGATCCAGGACAACCTGACCAGATTGGAACATGGTTACACATTCAGTCGCCTGAATGTGCAACTTTCCTCACGATGTTTTTTACCTCACCGTAAGATAATCGCTCAGTGTTCCATTAACGCACATAAGTCAGAAAAAGGAATAGGTTTCGCTTACGACTCGGACTCGCAAGCCATTAGGCCTCCGACGCTACTATAAAAACCCCTTTAATTGAAGTAATAAATGTCAAGTCCGATCCCCTATACCTAAATGTTATTGTAAAATGTTACACATTCATAGGCCGTTTAAGGTTCCTAAATCAAATGCTATAGAGGCTATTTCGCTTATTAACTAACATTTTCCTTAACCATTACATTAGGCACCCAAAATAATTGGACGCGATAAAAAGAGGGACGCATAGTTAGTTATGCTAAATTTTGTTACTGCTACACGCTATTAGTTAGTTTTGCATTAAATCGAATAACATGTATGCGAGTGTGTACAAATCCACTGTACATTACCTAAGCTTACGTTTGGAGTGTCATTTAGTTTTACAAACCTAGGAGCTATCACAAAGGAATACCACTCTGCTAAGCTTCTAAGAATAGCCAAATTAAACAAGTCAATAGTAATATACAACTACATATATCTATACATTATTACCTACATGTTGATTTGATCACTTCACTTTAAATGGTTTCATAAGATCAATAAGGTCCTTTATGTTGAAAGCTGAAATGCAAATGTTTACTAATCTATTTAATCCCTAAATGCTTTTATATAACGTTTGCTTTGAGAACCGCTGACATAGACAATAAACAAGAACGCAGTTCCTACGTAAGGGAAAATATGATTAATCGCTGATTTAATAAGTTTAGTATATAGGTAGATTTTAAAGAATTGAGCTCAATGTGAATTGTTTAAACTGTTTACCTAATGTTAATTTTAGAATATTACAATTAAAATTGAAAACAATGATCCCATAGTTATAGACAATAGGTATACTATACTATGTCTACCAAAAAGTCTCTACCTATAATCGTGTAAGTAGATACCTAGGTAATGTAGTTTCGTTTACACAACTAAATACGAAATGCAAAACAATCTTTTTTCAACAGTGCCTACCTACTTTATAATAATACGTATCTCATGAAATGAAAAACAAAAAATGTATTCAAAACAAAATCGTGTCACCTACATAAATATTAGATTCGAATTGTTACGTAGTATTTAAATACTCTACAATCCTATTCAAATTGAATCAGTTAACGATAACTGCACCATAATTTACAAATAATTACATAGGCAATTTATATTACATTAGATATTCTAATATAAACTATCTTTAAGTGAGAGGGATACCATCTGCGCAGATATTAATTGAAATCTGAATACCTGAACTAGTTTTGGTGGGGGTGTTCAGAGGTGTCGGGCGCGCGCTTGTCAGCAAGGTGATCTTTTGTTTGTGACTCGGCGCCTGTGAGGCGAATTTTCACTAGAGTCTTGGCGTCTATGAGATCTTTCATTTGTGCCTTGACCTTTGTTGGTGGGAACTTAGTGAGGAAGAACTCAGAGACGAAACAGAAGAGTTTACATATAATCGGGCATAACAGCAGTTGATGCATCACCGCCGCTATGCGGTACCACGGCCCGTCGAACGGGTCCAAGATGGCTGGGCACAGCATGTGGTTCAGGTTCACTTGCGCGGGCTGGAAACGGACAACCATGCAAATTATTATATACAGGTATTATAATATTACAATACGGGGACTACCACCCTTTTTAAGAGTTTTACTTACTTACTTACTCTTGGGTCAACCACATCTGCTTGTGAACGAAGCCCTAGCAAATCGACTTTTTCTTGATGGGTTGTGCGTATCAGATGGTAATCATAATCACCGTAAGTAAAAAGACAAAACACAACAATATAAGATAAGAATTAAAAGGTCCGATGGGAATGTGTCTAGAGATAGGGCGTCGTCGCGTGGCAGATGTTGGACGTTGCAGTGTTCTAAAATACACAACAGAAAAGCTGCTATCCATTTCTGATCTATGGAGTAAGTACTCGTAAATCAAAAGGGTCGATGCAATTCTACTCTGCCGAACACCACAATTGCCTCCATTCTATAAAATTATATAATATATATTTTAAAAAATATACTCATGTTTTCATTTAGGTATCATGAGCCTAGTCATATTTTTGATACACATACTTTTGTTGTTGTAATTATCAAACACAGTCATCTATTACAGTATTGATGATACTTACAATTGCGATTAACTGTAATACAATGAAGTGATATAACATGTTCAAGCTGTAACTGAAGATTGCCCAGTCTAAATTCCATAAAGGTTCTACATTGTAGGGTCCTGTAAATCATGGAGGAAGAAGTTAAGTTCTAAGATTGATTAAAAATTAATATTTCAAAATTTCTATATTATGGGGAACAACTTACCGCCGATTCTCAATAAATAATATGGTATTACGAACATCATTCCATGTTGAAGCCAGTAAAGGGCGGCTTCCGCAAATATCTACAAAATGATAATATTATTGAATCGTAGTAGAAACAGCTGACACAACTAAATAAAATATGTTGAGGCAATGGCCCTAGATGGATTCTGTGACAATTTTAGTTCATACTCTGCTTTATGGGTACCTATACACAAGTGTCGTGTACACTTTGACCCACGACCGTCGAGGCAAAATCATTCAACATACGTGGTATAAAATACATTTATACCACGTAAATACTTAATTATTAAGTAGGCAACAAACAGTTTCACAATGGTAAATTAGGTCGTGGAGACAATAGACTACAAACGCATGTGTAAATAGATTAGTAAAGGAGTGCTCTATACGTGCATGTGCAAGAATGTACACAGTTCTAATATTTACAAACTGGTAATGTTATGTTTAGATTATTTGCAATCAAGCTCTTCATTTTTAATTGTAAAATACCTTTAGCTACGTATTTTAAGGTAACTATCACATCAGAGACGAATAACTGGACATTACTGTGCATTACGAAATATTACAAACCGTTCTTGAAGCCGTTTCTGGAAATAGGAATGCTAATAGTGGCCCATTCAAGAGGTTCAGATGGATGCGAAAAAGCGCGGTAACTGTTTTGCTAGGTGGCGCGGCCAGCAGGTAAATCTGCAAGGGGTTTTAAACTTTACTATTAAATAATTCACTAAGGAATAATTATATTTAAATTATTAATACGCTCTCATGCAAAAAAATGCGCAGTTATCTAATTACCTGCATTAAGGTTGTAACATGACAAGGGTTTAACAAATATATCACAGTGCGGGAGGCGAACTTGAAGCCAATCTCCATCCCCCACAGCAAGGCCAAGAGTATCACCAGCAGCCGTTTGCCGCCTCTATCACTCTTTACGTAACTTACATCTTGACTTATTTCCAATTTTGGATAAGTTTTTACCTGGGTAGGAAAAAGTTTAGGTATAAGGCAATCTGTTAGTGTTCAAACATAACAGCCCATAAGGTTCCATTATATACGTCACCGCTGCGAATGGACATTAGTGACATCTTCCATCTCTCATCAAAGACGTAGAATATGAAGTACCAGCTGGGCACCCGGAGACTGGTTGAACAGTTTAGGGCCCCGTAACAGTACTTACATCCTACTGACATTTTGGCTGTTTCTTACTTTTCAGTTTTCTAATTAGCAGTTTTTACTAAATAAATACTGTCACGGGGTACCATCGGTTCTAGAGATTGTTTAACTCTCAGGATTAGGGGTTCAGGGTCCAAAGCGGCAGACCTTCGCTTACGGAGTGGCGAGCTCATTGCGACACTGAAGTTCGGTTAGCCTCAAAGTACAAAACGGTCACCCATTTAGTTACCAGCATCAGCGTGCGTTGTTTAACTTTTTGTTATTGGTCTCGCACGATATCGATAATTTTACTTATTTAAATATACCGGGTGTCCTTACGCTCTGGACAAAGATGAATACTACTAGTTGAATAGGGTGTTTAAAATAAAACTGCAAAGTATCATAACAATCGGTCCAGTATTTACCGAAAAATCTACGATTTGAACGCTATCACTTTGGTGCAGCCTGAATGTTGTTACATGGTCTAGGCCAGGGATTCCCAAAGGGGATCGATATCGGTTTCCTAGGGGTCGACATAAACGAAAACTGATTTTGGGGGTCGACGAGGTCTAAAAATCGACCCCTATTAAATAAACACAAGTTCTTATTTAAAACTTTCAAGATAGGTAGGTACTGTATTGTTTATGTTGTGTTACGTGTACTAAGAATAATTAATATTTTTGTAGGAAATAGCATTGTTGTAGTAATGTAAAGTCTCAAGTTCGTACAAGATGAAAAACTCGGCAAGTCTGTGTGGACAAGTTTGTGCAAGATAATGAGTTCGAGCGTACGTCTTTCAGGCTCGTTTTGACTTGCTCTCTATTTGACGCTTACGCGATTTAACACGAACGAATTCATGATCAAGTCCAAACATGTTCCTGATATTTTACTATTTAACGAGCTTGCACTTAGGTTGAAAGTTCATTTGCGTTTTGAAATTCGTTGGAGCTTGAACGATAATAACTCATATAAGTACTCATTTATTTCAAGAGATTGCAAAGTTATTACATAGCTAAATTAAGTGAAGTAAAGTGACTGAAAAAGTGGTAAACACAACATACAACATATTTTAAATTGGTAGGTATAAAAGTATTTGTAAAAATTACTTACACTTAAGTTAGTAGGTAGGTACCTAAACTTTGAAGTGTTCAGTTTGCTTTGGTTTTCGTTCTTATGCTGATAGGTACCTACTTACCTAATACGAATTTACCTATTACCTACTATAGTTACTAACCTAATATAGGTATCCAAGTTTATCAATGAGTAAGTCAGTAATACCTAACAAGAATCCATTACCTGGGTGTGATAAAAATGAGATAGTGTGCAAAACAGTTTATTATTATTTTTTATTTAGGTAGTTTTCTATTTGCAGGATTACTGAGAGGTTTATGATGGCGGAAACAAAAAAAAGGCAGACAATACAGTTTGGACTACTTGAAGTTCGGATTTATTGCATCTCCATCAAATCAACACTTGCCGATGTGTCTCATATGTGAAAAAGTATTCAGTAACGATGCCATGAAGCCTTCAAAAATGGATGACCACTTATCAAGAGTACATGCTGACAAAAAAAGTAAGCCCTTGTAATTCTATCAAGCACTTAAAGAAAAATTAGACAAAAGGCCATCCATAAGATCGATGTTTGCGTCATCATCTATTAAAGACGAAGATGATTTACGAGCGTCTTATAATATATCTTTACTAATAGCGAAGTCGGGGAAACCCCACACAACTGGAGAGCAGCTTATCTTACCAGCCATTGCGGAGGTCCACAAACCCGCACATGATATTTTAAAGAGAATACCTTTGAGCAATAACACCGTTCAGAGACGCATAGACGAGATGGGACGCGATGTGGAAAACATTTTATGCAAGTTCTTACAGACCAACAGATTCTCTCTCCAGTTGGACAAGTCTACATTACCCGGGAATGAAGCTCTGTTGTTAGGATATGTTCGATTTATCAAAGATGAAAATATGTGCCAAGAACTGCTTTTTGCTACATATTTAGAGATTGATACCAGAGGAAAATAGATTTTTCAGGCCGTGGAACATTTTTTTACTGACAAAGCTATTCCATGGAAGAACATTGTTTCTGTTGCGACTGATAGTGCACCGTCTATGGTTGGTCGTCATCGTGGTTTTATAGCTCACTTAAAGCGACAACTGCCTGATGTACTGGTCATTCACTGCGTGATTCACAGGCAGCATTTAGTAGCAAAAAAGCTGAGTCCTAGATTGCATAAGTCTTTACAATATGTAATAAATGCTATCAACAAGATTCGAAGCAATTCTTTGAACTCTCGGTTATTTGCTCAGCTATGTGAGGAAAACGACGAAGTCTATACTCGATTACTTCTGCACACTGAAGTTAGCTGGCTATCAAGAGGCTCTTGCTTAGAAAGATTTGCAGCCATTTTTTTATGTGTTTGAGTTTTTACAAGAAAAAGATCCGAACTTGAAAAAAAATCTGAACAATTGTAAAACAGATATTTATTACTTGACTGATATCTTTGGAATGTTCAACAAAGTTAATTTGCAACTGCAGGGTGACGATCTTAACTTGATTAAAACAAAATCAATAATATCGGCATTCGTGGGTAAACCAATCCTTTATAAACTAAATTTAGGCAGAAAAGAATATTCGCAGTTTCCGCATTTGTCAAAATTACCAAAAATGCTTCAAGATGATGACATTTTATTATATGTCACTCACTTGGACGCATTACACAAGGATTTTACGAAGAGGTTTGAGGATCTTTTAAATTTACAAATTCCTCAATGGATAATAAATCCGTACAATACCACAGCCATAGAAGAAGCCAATGTGATAATGCAAGAAGAGTCGATTACCATCAGCACAGACGAAGAGCTTAAGCAGAAGTTCAACCAAGACTATCAGAAGTTCTGGTTGCAACGCAACATTGAAACACAGTATCCTACATTGTGGAACATTGCTGAAAAATACCTTATCGCTTTTCCATCATCATACCTAGTTGAAAAAAGCTTCAGTGTGGTAACAAACATTTTGACGAAACAAAGAAACCGTTTGAAAATCAACGAACGTGGAGATTTAAGGCTGCAAATCACCAATATTGAACCGGATGTAGCTATATTGGTAGATAGTCACCAGGTTCATCCATCACACTGAATGTTTTATTTTCTCTTTGCGAATTAATAATTTTTCAAATATAATTTCCTACCTACTTACGATTCTTTAAGTACTTAATTTGTAATAATCATTATAAATTAAACTTGATATTTACTGAATTGTATGTCTTTTTATTTTGTTAAATTTTGATGAGAAAATGAAGTCAACTTTACTCACTTAACCAAGTGCAAAGTTTTCCAATTGGTACCTTAGTACCTAGGTATTTTGTATCAATAGGAAAAAACTAAAGATAGGCCCCCTTATTTATAATAGTCTGCTAACTTAAAGCATTGCTAATTCTCACTCTGTCTTCTTCTATTGACCTAAGTCAGAATGAAAAATAACATTCTGTAGCAGCTGTTTTAAGTTAGCGGACCATTATGTATAAGGGGGGTTGATCTTAAAAGTAGGTAATTTGGCCATTGGGGTCTGAGGTAACAGTTCATTTTGGAAAAGGGGTCACTTGTCCAAAATAGTTTGGGGATCCCTGCACCAGAGTCGTTTATCAAAATAAGACTATAAAGTCTATCATGCTTTACACCCTGATATCGCTGCAAGGGGAGGAAGCATTGTCATAATAAAAGAAAATATTTACCATTATGAAGAGCATGAATGTGAGGAACAGGCTATACAAACAGTGGCTGTTTGTGTAAGAACTAAACTTTACCATTTCCGCCATATACTGTCTACCAAAGTATTCCCTAAAACGAGAACAGTATAAAAACCTTCTACATAATCTAGGTGACAGATTTATACTTGGAGGTATACTACACATCCACTGGGGATCAAGATTAATTACAACTAAAGGAAAAGAGCTTCTTTATGCTACCAGATATATGAATTGTGGCGTAATATCAACCGCAAAACCAACGTACTGACCCACTGATCTGAATAAAGTCCCAGACCTGATTGACTTTTTTATATGCAAAAATATGCCAACAAGTTTTCTTCACATTGAAGAAAAATATGAAATGAGCTCAGATCACTCGCCAATAATTGAGTGAGAGCATAATACAAAAAGAGAGCAATGTTACCCAGTCAGACAAGAACACCGACTGGGAAAGCTTAAAACATGATCTAGACTCTATTACTGAACTTAAAGTTTCATTAAAGAGAGCTAGATACAGATCTAAGTAAATTCATTCCAAATATACAGCAATGTGCCTGGAAAAATACACCAACAGTGAAAAATATATCAAAAGGTAACTGCTATCCAGCCGACATTCTAAACCGCCTTAAAGAAAAAGAAAGCAAAGACGCAAATGGCAACAAAGTAGATATCTCGTGGACAAAACGCGGTTAAACTAGTTAACAAAAAAACTAAGGGGAAAAATTCAGAACTTTCGTGATGAATCTACGAATATCTACCAAAGCAAATTAACAAGTGATCGCACAACTGATTACTCCTTGTGGAAAATAATAAAACACTTAGAGAAGCCAACTTTACACATACCTCCCATTAAAAAACTAATGGGGGTGGGCCATAAATATTAAACAAAAAGCTATTTGCTTATCACCTGGAACAAATTTTCCAACCTAACATGCATAAGTCTGAGAACATAGAATTGGAGGAAGCATCTTGTAATGATAGATTAGAAATAAAACTGGTTACCCATAAAGAGGTTCAGACTGAGATAAAACGCTTAAAGAAAAATAAAGCTCCTGGCTTTAATCTAATTACGGGCGAAATTCTCCAAAATCTTCCACGTTAAGCCATTGTCAAACTCACGACCCTTAACAATGCTTCGTTAAGACTAAAATACGTGCCTGATATATGGAAAGTTGCAGAAATCATTATGATATCGAAACCTGGAAATCCACCCCAGGAAATAACACCTATAGACCAATTTCTCTATTGCCAATTATGTCAAAGTTATTCGAAAAGCGATTAAGACGACTGAGTCCCATAATAGAAGAAAGAAAGCTTATCCCTGATATCAGTTTGTTTTTGGGAAAAAGCATTCAACTATCGATCAAGTGCACAGAATAACTAGTTTAATAGAAAAAACATTAGAAGAAAATAAAGTCTGTTCTACTGTTTTTTTAAACGTAGCACAAGCATTTGATAAGATTTGGCATGAAGGTCTTATGCACAAAATAAGACATAAACTTCCGAAGCAGTTTGCAGATATTCTGGAATCTTATCTTACGCAGAGAATGTTTCGAGTTAGACAGGATGATGTATATTCAGAACTTAAATACATAAAAGCTGGAGTACCACAAGGAAGCGTCCTAGGTCCGATGTTGTATTTATTATACACTTGTGACATCCCAGAACTAAAAAATAATATCATTGCAACCTTTGCGGATTATAGGGCTATCATGGCTACAGGGTCCACTTAGGAAGAAGCAGTAACGAAACTGCAAACAGCTATCAACACTATATTTGATTGGACAGTGAAGTGGCGAATCAAACTGAATGAGTCAAAATCGATTCATGTCGATTTTAATAACAAAAGACCGTCTTATCATCCGGTATTTATAGACAATCAAGCAATAGCGCACGAAAAGGAAGCTAAATGTTTAGGCATGACTTTAGACGCAAAGCTTCGCTGGAAAGCTCATGTCAAAAAGAAACGCGACGTGTTAGAACTTCGCTACAAAAAGATGTACTGGCTACTTGGAAAGCATTCTTCGTTATCAGTACACAACAAACTACTTTTGTACAAACAAGTCCTAATGCCAAACATAGCAACACACAGATGATACAACGATTTCAAAACAAAGTACTGAGGGACATTGTAAATGTAAACGATGATCTTCACCGGGACCTCAATGTGGATCTTGTTGCAACTATAATTAAAAAACAACCGAAGCCCATGAAAGAAGGCATCATCATCATGAAGGCTTGACAACACGAACATAGTGCGAAGACTAATAAGGACAAAACCTTTTGAGTTAGTGTAGTGAATATTAGTGATAAATGGTGCGATGAGTGCTTACTGCAAAGAACACAATAATAATAATATGAATATATTAATATAATTCCATAAAAATACAATAATACAAAGTCATCAATACAATGTCAAAACTTAATACTAATTTTAACAATATATCTATGTCAGCCAAATAATCCACCCCTGACCGCTCCCGGTGCAAAGGTGCCCATCACGCTCGCTGCATTACCGCGTTGAATCGCAATGGCCAACCTCTGCACCAAGAACGACCTGGAGCGGGAGTCACCCGTGATATCTCCGAGCCTACGGCCTATTTCCCCCACAAAGCTCTTAGCCTCTGCGCTCCAACAGCCCAAGGTCTCCACGGCCACCGGCACAAAATGGTAGTGCTGCTCCAAGAAAGCGTACTTGATTCTCTTTTTAGAACTGGCGTCCTCGGCAGCGGCGGATGGAGAGTGAACGGTGCGACTCAGGTGGCTGGCGGCAACAGTGCTGACGCAAGTAGCGTCCCGAATTAAGTACTTGCCATTCTTCCAGGGCACCAGAGTCAACCCGTCCGGCCTGGTGTCGCGGAAACCTCCCAGTGCAGCGACGACAACTCAGTGCGTGATGGCCATTGGCTTCCACCATGGAACCGCAGGTGCATACGTGGGGTTCACACACCTTGCAGCCCAGACGGAGAGCCACCGCCACACGCAGAGAGTCGCTGTCGAGTAAGGTGCCCAGGTGAGGCGAAGGCACCGCCTGTAACCACGCCCCGGACTCTGGTTGTGACACCGCCCGCAGTCTAGCCTTATCGACTCCCGAAGCACTCTCCAACAATTGCACCTGGATCCGCTTCACCCCCACATCATCCCACCCCCGCTGGACGTGCGACGCTTCAGGGATCGCAGCGCCCGAGTAAAGGGACCGCCAAGCAGACACAGCATCTGACACATACGGTATGCTCACCCCGTCACCATTAGAGTGGAGTAAAACAGTGACTAAGTCCCCCACCGCATGCGCCGACGCCAGAAAAGCCGGCAGGCCCACATCACGCGCGCACCGCACCCCGAGACCACCACATCGAATAGGCAACGCCGCCTGTCCCCACTGGGTCCTATCTAGAGAGACATTGAGGATTGACTCCACCACCGACTTCATTGTATTATTGTATTTTTATGGAATTATATTGAATAAAATCTGTACCATATATTAATATTGAATAATAATGTGCCTTCCCCTTAATAGAGACAATAAGAAAAGGTGTTAATGGACACATTCCTATATTATTCTAACTTAGCAAATTATGTTAAATTAAATTACTTATTAGTTTTTAGGCTAGGTTGTAATTGCAATGCTCTACCTACTTGTCAGATAGGTGGGTCACCTGAGTGAAAAAAAATAATAAATGAAACAGCAATTTTACGATTTATTATTTATATTTTTTTAAATAATAAACAGGATTTTATTATTTTTCCAAAGGCTAAGGTCATATATCTATCGAAACGTAGGTAGGTACCTACTTTAGATTTTATTTGGTGAGGCGCAACCGTGATATCTTTCACCACCTAAATATTTTGCTAGGGCCGCTACTACTTTAGGTACATTATTTATTAGCTAAAACCCACCAAGGGGTTTTGGCTTTGTTTGGGTACACCTACGTGGCCCGCTGCATACGTCCCGCCCGACCACTCTCAAAGGAGACTCGAAGAAGGTCGGTTACGACAATCAATACGAAATGTCGGCACAGGTTTTACCTCAGTAGATGGGAAAGGTGGGTTATTAGTGGTGCCAGATTGACCATAGCTATACAACCACACATATATACCTACAGCCTACTTACACTATACACTCTAGAAAATTCTTTCATGTTCTACGAAATATTAACTGAGAAGATTCGCGCTGGGATGCCGTAACAGCGAGGAATATCATAACTATACCTAAATCTTCATTATAAACAAAGGAATCAGTCGCATAACATTTTTGAATAAATCCTAGCTTGAGAGACGATATAGGAACGAAGGGCTTCAATAGAAGCTAATCGGGCTTAATTCGCCTGTAAAACTGATTGGGCTTTCTCTACGACCGCTCGTTTAATACAAAAGACATCGATTGATGCTTAAATAAATAATAGATCGTCGAACTACGATGAACTTGACCTACGAATCGATCGGCACTTCCGACTTCATGCAGTAAATTAATCAATAGCCGGTATCAATTCCGTTCGATAAACAATGATTTATGTAGGTATGTATAGTCGTACAAACGCGTCGTCCTCAATACAGTAACTGTTTAGAAGTACAGTTCGCCCGTACTGCCGCAATAAACGATAGGATACTATAAACAACAGTTTTCAATTGATGTCTCTAAACAAAAATAATACTTACATGTTAGATAAGTACAATAATAGGTACAATTTTCTTTAAATAGTATTAGGTATAAGCAGCCATTATAAAGTAATAGTAATGGGAATAATATTTTTAAATCATTTGCCTCGTAGATTTGATCTATCTACCAATAATTATGAACCAAATCACAAACGGACGAGTTTAATTACCTACCTATATACTATTTTTTGACTTGATTTTAAATATATGTGCTCATAAAGCGTAGTTCCGTCCCCATGCACTAATTGCCGCTATGGGGGTATTAGGTAAAGCAAACCAACCAATGTCAACTGATCGGAAGGGCAAATATTTAGCTTATGTTGTTAAGTTAAATCATAATTGTCGCCCAGGCGCCCCCTACCCTTTTCCCACTAGCTGGAGTCCTAATATTAACCTATCACTCATCATCTCTGCATTTACTCCTTTCACGCACTGGCGGCATGTCCTGGCAAACATCCACTGTCGGCATTCACACAGTCCATGCATCTTTTCTTTGGTCGGCAACAAAGAAAAGATGAATGGACATGTAGGACATCTTTCTATATTCTGTACCACTACTTTAAAATTTCCCCTGATGTACAGATTTCTTATTTTGTCCTTTCGCGTAGCCCATAGATCCAACTTACTTAACTTTGTCATTTCTGTCGCATGCACTCGTCTTTCGTCCGTCGGTTTCGTTGTCCAACCCTCAGATCAGATCTATCCATACAGGACTACAGGTCTAGATCCTCCTGTGTTGAGTTTCAATTATGAGATAATCAGTGATTGCACGATGTACATGCTTACGCCTTTGCCCACAGGAGGGATCGGCCTATGAACCGCCACTTTGCTCTGTCTTGACCTTATACAACTCCGTCGCCTCGCATATGTCCACCATTCCTTTACATTTCCTTTTTGCTTTGAGACCATGTGGTGTTTGGAAGAAAACAATTCTGCACCAGGCGTCGTACAAGGCAACTAATGTTATATAGGCAATCTGAAGAGCGCCCTCGACATCGCGATCTCACCTGGAGCTCCCACTTCGTTCGCCCTATGGTAGGGTCGGCCCTGTCTCGAGCCTTAACACCATTGCCGATCTACAAATACGGGCGCGCCCTTGGTGGTCGCCTAAGACCTTGCCCAGACAGGGCGAATGGCGCGTATTTCGCGGGTAGACCTGACCAGAACGGGGCGAATTCGCGGCGAGTGTCTCGTGCGTGTTTTTAATTCGCGCGTTGGCAATATATTTGTATGTATTGTACCTTGCCAATGCGCGTTTGAATACACGTCTAACTTATAGCGACGAATACGCCCAGTCTGGACAAAGTCTAATTCACATAATGGTTGGTCTTGCTCTATATAGGGTGTCCCACGGCTATGTTACATGGAGGAAATGTATTTTAAATATTGAAGATAGGAAATTCATTTCATGGTCTTCTTTTTATTTAAGATGCTATGTTATTTAGGAAAAAGTAATCCTAATGATTATTACTTTCAACTGTTATAATAAAATACATGCATTTTTTTTTCACATTTGGCGAGTTCAATACCCTGGTCAGGCAGGTGATTAAAAAAACATTGATGCCCATAGTTCAATTTATTTATAACATCAAAATGAAGTCATAAAACAAAATAGGTACATTGAAACTGCTGACAGACTTTTGACCTACCCTTAACTTCTGTCTCACTCATCCGTATATTTTTTTATTATTACAATTATATTGGCTCCCTTCTCAGTCACCCTTCAACTGAATAATATAGTATCTCACTGTTTTTGGTGCCTGCCTACTATTATTTTAAATTCTTAATATAGTAGGCGAAACTACTATATTTTATCAGCAAAGTTACTTATCAGCATCACATACCGTAAAACGGAATTTGTCCTGAATTTTAATTTTAGGAATTCAGAAATAACTCAATTAAACACCATATTGGACCAGCTAACTACGAGTACTTACTGATACTTTGCACAAAAGCTGAGTTAATTGTGGGTAATAATTGACAATTAGATTGTGTTAATAATTATAAAGCGTTCCTAAGGATCATTCATCGCCTAAGAAATATATTTTATTAAAAATACTATATATTTTTTAAAGAATTCCCTATCTACTATACTATTATGGCTATTGAATCAGAAAATACTATATTTGGTCTTAGAAAAGTTGGCAACCCTACCTATACGTAACATTATCATTCTTATAATTACGTTTGCCAAAGAACTAAAGTAGGTAGGAGTCAGTGTTTAATTAAATTACAGGAAATAATATACATACCATGCTATGTCCACACAAAGTATATCCAATTATACACATGGTCTACCTATAGAGGTCGACCTTAATAATGCTTTGAAAAGGAAATGTACTTACTATTGTATAAATGCTGATCGATATAACAATAAAACTTTCAATAATTTGTCTCGTAGGTGATAAAAAATATGCACATTCAGGACCCACATTTCTGGGAACAGCTTTATTCGCTCCGCTATATGCCCACTCGAACATTTTATTGAACACTATGAGCAGCTTACTCACTGCAGCTTAGATATCGTGAATAAAACGTATGCCATTACATTTAAAATATTATATACGAATTGTACGATTTTTACATGATTCTATTTCAATTCCCTTCCCGCTAAATGACAGAAGTCAGTAATCATTTCCGTATTTTTTATTAATCTGTTTTATGGCTCTGGATTCAAGTTCTTTTGAGACACAGATGTCCGTAATCGAGCAATGTTGCCATTTCGAGGCTGGTGCCGATCACTCTCGCACATGGACTTACTACCCAAAGGGACTGCGCACTGCTTTGACTAAAACCGGACAGAGCAAGAGTCACCATCGATAGTCCTGTGTCCCTTTCTAGTGTTGCCACCATTGTTGATGCAAATTCCGAATTACTTTTATTACTTAGCGCGGACATCGACCTACCGATCAGGGCCAGGCAGAGTCGTACCGGGTGCAATCTGAAGGTCATATTTTCACCAGGGTCCAGCCCAAGGATTCCCTACTACTCGGAACCCATTGGTCCTAAAATACTAGTTTCTAGAGATAAATTATGGCCGTCGCTATTTGTACATCATACACTTGGTCTTTTCAATTTAATCGTTCATTCAATACATATATCCATTCGTTCTTTTATTCATTTAATAGGTGTAAATAGCCGTTACAATAGTAAAGAAACGGTGTTCGTCGGTGTAAATAGCGCGTTGGACGAATGTTTTAAAACGAAAAGACCAAGTGTATGATGTACAAATAGAAAGTCAGTGCCGATTTCGCAGTGCAGGCAGTGACAGATACTAATCACTGTCAACCCTCTCATGACGATTGGTTGGTTTGCTCAAGCTTCGGTCTGTGGTTTTGGTGCCATCTGTGCCATCACATGTAGTACGACATGAAATGAATTCAAACGAATAGCATTGAGACCTTGAGGAAGACGGATTCCCCTGCTGCTAAACAAATAACGCAACTTTATTGGAATTAATTGAGAAACTGTCCCGCGGGTCCACCACCTGAAGAGACCTCCGGATTCCGAAAAGGCTTGCCGCGGCGCCTGCGACGTCTGTAGCTGCCCCCACTTCGGCAATATACCGCGCCTGGAAGGCGCCCCTACGCGTGGTCGTTTGCCGGGCTTCACCCAACGTTGGTCCACGCGGTGCGCTTGACCTCAGGGGGCGTTTAGAAGGCGCCAACTCCAACGATCACCCCATTGTAACGGGGTGCGAAACACTACCACCAAAGGGCAACACTGACCATATATGGCATTGGAACGGGACTAGTGCTTATAGGATCTCGGATCACAGTGTCGTTTATACCTATTGAGGCCTGATGTCAAGGGTTAAAGACAACTCACAATATGCCACTGGAACAGGACAGGATCTCGGATTACAGTGTCCTTTAAAGATCTAGTGGAAGTTTATCAATTGATATTGATAAAGTAGGTGGCAAATACAAATACATAAACAGAAACTACAAACAAAGTGAAAAACTAGAATTCATTATGTTACATTAGAAATAGTATTTTCTCAGCCCAGTTTCTTCTACATTCACCATCATACTATTAAAACCATGGTACAGTAAATGCTACTGCCCATTTCCTGATTTAGAAAGCTTTAAGTGTCTGTGACTAGAATCATAATCTTCATTACACAGTGATCGCGAAGGACGGTGTGGGTGCCACATCCTCCTCACCAAGCAGTATCATATGAGAGTATAACTTTCTTCATAGTGGAAGACTACTGGCTGAAGGGGGTGGTGGAAGGGTTCCAGTGATTTAGAGGGCGACCAAAGACTTGGTTCTACGGAGGCGACGCTTCATGCATTCGAGTGATAAATGTATACCTAAGATTTTAATTGTTTTTATATATTAGTTTATTTTACTCTTTGAAGGTATAGTATTTTATGTAATAGGTATTGTGCTAATTTTCTGTATGATATAATAAATGTCTAACCCTATGCACAATATATATTTTCTTCATTTATCCTTTGCACATCTGCCTGCTGCATGTCTCTCTCCTGGTCTGGTTTTCTATATCCAGCCTGGAGGGTGTCACTACTTTTACAGTTTCAGTGCTGGATTCTATCAGCTAGAATGAGGCATTTTAGAAATAATAAAAGGGTGGAAGGGCTATGCACATGCATTTTGAAATGCATTGTAATTTACAACCCTAAAAATGTGAGAGTAACAACGGAAAGTAGTAGCAATTAATATAATAAATGGTATAGGACGCTTCATATCACAATCATCATCACATAGCTTCCCATCAGATGAGATGTCGGTCAAATGCCCATCGAATAAATAAAAATGTTGCAATTCCACACCTAAACCACTGAACAGATTTGGATAGAAAATTTTGATGAAACCTGGGAACATTATTTTAATTTGTTACATACAGCATTATATAAATTTGTATATAGGGGTATACAATTGGTTTTCTTTAACATGTTGATTGCAAAACCTAGCTATATAATTTCATAATTGTTTTAGCTCTAGTAAGTAGTTAAGTCTATCTAATTAGCTATTATTAAAATTACACTCAAACTGATTACATATGACTTTTATTAATAACAAAATGATATGAGAAACAAGGATATTTAAATGAACCTCAAGTGCGGAAAATACAATTTAAGAAATTTGGGATAGAGCTTTGAAGGAATGTTAAGCCAATAATACTTGAATTCTTAGGTAAATCTACATAATACTCTACCTGACTATGTGGCACAAGTTGATTTTGTTTGTTTCAATTTACTATTACTGTATTTTAGAGGAAAAATACTAACCTGATTTAATAGGGAGCTACACTATTTATTTTTAGGGATCTATACTTTTAGCCCTGGATAAATGTGAATAGTTGAATATTCACAAAGATCCAAACTGCACATGGATAATAACTGTGGGAGATTTTATGAAGTGATCTATATGTTATATCTCAAACTTTGTCAGTAAATTATATTTAAGTAATCAGATAGACATCACAGAAAGAATGGTCGGCAGATGGATGTTTCAGGATTGTAGCATGTGCCACTCAATAGTATCTGCCTACCCCTATGGCATATGGGCTTGAGTGTGTGTGTGTAGGTATGTATAATTATAAATCAATGCTTGATTATTCTAATTCTTTCTTCTCTCCTCTTGGATGGTTTATATTAACCTGCCTTGACCATGATCTCATCATGAGCAACTCCCATCTGACCTCTGTGACCCTGCGACCAGGGGAACCTGACTGTGCAGGGTTCATCACTATATTTTCCACCACCATAAGAGCATCAGTTGATATTCAACTAATGTACATAATGCAGAAAAGTGTCATTGGTACACAGTGGGATTTGAAGCCGGTAGCTCTCACTTATGATTAAGATACCTTAACTACTCTGCCACCAACGCTCCATTGGAGCCTCATTACTGTGGTGTAAACATAAAATATATAATGTTTATGTAAAATGTTTTATTATTTTTGTTCTTGTTAAATAAATAGCAATATAAATTAATTAACCTAGTAATCATTTCTTAAAAAATAAATTTGTAAGGAAAAGGTATGTATATCAGCTATCGGAGGTTACTATGAAAGTCGATTAATGTCATAATATGTATACTGTTTGTAGGTATGTCTAAACATTAACAAACACTATGTAAAACATAAATAATAATAAATAAGTACTCTTTTGCTTAAAGAGCTTGTTGTGACTAATTTTATGCAAGATAACACCTCTGTAGACCAGGGGCATATATCATTTTATTACAGCAATATATATTTTCTACTACATTTTTATTGTATTGACTCAAAATATATAGTTCTATTGCATGTGTTTAAATTAGTAAGAGATACAAACTTGTAGACTTGACTAGAAACAAACCCAAATGATGATGAGTCTATTTCATGCACTGTTGAAAGTCACATCAAATTCACTTCAATACACAGATTGTTTATTGAACTTCAACCAATTGTCTAGTTTGTTTTGTACGAGTTCACTGATGACACTGTCATAACACTTTGTGGTAACTTAGTCCAGTTCATAACCAGCCTGTTCGGAATTCATTATGGATGGATTTACTTGAAGACCACGCCAACCTTTTATGGAACTCGAATTGTAGGCCACCCGGGTGCCTTTTCTCGATTGCTCTAAGTTCTTTTGAATTGCACCCATTGGTATGCTCTAACCCCCATGTTTAACAGAGCGCATGGAATTTCTTATTCGTCTGCAGATTAAAGAACTTGTCGGGAGGTCTGCGCGCCTGTGAGTCGGTCCCCGTGTCCAGGCTGCATCTAGGATGGGACAAACTTTGAGTGACCGCTTTCCAGTGGAGGCAGTCGTGATGTGCCGATAGTTAACGGGGAGCGGAGGCCGGCTCACCCGTTCAAGGACGTGGAACGCAGCAGCTCGCGGGGCATGGTGCGGGGCGATGCCGTTGACGTGTGGTCGCGCCCGTGATCGTTAGGATCGAATATTTGACGCGCCAACATACGGACGAACTTGTCATCTGCCGGACTACGGAGGTCTTGCGCGATGATGTCGTTCCTCACGCACGTACGACCACCTCCTATAATCGCCTATCATAGGCGGATACTACACACACGATATATATCGTGATTCACGCAGGATCACGATATTTATCGAGTGTGTAGCCTAGAGTATCACGAATCGTGATACGGATCACAGGAT
Organism: Blastobasis lacticolella; assembly: GCA_905147135.1. NCBI lineage: Eukaryota > Metazoa > Arthropoda > Insecta > Lepidoptera > Blastobasidae > Blastobasis > Blastobasis lacticolella. The sequence goes on from LR990043.1 coordinate 12,166,027, forward strand.
TTCCGAAAATCCAGAAATCTACGATCCGTATCAACTATCGTGCGATATATATCGAGCGTCTAGTATCTAGTCGATATTTATCACGACATTTCTGTCAAACTGACAGATAAATAACGTTTTCAAGCTGCTGTGGCCACTATGGACCTGGAAAGTTACTATAAAAGTATAAAAAGTCAACAAGATCCTTATCCTCATAATTTTACTAATTTTTTCTCTTCACGCGTCTTTTTAATCCTAATGCTAATACTAAAGCAACGCAAGCTTTATCAGTCATTTTGCTAAAAATACAGAAAAATCGTAAATATACACCAGCGACGCGTCAAAAATGCTTTTTTTTTAGGCTAGGCATTGGCAACTTAGTCTATTCAGCCATCAAAATGAATGAAAGAATGCACAGACTAATGAAAATATCGACGATTCTTATCGTGTGTGTAGGGTCGACTTGCGATCCAAAATATTACTCGATATGGATCACGATACGTATCACGATATATATCGTGTGTGTAGTATCCGCTATAGAATAGCTGTCACTGTCACCTGCTTTCAGCTCTTTCGTGTACATCATTCACCCGGTCTTAAGCGAATTTCATTCAGTGTATGATGTACAAATAGCGATTTGATAGTTGACATCTGCTGTCACCTGCTTTCGGTCTTTTCTGTACGTCATTCACCCGGTCTTAAGCGGATTTCATTCAGTGTATGATGTACAAATAGCGATTCCGATAAATTATAGTACTTGTTGATCTACATTTCGAATGACAGCTGTCAAACTTAAAACTGCAATAACTCCTAAACTATTGGTGCTAGAACACTAGTTCCTAAAGAGAAATGATAGTGCTCGTCTGATCGATAGAGATCTACATTTCGGATGGCAGCTGTCAAACTTAGAACTGTTGTAACTCGGAAACGATTGGTTTTACAACACTAGTTCCTAGAATAATATAATAGTACTCATCGAGATCTACATTTCGAATGACAGTTTTAAGTTTGACAGCTGTCACCCGAAATGTAGATATCGACGAGTACTATCACTTCTCTTTAGGAACTAGTGTTGTAGGATAACTCGTTACCGAACTCTTATCTGTTTTGTGGAACAAAAAGTCGTAGGTTGGTAATTATGTCGACTCGACGTTTGTCGGAGAAACGTTCAGTAGATCAAAAGGTATTTTGACAACTACTTTTCGGATTGTACGGATTACCCCATAATAATACCAAATTCACGGTAAATATATTTCTCCAATAATGGCAACACCAAACATGACACATGTCTATTTAGAATGACGGTGGTTATGCCAATAACATTATGTTTACACTGTTAGAAAGGGACAAAGGACTATCGATGGTGACTCTCGCTCTGCCCGGTTTTAGTCAAAGCAGTGTGCAGTCCCTTTGGGTAGTAAAGCTACGCGTCGACTAGCCCGCACCGCAAGAGCCGCACGCGCCGCACGCGCCGCACGCATCGCATTGAGATATTGCTGACGTTGCTGATGGCATGGCCACACTGGCCGCACCGCACGAACCGCAATTGCGGGCAGGGTTGCCAACTGTGTGTCATGATTTGGTACTAATAATGACATCTCAAAAAATGCTTAGATGGTAACCCTGATTACTCGTTCTCCGTGCTCTCAAAAAAAAAGTCTTTGCTGTATGTCGGTTATAGGATTATCCTCTCTCAAAGTGAAAAAGAGAAACAAAAATATACGGTTATCTCTCCAAATTTTAATAGAACTAGAAAATTACGCAATAAATGGGGCAGACATTTTTTGGCACTAATACACTATAAAAATATCAAAACAAGACGACTATGGAGTCGCCAACGATCAAAGATATTGAAATTAATTATTGATAATATCTAGTGTTTACCACTAAGAAATCGGGTGAAATCTAAATGATACAATATTCATAATCTTGACCATCATCCAAACAGTCAATCCTGGCTTCTGCCAGGAACCCCTATCCTGCTTCTTCTCTCCTCCAATTCGCCTGATGTTCGGTATCCTCACGTCGTAAGCCTCGGTTGGCTCTCATGTCCGACTCAGCGATGTCAACCCATTCATTTTTGTATCTCCCAAGGAGAGGTGTGTTATCAATCAAGGAGACGCGTTCAGAATTTCAATGGGAGGGCATAGAGCAACATCAGCAGCATCATCTTTTTGACAAGCTATATGTATGTATTATAGCCCTTCATGAATATTTTGGACGTGGCTGAAATCAGAACTAACGTCGCCTTCATAAAACTGTCACTTTTGACAAACAGATGAAGTTGGTGTTGACAATCACGTCCTCATCCAAGTACCAAAAGATAAATATGTAATAATCACAGAGGTCTAGTTTCTATATACCCGGCCCTTTATAGGTCGTTAAATGAAGTATTATTGAAGTTACTCCATAGATCTTCTGTTCAAAAAGCAACAAACAGTTTAATTATTGGCGATGGTTCCATGACAACCAGTTCTCAATTTATTCTTTGTCAAAATATTTATTTTAAATATAATATTGCCTATTGTATGAAAATAGTTTTATAAAAATAACGCTTCTTAATTTATTTTTCGCCAAAGTCAAAAAACACATTAAAAAATTTCTTCACGCTATCTCCCAATTTCGCCAGTATGACGAAAAAATTATCCAATGTGGCAACACTGTCAACGAGAATTTATTTCTTCAAACGAGAAGATTATATTTTCGATTGCTCTATGCTCCAAAATCTTTGGTTTTGAGCAATAATCTAGAACTCTCAGTCACAAATTTAAAAAAAGTAACAATTGGCAATAGCAGAAGGTTCGAATGGGTACTTAACAACTTATATCCTTCTCTATCAGACATGTCATATGCACCATTAAAAAAGGAAACAAAATATAGATTGTGACTCAAGCTGTAAGTAGGCTCTAAAGCAGGGGCGTAGCTACCGCCGTATTTGCCGTATCAATTATACGGGGCCCCCGGGCTATAGGGGCCCCCAAACGTGTATAAGCAAGAATTTCAGACCAGGGTCGGAGCCCCCCTCCGCAAATAAGACAATTGAAATCAAGTGATACAATCCGTTTTCATTCACCTTTCGTTTAAGAGTTATTTATCATTTTTATTAAAAAAAAAAACAAGACAACGTAGTGCTCTCCACGCGCACTCATTTATCAAATGGCAAAAATGGCAACAATTTTGATCTCATAATGAAAATTTCATATTTTCAACACTATCGGTAGCACCAAAGGTTAAAAAACTCCTTACTCCGTTCTTTCCTAAACGGGTCAGATGGACCTGGTTCATAATAATCTTGGCCCACACGCCCACACGCATAATCTTCTTGGCTCACACGCAATCAATCTTTAAATTTGTCTGTTTTCAAGTTAATAAAATGGAACGTTTTGATAGCCAAAATATCAAGAAATTTCGAGTTCTTACGCTCGCTCATTAGTTGATTAGTTGATTGTGAAGAAGTTGATTTTATTATATATTCTCGTCAAAAATTTCGAGATAGCCCGGCGCTATCGACATATTGCTGATTTTACTTAATTTTTTATTTAAATCGCGCAGGTATTTAATGGATAAATAAAAAAAATTTCGAGCTCGCTGCGTTCGCTCATTCAATGATATAAGTTATTATCGCGCAAGGTAATAATATAGCCAAGCTAAAGGCCAATATATCAAAAATTCCTAGCTCTGCCTTGCGAACCTGACTGTTAGAGTCATTGTCACACAAATGTAAAGCTCGCTATGCTAGTCCATTTATTTACTTAAGCTGAGACTAGGATTTAAGTTACTCTTTAGTACCCCCCCCCCCCCCCCGTAGTTGGAGGTATCTGCTAGGGGGGCCCCTACACAACTATTGATACGGGGCCCCCGAAGGGCACGCTACGCCACTGCTCTAAAGTCGAATATATTTGCAGCAAATTCTATAGTTTAATATCCGTGTGACGTCACGGGCCGGCCCTCAGGGTTCCCAACCCAGCGATTTCTTCCACAAATTTAGGGGTATGTGGGATTAGATATTTTAGATAATGTTCATATTGTTGGGGTATATTTAGTGGCTTAGGTACTTTGTTTATATTTATTTGTACATAAAATTATTAAGGCAGATTAGAATATAGCTTTAGACGCTGTCTAAAAAGTGAAGCGACTTAGGAAATTATAAGATTGATTGACATCAACAAGTAATCAACCTGATTTAGAATAATGAAGACGTCTATCTTTTAGCTCCTATCATGTTGTATACAGACGGTCCTCATTATTCAATCAGTTATGCTTAGGTATCTACTTGTTGATTCCAATCAATCTTATAATTTCGCTGGTTACTAAACTTCTTAGACAGAGTTTAAGACATTAAGTTCACAGATGTTGTACGCGTATAAGGAAGGAGATTAATGTCTTAGAGGCCAGCTCAGGACATTTCTTTTGTTATAAATTTGGTCAGCAGCGTTTCCTGTTTTTTGATTTACGTGCCAAGCGTGGAGTTTGTGACAAACCCCCCCACTAGTTTATAGCAGGCTTAAATACTGAAGTGCAGTTACAATTTAAACTTACAATTTTTTTCTTATATTTTTGGGTAAATATTTTAGGACTTAGTCTCCCATTTCAGGCAAATAACGCCTTTTTTTCTTGTATCCCTGTCCGCATCGCCCGCATTTTATGCTGGTATCCCTAACTACTGACAATGCGGTGCGGCTGTGCGGCGCGGCCAGTGCGGGTAGTGAACGCACTCCTATACAAACTCATACAAAGCAACCCGAAATGCGATGCGTGCGGCGCGTGCGGCTCGTGCGGTGCGGGCTAGTCGACGCGTAGCTTAAGTCCATGCTCTCGCATCACGCTTGGGCTCCCGTGACACCAAACAACCAAGGGGACGGAGGGGTGGTTGCGCGGGAGAGCGTGTAGCGTGGGTCTGCATTACTGCGCGTGGACTTTTTTTTGTGTTGCACTACTCATATTTTTATACAAACCGAGACACTTACAAGTAACGTTACTTAGTGTTACGTTAAGCAGAGTTTGAATGTGAGAATCGCCTGTGAGTGATGGTACTCAGTCGCAGAATATAATCTACGTTAGGATAAAAAGGGGCACACATAATAAGGAACGTCTCCAACACAGCAGGCATTCTGACTGCATCGGTCACCCAGAACAAATAACTGAACGCTCGAACGTAGAACAAGAACGCGGAACGCTCGAACATGTGTTCGCTTTCAGTCTGATAGATGCCTTAAGCGCGCTCCACATGAAATTCAAAATTCAAAATTTCTTTATTGATTAGGACATTAAATATCTCTTTCAATCGTCAAAAAGGAGGGGTAGGAAAGTAGGAAGGAAACATACAGTGACACGCTGACCGCCCTATGGCCGTAGATAACGTATCCCTCGCCAACCACGACCGAACCGTGCTCGACAATGCCAGGCAGAGCCGGAACGCTATATTATATTATATAGGTATGTCTAGTGTAATTAAGAAAAATCACCTAAAACTACAGCAAGAGTAAGCCAGTCCACCAAGGCAGCACCCGTTCACGAGTATAACGCAGGGCCCAGCCATCGTCCAATTCAACCATATTTGAGGGAAAAGAGCGACCCGGCCCCCACGCCACCGCCAGACAGACTTTTAAGTGAGCGTGCATCACACATGCTGCATGTGATAGGTAGTTGCTCCCACCCTACTCTATCCTATCCCTACCCTATCGCTACCTTACCCCTACCCTATCCTTCCATTGCCTTAACCCTACCCTACTACTACCTTACCCCTACCCTACCACTATCTTACCCCGACCCTACCACAATCTTACCGCTATCTTACACCTACCCTACCCTACCCCTACTCTAACTACTACCCTACCCCTACCCTAGCGCAGACAGGAGACACCATGTGTGGGAGAGGAAGGAAAATTAACGCCGCTTCCAAGGTGGTTCTCCGTGGGGGAAAGAAACGGCAAGAAACCCACAGAGCCTATGTTAATTCTTTTTTTTTTTAAACATGTCTTACTAATACATTATTTGTCCTATATACTACCTTAAAAGTAAATACCTGTATAGAACAGCAGTTCAGTCCCATGGATTTTTGTCATTTACATATTCAGATATACTATAATAACTTTTTTGACATAATTTGTTTTTTATAGCTACTTTAAATTTATTCAATGGTAAATTCTGAATATCTGTTGGAACCTTATTATAAAAGCGTACACATTGACCCATAAATGATTTGTGGACTTTGGCTAGACGACAAGCACCAGCAACAAGCTTATCTTTATTTCTCGTATTAATATTATGAACATCACTATTCTTCTTAAATAAGTGTAAATTTTTATGAACATACATTAAGTTCTCATATATATATATATATTGTGACGGCATTGTCATTATATCAATATTCCTGAATTTATCTCTTAGTGAAGTTCTAGGTCTCAATTGATAAATCGCGCGAATAGCCCTTTTCTGCAATACAAATACATTGTGCCAGTCGGCAGCGTGTCCCCACAGCAGTATGCCATAGGCCATAATACTGTGGAAATAACTAAAGTAAACTAATCTTGCTGTAGCCTCGTCAGAAATACCATGTTCGCCGAAACTTCCGGCGAAACTTTTGCCGGGACTTTGGTCGACCCTCTACATTCTCGCCTATTAGGGATGTGGTGGTGTCAAAACGTGCGACATTTTATCGATTCATCGGTGTAGCATCGCTAATCTGCTGCAAACAGGGTCACAGAGGTGATAGCACCTGCTCTACTGTAATTACTTGATCTACTAACATCCTGGATCATGGTCAAGAGTACCCCGAACCTGTTACGGGAAAAAGCGCTAGGAATATAAATATAAAATCGATCGAATTGAGACAACAACAAACAATCTCTACTTAGTCTATGAAATAGGCGAGACCATGGACTTACTACCCAAAGGGACTGCGCACTGCTTTGACTAAAACCGGGCAGAGCGAGAGTCACCATCGATAGTCCTTTGTCCCTTTCTAATAGTGTAAACACAATGTTATTGGCATAATCACCGTCATTCTAAATTGACAAGTGTCATGTTTGGTGTTGCCATTATTGGAGAAATATATATACCGTGAATTTGGTATTATTATGAGGTAATCCGTACAATCCGAAAAGTAGTTGTCAAAATACCTTTTGATCTACTGAACGTTTCTCCAACAAATATCGAGTCGACATAATTATTAACTTTTTGTTCCACAAAACAGATAAAAGAGTTCGGTAACGATTTATCCTACAACACTAGTTTCTAAAGAGAAGTGATAGTACTTGTAGAGATCTACATTTCGTATGACAGCTGTCAAAGTTAAATCTTTTATAACTCGGAACCCATTGGTCCTAAAACACTAGTTTCTGTAGAGAAATTATAGTACTTGTCGAGATCTACATTTCGTATGACAGCTGTCAAACTTAGAACTGTCATCCGAAATGTAGATCTTGATGAGTACTACAGTATTGCTCTAGGAACTAGTGTTCTAAGACCAATCGTTTCCGAGTTACAACAGTTCTAAGTGTAGATCTCGACGAACACTATCATTTTTTTTTAGGAACGAGTGTTACAGCACCAATAGTTAAGGAGTTATTTCAGTTTAAAGTTTGACAGCTGTCATTCGAAATGTAGATTTCAACAAGTTCTATCATTTCTCTCTAGAAACTAGTGTTTTAGGACCAATGGGTTAACTTTGACAGCTGTCATACGCAATGATGATCTCGAGGAGTGCTATCATTTCACCCTAGGAATTAGTGTTCTAGGGCCAATAGTTTCCGAGTAGCAGGGTAAGCTTGGGCTGGACCCTGGTGAAAACATGACTTTCAGATTGCACCCGGTCCGGCTCTGCCTGGCCCTGAGATCGGTGTCCGCGCCAAATAATAAAAGTAATTCGGAATTTGCATCAACAATGGTGGCAACACTAGAAAGGGACACAGGACTATCGATGGTGACTCTCGCTCTGCCCGGTTTTAGTCAAAGCAGTGCGCAGTCCCTTTGGGTAGTAAGTCCATGGGCGAGACATGCCAAACATGCACGGGACTCATGGACTTACTACCCAAAGGGACTGCGCATTGCTTTGACTAAAACCGGGCAGAGCGAGAGTCACCATCGATAGTCCTTTGTCCCTTTCTAACAGTGTAAACACAATGTTATTGGCATAATCACCGTCATTCTAAATTGACAAGTGACATGTTTGGTGTTGCCATTATTGGAGAAATATATTTACCGTGAATTTGGTATTATTATGAGGTAATCCGTACAATCCGAAAAGTAGTTGTCAAAATACCTTTTGATGTACTGAACGTTTCTCCGACAAACGTCGAGTCGACATAATTATTAACCTACGACTTTTTGTTCCACAAAACAGATATAACAGTTCGGTAACGATTTATCCTACAACACTAGTTTCTAAAGAGAAGTGATAGTACTCGTCGATATCTACATTTCGGGTGACAGCTGTCAAACTTAAATTTGTTATAACTCGTAACCCATTGGTTCTAGAATACTAGTTTCTAAAGAGATATGATAGTACTCGTCGAGATCTACATTTCGTATGACAGCTGTCAAACTTAGAACTGTCATCCGAAATGTAGATCTCGATGAGTACTATCGTATTGCTCTAGGAACTAGTGTTCTAAGACCAATCGTTTTCGAGTTACAACAGCTCTAAGTTTGACAGCTGTCATGCAAAATGTAGATCTCGACGAACACTATCATTTTTCTGTATGAACGAGTGTTATAGCACCAATAGTTTAGGAGTTATTTCAGTCCAAAGTTTGACAGCTGTCATTCGAAATGTAGATCTCTACAAGTACTATCATTTCTCTCTAGAAACTAGTGTTTTAGGACCAATGGGTTAACTTTGACAGCTGTCATACGCAATGATGATCTCGAGGAGTGCTATCATTTCACTCTAGGAACTAGTGTTCTAGGGCCAATAGTTTTCGAGTAGCAGGGTAAGCTTGGGCTGGACCCTGGTGAAAACATGACCTTCAGATTGCACCCAGTCCGGCTCTGCCTGGCCCTGGTGTCCGCGCCAAATAATAAAAGTAATTCGGAATTTGCATCAACAATGGTGGCAACACTAGAAAGGGACACAGGACTATCGATGGTGACTCTCGCTCTGCCTGGTTTTGGTCAAAGCAGTGCGCAGTCCCTTTGGGTAGTAAGTCCATGACAGGACTACACGAATACTCTCTCTACATTCTCGTGTTCCCGCGAAACTGTCCACATGTGGAGAGCGTTTTAGGAGTATCTTTCGCGGACAGTGCGCAAGGCCCTTGAGGAAAAGGCTAGTAACCGGGCCATATAATTTGTACGAAGAAAGAAATAAAAAAGTAAATATTATCAAATTGTCAAACAAAGTAATTGGAATTTGCCCGTCGGAGAGTTTTATAAATTTAAGAATTATTAAAGTATATAGTTCGACATTTTATTGTTATATACTAAGAAGATGCCGTGTTTAGGTGCTGACATGAATGACGAAGAATATATTATAACAAGAGCTAAAGAAGCTCAGAAGTACAACATACATTCTGCGAAAGCATGGATGCTTACAGCTAAGACATTATTTCCTACAAATTTTAAAATACAGTTAGAAGCATACTTAATGGAAAAGCAGTCTGGAAATGTTTACGAAGCGGCCGAATGCTTTAGTTCATTAGTAATGTCTAAACAGAATCTTACAGATCTACTACCAGAAATTACAGCTATTGCTAATGCATTAAAGTCTAACGAGGCGAGCTTTTTATGCCAAATGTTTGATAACATTGTTCCAGATATACAGCTTACAATTTTAAAGACTAGTGTTGAAAATAGTGACGACACCATGGAACATTGTCGCCTATTAGTTTTATTACTGAAAAAGTTTCCTCAGCTTGGTGTTGATAGCCTTGTTAAGACATTGATAAATTCAGACAAATTCTTTTATGATAATAGATATGCTCGTCTTCTTGTGGTAGAAACATTACCACTATTAACATCATTGGAGTCACCACGACTGTTACAAAGATTACTGGTAAAAGCCATTGATTTTTACAATTCATATGTATATGATGACAGTGAACATGATATTACAGACCCATGGCAGCGATTGTATGGGGTGTTAGATCTATTAGGAAGACAACTTGGTTGGGATTCATTTCTTGTGAATTACAGTAATAGTTTGAATAAAGAGACATACTTCCAAAAACTGCTTGCGTTAAGAAATTGTGAAGACTGTCGTCAACTACTGTACTGTGGAACAACATTTTTTTTAAGAGCACTTTATGAACAAAAATCCATAAAAGGGAACCACATTCTGGTTGAGGCATTATCAGACCCAGATCAACCACCATCCAAAAGGCGGAAGGGTGATGTTGAAGTAACTGGAGCTTCTGCACATCAATTCCAAGCAGCTGCTAATTGTTGGGAGTTGCTTCATAGTAATGATGTAATATCACGAGAATTCATTAAATTAGCTAATCAGCTGCAAGTTAAACCATGGACAGAAGGGTTTGCTAATGAATTAGCTCTGTATCGTGGTAGATATGATGAAGCTACTCCACCTTCTTCTATAAATACACTTGCAGCTAATATTTTGAATGCATCAATTAAATTTTTTCAAAAGAATTATTTGGCTTGCATAGAGTCTATTCTTGCTGCCCTACCTCAACTGCCAAGTGTAGAAGGTGTTTTAGAATTTGAATTAATTGTTGGTGGCAAACATAGACATTTGCATTTTTTACCTCTGACTAAAGTTGCAATTGTGCATTATTTTTGTACACTTCTCATAAGAATTCTACTTAACACTGTTAATAAAAGTGACCTGACATATGGGCACATTTTAGTTCTTATGCAGTTGGGATGGCCACAAGAAGAAACAGTATTCAACCATATATTAGACATAATAAAACAAAAGAGTGTTTTCCACTATCATCTGTTTTCATCATATATAATACACATTGATATATTGGAAGAACTGAGTTTTATGTGGAATGAACAGGGAAGCAGTGTTGTTTTAGACATTTTGCCTAATTCTCAACAACATCTGGGGCAAAGGAGAATTGGTACCAGAGGAGCTGATAAAGGCGTTAAAGAAGACTTCAAGCAAGCTATGAAAAGTCAAGTAGCTAGGAGCAATGAATCCATATTGAATCTTATGATACAGTTCATAACTTCAGAAAGATCTTACTTACTTCAGTTGCTTTAATATTTTACAACTAAGAAAAGGAAACCAATAAATATTGTTACCAAATACTTTAATATCTTAATTATTTCATATAATCTTACATATAGGATTTTAAGAACTTCCTTCATAAGTGCCTACAGCAAGTAACAGATTGCGCCTTGTGAAATGCAAACTTTTCAAGGGGGAATTCTTAGTGGCAAATGAACGTAATAAAAACTTGTCCTCTTTCTGAACAGGACCAGAGGCACCACTGTCTTCATTGTTAATTTCTTCTGTAATGGCCATAAAGTCCCATAACTTGATTGTACAGTCTAACGATCCTGAAAATTAAAATTATAATGTCATAAATAAGTAAAACTTAAACACATTGTCTTACATATGCAAGTTTTAAATAGAATGGTAATTATGTTCCTACATGGGTAACATAACAGCATACCTGAAGACAATATAGTGCCATCTCTACTAAAGGCAAGAGTATGTATGGATGCAGTGTGTAATAGTGGCAGAGCTGCGGTAGGGGCACCTGTAGACATATCCCAAACCATCAACTCCCCTGCGCCACCGCCGGAAGCCAACCAGCGACCACATATTGAAAATGCCAATGTAAAGATGGCAGACTGGAAAAAAATGGTTAGGGTCATATTAAATATCTTATAACAATTCCTTATTTTATTCCGGGGATCATATTCTACTAACATATTTAAGTAACGCAACTCTCTTTCTATTCATATAGTAGTCATTAGGGAATGCAATACCTGGATCCCGCATACATTTTGTGGGACTAATCTCGGTCGAAAATTTTGCGGGATCCCACTGGATTGGCGGGATTACAGAGAAGCGTTGAGTGGACCAGAGGAGTGGCTGGGTCCTGGCTAAACGATTGCAGGGCGCGGGAGAGAATAAGGATGATTGATGATCGATAGGGTCAACATTTCAAAATCCTAATTGGTCTGTCAGTTGAATTAAAAAAATGTAGACACATATTTTTTTATTTATCGAGTCAATAAAAACTTACGAAGCTAAAAGTTTCGGAGTGGGGTTCGTGACGTCACTTCTGAATAAAATTTCACCTCAGACGTGACGTAACGCAACATTTCAAAGTACTGTATTAGCGTTATTTTTTGTTTGAGTAACAATAGAAAAAATAAGTGTCAATATTTTTTGATAATCTACCTAACGGTAAAAACATATTTTCAGTAATTTTCCACATTCCCCTCCTGTACCCCTTACTTGTTTAAATTTTTTTGCCAGTTACGACTTGTACTTTGACGCAAGGCAGTGTTTTATTCGTTGAATATTCATTACTTGAACATTAAGATAGACTTCTTATCTTATGTTATGTCAATTTATGTCTTATAATTAATACTTAAGTCTAAAAGTATTAATTACCCATTTAAAATGTACCAAAAAGCTTGTTTAATTTGGGTTAAAATTAAAACCATGAAAACGAGATCTATAAGGTCTTTATTACGATTGATTTCTGAGGTGTAAATCCACCCTGCTGGGTCCAGCGGGACTAAGACGGTTCAGTCTCGCAAATACCTGGATTGAAATTATTTTGCGGGATTGCATTCCCTAGTCGTCATCATCATAGAAAAATAAGTAGTTAGAAAAGCTAAGTGGGCGGTGCAGTCGCGCCACAACTATGCGCAAATGGGCTAATTTCCTTCAAAAGGCGCGAACGCGCCGTCAGTCTCTTGCGGGATTCAACGGAGTGCGCATCAAAAAAAGCTGTGCCTAAAATGTTAAAAATATGCCATCTTGCGCAATAGTTAATTGCGAGCAAGAAGCTAACAGACTTCTAAAACAAAAGGAGTGAAACCTTGTAATTATCAATATTTTACGAAAAATATTCACCCGCGCTCAAGGACACCTTGCGCCCAATCTAGTGCTGAGCACATGAACCGACCTTATCGATAAATTATTTTGTTTATCGATATAATATATTTGTAGTATAGTAGAATTGACATCAAAAAAGGAGAAGATTCTTATTTCGATTGAATGTTCTTTTATTGTAGGTACGTGTGTTCCTTGAAATTTTCGTCAATTGCGGACCGATTTCGATATTAGTTTTTAGTAGGGGCACGGGTGAGGTACAGGTGGGGTAGAGGTATGATGCAGTTACCTTAACACAAAAATAAAATAAATACCTAATTGTAGACAAATTCACACAGTGCCATCTAGCCCTAAAAGGAGCAAAGCTTGTATTATGGGTGCTAGATAATTGATATAGTACTTATACACTTTTTTTTAAATACATACTTATTAAACATAGAACACCCAGACCTGTTACAGAAATTAAAATTCATCATTTAAATTTCTGCCCGGCCGGGAAAAGAACCCGCAACCTCTTGTATTGCAAAGTAGCATGTTAACCACTGAACTACTCAGGACGTCACACGCTATCGTACTCCTGACATATTCCTGCCATACCCCTACGGTAAATCTACTCTCTCTATCTCCTCTCTACGCGTCCTTGAACCCCGCCTCACCCCCCCTCAATATAATAACATTTTCAATTCCTTTTTTCATTATTATTAAATAATAAATACAATAATAATAGTTAGAATTTTATCGAAATATTAATATCGACAAGAATTCGATTTTGTCAATCCCTAGCGTAAATGTAAATTCAGAGAGGATTTACAGCACACACGCAACGCAATGTGTGTATGTAGTAGTGACCGATTGACTAATCACAGCGCTCCGTTTGACTTTGCGTGTGCGTGCGTAAGCCTGTGCATATTAAGTTGCATGAGTAGTGGTAAAAATAGTGGGGCCGGGAACGGCGGCATCGGATTCGGTACTAATGGCGAAGATGCCACTTCTATCGTGTTCTGTGGTCATCATCATTGAGTCGCGAACGCGCTGCCGTCCTTTGAGATAGAAATAGGATTGGTTCTTGAAAATTTCGATTTGGTAATGGTAATAATCTCTTCGCAAAGCCAGATTGTTAAGCCCGCAGGTGAGACTGGTCGTCGACAATTCGGGCCGCCCGACGTTGAATGTGGTCAAATGGAAGAAGCTGATACTGAAGCTCCCTAGTCTAGAGATAGGAACAGTTCTCCATATCGCTCTTTTAATACCAAAAAGGTTCGCAATACGAAAAAAAACTGCAAAATGAGACTGGCCGAAGTGCATAGTGGCTTGGACCAATATGTGTACAGACAACCAATATGTGCACAGGGTAGAAACTTATGCACATGAGGCTTTATATATACAGGGTTTCCTTACGCTCTGGACAAAGCAGAAAACTACTAATAGAGTAGGGTATTGAAAACTAAACTGCAAAGTATCATAACAATCGGTCCAGTATTGACCGAAAAATCAACGATTTTAAATTTATCACAGCCTGTATGTAATTGCAAAGTATAGGAAAAATAGAAAGTACTCAAAACATTGCAAACTCTTTTAAATTGCATAAGAACTCCACGCCAGATGACAGAGCACATTGAAGTAAAAAAATACTTATTGTGATTTGAAGTATGACATAACGTCACTCATTTCTCATAGTTGTCAATAATTAATTTTGATTTGTGTTGTTGTTATACAGAATGTTGTATTTGTTTCCGATTAAGTTACAATTAAATATGTTAGAAAAAAGGTTTTTTTTTATCTATTTAATTAAAGAGCTGTTTTACAACACTGCTAAGTAGCAGTCTTAAACAGGGTTTCATTATTTGTCCAAAGGCTAAGGTCAGCCTGTATATCAACGCGCAAAACAATCCGTCCCGGGATTTTTGAGATAGTTCCGGAGGTTTATATTTGTAAAAAAAACATGTTCGAAAATGTGCACAGGAATGAGACCTTTACTCATCATCATCATCCGAGCGGCCAATCCCGGCCACTGCCAGGGTCCGCTTTCCTGCTTTGCTTTCTCCACTTTGCCCGATCTTTGGCATCCTCACGTCATAAGCCGTTGGCTCTCGCGTTCTCGTTACTCGGCGATGTCAATCCATCGCTTCTTAGGTCTCTCGCGAGACCTCTTTCCTGATACAGGCAGGTTTAGATACCTATTTCCCACGTATCGTGACCATACCAGCGCCACCGTGCCTCTTCGATCTTATCCGCGATATCTCTTACGCCAAGGCTGCCAGGCAGCTGCAGAGATTCGGGACTTGACATCAGGGCTAATATCGCCGGACACGTGCATCACGGATCCGAGGTATTTGGATTTGGCTGTTCTATTGAGAGTTTCGTTCCCTACACGGATGGTCTCAAAATCCGCGCTGCAGCTAGCCGTTCAGCTGAGTTAAGAAAAGATACATCTAATGATAGTAAGTAATTTTGAAACAAAAAGTTAATTAATGTTCCAAATTTTAACAAGCCCTACTGTAGAGTGGTATTTCAACTTAAGGCCCTTATGTATTTAAGGAGCGATATGGGGGATAACTTGAGCTTTATAGGATGATGGCGATGTGCTGGGGTGAAATACCGCCTGGTCTTGCCCAGAACACCATGTTTGCTCGAGGTCGGTTTCACCCACGAATTGGACGTTATTTTAAATGTTGAGGACGAGTATCAATGTATCAGCTTAGCTTCTAGAAGAGTGCCCATAAAGGCATTGGCGTATCTAGGGCTTTTTTCCAGGGTGGGCCTGGCCCCTGAGGTGGCCGATGAACCCGAGTCGATCGATCGCCAGTGTAGTCATTGACCCAGGCGCGGATCCAGGATTTGGTTGAGGTATTATAGGTATTCTCATTATAGGTATTCTCTAATCAAATTGTGGGCGCGCTGAGTAAAAAAAAATTGCCGTTATAGTAGGGTGAACGAGCGGATAAACGAGTAAGCGGAGCTCGGATGTTTCTGGTTTTAAAACCTGAGGGAGTACAACGAATGTGTTAACGAGCGGAGCGAGCTCGAAATTTTTGACACTTTGGATCTCAAAAGCTGCGGTGATCAACGAATGAGCGACCGGAGCGAGCTCGACATTTTTTAAGTTTGAGGTCTTAAAAGCTGGAGTAATAATTGAATAAATGAGCGGGCGGAGTGAGCTTGTAATTTGTGATATTTTGGGTAACAAAAGCTTGAGGTAACCCTTAAATTAATGAGCAGGCGGGGCGCGCTGGCAATTTTAAACATTTTTAGTCTTAACAGCAATGGGTGATCCTCACAATAGTAATTTAAGGAAATTAATTAATGAGTGACCGCAACGAGCTAGGTGAATGATAACAAAAGTATTTGAAACTTATGAATGAACGAGCGAAGCAAGCTCGAAATTTTTTTCATTTTAAGTCGTAAATGTTGGTGTGATCAATGCATTTTTAGAATTTTAATTTTGACATTTAAACTTAGGTGCTGTGATGATGTGTGATGCTGATCGTAATAAAAGACAATAAAGTAATATAAGTTATTGAATGAGCAATCGGAGCGCGTAAAAAACTTTTAACATTATGGTTTAATAAGCTGGGGTGATTGTTAAAATGAATATTTGAGCGAGCGCAGCGAGTTCGAAATATTAGGTTTGAAAGAAAAACCTGAAGCAAATGAATGAGCGAGAGACGCGAGCTAGTAATTTTTAAACAAATTGTTGTAAAAACCGTGGGCGATTGTGAGTCAGAGTCGGGGCTCACGATGGGGCAAATGCACCCATGCACGCCGTCGATCGGGGGAACATTTGACTATATTATTCACTGGTGGAGAGAAAATTTTTCTCTTAAGTTTGTTACCCAACTTTTGCAAATACTCAATCTAGCTTTGATTGTAATTTAATTTCATTACAATGAACGGCCCACCCGCCCCCCCCCCCTTCCTACGCCTATGCATAAAGGTGGGAGTTACGACAAAAGCGTTCCTTTTAGCGATAAACGCGCAAACTTGTGTCTCTTTAGCATAATATGAAAATTTTAAATTGAAATTACAGACCCACCCCAATTTGAAACTTGGTCTATCATTGATACGCAGAAGAAAGCCCTGCTTGCCAGCGTTAACGTTCTTAGAGTCAGAGCACCATCCGGCGACAATGATCTTGATGCGACGATCCGTAAGAAAGGTGGAGACCCATTTTATTAATATAAAAATATAAACCCTGACACAATTTCTCAATCAGTCCATAGGAAGGAAGTTTCGATGGAAGAGCTTTGTGCCAGACCAGATCGGAGGCTTTCGCCATGTCCAAGCTGATCGATAAGGCTTCTCCCCGCTTCGACCCGTTCAACACTATGGGAGGGATGCCGTCTGGCCCACTAGATTTATTGACGTTCAAAGAGAGGAGAGCGCCACGCAGAGATGTTTGAATAAACTGGATATCCAGCAGAGGGCCTCTGAACTATTTCATAGGATATGAAATAGTTCAGAGGCCTCTGGGTAAACTTAGGAGCGTCGGTGGCTGCGCGGTTAGGGTATCCAATTCGTAAACGTGACGTACCGGGTTCGAATCCCGCCCCGGCCACGTATCTATGATTATTTTCTGAGTTACGTACATTAGTTGTATACTAATCGATGCTCTTACGGTAAGGGGAAACATCGCGATGAAATCTGCACATTCAGGCAACTGGTAGCGAGGTTACGGAGGTCAGGCGGCAGTCGCTTCACTGTAAATACCTGATCTGCCAAATCCTGGATCATGGTCGAGGCGGACCCCGGTCTCTCGTGTGCGATGGCACAACCGGGACTTTAACGCCAAGATGATTATTTATAGCTCTTGGTAAACTTAACTATTTTACCTGTATATGAATTGTGCATTTTCATAATAAAATGTGATATAATAGTATACAATAATTCTTTGATACCTTATGTCCAGTCATTATTCGAACTTGTGATCCCGTCATACAATCCCAAACACGCACTGTGCGGTCACTAGATCCAGTGGCAATATAATTGGAATTTGGATGAAACTGCACACACTGAAATTAGCGGATTCATAAAATTAGATTAATTATAAATTATTATTTTCACAAGTAACTGAAGGAGTACCTATATGTACGTATACGTAACTATTTCGTGATTTACTCACATCAACATCGGAGTAGTGTCCAACAAAGATTCTCAGGGGCTGGTGGTGATCGGTTGCCCAAAGCCGTGCTGTGCGGTCGTGGCCTCCAGTTGCGAAATAATGGCCGTGAGGGGACCATCGCACATCCCATACGGGCCAAACATGACCACGATACACCACTAAACAAGTCCAACACTGGAGTGACCATAGCCGGACTAAAAAAAAGAACTATAGTGAGCATGTTTGTTTATACGCAGAGACTTCCTTTAGATGGTACAGCACTGATTTTATCGAGCAATGGAGTAGGAAATGATATCCTTTGGCTTTATTCACTTTCCACGCTTGTGAAAGAAGTCGCGTGCAAAAGTATAACGTATAACTACAATAACGCAAGTTTCGATATAATTATATTCAGAATGACACTAACTTAACCGAATTTAAACACAGGTTCCTGTGTTCCTTCGACAAATTACGCATCAAATTATAATTTGGTGAATGTTGGTGCAGTTTACAAAATTTCAATAATTATAAATGCTACTTGCTATAAATGATTTTAAACTAACAGTGTTCAATGTTATTATATGTTAAATTACAAAAATACGTTACAAATATTAAATGCGAAAGTTTGTAAGGATAGATGTACGTTTGGATGCTCCTTCACGCAAAAACTACTGAACGGATTTTGATGTTTGGCAGTAATATAGCTTGCAGCCCAGAATAGCACGTAGGTGTATAATTTATCCCAAAATTCAATGTGGTTCCCAAAGGAAACGGCTTTGGAACGTTATATATAATAGAATTTTACGCTGACGAAGTCGCGGGTAAAGGGTAGTAAAGCATAGTATAGTATTTAGGTAAGGGTAAATAATAGATCATTCTGACCAGTGGCATCTTCAGAGCAAGACAATAACATGTTTCTGAAGGGGTCAAAAGATACTTTGTATACTGGGCCAGCATGCCCAAAAAGTGTTCGACAGGTATCTCGGTCTCGCTCCTCCATCATTCGTACTAGAACATCACCTGTGAAAAAAAACAGTGTAAAATTTATTTTTATTCCTAACATTTTAATCACAAAATAAAATAATATACTCACAAGCTTCCCTGTCTATGTCTTGCAATTTTTCGGCTGATTTCATACCTCGTAGCTTTTGAGGTGTCAATGTCCAAACCTGTTAAGTGTTAAGCAAATTATGTAGTAACTACTTGTGATTTATTTAAAATATTTATTTATATACTACGTAATGACAAACGAGCATACAGCCCACCAGATGGTAAGTGGTATAACTAGTGTCATGTAAGAAGAGACTTGGCGGGTCACGTGGTTTGACTTGCGCAGTAGAAGATTACCTGCGCGAAATCCCCTTTACTGCCATTTGACAAGTATCTTCTTTCATGACGCGGATTATAACTGTTCTTAAAATTTAAATTCATGCATTTAGATCGCACTCAACAAAAAATTGTGTGGCTGACAATGACATTATTCATATATGTAGTGACACTACATGTTAATTAAGCATGTGGAATATGCGTATCATAGTAATATACAGCAGTAGATATATAAAAGTTATCTTGATATCTTCTAATATATAAAATTCTCGTGTCACAGTTTTCGTTGCCATACTCCTCCGAAACGGCTTGACCGATTTTGATGAAATTTTTTGTGCTTATCCGGTATCTATGAGAATCGGCCGACATCTATTTTTCATCCCCCTAAATGTTAGGGGTAGTCCACCCCTAAATTTATTTTTTTATTTTTTAGACAAAATTTTTAATTTCTATTTTTTTATGATACATCATACAAAAATACATACAATCCAGGAAATTATTTATATGGCAAAACAACGTTTGCCGGGTCAGCTAGTCTAATATATAAAATTCTCGTATCACAGTTTTCGTTGCCATACTCCTCCGAAACGGCTTGACCGATTTTGATGAAATTTTTTGTGCTTATCCGGTATCTATGAGAATCGGCCAACATCTATTTTTCATCCCCCTAAATGTTAGGGGTAGTCTACCCATAAATTTTATTTTTTATTTTTTAGACGTAGGTGTAGGGTAGGTGTAGGGTAGGTGTAGGTGTATATATTTATTTATATGGCAAAACAACGTTTGCCGGGTCAGCTAGTACTATTTCTAATTATTGAACCAATGAGAAGGCTAAGAAATATGTTCATGAAAATAGTTAAAAAAATAAGGAAAATGCAACAAAATCAGTCAGGAGCTATGATACAGATACACATGCCAAACTTATGCCATTTTACATGCGTAGGTACCTTTATAACAGAATTGTTGAATCCAACTGCTAATAAAGTGGAGTCTTCACAAATATCGGCACTTATAGCTGTAGGGCCACTGTTTAACATTGTGTAAAAACAAATTGAAGGAAGACTTTCAGGCCCCAACTGAATACGTTTGGAAGCTTCTCTTAATGCCTTTCCTTT
The DNA here is from genome assembly GCA_905147135.1 of Blastobasis lacticolella. NCBI lineage: Eukaryota > Metazoa > Arthropoda > Insecta > Lepidoptera > Blastobasidae > Blastobasis > Blastobasis lacticolella. The sequence goes on from LR990043.1 coordinate 12,186,527, forward strand.
TTCCAACTTGTCAGCTTCTTTTCTAAAAAATAGTAACAGATGTCATGTACAATTGTTAGACTTTAATATTTGTTAGACGTAAATGTCCTGTAAAGGCTGTGATGTACAAAAAACTGGTTAACTTACAATTCTGGAAGTGGAATCCGATCATTGGGAGGAGCATTCGGATCTGATTTGGGTTTCTTCATAAATATATTATCTTTTTTAGCTTTCTTTTTTTTTGGTTTATCAGGTGTTTCCTCTACTTCCTCTTCATCTTCTATTGGTGCTAGAACTACCGGGATATCTGGCTCCTTTAGCAGACCATAATACACTTTTGCACGATTCTCTATAAAAAATAAATATTTTGGTGAACTTTTTATTAGTACATAAAAACTCTTTATTGCACACATTAAAAACAACAAAGATAGGTACACAAGAAAATAAAATTGTGCGCAAAGGCATTCTTATTGCGTTTAGCAATCTCTTCCTGACAACATTTGGGAAGAGGTAACCAATCATGTTAACCGTAAGTAGTGCCGGAGTTGGTACGGAAAATATAACGAACTACTACTGTTGTTAATTACTGTATTAAATGAAGAAAAATACACTTACTCTTTTCAATTAATACTATCAAATAATGTCAAGCAGGGAAGAAATCGTTGTGGCAGATGTTATGCCTTACTAATCATATTACATACCGCTTTTGGCAGCTTCTCCCAGCACTCCCCCAGCAGTCGCTCGAACCTGAGATTGAGAGCGACCAGGGCCATCATGAACATCAATATGAATGTGGTTGTTTATAATGTTAATAATGACAGTAGAACTCTTCTGTTCTTGCAAAAAACGTTTCAACTGAGATGATGCATCCCTTGACAGTTGAACAGCAAACTTGTTAGATCTAAAAATATATTTAAATAATTATGACACTGGCTCAGACTGACACAAGATGTAACAACATCCTGATACATAATAATATAATATTTTATTCCATGAACTTAATACAAAGTACAAAATATAAAAAAGGATTATTAACATTTGTCTTACATGTATATTTCAGCAAGTTCATTTCCTTTTATTTGATCTTTATTTTTTATAATAGACAGCTTTTGTAAATCATCTTGGTAGTAATCCTCTTGTTCTGAACCAAATTTTTCTAAGAAATTTGCTGCATGTTCATTATGATCATATAATATTAAACATATGTACATGTGAACAAAGACTGGGTACAGTAGTGTCGATAATTCATGCTGAAATCAAATAAATATATACTCCAAATATCAGTACAGTTACACACACATAATAGGAATAAAATTATTCTATTGTATCTGGATAAAACTCAATAAGAATAATAGCTGATACAAAACAGCACTATCATAACACCAAAATTGAAGTACTCCAGAGTAGGTATGTTCTTAGTCAAAGGTTATATTTTTCAATTAAGGACGTACCTTGTACATATCTAATGAGTTTTCTACGAACTTTTTGAGACTGTCGTATGCAAATTCGTAACTATATGGGTCACTTTCAGTGTGATGGGATGTAAGAATACTAGCCAACTCCACTTCAGGCAGATCAAAATTTTCATATTCTACATCTCCCAAACTTGCTTCTTTTCGAAGAACCTCTTCAGTGCCCTAAAAATAAATAAAATAAATCTTAAATCTGTTTTATTTCGCGTATTTGCGGTGTATGACAAAATTAAATGAGATTTTGTCACCTTTAAATTATACTTTCGTAGCAATTGGAGTACCGCTAAAAGCGGTGTAGACTTATCTCCCATTTTGAAATAAATACGTGATTCTTTCAGGATCCTACTAAAAAACCATTAAAATTGTCCTGAAAAACACAATAAACACAAAAAATTAACCACCAACCAACACAACAAACATCAAAGAGTAAAGAGTATAGAAACACTACGTATTGTATTATCGTACCATAGAGGTAAGAATGACCAAGACCAACTAAACGAAAGCCAAAGACCAACCAATAACAATGAGGAGTTTTCCAGTAGGTATTGTCAGTTGGTTTCAAAACGCATCAATAGATGGCGCTCCCGTATGTACGTATCATATTTAACAGGACAGAAAAGTCTCCAAAATTACAATTGCGGAAAGCAACCTTTTTTTCATACACAATTGTCTATTTTGCTTTGTCATGGAGTACAGAGGCTAACTCGAGCCGAGAGGGACAGCGAGAACAGAGGTGGCGTGTCCCGCTCTTTAATCTTGCCAGACTGAAAAAATGTCGTTCATTGAAAGTTTGTGCTCTAATAACTTCATGAAATCTTGCCCTTCCTACACCTTTGTTTTGTAAAAATGTACTTTTGTTATTCTTGTATTTATTTATTATACAATAAAAAATGTACCATATTTTTTAAAACCATAAAGCTATACTTTTTAATTCTACTGGTAACTCTTCGAAATTGTCATGGTGGCGTGACAGGTATATTCGAATTTATATTTTCGCAAACATTGAAAATGGTAAAAAAGTGTTGTGTTCGATCTTGTCGAAGTGAATCGTATGGTGGTTGGGGTTTATATTTTCATAGATAAGGTTAAACTAACATTAGTTATTAAGGTTATAATAATTGACGATTTCATGGTGAACCACCATGAACCACATACCCTGTCACTGTATATATAACAAATACACGTAGATTTTATTAGACAGAGAATATACTATAGTATATATTTATTCATGGATATTCCATGAAATAAAAATATGTGGTCACCCTATTAGAATGAGACATACGGCCTCTGTTCTACACCACTTGCTTGGCTCGTTTTTACTCGAGGAGTGCTCAGTCCTGTTAAATATGATAAGGCCATGGTACGGAATGAGTCGTTTTCAAAGCTAGGTTCCCACAAATTGGCGAATAGATGGCGCGCCCTAACGGGTAACGATAATATCATAATCTGTTGTTTGTATAGTATTGATATTTATCTTTATTTCGGTGCAATTAATTTAAAAACTTGACCAGCCACAGATGTGACCTGTCAATGGTAGCGCTAGTTCTGCGTTCTATGTAGCAACACCGGAAGTTGTATAATCTGTAATCAAATTCAAATGACGCTATAAAGCGCACTCCACATGTTCGCCGAAACTTCCGGCGAAACTTTTGCCGGGACTTTGGTCGACCCTCTACATTCTCGCCTATTAGGGATGTGGTGGTGTCAAAACGCGCGATTACATTCCTAGCGCTTTTTCTCGTAATTAGTTGGAGGTACACTTGACCATGATCCAGGATATTAGTAGATCAAGTTATAACAGTACAGCAGTTGCCATCACCTCTGTGGCCCTGTTTACAGCAGATTAGCGATATTACACCGATGAATCGATATAATGTCGCGCGTTTTGACACCCATCACATCCCTAATAGGCGAGAATGTAGAGAGTCGACCAAAGTCCCGGCAAAAGTTTCGCCGGAAGTTTCGGCGAACATGTGGAGCGCACTTAAGAATGATGGACATCACTGTGATCGTACATTTTTACATATCGATATATTTTTTATTGAATAAAACGTCCTGTAAATAATGAATATTACCATCACCGTCCGCGTAGCGTTACGTATCGTTCGATCTGAACTGACCATTATTCAAAATAAAGAACATAAAGGTATCAAAATATTCTTTTTATCAGTCATTTTGGACACCAGTTTTCCAATATTATTTAATGGTAAAGATTCAAGTCTCTCGGCCTAATGTGGTTCTAAATACGTATATTTACACGATATAATTTTTCTTTCGCTGCTACGAATAAAATTACACATTCCGTTTTATTGTTTTATAATTATATTTAATAATTATGGAGATAAATTGGAATTTGATTGACAGTAATTGACAGGAATCTTATCCACTGATAACGACAACAACGGCCATTTAAGTATCATCATATCAGCCAGTAGACGCCCACTGCTGGGCATAGGCCTCCCCCAGAGATCTCCACAAAGACCGGTCCTGTGCTTTCCGCATCCAGCTGGTACCTGCGATCCTTACAAGGTCGTCGGTCCACCTTGTAGGAGGCCTACCCACGCTGCGTCTACCGGTACGTGGTCGCCACTCGAGAACTTTACTGCCCCATCGGCCATCTGTTCTTCGAGCTATGTGCCCTGCCCACTGCCACTTCAGTCTGGCAATCCTTAGAGCTATGTCGGTGACCTTGGTTCGCTTGCGGAGCTCCTCATTTCTAACTCGATCGCGCAAAGAAACTCCGAGCATAGCTCTTTCCATTGCCCTTTGGGTAACAGTGAGCTTTCTTATAAGGCCTATAGTGAGTGGCCACGTTTCAGCTCCGTAAGTCATCACTGGCAACACACAAAGGTCAAAGACCTTCGTCTTGAGACACTGTGGTAATTGGGACGAAAATATGTGGCGTAGCTTCCCGAACGCTGCCCAACCGAGTTGGATTCGTCGATTGACCTCTTTCTCGAAATTATACCTACCTAGCCGGACTATTTGTCCTAGGTATGTATAGTCGTCAACAACTTCAAGTGGAGTGCCTCCAACTGTCACTGGAGTAGGCACAACATGGACATTCGACATAATTTTCGTCTTGTCCATGTTCATTTTAAGACCTACTTGTTGAGAGGCACTACAGAGGTCATCGAGCATTTTGCCCAGGTCTTCCAGGGTTTCAGCCATGACTACGATATCGTCAGCAAATCTGAGGTGCATGAGGTACTCGCCGTTAATATTGATGCCAAGTCCGTCCCAGTCCAGAAGCCTAAAGATATCCTCCAGTGCAGCGGTAAACAACTTCGGAGATATGACATCACCTTGTCTAACACCTCGCTGCAGCTGAATAGGTTCTGTGGTCATGTCCTGGAGACGAACTGACATAGTGGCGTTTCTGTACAAACACTTCAATGCTTCGATATATCGATAGTCAATTTGGCACCGCTGTAGAGACTGGAGCACCGCCCAAGTTTCGATCGAATCGAAGGCTTTCTCATAGTCCACAAACGCCAAGCATAATGGCCGGTTATACTCTTCGGTCTTCGAAAGTCTTCTTATAATTTAAGTATCGTTGTCCCCCAAATGCTATAAGTAATTTATTTTAGAAAAATTAAATGCCGTTGTGCTAGGCTGCATGAACTTAAAAGATCCTTGTAAGTCTGTAATTGGCCAAAGACAATAACTGTTAACCGGGGCGATCTAAAGCGCGCTCCACATGTTCGCCGAAACTTCCGGCGAAACTTTTGCCGGGACTTTGGTCGACCCTCTACATTCTCGCCTATAAGTTATGTGGTGGTGTCAAAACGCGCGACATTTTATCGATTAATCGGTGTAATATCAGTAATCTACTCTAAACAGGGTCACAGAGGTGATAGCACCTGCTCTACTGTAATTACTTGATCTACTAATATCCTGGATCATGGTCAAGAGTATCCCGAACCTGTTACGGGAAAAAGCGCTAGGAATATAAATATAAAATCGATCGAATCGAGACGACAACAAACTATCTCTACTTAGTCTATGAAATAGGCGAGACATGCCAAATATGCACGGGACTACACGAATACCACCTCTACATTCTCGTGTTCCCGCGGAACTGTCCACATGTGGAGCGCGCTTAACCGTGCAGTAACAGTTCACCGAAAAGCGTTCATGGTACGATTATAAACAATTCTGTTTCAGGCTTGCCTTCAACAGCGGTACCGCCGATCTTCGATAGTACGCTGTTAGCTTTACGAGGGATGGAGTTTCGTAACTTAATTTTGAGATTGCAAACAAGGAGTTGATGGTCAGACTGACAGTCAGCTCTAGGCAGTGTGTGTGCGTTAATAATTGAACTTCGCCACCTTGACCTTACAAGAATATAATCAATCTGATTCCTATGTTTGCCATCAGGGGACGTCCAGGTATATAGCCGTCTACAATGTTGCTGGAATACAGTATTCATAATAGTGAGACTGTTGTCAGCCGCAAACTGGAGTAATCTCTCCCCTCAATTATTTATTTATTTATTTAAAACTTCATGCACATTACAGTACAATGGCGGACTTAAAGCTACGTAGCTTTTTCTACCAGTCAACCAGAGAACAATTACCAAAAATGACAAGGCGGTGCTACAAAAGAAGAAGATAAAAGAACATAAAACAGACTAAAAGTAACATTAATTAAATAAGTATATCAAACATTCACAGACCAAAACTTATAGATAGTATAATATTATAGTTATTTCTTTGGCCGAGACCATAGTTGCCCACAATATGCCGCAAACCCGCATCCATTCTTGTGTCACCCACTATAGCATTAAAATCGCCAAGTATTATAAGCAATTCCCTGTTTGGTATTGTTGCAATTGAAGATTCAATGTCAATGTAGAACCTTTCTACGTCTTCATCTCTTGCCGCGCTGGTGGGTGCATACACCTGTATAATATACATATATGTAGAGGTAGTATACGATGTCGTTTATCTCCTACGATGCTGTGGGCTAATGTGTAAGACCGTATTTTGAAACTATCAATCCGTATAAGGGCGGAAGAATTGTTCAGTTCAACGTTCAAATTATTCACATTAAACGAAAACTTTAAATTACATAAACACATGCAGTCGTATAAAGTCCCACGCCGCGATTACAGTTTGTACAAACTTATTCAGGGACTATGACCTGTGAATATCCGGCTGCCGGATATCCGGCTATCCGGCTAGGAGGCTGGCCAGATATCCGGTATCCGGTATCCGGCCAAACAACTATCCGTTTCATCTTTAATCTTCTCCCCCTCTGTCCTCGAAGGCGTCCCGACGAGAGTTCTTCCTTCGGGCGGCTCCGGCCTCTACTGTTATTGCTAGCTTTTTGGCCTGAACTTTACGTGGATGGGCTCTTCTTCTAATTGGTTATATAGGATCAGGTGGGCTAATAGGGTCACCGACGTAGGGGGTAAGCGTCGAGGCGTGGAACGTTCCTTTTGGAGAGTCTGGTTCATCTGGTTTGGCCCATACATAGGATGTTGCACCCTCCCTTTGCACTAAATCTGGCCCGATAGCATAACTGTTTGCATCAATTTTCATCGTGTAAGGTTACGATTCGTCGGCTTGCTTCAGTACTGGTGCTGTGATTAGGTGATCTTTTAAGTCGTTGATAGTGTTCTCTTGGGGCTCGTCCCATAGTCATTGACCTTTCATTTTTGTTAATTGAGCTAACGCTGCCTGCAACGTTGCTAAGGTAAGCGAATTCACTAGCTGCTGCTGTTGTGATGGTGACATTGTAATGTAATTGGACAATCAGATTATGTTTAATATGTTAATGTACCTTTCATTTTCATTATTATTATTTATTTCATGACTATGTCCTCTAGAGGGCATCATATTCAATTTATTGTGAAGTCACATAGGCCAACCTGTGGATAATGAAGATACTTCTAACGATAAGTAAGTAGGTACCTACTTAGTTTAGAAGTTATGAGACAACAAATAAATATACCGGTCAAAATCCTCAAAACCCTCCTTCATGCAAAAGCAAGCACTGCTGATTCACGGTAGGTATGTAGGATCGAGCGATCAAAAAGACGGTGGTAGGTATCAGGGCGTGGGATTGATTCACTAGACACCTTACCTTTTATTATAATGTCAATATAAAATTATAAGGACAAGTTTAAAAAACTCACAAGTCAGATTTGTTTATATTCCTTACGAGTGGAAATTCGTAACAAAATATAACATTGCAGATGGGCTGCCTTATTCCGTCCCTGCATTTGCATTAGTTTGTGTGTTTTAGAGATGTGTGACATTTTGTCTCGAATTGAAACTCGGTATGTTCTCTTTGCTTCTGTAGATTCAATGAGGTGTTTCCCAGTAGGTATAGATAGTTGGTTTCAAAAAGTATCAATAGATGGCGCTCCTACAATTTTGGTAATCTTTTTATAATCTGTATGATGGTGGCAGTGATTTCATGCAGCCAACTAATACTAAACCTATAAATAAAATGTTTAGTAATATAAACATAACTGTTAAAGGTTGAACGAAGTGTAAAAAGAAATATTTATAGAAGTGAGCACTATGTTCCATTATTATTACAACCTCTAAAATGGTTGAAAACTATTGACAAATACAATATTATCCAATACAACGTACCCAGTATTTATATCCTGTTTGCTAAGAACCTATTTCAAGCGATTATCAATTACCAAAATTGTCGGGGCGCCATCTAGTGAGTGGTTAGGAACGCTTTAGATACCTATTGGAGGTTGTAATAAATTATTACAAACAAAACAAACATCAATTTAACTGAGTCAATTCGTTTCATGGACACTAGGATCAAGAATGGACACAATACAAATATGAAAGGTTTGTATTAAAATACATTTCGTTGAAACTTTTGGCAAAAAATTACCAAAATCGCCCATCTATTGATGATTTTTGAAACCAATTGACAATACCTACTGGAAAACTCCTCATTACCGGCGATTTCCTAATATACGGACAGTCTATCCATTTTTGTGATCAATTGTCTATGGATCTTCATAGTCTTTCTTTGTGGTTACTGTACCTACCTTCATGTAGGGGACCCATTTGGGATGGGAATACCTATACTACGACCTGGTGACTGATGTCAAGCTTGTTTCCTGCAACTTGTCATTACTCCCTTAGCTAGCTTCAAGTACCTACAACAAACACGCAGCCAACAAGCTGCATAAAGCTGCTCACCAGCCACGGGTAGGGATATCTACCCAACTTCCTTTCCTCTCTGTCTCTTAGGTCGGTCCTTCATGTCTGAAGATTGTGGCCATGGTGGGATTCCATCGGGAATAGAAGAATTGTCTCCAGCGTCCTCTGTCTGTGGCAATTTTTGCGATTTGATAGAAAGTTGATCTTTGGGCATATTTAAGTTGGTAGGTTCCTTCCTTTCGTAGGTGAATGGTATTGATACAGTCCTACAAACAGCATAAGGGCGCATTTTCATTGGTCGATAAATCGGTCGTTAGCCCGAATTCGGGGACTTCTCGCATGCGGGCTAACGACCAATGAAATTCATCGGTCGATAACTCGGTCGATTCAATGCGTGCGGAGACTTACCGCATTCGGGATAACGACCAATGAAATTGGTCAGTCGATAACTTGGTCGATACAAAGCATTCGGGGACTCCCTCACAGGCGGATACTACACACACGATATATATCGTGATACGTATCGTGATCAATATCGAGTAATATTTTGGATCGCAAGTCGACCCTACACACACGATAAGAATCGTCAATATTTTCATTAGTCTGTGCATTCTTTCATTCATTTTGATGGCTTAATAGACTAAGTTGCCAATGCCTAGCCTAAAAAAAAAGCTTTTTTGACGCGTCGCTGGTGTATATTTACGATTTTTACCAAAATGACTGATAAAGCTTGCGTTGCTATAGTATTAGCATTAGGATTGAAAAAACGCGTCAAGAGAAAAAAATGGGTAAAATTATGAGGATTAGTATCTTGTTGACTTTTTATACTTTTATAGTAACTGTCCAGGTGCATAGTGGCCACAGCGGCTTGAAAATAAACACAAACTATGAAAATAAATTTGAAATTACGTTATGTATCTGTCAGTTTGACAGAAATGTCGTGATAAATATCGACTAGATACTACACGCTTGATATACTACCTATTTCTATTCTACCCTATCTGTCGAAAATTCTCGAGGCCATTGTCCACAAACAATTGTCATCCTTTGTGCTCTCCAATGATCTGATAAGTCCGTTCCAGTCCGGTTTCCGACATAGTACGGCTACTGCTCTACTTAAGGTTACCGAAGATGTGAGGGAGAGTATGGAGAACACTAAATTGTCAATCCTTGTTTTAATTGATTTTTCCAATGCCTTTAACAACGTAGATCATGACATCCTGCTTGCTGTCTTATCGCATCTCGGTGTGTCGTCCGCGGTTGTTGATTGGTTCACCTCGTATCTTCGCGGTCGTCGGCAGGCGGTTGCGGCTGATGGGTTAACGTCTAGCTGGTGTACCCTTGAGACGGGTGTCCCGCAGGGTGGTATCCTTTCGCCCCTTCTTTTCTCAATTTTTATTAACCAACTTACTCGTGATCTCAGCTGCTCGTATCACCTGTATGCTGACGATTTGCAGATATATGCGGACACGGAGGCTGCTAATATCTCTGATGCGGTGTCTGCTCTTGTCAAGGATCTCGATGCTGTCCAGAATTGGGCTTCCAAATTCGGTATCTCGGTTAATCCCTCTAAGTGCCAAGCCGTTATTCTGGGTAGCCCGTATCAAATTAAACGCCTCGACATTTCCCGGGTTCCTCCAATCCATTTCAACGGTGTGGTTGTCCCTTATTCTCCCCAGGTAAAGGATTTGGGGCTACACATTGATAGTACTTTTAGCTGGTCAGGCCACGTGACTGAGGTTAGCAGGAAGGTAACTGGGACTCTGTGCTCCCTCTACAGGTTTAAATTCTTTCTTCCTCCTGCAACTAAAATCTTACTTGTGCAGTCTCTAATTTTACCCATTATTGACTATGCTGACGTTTGTTGCTCTTAAGGTGTGTCCAAACATAGAGCGGCATGTGTGCGCGGCAGCCGCGCGCGGCGTGCCGCGCTTTGTTTGGACAACAGCCGCGCGCAAACATTCGTCAATAGTCCTAACTAGAGCGCGGCAGAATTGTTTTCTGGACATGCCGCGTGTTGCTGCCGCGCTCGTGCCGCGCTATGTTTGGACACGCCTTTACATTAACCAAGATCTCCTCGTAAAGCTGGAACGTCTTCAGAACAACTGCATCAGATTCATTTTCGGCCTGCGCAAGTACGATCACATTTCCGAATTTCGTGCCAAGCTTAAGTGGCTGCCCATAGTGCCCATCCACCAACGCCGTAATTTAAGAATGCTATCTCTACTTCATTCCATCTTATTTGATCCAGCCACCCCCAACTACCTTAAAACTAAATTCAAGTTTCTCTCTGACACCCACGACCGTGACCTTCGCTCCTCGAGTAACTTATTATTAAATCTTCCTCTTCACCGTACTTGTTTTATTTCTAATTCTTTTGTACTGAGGGCTGTAAGGCTCTGGAATGAACTCCCTCCCGATCTTAGATTGCTCTCCAGCAAATACTCATTTAAGAAAGCTGTTCGTGAGTATTACCTCAATAATCTTTAGTGTTGGGGCTCACGAGTTTGTCTCCGATCTCCCTCATGTTTGACTGAGCTTCTGGTTTTGTCTCTCCTTTACTTGTGCAGTATATGTATGGTTATCTATTCTTGCTATATTACCCACTCACTCACGTTTATTTCTAGCTTTATTATATTTATATTACTTATTTTCAGTTATCTATCTATTTATCTGTACTGTTATCTCTGGTTCGGCTATAATTGCATTAACGGTTCTCCACCTCCATCTTGTTTAGTAGCTTCTCTTGCACCGCCTTACTTTTTCTTTACCCTTTATCTCCTGGTTGACTGGTAGATAAGGCTATTTTAGCTTTAAGTCCGCCTTTGTACTATTTTGTGCATGAAGATTTAATAAATAAATATATATCGCACGAGAGTTGATACGGATCGTAGATTTCTGGATTTTCGGAAATCCTGTGATCCGTATCACGATTCGTGATGCTCTAGGCTACACACTCGATAAATATCGTGATCCTGCGTGTATCACGATATATATCGTGTGTGTAGTATCCGCCATTGCACCTCGGTCATTAGACGTCATCAGTCAACACGGTTCTTTCGCACCTTGCATGCGGACGCTAACGACCAATGTAAACGGTTCCCCGCATGCGGGCCCTATGGCATGCGTTACAGAAATCTCCCGTACCCCGCATACGGGCGCTAACGACCAATGAAAATGCGCCTGGTTACACAGAGGTTCTAAAATGAGTCGTTTTGCATACAACTCCTGTGTAAACTTATTTATTTGTTCGACTGTATGATTTGTTGGTGTGTGTATAGTGTGTGTGTGGTGTGTGTATAGTGTGGTGGTGGTGGTTGGATTTCTATGTAGGCGGCGTAGGTTCTTAGCCGATTTAGAAATAAAAATGCAGTTAAGTAATAAAGGTATTTAATTCGCACTTTGGAGTTGGTTTACAAAATTGGGGTGGCTTCCTATAATGGTTTACTACATCGCATCATACAAAGGATCTAATATAGGTACATGCAAATCTTAAAAATCTCAATATTTTCGTTTAGTTTCCCTGGCATATGTACTTATCGGTCTTAGCTACCAAGTAGGTAGGTGTAGCTACCTACGTATTTTACGGTACAGTATATACAAACAATTTGAAAAATTACAAATTTTACCACTCATATTTCCAGTCCCATAGACATCATCCACTACCTGTTTAAAATGATGGTTTTGCAACAGTTGCTACAAAGTGGGAATTTTTAGAATTATCTAAATAGGTGCCTACCTAGGCACCTATTTAGATAATTCTAAAAATTCAATAGTCACCTAAATTATTGTGCCACTCTGTTTAAAATGTCAACACTGACATATGTAAGCATATAGATATAATTAATTAAACAGAAATAGCTAAAAATAGTTCTAAAACAATGTGCAAAATTGTACTAACACTGGGCCCAGCTCTGTAGCACTTTCCTACCGGTCTCAAAATGAAGACCCGGACCACGGTCTATATAAAAAGTTAGGTACCTACAGCTGATAAAAAATCTAGCGGCCTACTCTAGTAAAACAAGAAACTTCGTAACCAATGTAGGTAACTAAACCTACGCAATTTTTCAAAAGCATTAAAACAGTAGCTTCCCGCCGTCTGTATCTATGTACCCTTATCCTATCTTTTAAACTACGCGACGGATTTGAATGCGATTTTCAACAATAGATAGAGTGTTTCAAGAGGAAGGTTTAGCAATAAAAAAGGGTAGGTAGGGGGTAGGTGTACCTACGCGAACCAAGTCGCGCCGGGTCCACTAGTGTATTATAAAATATAAACCTTCCAGAAGAAATTATCGTGAAAACCGCTTCTAAATTCGGAGCGAGGTTTAGGAGTTACAGACAGACGCAACAAGCGTCTTGTTTTAGCGGCTATACAGATAATCGGCCCGCGTGGTTTTTACCCGTGTGCAGCTCGAAACTCTACTAATACTCGACTATCCTGTTATTTGTCTTGGGTAACAATGACCTAGGACACTCGGGATAAATGTATCTCTCTGTTCAACATCAACATCCCGTCCACTACTTGACTTCAGTATTCTTTACATGGGAAGTGGAGGGTTTTGCCATAATCTCCATAGCTGGGGAGATGGCAGTTTTTATAATCTAACCGACAGAAAATCGTCGGAAAACCCCCGACCAAGTTTACATATTGGTACTCAAATAGCAACTAAACTACTGAACCAATTCTAAGGAAAAAACGCTAGGAATCATCTCTAATTGCCTTTCGAATAAAGAAAACTGTTGTGGTGTTACGACGAGACAGACAGACACACAGATACAAACTTATAACACCCTTATTTTTCTTCGGGGATTAAAAACACACAACGATGCTGCTACCCATGTTCTGGTTTACGGAAGTCCGAGCGGGTTCCTTGTGCGACATCCGCAATAGTAGTGGCTGGTCCAACTCTGTCGGACACCACACGGCATCTTCCTAACTATTGGCGAAAGATATCTCGAAATCAGGTCAGCAGTCCGAGATTAGGTGCCCCCAATATATGAAGTTCGTTGCGGTAAAATAAAATGTTCAAATTATTCATTTAGTGGTGGAAGTGCTACAGTTCTACGCCCAATACGTACGCAAAATGAAATAAAGGTTCTTAAGTTACAAATTTTAAGTTAAAATAAGTAGAGTGGGTATTGTGCGTATGTTCGTTTTATATGTTTTTCGAATTTTTAAATGTAAATGGTAGGTATCGAAACTGCCCCGGTCAAGTTACGAAAAGGGTATCGATTGCTTTTTCTGTAACGAACCTAAGTAGGTAAGTAACGACAAGGATTCCTCCTTTTCATGATATCTTGGAGACGACTGGCGGACAATAGTAAGGAAACGATCGCGAAGAAATGAACTATAATAAATATATTGTAGGTTTCTGTATTTATAGCTACATAAGAAGTTAGTATATACCCATTTTAAATGAAACAATTTTACATACCCATTTCAAAACAAGAAATTTGCTAAATATGTGAACCAGTTTTACACACCCATTAAAATTTTAAGAGTATCCGTATATCAACAAATTTTGATAGAAACATTACACTAGTTAAGAATTTTCAACAGATATGTCTTGCAGGGCACCTTATTTAACCATATACCATAGAAGATTTCGTAATAACAAGGTAATAATTTAGGTAGTGAAATGACAAAATAGTCAGAATAATAAACACATCTTAAGATATTCGCAGTAAGTAGGTATATAAGATGAATCAAGAACGATTAGTCTAACCCACGGTCTAACCACATATCCGGAGCAGCAGTATTAAGCACTTACTAATAATTTCCGATTGTATGTGGGACAAGTCAGTCTTAAGATCCGTCTATTATTACCCGATTTAACAATAATTTATTTAGGTACTTACATTAATATTGCGATTCAGGAGATATAATAGGTATAACAGTACAAATACTATCTGTTAAAGAAGTAAGGGAAATTCCCTAACACTACCGTTCACTCTATGTTTGGTCGTTGATGAGTTAAGCTAGGAATTAATAAACTCTAGTTACTATTATTAATATTCATATATTCGACGCTCTTCTAGGAAAGCGATCTGCTCCAAATTCATGGCATCGGGGAATTTCTACAGTATGTATTTACTTATTTCGATCATATTATTAAACGATGTTAATATTCATGCCCGTAGGCATCTACATCAATCTAATAAAAAGTTTGAGCGTCTCACAAATCATTGCAAATGAAAAAGTAGGCTAAAATACATGTAAATACGTACCTAAGTAGTTATTATTAGTTTATGAAAAACTTGGCACGAATTTTCTCGGCATTTCTTTACTATAAAACGAACCTTTCTATAAGAAATTATTTTGCTGAAAGTGAAAGCAGCATCATAATCCGTTGCGTGGTTTAGAAGGACTTAGCGGCACAGACAGACAGACGCGAAAAACGCCTTTTTTATAAACTAGTATAATAAGGATACGGATGATTACATTAAATTATAAACTTGTAATATTGTCTCTCAAAGTAGAGAACATGCCCTTTAATCATTAATCATTTAATCTATTTGGCATATATTTTTAATTATGTAGATAATTGGAATACATATTTGGCAGAATTTGATATATTAGGAACAAATGCAAAATGCATGTGTCAATGTGTAGGTAGTCGTCTTGTCTGTAGGTTATATTATTTCTGGATAGATTATTGGACTTTTTTGGCGTAGGGACAATATTTATTGGTAGGTAGGATATTAATTACATTGGGCATGAAGAAGTTAGGTACCGTAGGTTGAAAACCGAGGACACGTAACCCTACGCCGATGCTGGAGGCTCTGCAGCTGAGAATCAATAAACTGTAGGTAACAAATTATACACTTTGCACGTTTTCCCATTGAATCCAAAACGGTTAGATGCTATTTGGCTGATGCATCCCAAAGGTGGTAGATATAACTTAATCGCGAAGGAAAGGAGCGCGCGACATGAAGTCGTAAAGCTGTCGCAAAGAGTTCGGCGGTAACTATCCATTTAGGCCATTTTAGATAATCCAGAATTGTCAAATCCGAACCAAATCTAAAAGAAAATCTAATACAACAGAATGTAAGTATGTATGGTATCAATACATACTTACATTTCCTATTAGATTTCGTTAGTAGTATTTTTTTCTCTATGGTAGCATATAGGATGCTTACATCTCTATTATTTACCAAATTAGAAATTTTAGAATGTACATAGCCACTTTTTTTAATTTCGGTAAAAGATAAAATTCGTGTTTAAGACAAGGAAAACTCCTTGGTTTAAATGATCCACCCACTGTGTCCACACTGTATTAAAACGTCCACTTTACCGAAATGTCTACTATAACGATACGATCACCTTATAAAAATGTCTACCCTACTAAAAAGTCAACTCTATCAAAATGTCCTCTTAATCGAAATGATCAGCCTACCCTGCCGTATACTTCACTGTACGGAAAACTGTTTAACAAGCAAAATCCCATCGAAACGACCACCTATAAAACCCATACCCACCAACCAAACCACAACCCTCAAAAGACTATGGGCCTAAAAGGGGACGGGGACTGGAGTGCCAGTGGCGGTTGGACGCTCTCTTCCCGCCATTAACCCGCCGCCCGGACCAGCAGCACCAGGATCGGGGACTTGAGGATCTGTTGGGGGTAGAAAACTGCACAGTGTACAGTAAGGATCAGGGCCAACGCCGATTAAACTAATTTAGTAACTTTTTAGAATTCGCCTAGCGTCGTCATAAAAAACGAAAATCATTATTGAGAAATGAAAATAATATCAAATACCCCGTCATTTATAAAAAATATAGGACTGTGAAAATAATAAAAAGAGCTTTAAAGCTCTAATTGATCGTTTCGGATGACAGCTGTCAATCTTACAACCACGTGATAATTATAAATGTCATTTGAAAATGTGGACATTTCATACAAAAGAGTTCAACGCGAGCGACGCGCCGTTGATGTCTTTTACTTATATTACTTTTTATTTTATTTTTATTTTTGTATCAAGCTACAGAGGCCCATAGATATAATAAATATAACATACAAAATTATAATAACAATAGACGATACAGTATAACCAAACAAATAAATATAACCTATAAAACAATACCACTTATAAAATTAATAACAGACTAATAGATAAAAATTATAATTTTCAAAACTTAGAACTAAAACTTTTAAAACTACACAATTATTAAGTTTTCTGTAAATGTAATTAAAATTTGATTGAATACCTTGTTTTCTGTTGTTATAATTTAGAGCGCGGCTTAAGGGTTAAACATTAGTGTTATTCTTAAGCATATAAATATATCAATTTTTTTATACATACGTACATATAAGTGGTTCAGTTCTGCAGCCACGAAGACACTGATGTCCACATAACAATCGGGTTACAATTTGTGAAACGATTTATGAACTGTCAGGCAAATAGTCCTGGGATATAGCAATACTTTGTTCCTAGAGCACCAGTTCTTAAATATGAAGATACTACCTATGTCAAACAAGAAACCGAAGGAATTTTTGAAATCGGTCGGAGATTAACCCCAAAAACTTAATGTCATCTTCATAATACTAACACATATCACCTAGATTTTGGCGCTACTTCGTTCGCGTGTTTCAATTTAATGAACTAAACCTCTACTCCATCCATTAACTCTACCCTATCCCGAATTTCACGCAGTGGATATTCTGGTACAGTGGGAGGTATGATGTAGCGGAAATGCTGATACTGTCGACGTTCTGATAAAGTGGACGTTCTGTTACAGTTGACATTCTGATACAGAATTAGATGATATGAGATTTTGTTGAGGACCATATTGACCTAAGGGACAACATTTTTGTGAATTTGAACATTTTAATTAAATGAACCTAAGTACATTTTTATCTAGTCGAACGCTGAGGTTTAACGCGGGCCAGCCGCCCACATTGAATGTCAAAACAGTTAGGTATAACCTGATTATTTTGTAATACTGACTGCCTCTCAAGAACTTCACTCGAATAAAGTGCTAGAGATGGGTGGTAAACAACGTCACTATTATCGGCGGCATGTTGCATCTTGTTTACATCTTGGGTTGCATTACCTGTTTAGTTTGTGTACTTGAGTGTTGACGCAGTTGAAGGCAAGCGGTGGTGCTTGTATTGTGTTGCTTATTTATTTAATAATATTAATATGCTTGGACAAATCGTTAGTATCTTTTTACGCCAAATTCATTATTGACCTAACATGCCGCCGATTGGGAAACTACTAATGAAAAGACACTAACGTCCCCTTTCGGTCCTTTTTATCGTGTGTCCTACATGTTTAGACGTGATTTGTAACATAGATTCTTCGTGAAAAATCACACAAGTACCTGAGAGGCTGTCCTATTAGCAAAACAATCAGTTAGTAAGTCTAGATTAGACACGTTTCAATATAAAATGATATTTTTTGACTAAATTACATAACATTTTCTTATAAATACTTAAGTAAATGTAAATTAAAATTGTGTACTCTTAACAATGATTATTGACTACATGACACTATGAATTAATTACAATCGACGAAAACATCTAATATATTTATTTAAGTATAAGTATAATTTTTAATATTAATTTAAAAAATAATCTAATCGTTGGTAAAGGACGATCCTACGCACGTTAAACAATAATAGGTAAGTACGTAAGTAATAGTGATCTAAATTATTCTAAAGTATTAAAGCTTGGAATAATCGGTTTTTGCGACCGCTGCTTTTTGGCCAGAGACAAAATGAAGCGGAGTTTTCGTCAACATAATTATTTTTTTCCAACCGGTCTACAGAGGAAAATAAAGTAAACATGGAATTAACAGTCGGTGCAGTTTGTCGTACAAGTTGGCGAGTGGCTAGAAATTTTTATTTATATATTTTGATAAACATAAATTTACACGTCAAATGTTATTAAATTCTTGAGTAGTCATTATTCTAGGTATAACGGCGACGACGGGGTGCCAGAAAGGTATATCGGGTGTATTCCACACAATTTCGAGGTCATTACTAACGTTTCCCTAACTGAAACTGTCTACGGAACATTCCCGAAACGCGCTGCAAGTAGTATCACGAATACGAACATTATCGAACGTTACGAATGTACGCAAGGCGACTGGAATGCTCCATGATAATGTGGAAGTTACCTAAAGCAGCACGCACTGACCCAACTCTTGGTATGATCTACCATTAATCAATGGCGATGTGGAAGAGGAAGAGTAGGGAAGCGAACCCTGTCGAAGCCAGGATTGACTTTGATATACAAAAATGTTAGTTAGACACGCGCCAACTTAGTTACCTTGACAGACTGTACCTACCTATGTATCCATTAAGACGTTTCTAACGCTTGACTACGATCAAACAACGATCAATCTATAAATCTCATCGAGTCCATTCATTGTCTCTGGCCTACTCTGCGCGGCGGTTAAGCCGAGTTGGGGGCCACAGGGGGTGGGGTGCCGTCGGGAGGCTACAGGTCTTGGCTGGAGCAGTTGTGCAGGTCAAGAGCCCGTGGCGGGGCCTCCTCGTAGGGCCGTACGTGCGCCGCCGCAAGGTCCTTCGCCACGCGCTCGGCGGCTCCCAACACCCGAAGAAGGTTCAGTCCAGCCAGTTTCCGTAGTTCCTCTATGCTCCAGCCTTCCTCCATTAGCTCCGCGAACAGCAAAGGGTACGACGACACGTCGTCCAGCCCTTGCGGTGTGCTGTATTGCAATTGTAAAACGTGAACAGCTTTATCCATGCGAATAGTTTATTATTGTAAGGGCGAAAAAGTGTAGTAGAGGATGTTTTTTATAACCATTGGTTTTCAAATTGAAATAGAAGATAGAAAAATGGTTGATAATATAATGAAAGTAGCTTTATTGGAAAGGTAATGAAATGTCATTTATGTTTGAATATGATTTTGGCCATGTGGCCGCCGCTTGTATGCTGCGTGTGCTTAGGTCTAAGTAATTGCATAGGTAATTGGTACTTTAAATACTATCCGATATTTTAGTGGCCTCTGCATATCAAAGTCGCCGACCCGCTGATAGTAGGTATGTATCTACCAAATTTCAGAATATGTTGTGTAGGTAGTTATGTGATATTGCCTATAGTACTAGCAGTAACGGTGTTTGAGTAAAATAGGTATATAGGCTATCTATGTAACTTTTAGACGGGCGGACATTGCGAAGCGAAACTTTAAGGGTTTCTTGTTTAAAGTTGAAGAGTATTTTCCCGTAATGATATCTGTTCGCATTTCTTAGAATTACGATTTTTGTATAGATGGTTTCGCGTGACAGAGAAGCCTTCGAAACCTTTGAGGCGATATCTAATTCGGTCAGTATCGGGTCGTTTTCGATATCTATCGTAAATCAAAGCAATGATGATTAAATTTCATGAGACATTAATAATCGAGAAAACGATCTGATAAGGACCGGAAACGATAAAGGAAGGCCAGCAATTTTGAGAATCATTTCCCATGGACGCATCGTTGTAAATAAGCTGATTGATATAACACTATCGAAATAAAGTAGGTATATTAGAGAGATAGACTACTCGTGAGCACGGTGTGTGTAAACCCTACCGAAACGTCGAGAAAATAAATCGAAAATGTACGTTGCGTGTGAGTCCGGTTTAATACAATAATATGTGTAAAGGACGCCAGTTTAGTTTGGAACAAATAGAAGTAGGTATCTGCGTAGGCATACTCACAAATTGATGCCGTCGTAACCGGCGCCCAGGCCGACGCTGTCGACGCCCGCCACATCGCGGATGTGGTTGATGTGCGCTGCGGAGCACGCACCCAGTCAGATACGTCACGCCTCAGGGGCACGCATACAAATGGCTACATTGTCTCGAGATAAAATGTACCGTAAAAAATGTATGTAAATAGAGGAAATGTGTTGTGATTTCTCTGGTGGCTCTAGCTCGATGGCAATACATTTTTAGAATTACTATCCAAAGTTTTACGGTGCGTCCAGATATTGCGAACACGCTCCGAATGCGTTGTTGCAGCGACGGCTTGCGCGACGTTCACGCCGCGCGCGAGCTGTTACTGCAACAGCGCGCGAGCAGCGCGTTGCATTTTATGGTAATTTGAAGTCGCGAACGCGAGCCGTTTGCGCACAGCTCACGAGCAGCGTGTGAAATATGCAAATGCACATTCGGTGCGCATTCGTGAGATTTGGACGTAGATTCTGAAAAACTATCCCGAAGGTATCCATTCATCTATTCTATTATATATATATATACACTGTAGGTATGTTAAAAGAAAACGTAATTCAAAAACCTTCAACACACCTATAGCATCCTGGACCGTGGCCGTCTCGCTGCACGTCAAGAAGGACGTGTAGAAGTTGACCATGATGAGGCCCTTGTTGGCCGCGAGCATGCGCAGCACCGTGTCTGGCACGTTGCGAGTGACGTTGCAAAGCGCGCGCGCAGACGAGTGGGAGAAGAGCACCGGCGCGCGGGACACGGCCAACGCGTCGCGCATCGTGCGCTCCGACACGTGGGACAGGTCGACCAGCATGCCCAGCCGGTTCATCTCCTTCACCACGACCTGGGGAGCACCGAGCGTTGATGGCCGTGCGTAAATGTGTAAATCGTGTGAATTCAAAATTATTAGCGTGAGAGCAATTGGAATGTATTGCTCATATTATAAGGTCCATTTTTGTATTACGCCTTTTGAAAAGCGGAGCGACGCGTAACATAATATAAGTAATACAACAAAATGAACCTTATTCTGTGAGCAATACATTCCACTTTTATCTTGCTCCACGTTTTTTATCTCTGAATTTAGACGACTGAATTTAGCCAAAGTAATAAGCGCTTTAGCACCGCACCGCCATGTTAATATCTTACAAACAAGATGAAACTATTTATCTACAAACCAACAAAATATTAAGATTATGAATGTTTAGATTTACTTAAAAAATATTCGCATACGAATAAATAAAACTACAATTAAATTGGTTCATCCGTGTGAGATGAAGACTTGACATGTAGACAGACCAAGCGAGATAGGGGTAGCAAAATACCTCTTTATGGGGCACAGGTTGAAAATGCGCTGTAGTGAAATAAGGATATGCATATGACGTACGAAACCGCTATAGTGACTTGTTAGAACCGGAAAGACATCACAATTCTTCCCGAAGCTTACAAGGTGCAGGTACGTATTGTAGTGCGCTGAAATGACGCCAGCCACTGCGCTGCGGGAACTTGAATATTTATTATAAAGCGAACCCTATTGTTCGTCCCGCTTTCCGAGTCTCGCTAAGTTTGCGCTAATGCTCAATTTAATTGCTGGCATCTCGGAATCTTTGCCACGAGCAACAGACTCAAAGCAAAACCAATGAAACTTAAATTATAACTTCTATAATATTGTATCTCTTTAGTTTTACTAAGGTATTTTAATCAGTTACACTACATCATTCGCCGTACCTTCAGGTACAAAAAAGCAACAAAATCGGAGAGAATTATTGTGAAATTGCCAGTTTCTCGTTTAGATGTCGTTGTGTTGATGCTCGCGCTGCTCACGTGGAGTGGTTCCAACAAAAGGAAATATTTCGAAAAGTATCGTTGCAAGGAAACAAAGAACTGCCTCGTAAGTACCCCGAGTTCATACAAAGCGAAATATGGCAGAGCAGGAGCCGCAGGATGTTTATGATTATAGCGCGGCGTCGCTGCTCGACGTCTCAATCTTTATGGTTTCGTCGAGCGCTGGTTTCAATATTACGAGTAGGTACCTACTTCGATTGTGCTACCAGACTATTTACTCACGGCGAGCATGCCATCAACCCTCTACGGTAATGTCGCACAGTAGAGTAGCTAACATAAGAACTCGTTTCTTATAAGGAAAATGGAAAGCGCTACAATAAGTTGGTAGGATGGCAAATCTACTCCTAACGAGCCGCCTTAGGGTTAATCTGTAAACTTCTTTTAATCTCGAGGCTTAAGCGATAATTAAAAGGACGAAAGATAAGTAACGCCATTTTACTCCAATAACGTCGTATAAATAAACTTCAAAAGGTTTAATTTCCGCTTTGTTTTTGTGTTTTTTTGGACTGCTTTCAGAAAGGCTTTTACTTCAGGAAGTGAAAGATATTCAAGAAGGTCCTAAAAAGGAAATAAAATAGCTATATCAATTCGTTAAACAAATTATTTGTAAAAGGCGGGGACGGATAATTGGAATTGTAGATTGTAACAACAGCAACAAACCTATGAATGAACGAGCGTCGCGAGCTCGTTGTGACATTTATGTACAAAATTAAGAGCTTCCGCCGGGGACCCTGAGACTGGTTTAACAGTCTCGGGAACCGATTGACACCCCTTTATATATCATGTATAGGTTATAATATTATCTAAAGTTAGGGCGCGGTGTGCGCTTGGCTCCTACTAAATCAACGTCTGATTAAAATACTCGTGGTTATTGTGCCGCGGTGTCGCGTCACATTCGCCCTAGCATTTGTTTACTTTGCCAAGGTACCAGCCCATTCTGATTGCGCACGGTTTATACCCTCGAATACGAGGATTGTGTTGTTATTATAATTAAAAAGTTAGTTTAATCGAGATGATTTCAGATAAAGTTGGTTAAGCAGAACAGGTTTTCTTAACTAGATTGTTTTTGTATTTTCGTGTCTGGCGTGTCTCATGTAATAAAACATTTCTCTTCAATCTTTCAATATAATCAGGACTCTTATAATATTTTACGCAAATTTACGCTTTTGCGTGAATTTAAGAGCCTTGAAATTCTGATGTCGTTCAATTCAGTCCTTGTAGAGAAGGTGCCGTTGAATCACTTAGTAATTTCATCATGTCCCATAACTAGCAGCACCAACGGCATTTTCCACCAGGCGTAGGTACCTTTCCAAAAGGTGTCAGTCCACCCTGCACGCGTGGCGAAGGCTCGGCTCGGTCCGGGGAGGCGCACTCGGCCCAGGGCGTGTCGCAGGTGGAGGTGAGCGTCAGGTACCGCACCCCAACCTGGTACAGGGTGCGCAGCACGCCCAGCGAGCCGCCGATCGCGTGGCCGCCTTCCACGCCCACCAGGGAGCAGACACGGTGGTTCGCGTGCGCGGCCACTATGTCTGCACGTGAAAATCGAAAATAGATAAGTGATTAAGGCTAGCTTTTGCACTTATTACATTTGGCTAAATCAGACGGTAAAAGCGTGAGAGCAAAAAAATGGAATGTAAAATAAGATCAATTTTGTATCACGGCTTTTGAAAAGCGGAGCGACGCGTAACATAATAGCGATAGTGATACAAAAATAGACCTTATTCTATGAGAAATACATTCCACTTTGATTTGCTCTCACGCTTTTTGCTTCTGAATTTAGGCAACTAAATTTAGTCAAATGTAATAAGCGCATTAACCCTACTTATGCGAAGGGGTGTTTGTGATTCATAAAATATGGCCTTTACTGTCGACGAAGACGCCATAGCTTAAAAGGCAATCGGTTCCAAATATTGAGCAAGTATCATATGCATAAACACTATAGAGAATGGAAGTGTTATGTAATTTGCACCAGTAACATTAATAAAGGTTCGTAAGTAGATAATAAATTGATGTAATATATTGTAAGAAAGGTTGTATTTAGTTCTACACTCAATATTATATTACGTACAATAAGGAGCATAAGTTGTTGAATAAGATTAGAAGAGCTATTCAAATAACTATCTCAATTAATCAGCAAACTAGACAGTGGGCCGAGCTATTGTCTGCCTTGGGCTATGACAGCCGTTTCACAGTGATGTTCTATTTGACTGGATATGGATTGTATAGTGATTTATGGTTCCAGCCAGACATCTAAACAAAACAATAAATACCTGCAATACCTTAGCAAATAGATACACAGGATTATCTTTTCGAGAGGGGCTTTCCAGGTTAAAGAAATGTATAGACACAAAAAGAATTATATCTATATCACATAATCAGTAATTAAACTTAATTAATAATGAAGAAAACTTATAAAAAGGTACCATTGTCACGGGTAGACTTAAGACATTATGACTTATGTTCTTTATCCACCATCGATGATGACCATGATCCAGGATCAGTATCGCGATTGTCACCTAACCTCCGTGACCCTATGGTATTAGGGGAACGTGACCAGATTGGATTCCTCGCGATGTTTTCCATCACCGTAAGAGCATCCGTTAGTGTTCAACTAATGTACATAACTCAGAAAATGTTATTGGTACATGGCCGCATTAGGGACCGAACTCGGTACCTCTCTCTTACGAGTCGGACATGTCAGCCATAAGGCCACCGCTGCTCCCTTTAGTCATATGCCGGTCACAGACATGTGTCAAGATGTATACAAAGTTGCGCAAAAATAAGTGTGGGAGCCTATTTGTAAACATGTGTACAAATATTTCAGTGGGAAGTCGCTTTTGCAAATATCTTTGTACAAACATTTGTACACATCTTGATACATGTCTTTGATCGGCAATAGACTAGAAATTT
Source organism: Blastobasis lacticolella (assembly GCA_905147135.1). Lineage (NCBI taxonomy): Eukaryota > Metazoa > Arthropoda > Insecta > Lepidoptera > Blastobasidae > Blastobasis > Blastobasis lacticolella. The sequence goes on from LR990043.1 coordinate 12,211,549, forward strand.
GTAATTTTGCACGCCGCTATAAATCTATAATCTATCCACATAGCACTAGAAATCTGTAATTTTGCACGCCTACACTATTGTAAACCCCCAATTTCCCCATAAGCATTAAGTATTATAGGTCGGTATAGAAGTCTGTACATCACGTGATTTAATGGGTTGAGGGGAGCTATGGTGTGCAGTGGGTATGTAAAGTAACTCCATAATAATTTTTCAACGTCGGCGCCAGCCTAGAACTTCGCCCGTTGTGTTTACAGTTTGAATTTAAAAAATAAGTAGCTCCATTTTATTTTGGTTTCCATAGGATTTCCGATTTCCGTAATGCGCCAGCCCACCATCAATAAACATTAATTTAAACTTTCTCCATGCGTGAGTGGACGTTTTAAAATTTATTGCAAAATAACCAACACGGCAAAAATAATTATTACTTTGGTATTTAAATTCGCAGGAAGTAACAGTTGTTTATTGTTAACAATTAATTCTTTTTTGGACTCCTTAGCTGGTTCGAATCGCGTACAAAAATAAATAGGAGTCACAGTTTTAGCACGAACTAAAAAACCTGCCAAGTGTTCATACAAAGGGTTCTGTACCAACCATATTTCGGAAGTGTCGTAATATCTTGTAATAAGTCACGGTTTATTATATTTATTTTTATTATTTGTTAATATAGCGACAATACAAATACATCTTGAGTGAAAATTTCAAGTTACCTGACTGACACGTTTCCGAAGATACAGGGGCCCTATTTTTGAAACCGTTTGTATCTACACAAAGTAAAGAACGGCCCATACAGAAGGTCCACTGGAAACAATGCGCCATTTCCGTCACGCACACATAGACGTTACGTTTACAGGCATTCTCACGCAGTTCTCAAGCAGTGCTCGGTCGCGATTGTTAACGCGAGAATTCGTTGTAAATTGAATATTATTTAATTAAACAATATTATGATTGATAAAATAAAAGTACTTGTACGTAACTAACATTACTTAATAACATACAAGCAACGCACACACAGTGCGAGAACTGATGGGTGACCATTTCAGACTTTGAGGCTATGCTTTGTCTAAAATAGGATGATAATTTTGACAGCTCACTAATTGTTGGTCTTTGGCGCACGCCCATGAAGTTTTGTGTTTTTTTTCGGTAAAATGTACTACGGAAAATGTCGTACTTCATAGACAGGCCCCGCCCCTTTAGTGTAGTGCCACGAATAACGAATAACAACAGGCAATCGAAAATCGATATTGATATAATATAATCGAATATTTAAAATTAACATTTAGGTAACCTTATTATTTTTTGTAACTAAACTCTTATTCTTTGTTTGGATTTCACCTTAAGAGACCTTTCACAACAACAATTTCGAGTCGCGCGTATTCTACGTAATAGGATGACTGACCGAATAGAAATACGCACGTGTCATAATCGTCGTTGTAGAAGGGTTTTTAATGTCGTATTAATAAATTATTAATTCAGAAGAAAATAAATAGTTTATTTTGTATAATACGTATAACATAACCATGCAACTATCGATTCCAAGTTCTATGAGAATAATAATCGATAATCGAATAGATTCATTAACGATTTTACACAACCACATCCCTACTGTGATCTGTCAAAATTACCATCCTATTTTAGACAAGGTATAGTCGAACCGCACCGCTACGAGTTCTAATGCCGATGATGAAGCGAGGTTGACCAAGGTCTTCCGCTAGAGACCCTAGGACTAGTTGAACAGTTTCAGGTACCACGTGACAGTTTTTAACAGAATAAGAAACCGTAATGGCCACCTTAAAAGTTTCTAGACGGAAATACCTGTCTAGTCTAATATAAAAAAATCGCTGACCACCTTCTTTTTCCATCATCAGATCAAGTGACTAATACCATAATATTGCATTTTCATCAATTTAGATGTATATGAAATTTTCAATTCAATTGATTACCGGGAAGTGGGTCAAATCCCAGGTCAGGGAAAGATTATTCTCAGGGTCTGAGGATATAATCAGGTGACGATAAATTTAAAAAAAGTGAATAAACAGTAGATTATTATTACGCCTACTAAAGGCATAATGTCTGAAGCTTGTATGGAAAATCTAATACACTTGAACACAATCTGAACAGCTTGGGAAGTAATTATGATCACATTATCTCGCAGAATGCGCTATGTGAGTAGGTCGTGTATTGTCGATTAAGTAATATTTATATTGTATTACTGAAGCGGCGGCGCAATCTGCCGCGTGTGCATCGCTGCGATGGCTAATAATAACATCGTTGTGAACGAGCTCCTCGCGTTCCTGCGGCAAAAGTTGGACGTGATGGACGAAGTCAGTGCTGTGCAGATCTGCAAGTCCAGCTTCTCGGAGAAGGACTCGCTTGTCGGTCTTTTATCGAATTCACTTCGGTGAGTGCTCCCAGGAGCTCCATAACCTTGTTCCATCGTGCCCTTTTTATTATCGAACAACGAGGGGGACAAAAGATCATTATCCATTTATGGTAGATGTCCCACCATCTCGTACTAAGCGTTTTGCATCCACTTTTCTTATGCGCACTGCAAAGGACTGGAACTCTCTACCTGAGTCATTGTTCCCCGATAAGTATAACCTTGGGGTCTTCAAATCAAGAGTGAATAGGTATCTTCTAGGCACGCATGCTACATCTTCGACCTCATCGTCGCTTTCCATTAGGCGAGTTGAGGTCAAATGCAAGCCTATTATAAATAAATAAAATAAAGGACATTTCCGAAGCCAAGGTACTGCTGTTCTCTTCACTCAACATGTTGGCGAAGATGGTGTCTCGAAGACGTGACGGGACACCGAGGAGCGTTCAGGATATAATTACGCTACTGAAGGAGACCGATCCCGACGACGTGCCAATCTTTGTGGCGAGGGATTTGAATAAGCTCCCTCCCGTTATGTTCGACCACGTCAACGTCACCAGGTTGCTGAAGGACATCGTGCTCCTGAAGGAAAACCTGGCCAAAGGTGGGGCAAAATTTCCGGTGCCGCCGAAACGACATTAAGTGCCAGTTGTATCACACAGAGATACAACTAATGAGTGAAGTGTAGATTTTTAAAATATCAATAAATTATAATTATTAATATGTGTTTACACTTATATTATATGTAGGTATAGGTTTTTATCTTTGTTTTTGTATCAGTTTATTTTGTATTTATGTTGTTTATGTATTTATAAATATGGGCCTCAGTTGCCTAAAATAAATAAATAAATACATAAATTATGGCAAGGATTAGATATTGGTCCTTTGCAAGGGACATGTTATTGTGAACGATCTTTAAAATTCTACTCGATCTTTTAAATACTATTTTCAAAATTCAGAATAAATACAGTAGCAACCCTAGAGAGTCGGCAAGTTTAGGTAATAATTTTCGAAGATGACGGGAGTGGACCTTCTGTTAGCTACTACTATTTTGTGCTATCTATTTTGTACTCGTGGTAAAGAAAACACTGTGGCTGGGAGCTAATTCCACATCCGAATCGTATGAGCGAGAAACTTTCTTTCGAATCTTCGCGTGAACACCCTTCGTTTATGGAAACCAAAAACGACCCGTAATACCAATCATCAAATAGTAGGTACGAGTAGATATCTACCAATTGCGCTAGCGTGAAAGGAATATATAATGATGATTAGGTATTTATATTAATAATTAATTTTAGTAATAAAATAACACAACTTACATCTAATTCCAAGTAAATCCAATTCTTCTTATGAACTATGAACTAACTTCTTATCAATAATGTAATTCTAACCTTTATTTTAACAAGTTGTAAAAATGTAGTTAATTTATTGTGCAGGCAGTACCTGCCTACGTAATATATAAACAAAATCAAAACCGAGGAACAAGACAGCATTAATTTAAATCGAGCTCGTTTAAAGAAACAATGGTATAAAACTCGGCAATGGAAATTAATTATAACCGCTTTAAGTTTTTTTACCTAGCAGAATAGGGAACAATGAGTTTTTCATGCAAATAACACGATGGTTTTGCATCCAGCCTTTTAGGAGAATAAAAAAGAACAGAAAATTTCCGGTACGTAGTCGCCACTCGAGAACTTTCTTTATCTAATCTATCGGCCATCTGTTCTGCAATTTACTGCGAAATTTTATCAGACTCCGTTTAAGAGATTTTGTATTATGGAGTAACAATTAACATCCAAAAAAAGGAATTAATTATACTAGTCACTCTAATTTTTTTTATAATATAGGGGAGGCGCGTAGCGAATGCGTTGCCGGTCTTTGAGATTGGTGTAGGCTGGTTTCTTGAATGTTTCATTCAATTTCGTAACAGAGCGGTCTGGGAACATCTCTGCAGGAAGCTCGTTCGATTGCGTAGTCGTACGAGGCAGAAAGTTTCGTAAAAATCATTAAATGGAGTGAAATACGATAAAAAAGAGGAAGCTGACACTGAGGCGCCCCAGCGCAGAGATAAGAACAGTAGTCCGTAAGGGCTTAACTTGAGCTTTATAGAGATGAATTTGATGAGGACACCCGAGGCCCACTTGCCCTTATCATCCAGATGACCACGAAATTGGATGTCGTGTCAAAACAAATGTAGATGCCAAATATAACGACGACGACAGGAGATACGACATAGGCAGATGAGCAAACTTGTGTCTTTTTGGAGTTATATTGAACTAAGTTAGAGACCCCAAATGTGTAAAATAGTTTCTATAACAGACACAAGTTTGTGCCGACACTCGTTGACGTGTGTCTGAGAAATGCAGGGCCGGGATATGATAAATACGCCGTAGTGTAACTGCTTATCAATGAATGTCACTAGGTATTTTGCACGATATCATTGATATGTAGAAGAAACAGCGATGGTGGTTGAACGAAGCCCACAGAACCCCAGCGTTCACGGGCTAGGAGTTAAAGCACGAACCGTCGACAGCGAACTTTATCTCAACTAAATGTTACGATCCGTAGGAAAGCTGGGGAGACTCATCTACATAATTTCTATCTCTAAAGCAATCCACAGGAAGGAGTTTTCGATAGAAGAGTCTTGTGTCAGGCCCGGTCGAAGGTTTTGCCATGTCCAAGCTTACCGCTAAGGCCTCACCCTTGTTCTCTATCACTTATTCGCTTTAGCCCATCGACATTAAGGAATCCTTATTGGCGATCACTTGATGAGCTGATGTTCCTTTAGATACCGCTGAAGCTGTCGGTTATTAATGTAGGTACTCAATTTTTTTTAAAGCATACCTTTTGAGGTAATGATGTTTGGCCTGTAGTTGTGAGGATCAGAACGATCGCCTTTTCTAGGGATCGGGTCTACTTAATGTTATCTTCCATGGGGCCGGGACAACGCCAATGAGTTTCGGAAAAGATGCATCAAGACCGGAACGCAAACTTTCAGCTTGATTGTTGTAGTTGCAGTTTCAGCAGAGTTTGTTGAAGTTCAAAGAGAGGAGAGCTCCACGCACACATTTTTGAGTAAACTGGATATCCAGCATAGCCGGCCGGTGGTCAACCAGAGTGCCTAGCAGATTGGCTTTTCCAATTGCATCATGAGACAATGAAAAGACAGAAATTACCTTCGACAGCTTCGGCAAGAGACAAAAACAGCGCGTTTCTAATGGAAGATGACTGTAGTGGTGCATAATGGTGCAGACTCTTGTTAGGTATTCAGTGATTCGTATTGTGTCTAACTAACCAAAGTACGAATCTATTTTTGTGCATTCGTACGTACTTATCTAATGTTCGATCAACATTCATCCATTTAGAACACACAAGTTCACTGAATTATTAGGTTAAACCACGACCATCCAAACAGACGATGTTAAATCGTAGATTATGTCGATCATGGAGTTAATAAGCTAAAATGTGTTAATTAATACGTAAACACGAAACCTCAGACTGTGGTGAGATAGCATCTGATGGTAATTTCAAATTGAATTATGTCGATGATGACAGTACCTACACCGCAATTTATAACATTAAAGCATTAATGACATTAATAAAAACACATTAGAAATAAAGCACTATGTGCAGTTGGTATTTTGCTTGAATTCGTGTTGCCGTTACGCGAAGTTGGTGTTTTGTTAATGCGGCATTTTGCTACGAGTTAGTTAGGCATTTTGCGTAGAGTTTAGTGTTTTGCGTCTTTGGTTTTATGCGTCAAAAATATGGTTTAGGCGTAACCAATTCCATGACCGTGAATCAGATTTGCCGTTGGCCGTGTTACTTAGACGTACATAGTGCATATCGGTGCTTGGAGCTATCCGAAACCATACGCGTTGGAGAATCTATGTGCGTCACCGCCTACCTGGATGGGCTAGTTTAACGATTTGTTAGTTTTCTCGAAGTTTTGTACGTTTGCTAAGAGACTAATTAATTCTACTTTAATAAACCACATTTAAGTTTTGAGTTCAAGGGCGGTAATTATACAGATTTACCTGTTGTAGGTATCTGACTGGTGGATTTAGTAAATCGGGTAAGTTTATGCTGTGTATTATGTTTGGTACCTTGAGCCGTGGTGCAGAGCGTGAGCTGGGGCTGGTACTTGTCAGTGAGCCGCTGGATGAGGTCGATCTGCTCGAAGGTGAGCTGCACGGCGTCGCGGTGCTGCGCGTCGCACGGCACGTACGCCGCCCAAAACTGCAACACATGCCCACCTCGCAAACGTCACACGACCCGCGACACCCGACACGTGCCGCGTCGCACGCGCTCCTTTGACACACCCCGTGTGATTAAATATCACGCACGGCTCACCCACAGTGCTCGCAGAATATCAAACGTATGCATAAAGGAAATTTTCGAGGGAAATTGAAATTTTATAATAGAGCACCCGTTCACTGATGGAAAACGTGAGCAACTTCCGCCTGTTAGCTGCGTTGTTACAGTTTAAACTTTAAACTATATCAACATCCATTGTACAAACATGTTGCCCAGGAGTTGGCCCAGAATATTTATGCTACCGTATTATTTATTTCGTCCTTCACTGCGGTACCTGTATACCTACGTTGCATAAATAAGGAAAGCTTAAAAGAGAACGACGCAATCTTGAAAAGTGATTGATCGATGTTGTCTGGCGCTAAATAATAGAGGAGTACGCTTACCTGAGCAGCGACTCTGCCTTGCTTTAGCCGTGGCAAGTCCGTGTGACTCCAAGAGCTCGTGGCCCATGGCGATATGGTCCTCAGGTCTTCGTCAAATCTAAAACAAAACAGCTTATCAATATTTCATATTCGATAAGTTGCTCTTATGCATATGGATACTCGTAGCGTTTACTTAAGCTTAAGTTTGTAAGTAAATACCTACATACGACCACTAGATACACACATAACGTATATAGGTAGAGCCCGTATGTAGGTATCAGAAATAAACCATATGCCAAAGGAGAAAAGGGGTAGTGCTCTAAGAATAAATGTTATTCATAACTGGTTTGTTTGTTTGCCTACCCTTCAGTCCCTTACTAAAAAAAAATAGAGCCACCTTTAAAGGTTAGTTATTTGCATATCAATATGGTGCTCACTTTTTAAGTTGACGTTCTTGTTTTGTAAGGTAAAATTTATAGTAGGATGTGCCGATGCGCCTTAAGATATTATGTCCTAAAATCTGTAGTGTAGGTGGTAACTATAGTTAATAACTGGTGCTATACAAAATTTATAATTTATCTCAGGACAATTTATAAATAACAAGTTTTTTAAATATTTTGCAGGCTATATTTTCTTTACCTCATGATGGCGCAAGTGGTACTTTTAAACAAAAGCGAGCGAGCGATATTCACGAAAATCTGGTTTACTTATTAAGATAGGTATCCTTATTGAAATTAAAATCAGTACAAAACGGCGAGTCTGTACAATGAAGATATTTCTGAAATAGCCGGGGTAGTTTACTAAGACGTAAAACGGACCAAACATTTTTTTAGAATTTTCGTCTGTTTGTCTGTCTATCTGTCTGTACGGGCATCACACAAAAACTGCTAAACGGATTTTTATGGAGTTTTAACAGTTTGATAGTTTGGGGTCCATTTTGAAATCTAAGCCATGTTTCATCTAATTTGTGTAGATATAATCAGTAATAATGCTTGACCTCTCAGTAGTACTGGCATCCATACACTAAAGACGTAATTGAAAATGGACGGCGGGAGAAATAACAGAACTACCCAAGAACGAGACGCGGGACTAAAATAAGAAGTGCCTGAATTGTGGATGTTATGGGCGATGGTTGCCGTTTCCCATCCTCACTCATCATCATCACAGCCCATAACAGTCCACTGCAAGAATTAGGGCCTCTCTCACGAAAGGGGAGGTTATTGCAATAATCTTCACGCTTGTCATGTAGATTGGAGATTGCATGGTAAGGGAGATCACTAAATAACAATAGAAAAAGCTGTTGCCCATTTTCCATCTTACGGACACTCTAGATCTTTTGCTTCGAAAACATTAGTCGCCTTTTACAACACCCATGAGTGTAAGGGGTTGGTGCTATTCTACTCTGCTGGACATCACACGGACTTCGTCACTGACTGAGTGTTAACTGAAATGTACAATACAGATATATTAATACAACCAGATGTGCTACTATAATTTGCCTAGATTTTTTTTAGCAGAGGTGCCACAATAAAAGTGTGTATTGAATGTTTACCTACGTTCGTGTGGTACTCACCGAAAATCCTTAATCTTGTTGTGTAAGAACTTCCTGATGTTCCACGGGAGGTCGTTGTGTCCGTCCACGAGCGGTGTATCGTGTAGCAGTCTGTCGGCCAGCCGCAGCCTTTCGTGAAGCGGAGCCCCGGGAGGCGCGCGAAGGGCTAAAGGACCCGCCACGCATGCTGTGCCCGCCACCAGCACCAGTATCGCTACGCAGCACCACCGCCGGTGCCACACCGAGAATCCTATGCAAACAATAATACCTAATTTATTTATTTATTTATTAAACAGTTTATTGTGCACAATAACATTTATACGGTCGGCCTGCACGGTCAAGGCGGACCGCGGGCCCTGGTGCGCGAGAGCACAACCGGGACATTAACGCCAAGATGATTTATTATTTAATTTAATCGGATTATTCCAGCGGCAAGGCGTGAACGGTACTACGTCACGCTCATAGAAAATCAAACTAGTTAGAAGTGCTACATGGGCGGTGTAGGCGCGCCACAACTATGGGCAAAGGAGCTAGTTTCTTCCAAAAGGCGCGAACGCGCCGTCAGTCTCTTGCGTAATTCAGCGGAGTGCGCATCAAAAAAACCTGTGACTAAATTGTTAAAAATATGCCATCTTGCGCAATTATTAATCGCAAAGTAAGAAGCGAACAGACTTCTAAAACAAAAGGAGGGATTTTATCGGTAGGTCTCAAAACCTTGTATTTATCAATCACACTCAAGGACACCTTGCGCCTAAGCTAGTGCTGTACACATGAACGATACATTTTTTGTCTATCGATGTAATATATTTGTTGTATAGTAGAATTGACAATAAAAAGGAGGAGATTCTTATTTCGATTGAATGTACTTTTATTGTAGGTACGTGTGTTCCTTGAAAGTTTCGTCAATGAGGAGTTTTCCAATAGGTATCTAAAGCATTCCTAAGATGGCGCCCCGACAATTTTGGTACTTATACACTTTTTTTAAATACAAATTCATAATTTAAATTTTTACCCGGCCAGAAATCGAACCCGGGACCTCTAGTATAACAGACTAGCATGTTAACCATTGAACCACCCGGGACGTCACACATTATCGTACTCCTGACATAACTCGGCCGTACTAATGCCATACCCCTATGGTAAATCTACAGTACAGTACCCCTACCCTATCTCCTTTTTGTGCGTCCTTCAAACCCCGCCCTCCCTCTCACACCCTCAATATAATAACATTTTCAATTCATTATTATTAGTTAGAATTTTATCGAAATGATAATATAGATAATAATTCGATTTTGTCAATCCCGAGCGTAAATGTAAATTCAGAGAGGAGTTACAGCACACACTTAACACAATGTGTGTATGTGGTAGTGACAGATGGACTAATCACAGCTCTCCGTTTGTCTTTGCGTGTGCGTGCGTAAGCCTGTGCATATTAAGTTGCATGAGTAGTGGTAAAATAGTGGGGTCGGGAACGGCGGCATCGGTTCCGGTACAAACGGCGAAGATACCTCTTCTAACTAGTTTGATTTTCTATGGTCACGCTCTACGTAGCATTCCGTCACCCACTGGATGTGAGTTAAGTATCTACGTGTGTAGGCAATAAAAAACACCAGATGATCCAACTTTTTGAAATGTAGCAGAACGAAAGTTTAGTTGCTATGTACCTATAATAAAAAACACCAGATGACCCAACTTTTTGAAATGTAACAAATTTCTATATATACAGTGTCCTTACGCTCTGGACAAAGACGAATACTACTAGTTCAGTAGGGTATTTTAAACTAAACTGAATATTTATTTGATAAACTGGTATTTTAAAGTGTCATAACAATCGATCCGGTATTTACCGAAAAATTAATGATTTTAATTTTATCACTTTAGAGCAGCCTGTATCTAGATACACACAGCACCTAGGTGCATGATCTAGGAAGTACCTAAAATATCCTAACTCTTTTAAATTGCATCAGAACTCCACGGTAGATGACAGAGTATACTAAATTAAAAAAATACTTATTGTAATTTTGTCACAACATAACGTCACTCGCTTCTTATGTGTCATGTCATGAATGTCAATAATTAATTCTAGGATAAATCGATTCGTGTTGTCGTGATACAGTATCTTGTATTTGTTGCCGATTTAGTTACAATTGAATTGGTTAAATAAAATATGTTTTTGTTTTATTGTCAAATTGAAGAAAGAGCTATTGTACGATACTGCTGAGTAGCAGTCTTAATCGGAGTTTTATTATTTGTCCAGAAGCTAAGGTCACCCTGTAGGAAACCCTATATGAAATTGTTTTACTGAGATGAGCGTCGTTAGACTATATTATTGTAGAAGTACTTCGTTTGACTAATCCTTGCGCTCGTTGCACTGCAGAACCTGTTGAAAAGGAGCTTATAGCAGTACCAGCACGCCTACAAAGCACAACTTCCTTATACCGAGGATCTACATGTAGTTTTATCAGGAAAGAGAGGCTTTGTTAGTAGCTTAATGTCATGAACGATACCTACGCTTTCCATCAAATAAGCCTTTCTCGTCCCGTTTGTTTATAAATTCAGTTGAAGAAAGAATAGAGATAGAGTAGAAATGATACTGATTAATTTTTACGGGGTTTCATAAATAGCTCTTTCCAATAATAGATATTTAAGAAAATTTAACAAGGCCTTAGATAATTTTTGTTTCTAGGATAGGTATAAAATTTATCAGATCGATATTTAAAATCAATGTTACTGATCAATGCTGACTACCTAAATACAATTTTTCAGATTAGGTACCTATGTATATACGTACTTACGTATGTACACAATGTAATCTAAAAAGCATATAAAGCGATGGAACTCCATTGTATAAAAATAATAATCATCATCTTGGCGTTAATGTCCCGGTTGTGCTCTCGCGCACGAGGGCCCGGGGTCCGCCTTGACCATGATCCAGGATTTGGCAGGTCAGGTAATTACAGTGGAGCGACTGCCATCTGACCTCCATGACCCTGCTACCAGGGGAAACTGACCAGATTGGATCATGGTTACACATCCAGTCGCCTGAATGTGCAGGTTTCATCACGATGTTTTCCCTCACCGTAAGAGCGTCGGTTAGTATTCAACTAATGTACATAACTCAGTCATTGGTACATGGCCGGAGCGGGATTCGAACCCGGGACCTCTGGCTTACGAGTCGGATACTCTGACCACTCGGCCACCGACGCTCCATGGAACTCCATTGTATGATAGAATTTAAATACTTTTTTACACAAATTATAACTTGTGGAACTTGTGTAAAAAGTGTTTTAATTCTATCAAGCACATTATATTTATGGCCTCTATAGGTATACGTTCCACGTGTTTAAAAATATATATAAACAATAAAAGAACAAGAAGCTAAAATTAAATAAAAGGCTCGAAAATCTATATAAAAACTCAATTTCTCTGTTTAAAAAAATGTAGACAAACCAATAATAGCGTTCGCATTAGTGGAATAACATCAAAACCAATTTGGGTCAGCGATCGGTCGTTACGAGGCTTCCGATAATCTTGCTGTCAAACGCAAACTCGATCACCCACTGGATACCGCGGCTTATGGGGCTTACATGATTCTACTTACCAAAGCTAAATAAAATCAAAAGGATTTTCATGTGGAATACGTTAGAATTTCATTCGAATACATTACTATCCCACTGAGTATTTATTACCTTCGAAGAAATGGGAACAAAATTGTTGATAATTTTGCGTTCTTCGTGACGCGGGCAAGCTACTAAAAATTAAATATTTGAAACCACGCACCTGGCATAACTTTTCATATAAAGGAAATGGCTGGCCTATACGATACGGAGGGAAGTGGCTAGTATCCCAATACATTACACCCTTCTTTGGATAGGGATAATAAACTGGGGTAAGGAAAAATCCAGTGTAGGTATACATAGAGTAGGTGCACCAAAGGCAACTAATGGAGCGCAATGGCAGCTTAAGACCCTCTTTGTCATGTCCGGTGCACGCGTCGTCTGCTACAGCTCTGCTTCTTACGTGTGTTGCTATCGACGGGGTCGTAGTACGTAGGAATTCTTCTTTTTATATTAAATCATTCTTACAATATCATCAATACCTATCTAAAATATTGTAAAGTGAGGGTGAAACTTTTATTTTCACCATCCACAAATACACATTTTACTTGGATACAACAAAAATGTTTTAAATGTCTTCCGAACCTCAAAGAGTAAGGACGGAACCCGTAAAGGATCACTTGCCAAATCTTGGATCATGGACAAGGCGGACCCTGGGCTCTCATGCACGAGAGCACAACCGGGACATTAACGCCATTATGTTTATTAGGTGAATCTAATTTTAGAACGATTCAAGATTCTCAAAGCATTATTTCAAACCAGTACACAGTTCGTCCTGTAATACCTTTAGTACCTCCAGTCAGGTGCCGTGGTACTCACGCGAGGAGTTCCCCGTGGTGGTGGAGCTGTGGCTGGTGGTGGACGCGGTGCCGGCGGTCGGCCACGGTTGCGGCTTGCAGGCGGCGCAGACGCGCGCGCCCTGCCCGCGCTCCGTTACGTCAGGGGCCGGCACGGCGCGCTTCTTGCCCTGGCAAGCATTCTACTACTATTAGCTATAGCTTATCGGATCGATTTTGGTGGCAGCCATAGATAGGTATCTCATCTCATCTTATTGAATTTTTTAAAAAAGATTTTTAAATAAAGGAGAATTTAGGAATAGGTTTACGCTTTCTACTCTCCATGTCAATAAAAGTTTAAAATGATTTAATAAAAAAGGAAAAATAAGATATATATATCATAGATGAAGTCGGTGCCCCTCCTCTACTAACTTTGTCAACTACTAAGCCAGGGGGCCATCTTTGAACCGCTCGCTTCGACGAGAGTCGGAACGTTCTTTTTATTTTAGTAAGAAAATGTCAATAAAGAGGCCTCGACTTTTTCTTTAGCGTTTTCTAAAGTCTGTTTGAAAATTCTTGAGTTTAAATCTTAAAATATAGGTTTAAATAATTGACAACATATATCTATCTCAAAATGTTCGTGCAAACAGGTATCCTGCCAAGATCCTCTTTAAGTCGCTGAGCCAGCGCAGTAAGTACCGAAGTACTTAAACAGGTAACCTGATTTCCGAGATATTTCATAAACAAAATTAATTATTTTATTATTTAGTTAATTAATTCCACGTAATTAACACATGCCTCGAGTTTCGACGTAGCGATGTTCGCCTTTCGAAGTTTGTGAATCGACTGTTTACGGGTCAATAAATATTAAGGGTTGAAGATGGGTTGAAGCCAGATGAATTCGCGTCAGCTCACCCAGCGAACAATATTTGCGTCGAATATCAAACCCGTTTTATGGGCTTTATACTGGGACACCTGTCGTCTCACATTTATAGTGGGCTTTATTGAGGTAGAAAATATAAAGTAGGTGCGAAAATAAATACCTAAGTGAATTTTGCTTTAGCTAAGGTTTAGCTTTTCAATTGACAATTGAATAGATAAGAATAACCAAATAAAACTGACCTGTGTGTCGTAGAATATAGAGGGTATTCTGGCGTTGTGGTGCGGCTCGCAAGTGCAGTGCGAGCGGAGCACCGTCACGTCGGCTTCCACGAACGTTTGCGCGTCGTCATCCAGCAAATCAGCGTGGGTACTCCGCGAGTCGAGCGTGGCGTCGTCCCGGGACCACGATGCCGATATTCGACTATCCCGAAATCGCTCGCTCGGAAAATCGTTATATGACATTTGCCTCCTTATACTTTTACATCGACTGCGATTATCTAGGGTAGAAAACTTCATCGCCGCTAGAGGTGAGCTCCTACTCAATATCTCATCGTTATTGTCGAAGCTTCTCATTCTAATCATTTTTTGCGAATTTCTTCGCCCCATATCGGATTTAACATTACAGTCTCTCAGTCTATCAAAGCACTGGTCCACGTTTCCCGAAAAATTTGCGTAAGTAGAAGCATTATTTCTGTAATCTTTCTTTGATTGAAAACCAGACGACGAAGTAAAAATACAGCTCTGACTGTTTACTCTTCTCTGCGACTTGTCGGCAAGCGACAACATCGATAGCTTTTTGAGCGAGCTCGACGACGCCGACGTCATCTCAGCCAGTTGGACCGCGTTCTGGTGTTTTTTTGTTATCGCCTCACCCCCAATTTTTTTTAAATTGGATAATTTCCTCTTTATTTTCTGTACAAGTGTATTCGTGGGTTCGTAAGAAATCAATTGTTTCGATAAGTAGTTGGATACGCCTATGGTTTTGCTCTTGTGGTATCTCCTGTCTAGACTTCGATGGGAGCCGACGGCGAGATGACCCCGGCTGGCGTCGCGCTTCACCCTCTCCAGGTCGTAGATGTTCAGAGTGTTGCCGCGTTGGTCCCTGACGTCGCGATGGCAGTTCAGGTAATTGTTTTGCTGAACGTTACAGTTACATACTAAGTCGAACTCTTGTTCTGATATGTGTTTGTCGATGCATTGTCGTTGGGCTGCGAGCGCAAGACAGGCCTCGCAGTCGACGCCGAGGAGCAGCTCGAGGCTCGTGTTCCTGATGAAGCCGTCGCTGAAGGTGCGCGAGCGGAAGCCGGCGGCGGGCGGGGCCAGGCGGCCGTCCCAGTCCGGGGCGGAGGAGCCGGCCGCCGCCCCCGAGCCCGCCGCGCCCGCCGCATCGCCGCCGCTCGCCTCGCCGTCCACCATGGTGGCGGCGTCGCGGTTGACGTGGATCACCCGCGGCTGCCGGAACACCCGGCTGTCGCTGCGCACCGAGCTGCGCGACGGCGACGGCGACGGGCGCTTCAAGCTGTCCACTTGAATCATTTTCACTTAACGTCCAAAGAAGGAAACGGATTCCGAGTTATGGAGAACATCACCTGGAACAAAACAGCAACATCAATTTAAATTACCGAGCTGACTTTTGTAACAACTGGGGCAAAGACGGTTACACCACTCTTTACTCTAAACACAAACTCCGCACATTTTACAAGAACTCCGGTATCGGGCGTGAGATGAATAACCATTACTTACTAACATTCACAACAGACGAAATGAACCAAACATTTAGGCCAGCCACCGGATTTTACCGCTGTTACTCTCGGTCAATTGACTCGATGTTTTTACCCATATTTACATAAATCTCATCAATTTATTTTGGAAAATATATTTGTGCGCCCAGTTGGGTCGAGACCGTTGGTGAATGTTAATAAGGGTAAAGGTTTTTGAAATATTCAGAATTATAGATATCTATTTGCATATCGTACCACCTACCTACTTCCTAACGTACGTAACGGCGTAATGTTAAGTGTACGATAGAGTGCTCTAAAAATCATATATTTCCAGAAGAAACAACCTGTTGTAGTAGGTACATATCTTGGTATTGCCTATGCTCTAGTTATGAACACAAACACCTAAAGTTTAATTAAATCAGAAAGTTAAATATCAATTACATGCCTGTAACATTGTAGAATAATTAGCTGAGTGCCAAAGAATAGCGGAAGCCCCGCTCGCGTCGTGCGTGGAGCTGGAAACTTGTGAAGTGTAAGATTGATATCGTGCCCGTACACGTAGATCACAGTTGTGATAGGGTCGGCCGAGATATACGGCGCGGTTACGGGGGCGGGCGGGGGTAGCGACGGCCTTCCTTGTTAACTTTCCATTATACTTGAGCGGAATCAACCCGGTGGATGAATACAGATAACGAAACGGATATTATTGCTTTTGACGGCGTATCTTGACTTGAGATCAAATCGTGCCAACACGGCCACTTCGTAAACAACTCGTCAACTATATTCCAGGGTAGGTCAAATACATGTAAATTATCATCTTGGCGTCAATATCCTGGCCCGGGTCCGCCTTGACCTGGTCAATAAATTGGTGAATGGGGTAATTATAGTAGACTCGGCCATCTGCCCTCCGTGACCCTGTTAACAGGGGAACCGGGTCTATGCTCTATGGGAGTTTATGGGAGAGATTATATCACGGTTACACACTCAGTCGCTTGAATATGAAAGTTACTTCACAATGTATTCCCTCGCCGTTAGAGCATCGGTCAGTGTACATATGTATCTATTATATAATTAAGAAATTATTTTGTTTTACTACAAGAAGAAAAACTTTCTTTGCCGCTACAGAAACATTCACGGTATTTGTTGCATATTTAGCCAAAATCAGTTTGCTAAGAAAAGAAAGCTAATGCTGTCTATTATGACCAAAGACTCGTCCTTTACCCCCGAGGTATTTTTTGTATCTATACGTATAATAAAACAGTAGAAAAGTGTGTCTGTACATTGAATATATTTAAAAATACGAGTATATATATTTAAGGTGATGAAATAGTATAAATAGTAAAAGAACAAGAATTTTTAAAAATGTTGTCTGACTGTTTGTTTGTACACTCTAATTAATCTCCGGAACTACTGGATGGATTTGAATGTTTCTTTTGTTGTGTAGCTGTACAGCCCGGGCAACACATATAATTGATTTTGGAAACTGGAACACCTGATGTAGAACCATAATAGACCAGCTAAATTATAAGAAATATGGAAATGGCACCGAATGGATTTACATGTGATTTTCACATTTTGGTAGTTTGGGCCCAACTTAAAATCTAGTAATTTGGTTGGGCAGAACCAGATATACAGGTGGACCACTCCATAGATACTACCTGTCATATATTTAGGAAGACATTTAAAATGGTCAATCGGGAAAAGATAAACGCCCTAAAAACAACTTTCTACGTGGATGAAGTCGCGGGCAAATGCTGTAAAAACCGTTTAACAACTTCACAGTAGTGCAAAGGAATATGATTCTTAAGATGGTCATGAACCTATGCTCTTGCTTTGTGCATGGAAACACCGGGGATCGAATTCAGTATCTCGTATACGACCGATGCTCCGGTGAATAGGTGTGATAAAGAACTTAATATGATTTGTAAGCAATGAAAATTCAATTTTGTTTCCTAGTGTGTTATTTTCTTATTTATCGTTAATGTGAAATATTATTTAAATTATTCTCTTTGAGTGGGTTTTAATTATATATTCGCCCCCCCCAGCAAATAGGCACAGCACAGCTAATGTTTTGATTCCAAAATTCCTGTTCATGTTAAACAGTCCGCTGAAATTTTCATTGTATTAATGAATGAATAGCTGAAAAGCCTCGCGGCGAGTTTCAGGCCTTTATCTGTTTAACTAATAATGTTTCGAATTTGGATCAAACTGGTGAAGTTTCCGGTGGTTTCCGCACTAATGTGGTTCGGTGCAGGTTTCGTTTGAGAATACCCTTTGCGGGCGCGTCGTGTGTGTGTATGAATAATTCGGGGTGTTTACGGAATCGCGGCGGGCTGCGCTGTCTCGGCGGCCCCGTCTTCAATGGAAGATCCCGGAGCGGGAGCTGGCCGCGGGAATAAGCCATTTTTGTTTTATGTGTGTTTTACCGCTCTCGGATGACAATACAGCCTTTGTGCTGAATGCTCATTTCGGCTTTCATTATCATCAGATTACATGTGCGCTGAACAGGGGTTTTGTTGCTAGCTAAATCTTAGCAGTACAGTATAGACAACAATACTTGTTTCTAGAACGTCGCTAAAGCAATTAAAAACCGTCTTACTTAGGTCGAAACGCGAGATGAAAATTGTTTTTGCCTTGCTCAATTTTGGTTACAAGTTTCACGAACAAAATTTATTGGTAACAGTTAAGGCATCCATTATATTCCACCTACAACCATTACTCAGAGCCGAAACAATATCTAGTAGCTATTCTATGTAAATGCAGAAGCACTATTATATTGTACCTATCGTTATTAAATAACTAAACTAGTACTAGTACCGTCGTATAGCGGCCGTCAATAAAATACACCACTGGAACATTGAATATGGCACAGAATGATTAAAAAAATAAGGCGCGCTTTCCTAGAGAGCGGTCAAAAAGCACTGCGACGACGTTTGTTCCAATAGTAAACATTTCAATGCAGTTATACATGCACTACGTATAATTTCATACTAGCTATCTTTGAGGCAAGAAAGAATGCCCGTGATCCAGCCAGGTGGACCACGACCAACACTTGTCTCTGAAGTCATTTACCCCTATATTACGGTCGTTGTATAGCGGCACCGCTCTTCTAGGTCCTAGAAAAACTAGAATCTAGAAAAGCCTTAAGTAAGACGCAGGTGCGTTAACTGACGGGGTGTGGTGAATAAGATAACCGCTTTTTCAATGAGACGCCGTTAAAGACATTAATAATGTATGATTGTCTTTTACAACGTAATGCCTACGTATTACAGCACCCGCCGTGCCGCAGTGTTTCAGATACCGGCACATTGTTTGGGCATCTCTGAACACCGTTCCATTAACAGAATAATGGAAGTATCTACAGGAGGGAAAATAAAATGTGGGGAAAAGATTTCTCAGAACCTAAGCGGTCATTTGTAAGCGGACGAGAAAAATGCTCACTCGTCCAGAAAAAATAATCGGCCGCGGCGCCGGGGCCGCGGCACATTCCTCAACATCACGATGCGTATTGCCTTTAACCTCAACTAATTTTCTAACAAGTTTTATGTCTTCGTACTGAAATAACTGCTTTTTGGTTCGATAATCGTGGGCCTAAACTTGATAATTTAACCCCAGATTCCGGAAGAATGCTTTTGCTAATGGTATTCTCTAAATTCTGTCCGTATAAGTGTTGCTACTAGTTGATTTTGAATAAAATTTTTTTCAGTAACCATTATATCGCAGGATCCATAATAATTTCTAAAATGTACCTAAAATGCCTTACGTCACTCGGCTAACACCCTCTTAACAACGGTTCCAGAGATTAACCTCTACAAACATATTATGCACATAAATTCCTCCAAACAACTTTACCTCTACGACGTAAGAAAGTATACCTGACTGTATTTGCTCTGTAACGCAATGTTTCCGCACTGTCAAAGGCTGACGGAATCTTTTGTTGCAAACGAAGCGGGATGTATTCACGTCAGCATGGGAATTGAATATCTTTCGCGATCGCGAGCTGCTTACTCTACAACAAACGCTACTTGATTTTACGAACACCCTGAGACCAAAACGAACGCAATAACGTAAAAGGGTTACCGTTACGTGGGTTATTAAGACCGCTAAAGTGACCGCCGTGTTTTGTTTTAAAAGTTCGTGCGGCTGTGCTGTTTTTTTATTCTCTGTGATTTATTCGGATCATTTTTGTAGGCGAATGCGTACTTAGAATAACCTACCTTGCCTTTTTATTAAGTGGTGACTATTTAGTTCTAGAGTGTGTGTACTTCTGTGTTTATTTCTGGCCATCCTGTTCAGGGATATACATTTTTTATTGCCTAAGGAGTATTGGGTCAGGTGGTCTACCTGAAAGAAAGAGGCCTGGCCACCGTCGTTCTGGATATCTGCGACCAATGGCGAACGAATGCCTTGCCAGCCTTTGAGGTATTGCGTGAAAATATCCCATTCCAATGGTAAGTATTAAAATTTTACTTTCTTGCCATTGCCACATATTAGATTTATTTCTATAGGAAAATTAGCTACTGTCGCTTATATTTCCTTACATAGGGACACGTATAAATAAAGATAGGTACTTATATAGAGCCGTTAGAGCCTAAATTATTCTCTAACATTCTGTCGTCGACATAAAAAAATGAACAAAATAAGAACATGCGATGCTGGCATCTGCTCTTACATAATTATAGACGGGAACGAGGTATTCAGCCTGCGAGTTTCAAAAGCGCTCCAAGCGGTAACGGTATAGACGTTCCGATCTTTAGCGTAGATTATTGGCTACCTTATATTTCTGTAAATTTATGGCTGAGAATCTGTTTAAAATGAATTTTGGCCAGCTTTTTGCTCTAAAATCTAACCTCAATGTAAGTCAAGAATGTTTTATTAACACAAATATGGACATTGTCTGAAACAAATTGATTTTATTGTATAAAATCATTACTATATCGTACCGTAATCTAATAAATAGTATTTAATGTCCGGTGTAATAAACCGTATAACTGAGTCATTAGGTGTATATATATATATATAAACTTCCGTTGATTATGGACTAAATTTCAAATTCATGTACCTCCAGAATTAAGTATCTACTTCGAAATATTAGGAACACCTTATTGATACTCGGTAAGTGCTAATCCTATAAAAAATTCATTTGATATTGTTTCTGTTACAATTTTATTAAAAAGTAAAGAAAATAAGAGTGTTATAATATTTTTCGGACGAAATCGCAGGCAATGTAGCTTTTGTCCGCGACTTCGTCCGCGTGGAAATCGTTTTTAGGACACTTTATCTTTTTCCCGACTGACCATTCTCAATGACCTAATCAATCAATAATGTATGAAAGCTAGTACAATGGAAAGGGCTAGCTGTATATCTTGTTCTACCCAACCAAATTAGATGAAACATGACCCAAAACTACCAAACAATCAAAATCCATACGACGCCATTTCCATATTTCGAACAGTTTAGCTGTTCTATTATGGGCCTATATCAGGTGTTCCAATTTCCAAAATCAATTATACCCTATATGATACACAGGTTTAATAGCCACACAACAAAAAAGTTATATTTAAATCCGTCCAGTAGTTCCGGAGATTAGCATAACAGACGGACAAAAATTTTAAAAATTGTACTTCTATCACAACTTATTTCATCATCGCCGTAAATTTTTGTTTTTGTAAACATATTCAATGTACAGACATGCTGTTTTTACTGTTTTATTATATGTATACTTAGATAAACAAATTACGTAGAGCAGCTACTTAGGTTTATTCTTTGTGCGTAAGTAAATTTTGTCGTGATACTGTTTATTCATGCCGGAGACGGTCGCAAAATTCCCGGCAGCGAAGTGAAGAGCGGCGAACAGTCCCGACACAGCCGGCCCACGAGGCATTGTTCTCGTTAACTGCTAAATACTTATTACACTGCTATAGGCTTTCACTCGACGGATCCTGCCACCCAGCAGTTATATGGGGCTCCACGCCCGTCATTTAGGCCAGTTTTATGGCTGTTTGCCGCAACGAAGGCATTTTGATGTTGCGCCTTAAGTATACGGCCAGTTGGACGGTGAGTGTATGTGAAAATAATGAAGATCTATTAATATACCACACGTTGCGCTTTCGTTATTGCTGCTCGGGTCGTGCTCTTGTACAATACGCCTATGTTGCTAGGGAACAACGATGTACATAATAAAGTAAAGTAAAGTAATGTAAAATATGTTTATCTACACTCATAGCGTAATGTTCCAATTTCATATTCGAAAACAGTCGTTTAAGGATACACTTTTTTCTCGCCAGTCGATAAAATTTTAAAAAATTACTTTATGATACAGCATTTCCCATACCAATTTCATTACAGCTGTAACGTAAAATAACTCTATCTACACTCATAGCGTAATGTTCCAATTTCATATTCGGAAACAGTCGTTTAAGGGTACACTTTTTTCACGCCAGTCTTTAAAATTTTAAAAAATTACTTTTCGATACAGCATTTCCCATACTATTTTCATTACAGGTGTATCGTAAAATAACTTTTTAATAATTATGCAACACTCATATTTTTTAATTTTTTGTCGGGTGCCGGGACACGGCGAAATATAGGCGGAATACCTAAATGTCTTTGACAAATTCAAATTAAAAATACAAATTTTCCTGTTTATATTCTGTGTAATTATTTTCCCGCTAAACAGAATATTTTTTGTAATTGTTGTAATTTGTGATTGAGAATGTTTTTTCTTGTTTGAAGCAAATACATAGTTCTACGCGGAAGAAATCGCATAATTTTATTTAAATCCCACGTGAGTTATGATATGTTATATATCTATCTGTCTGTCCGCCATTTTTCCAGTGGAAATATTTAGTTGGTTTCACGGTAGAGTGTTTGAGGAAGACATGAAATTGTTCTTGGTACTGGTACTAAGATAACACTGGAGTCAACTTTGTGAAAACGATAACGCCAGAGAAATGTTCCGATTGCCATATAAGTGGTTAGATAATCGATCGTCGGTTCCGATTGCGAGAATATTCGCAAATATTCTTTCACTGATTTCTATCTACCCACACTACTCCCGAGCTGTGTCCTGAGACCACTTTTGGTCTCAAAATAAAATGCCGCGGTAAATGTACAGTGGATACTCAAAGTCTCGAATTGCCAAAGCGTTTTTCTGGTGCGAATTATTTACTGGTTGGTCTGTGCTGTGCGAATTAAATTCTTATATAAATTTGGACTTGCGGCTTTACGACTACAAAAGATTGTTAAGACAGACCAAAATTAAATTCAGCTTCAGCTGCTGGTCAATCAATTTTCAGGTTTTCGAGAAAAGTTACCATAAAATCTACAGTTTTACTACAAAGATAGAGCTTCCCCCAGTGCTGCGTATGTTCAGGTGATTTGCCTCCCTCTAATATAAAAAAAACGCTAACGAAACCGGCAGACATAAAAAAGTATGCGAATATGACATAAAAACAGCCTTTCGGAAATAGTTGTATGTTATTTTCGTTCATATCCTGGGGCTCTGTTTTTGAACCGCTCGTCATGAGTCGAACGTTTATCAATTTTAATTTTCGGCACGAAAAATTCAAATTATTTTATTTGTATTGGCAACACTGAAAGCAAAAGGTTCAAAAATAGTAAAAGACAACGTCATTAAAACATTGAGCGTATCAATATTAATCAGTAATCAATAAGTAATCGTAACCAAGAATGAAAACTGTTCGTGCGAGCGGTATAAAAATATTGTCTGTTAAGAGCAAAGGGCCGAGCTAAAAATGATTGTGGCAAAGGCGCGATTTGCTCTGCTAACTTCGCTCTTCAATTCGCTAGATACCGTGTCCACAGGATCTCTTTTTATTAAAACAATAAATAACTTGTCATTGTCACACCTTGGGTGCCTTCTTGGACAAAAATATAGGACCATGATGTAGGTCTTCGTAAAATATCAAAAAGAACCTGCGGCCTTATTATTGAATCTTTCTCTTCGGTTTCCAATTTTCAATTTAAATTTTTAACATGAACAATTTAAATTTTTGATGCATCATGCTGATTTTCCGTATTTTTGAACCGTACTCATTCGGTATTGTCAATGTGGTTTAAAAATATTGATATATTGATTCGGAATAAAAATTCAATATTTAGATGCATGGCGCTGATTAGATCTCTACTTTTAAACCGTAACGTAATTTACGCCAATATAAGTTTAAAAATATAGAATTTTTCTTATCGAAAATCAAAATTGAAATCCACTCGAGCGGCTAAAAATAGAAGGAATGTTTTTGAGACGTACATAAACATAAGACTATTATTACATTCAATAACCTTTCACAGAGGAAATTAGTACTAACTGCCATTCTACATATAAATGAGATTTTAGTAATGACGGTATAAACCCGTCACGTCCTCTTCGACATTCTCCGTAGAGGATATAAATAACCACGAATGTCCTCTTGAAAACAAAACACAATATTTACATTTTATAATTTGCGCACGTTTACACGTATCCTCCTTCTGTTGTCCTTTTGTTTGTTGTTTTGCCATACTCACTTGTAAGTGTTCTTAAAGACCGAGATGCAGGAAAACAAACCTTCCTAAACAATGTACCAATTTTAACATTTCATTTGTTGAATGTATAAGCTGCCGCCTGCGGCGACGCTTGCTTTTAATTCGGTAAATCTATCTATTCTTGTGGAAAGAAGAAAAATTATAGCTGAGGTAGTAGTTTAGGTTTTCATCAGAATCTGATTTGTAGTTTCTGCGTGGAATAATAATAAATATCCACTCTAAGGTAAGGTAAAAATAAACCTTTGTTCCAAACTTTCATAGAAAGCAACCCCTTTCACTTCACCCCTTGGTATTGTTTCCAAATATCCTTTATTAGAGAATGCTTAGTTATAAAATAAACAATCCGGTGATTATGTATCGAACATAATCATCACCCCATAGGTCCATGTACACTGTATACTATACAGACACGTTGAGCACTACATAGGTATCTATATCCTGCGCATTGGAAACACAAACAGTAACTTCTATTGCTTCGCGTTCAACAGATCAAAAGTTGTTTCCACAGGAAGTTGTCACGTGGTTTTGAAGGGAACCTGAGTTTATCTTAGAAGTTTACCGATGTGCGTGAAACCCTTCATCCCGCACCAGGACAGCGTGGTGGATTAAGGCTAATTCCCTCACACCAACATTTATAGAAGGGGCCTGTCTCCGCAGTAGTGAAGCGATAAGAGGCTGATAATGAGGGCTCTAAATTAATATTGTACGTGTAACCAATGGATCCGAGGAAATATTGTCATTACTATATTAGACAGTTTCAATTGATATCGGTGTTCTGTACGAGTTTTAATAAATAAAGCAGCGGCTCCATTTTGTACAGACATAACTTTTAATTTCTAATATTAATTAAAAGAGACATGTAAGGCTGTAAAGGCATGATGCTGTTGCTGCTGAATACGCAGCGTCCAGAATATATTGTTGTACTGGACCTGTATAGCGCTATAAGCCCTATGTATGAATTAACTTTGATAGTACCTACTGTACTTATTCAGACATCGTAGTGTATATGCCGTCATAGAAACGCCAACTTAAAAACTAATTTGAAAAAAGAAATTGTATATGATCTCGGATCGGATGAGAGCGTGATCTTTCTTAAACTACTGAACTATTGCCTAAAGCGCTGTCCTAATTGGCAACGGTCGTGCGATCGTGGTCGCCCGACCAATAGGAGACCTCAAAACCACCCGTCGCACGACTGTTGCCAATTAGGACAGCGCCTAACACCATCAATAATAACAGCCCTTTTCAGGATTCAGCATCCTCCACAACATTGGACTGATAATAGTAAGTGTTGAAAATACTTAACATGCTGCCCGTTTTCTTGTTCGCGGAGGTAATGGATGGTTTGCCTCTATGACATTAGTCACCATTAAGACCGTCGGTCGGTAGGTCGGGTGCTATTCTACTCTGCCTGACCCCACACGGTTCTTACATATTGCATAATACAGAATATTAGTTCAATCGAATACCGGGAAGTTGGTCAAATACTGTGAATGGGGCTGATTTTCTACTCTGCCGAACACCAATAAATATGCTTTGACAAATTCACAGCGCCATTTAGCCTCAAAGTAAGCAAAGCTTGTATTATAAGTGTTTGATAACTGATAACCTACTTATATACTTTTTTTAAATACATACTTATTATATACACTAAACCCAGACCCGTATCAAACATTAAAATTCATCATTTCAATTTCTGCTCGAACGGAAATCGAACCCGGGACATCTGCGTGGTAGACCAGCATGCAAATCAACTGAACCACTGAGGTTGTCATATGAAATCGACACTGTTTTAACTGTAATTCTTTGAGATATCTGCCAACTTACATATATAAAATAAATTACAAAACCGTGTCTAAAAATTACTTTCTATAAAACCAATAATGGCCTCCTTCCCGTACTTTTTCTAGTTACACATTTTACCTACAGAAGTTAAATTGGTGAATATTCTTGTCGGCCACAGAGTTCGTTTCGCAATCTGCTTTGATAGGCCGCGGCCGCCGCCTGCGACTCCTGGGAGCTCCTTACAAAGTCCAAACTTACCCACAAATTTGTAAGCAGGTTTTCTCCCTTAACAGCCAATTTTATATTAGAATGTATTCAATTTTGTGTTCGATACATAATTTTAGATGGGCATGTACATAGCTGCATATTATTTAGAAATGGCAGTAAAAGGTACTTTGTCAGATTTTTTATTTTGCAAACCTTATAAGCGTGAATAATATGTAGGTAGGTATAACCTATACCATTCAGCTCTGTAGTAAGTACCAATAGAAACACAGACCAGAACAAATCGGGAAATCATAGTGGTTTCTTGTATTACTACGAATAACGAACCCCTAAAATGGTCGTACTTAAGCATGCTCGTTCGTCACTTGGAGCAAGGACACTCATCAGTATATTTACAATGGTTGGACCAAACAGGTAATGGTCCCAGCTTCCAGCTACCTAGATGTTATAAAACTTGCGCAACTCCCCAGTCATCGTCGGTTCATTTTGTATGTCTTTTTAGTTGATTGCCTTGGATAGCCAAACCCACTTAGTAAAGCGGTTAGCTTATTTTATTCTAAGAATGTCAAATTCCTTAAACAAACTATTACAAACTCTTAAAAACAAAAGTAGCCAACCGATTGAGGACGTTACCAAATTTCACCAAAGAAAGAGGGCTTTATGAAATTACCTCCTGGTTTGCTTTTATTGCGGCACTTTATTTACATTTCGCTCAATCACGGTAAGGTGAGCGAGCTTAGAATTATATTTTTTGGCGAAGGATCAAGATTAAAATACAATTAGGTTTGTTTTTTATCTGGACGCAGAGGCTGGGGCCCGGGGGACGGGTGTGCTGCGGCGCGGCGCCGGAAGGATTGCTTTATGTACACGAGCCAAGTGTTTGAACTATGACCGCCGCTAGGGATAATCTTCGGGGATTTGCCGCTATATTGATGACTGAATGCGAAGAGAAAGATGACGACGACGGGAAACTATGTACACAATACACACTCACATTGTATTCGTGACCATTATAGCGTTATCATCTTATAATCTCGTCTACGAAGACAGTGGTTTCTCTCTTGTTAATGTAGGTAAAATGTAGTTGTTACTTTTGATACGTTGCTACACTCTCTTCGTTTTGATTGGGCTATCAAAAGAGGAGTTCTTGTCAAAATATACTAGACTTTCCGTGAATTTTAGTACGTAACGATTATGTGGCTTCATAACAGGGAACTTTATGATCAGTTCTGTGGTTCTAGAGATTGCAAAATCTAATATTCTTGAACAAAGTATAAAATAAAGACGCTATCTATATATAAGTACAAGAAAGCCTTCCTATACCAGGCAACGGATTTTGATGCGGTTTTCACAATCAGTAAGAGAATATCATGCATGCATAATATGGAAAAAAAATTACGGCCCGCGAGAAGCCAGTCCATGACAATAACTTTTCTGTTGTTAAACTTTTCTCTTCTTTTTATTGATACTCTATAGTTTAATTAATAATTAAAATTGCGGCAGGACCCACAGGCCTGCGTAATTTTATCAATATGTAAAAATAGCATAGGTTAAGTAGATAATTTTAGGGTCCACCTATACTCTTGATGTCCTTGGCCAACGGAAATAAGGAAAATAAAAGTTTTTGGTTGGCTAACATCTTCAGTGCGGTAACTTTATTCCCGCCATCACGGTGGGACGATAAACTTTGTTTATTTGTACCAAAACTAAGCTTCTCTTTTGGAAATCATCTTAACCCCACTTATATATTAGCCTCACACGTAGAAGTTGTTAGAACGGTAAATTTTCAGAGCACACGCGGTGACTGCCAATATTTTTATATAATTTGAACTTTTTTTTGGTTCTGTCACTTGAAATAGTTTGATAGCCTAGTTCTTAATACAATGCAATTAAAAAATTACAACTTCTATACACAGTATACAACAAAGTCGCTTCTCGCTGTCTGTCCCTATAATCTGTCCAGACTGACTTGTCTTATTTGGTTAAGGAAATTATGTATTTAAATGGATAATGTGCAGCAATATTCGTTAAAATTTACATTCTATGTGTTTCTTGTATAATTTGAGACATCTACACACTATGTACGTAGCGTGATAGATACGGCATGTCGTGATTTTGGGCATGCTTTGTTCACCAAATAGGACAAATCAGTTTAAACAGATCATATGTATCTATGTATGCTTAGATCTTTAAAATTACGCAACGGATTTTAATGCGCTTTTCAGAAATAAGTAGAGTGGTTCAAGAGGAAGGTTTATAAGCAAGAAAAAAGGGTAGATAGGAGTAAAGTAGGTGTAAGCGCCGGGTCCATTCGTGTAATATAAAATTAAAACCTATTTTTAGCGCAACGGCAACAAAACGAGGTTACAATCGCCTGTCTATAGCAAAATATGGTTAAAACTGACAATTTATATTAAACCACTCTCAGAGAGAGAGAGAGAGATCGTGTAAGATCTCTGTAGACCACAAAATAGGCAGCCGCGTTATCTGTGTATTTTCAACACAACGATCTCCATCCCGCCTGTCAAGCGAGGAGATTACGGCAAATCCCTTCATCCGGTTAGGAGCTGTACATTTCAATTGCAGTTGTATACGACCAGCTGCTGCAATCAATTTTCTGTTTTTACGATTATATCGCCAAAGTTTATTTATTAATTTATTCAAATATTTTCTAAACTACTGAACAATTAAAGACAAAGTATTAATTAACTTAAAATAGACAAAAAACCTTACTTAATCTTGCCCTTGGTCATTAGATTGCAAAAAAGTGCCCAGAAGGCTGGCCGCGATGCGCCGCTGGATAGCAAGGCTTATACATATTTATTTATTTATACATTATAAAATATGTATGTAGAGAAGATACTAAACAAACGTGGGTAAGAAAATTGTTGTGGTTGTTGGGAATGATAAATTATGGACATTGAACTTTTGATAAGGGATTGTCTTGATAATTCCCCATTCCCCAATGGAAGCCGAATGTTGAATTTAATATCTGTTTGCCTTGATTATAATAGATCAATGTTACCCACTGAAAAGGAGGTCCGGACAACCCAGCCTATATGACCAATAACGTTGAGCTATATGTCATTAAACAGGATTTTTCATTGTCTACAACTTTTACTACGGCGACAACTCTAGAATCGCTGTGAGAAAAAGTTATTGACAATTAAAATAAACTTCGATTTGTACTGGAAAATTCGGCCTATATGACCAATAACATTGAACGGTATGTCGTTGGAAAGGATTTTTAATTTTCTATAACTTTCACTATGGCGACAACTCTCGAATCGCTGTGGGAAAAAAGTTATGGTCAATTAAAATAAACTTCATTTTGTACTGGAAAATTCGGCCTACAGGACCAAAAACGTTGAACGGTATGTCATTGGAATTGTCAATTGGAGGATTGTTTGAAGTTTATATAAAAACATCAAACTTTAGATAACGACGAAAGTAGCATTTATTCTCTGTACAAAAAAAATGTATTTCTATACTTCTATACCAGTATAGAAGGAAAAAAGAGGAAAGATTTGATTGTTTGTCGGCTTGTATTTTTGTTTGTTTGTAATGGATAAACTCAAAGACTACTTAACCGATTTGAAAAATTATTTCACTTGTAGAAAGCTACATTATTTCATCTTTAAAAATTCGAGTGAAATAGGAAAATTGCTATAATAAAGCCTAAGGTATTCGTGTTTGCGTATAATTTCAGAACGTCTGTATAATAGGGGTAGGGTAGGGTAGGTGTAGGGTAAGTGTATGGTAGGGTAGGGTAAAACACCACGCAAACAAAGTCGGTCCAATACTTTAATATATATTTATGTATTTGTCCACCATCTCACCAGGTGATAAATGACGATGCGGACGACGGTATAGCACGCTTGCCTATCTTGTGCCTAGTGTTTGTGTTGGAGATTCGAGCCGTAAAGGGCGTGTCTCTCTCACGAGACTGCAACACATAATGAGAAAACTGCTTATCGAGTGTACAACAGTCCTGTGACAGTTAAAGATTAATAAACATGAGCGCACATCTTTTTACACTTTTAGAAAGACATCCATGGCTAGACTATAGCCTCCCCCTGATCCTAACGTTGAGTTCTAACTACTTTCATCCACCCATCCACCGATCTCGTGGGATCCTGCACTGCTCTCGCTGGTACATCGTCGCGATCTTTTACGCCTAATCGGCTCACACTGCCCAGGTTCTCGATTTCAAGACATGCATCAGTTTTTAAGTTTATTCGGCTATGGTATAATTATTTAATATCTTTCCACATGAGCATAAGACAACAATTTAGATCATCGAGCTGCAGCCTGGCCTGAAGCCATTCCATTCCTGGTGGAATCTTAGGTCTGTGATATGCTCGAATAGCTTTATTGTATAGCTCATAAGTTTGATACCTCTACCGTTGTTGTACTCCTTTTTTTATGTTTTTGTTTGCTCAGCGGCCAATATAGGGAAGGATTTGTTGTGACTTAAAAAGCTGGGGGCGAGCCATTGTTTACTTTATATAAAACTAGTGGACCCGGCGCGACTTCGTTCGCGCGGCGTCCTACCCCTATCCCACCTACCCTACATATATCCTACACCTATCCTCCACCGACCATACGTCTACCCTACACCTTTTTTATTGCCTTGGGAGGCGCATGGACGGACGGTTCACATGGAAAACGGCTACGGTCATCCAGGACACCCATCTACATACATACACCTACTTTACCCTTACATTTCCTTCTTATCTTGTCTATATATTTCTATTCTCATTCAAGAAGAACATCGTGAATCTAAGTGATTTTTTTAAAATGGAGCATATAATTGTACTAGCTAGCCCGTTGCGACTTTGTTCGCGTGCCCTATAAACCATCCTCTTGAATCACTGTATATATTGTTAAAAACCGCATTAAATTCCGATGCGTAGTTTAAAATATCTAAGCGTACATATATGTATACAGACGGCGGGAAGCGACTTTGTTTTATACTATTTGTAATACTGAAAATTTCTGGAACTGGCCACTTACAATACAAAATAAACAATTACGGAATTCGATAATGGAACTCTCTGGGACCTTTATTTTTTTTATTATGGCGTTCTTTATAAAATTGTGTTTCGCTCTATGTATTGAGCTCGAGAAAAGCGCTCAATGATTTCTTACGATTTTCGCTGGGGCTTAAGTCAATAAGAGAGTTGTGAATTTCAGTGGCATTTAGTTATGAAGCCTCATGTTACAGTTGTATATGGTACGGAGAATTTAGGCGTGGATGTAATCATCTTCATGATAATGTATGTGAAGATCGGCCGGCGACTGCGATTACAGAATCTTACAACAACTGATTGAAACTGACAAAACATATTTGTCAGCACATTCGTACTGTATTTAGGCACTGAAATGAGCCAAGTATAAACATTTGTCTTATGAATATCGCAAGATACTGGAAAACCAGAAACGACTGCGTGTCGAGTGGTGCCTTAAAATTATAAAAAAGTATAAGTCATTGGTTGTCTATGATATCGAAACAGGTGACTAAACCTGAGTGATACTTTGAATCGGAAAAAAGAAGCCAGTCGTCAGAATGGATCACGTAGTAAGGTACAGTATTTTTTTAGTACGTTTATTATTACTATAATTTTTTTATTAATATGGTACAATTTCCCAAGTTTGCAACTGTGGTATCACTTTTCAGGAGATTAGTGTGTAAATATGTATCGAAACGGTGGTAAGAACAAAGAATTTTAAGTATATAGGTAGCTTATAGTCGAAATTATTTAGGTTAGAACTGAATAGAAACGGTGTAAAAATATGCCAATAGCTCTATGGTCTAAAAGTGTATCTAATTCGGTTTCAAAGATTACAGCTATGTGGCAGAGATACAGACATCGGAGGCTGATACAGAGCTCTAAATTCAGAGTGCGATATTAATATAACCTTAGTTCTACCAGTCTGCCTAACACGGTTTAATGATGACGGTTAGCGGTGCTGTTTATCTGTTATGAAATGCGGATTACATTAACGCAAATTGTCGAGTCGGGATACACGGCAGGTAATTATATTCACTTGATAATTTGTTTGGGTTGCCACAGGCTATCCGGCCTGCCTGGCTTATGCGATGATAACTACATAATAAGCGACCGAATAACAACGATACTGCCTATTTCGATTGTAAATAAGGACGTGTTCTGGTTTTATTCCAATGACACTGACCCTATCTAGTTTGGTACGGGTGCTATAAAATACACAGACACCCATCTGAATTACCGTTTCTAGACATACGTGAACACATATCGAAATCTATATGACCTACCGTCGTCGGGATTTGTTGTTAGATGTATGGTAGGTATTAAGTTAATAAGCAAGTCCAATCCAATGATCCAATCTCAGGTTCAGTTGTTAACAGGGTTACGAAGGTCAGATGGCAGTCGCTCCACTGTAAGTACCTGATCTGCCAAATCCTGGATCATAGTCAAGGCGGCTTTTGGGCGCGAGAGCACAACCAGGACATTAACGCCAAGGCTTTTTAATAGTTAATAAAAAAAATCCTGCATGTCCTGCAGTAACTGCATACTATCAAGCGGGAAATACGCTTGTTAGTCCTTTAAAAACGTATCCTATGCATATTTATAAGTTAAAAAGTGCTTCAGATGGGATGGATGGAAAAGTTGGGACGAGACCGTTGGTTGAAGCTAGAACTGGTTAGATCTCAGTGGACATCACTCGCCACTATCACCCTAACCTTGTGCGCCAGGTTCACATACTTATTTTTTTGTCTGATTCAGCTCTGACGAGGTTTTCATCGAGAGGGATAGTGACTGTCTCGAAATATTATTATTATGGAGAACATATTAATAATTTTCCGTTTGCATTTAAGGATACCCCATAGGCCAATCGGGCGTGGGTCAGGGTGAGAAAAAAGAATCGATGGACAATCCTATTCAGCAAGACCGCCCGCTTGATCCTCGCCACTACTCCATCCATAGTGTAGTCCCACGCTCTTTAGATGGCTATGCAGAGAAGTTAGGACTATGCTGCTGGTTGAAAACATGTCTGCCAGTGGTAGTCTCAACTTTCTCTCAGTTAGCAGTCGTCTACTGGCATGATTTCTGTGGACGTCACTTGCTACACATCGCTAACCTGGTGTGCCACGTTCAGTCTCTTTTTGTCTGATTCGGCTTTGATGAGGTTACTAAAACACTCACGATTTTATCCAGTCCACCGAAACGATATCGGCCGTCTTTGCAAGAGCAGACCTTTCCATTAAATATTGGCCACTATTCCATTTAATTATTCCATTAGTACAGGTCGTCCGTAAGTAATATGCCTGAGCGACTTTACATTCTGAAAACAGGCTCTACACACGTTCTCTGCCCCGTATTTCAGGATATACTTCCGATATTTACGGCTCTTTCGATGCAAAAATCTTTAATAAAACCAACCACGCGAGCGAAGCGAAGAGCTTTTACCGCGTACCTTGGTTAACGAGTACAGTAGTTAGGTTTCCTATCCCGTAAAATACATTATTAAAATGTTTGATAATGACCGCGATAATTAAAAACATAATGATTTGGCACACTTGCTTCTAAAGTCGCAATTTTAGCACAGCTTTTTGTCTACACGAGTGCGGTAATGTAAACAAAAATAACGTTGAGGTAAATTAGGCGACATTGTAACACCATAAATCAGTTGAATAATACCCCTTAAGTAAGCAAGTGTGTTGAAAATAAATTTAAAGCCGCAATCCGTCTCCCAAATTACTTTCCTTCACGAACATCTGCAATTTCGGTAATACGTAATTATCGTCCCTAAATTGAAATGGAACCTCGTCCAGAGCAATAATAATCTGTTTACCATCAGTCACTTGTCACGGCTGGAGTAATTTGGAATTTTTATTTGCTCTTTTCACTGGGTATTACAATTGTCGAATGATTAACAAGAAAATTAAGACGAGTTCAAGAGCGGACCGTGCCATTAATACAGTCCGTGTTCTCTTGTCCTTAATAAGATTTTTAATTAAGCGCCAAATACAATCAAGATGTACGACTATGTACTTGCGTATAAGATAACGGTGACTTGATTGTTTAATTAGATCCGTTTCATTGTTTTCTATTGAGTTCTATGGTGTTATTAAAATTATGAAGACATCGCATATTCATGGACTTTTATTTTATTAAGTCAGTGATATTAAATTTCCATATAAAATCGAGAGCAAAATTATGTACCGGAAGCTACAAAGAGAATACAAAATAGATAGGGAAGGGCGTAGAGAGTGATACCGAAACCAAAACTGTATTTTAGATAAACAGTTTATTTTACACTTGGGACTTTAATATGAAATAATATAAATCTCTATAAGCTGTAGAGTTTATTTTTTCTCTTTGAACGCGCTTGACTCCAAACTACGGGTCGGATTTCGAAAATACTTTTACTAATATGAAACTACATTCTTCCCCAGTGGCACTGGGCATCCGGGATATAAAATCCCGGAAAAGTAATAGGATGCCCGACCGCGGGTTAGTCGTTTCGGGCTGAATGCGGGTGAAAACCGCGGGAGACCACAAGTTTCTTTATATATGAACATAACAGGTAAATACCGTATTTATTTAGACCTGTAGGTACAACACATACAGGTAGCTATATCTGCTGTAAAAATTAATCACTTCGCACGCTCCTGCTCTTAATTTTTAGTATACAAGCGAAATTTAATTAAATGTCGGGTTTAATTAACAGAAAACGGATTTCACGTGTTTGCCTCCGAAATTAAGTTTTGCGTACGTAAAATTGTTAAATGTATAGTAGACTATGTTAAAAATAACTAATTGATAAATACATGGAACTAATTAAAGGTTTAGGAAAAAATGCTAAAATAAATTATAAGCAACTAATAAATACTAAAGATAAATAAAAAGTTTAAGTAACTACTGGTTAAAATATTTGTAGGTAGGTATTATTTTATAAAAGTTGAAGTAAGTTTAAAATACTTACACCAAAGTAAAACTTATTCAAGCACACACTAAAATATCACATGGGAATGACACAATATTAATGGTTCCACAGGTGCTTTCCATGATATTTTAATGTGACATTAGTCTCGTCATTTGAACACAATGGGGTCTGTATTAATGGCATGCTGTAATAGCGGCCCGGTGAAAGGTTACATTTAGGCGGGCGCGCGTAACGGCGCGGCGCTACGCGGCTACGCTGCTGCTACGCGGCTACGCGAGTCACTACGCGCGGCGGCGAGCAAGGCGGCGCGGCGCGCGGCGGGCGGTCGCGGAGAGCGCGTGGGTCGCACTGGCTCGACTCCGCTCGCCGCCTGCCCGAATAATCCATACCCGCGAGGGAGGCTGTATTCACCGGCCGCTGGCTGGGGCTGCAGGGCCGATGCTCCGCCGCCGCCGCGAGCTGCACGCCGCCGCCGCCGCCCCGCGCCCGCCGCCGCCGCCATCCTTCACGGTGACACAATTTGAAATAACACCGCGCCACATCTGAACCTGCATTCCGATGCGCCGCTCAGCGCTCGCTACGCTGCCGCTCGACACCTGACCGAGCCGCGAGCCCCGGGAATAAATACGAACTAAACGAGCCCCACAAAACAAATATCATTAATCACTTCAGTTCAAATGGAAAAGGTAACGTTTTAGCAAATTGAATGGCCATAGTTCGAAAGCGATCCCTTGGAAAGGTTTTCAACACAAGTATTTAATGATCAGTAGGTTTACAAATAATCAACGAACACTTAGGCATGTCTATTTACTGTATAGTTTATTGTTTAGAGATTACACAAACAATTTGAACGAAAACTAACATCGTGTGTGGTCGAAGGTGTTATGGCGTGCTTTCCTTCAGCTGAGCTGTTTGCTCGTTTGTCACTGAGTAGCTTAAAAAAGTCGATCAGTTAATGTGCGAAGGTATTTATGATCAACCCTAAACTTAACAACACACCTTTACGTGAAACTTTAACTCTAGCATCTCACAAATCTTTGCTCTTTTGGTATTGATTACAAACGATGAGGGCGTCGTTCCTGGAGGTCCCGAATCCCTACCAAATTAACTAATTGAATATAGAAAGAGACGAAAATCTAATCAATTGCAACCCCAATTTACCAAGTCAGAACCCGCTACCTCCACTAAAGCATTGTCTAACGGTGATCACCATTTTCAGTAATGAAACATCCATTACGGAGGAGTTTATCGGAATAACGTAATTAATGCTTGTCCTCTCACTAAGAATGAAATTAATGAGGAAATAAATGCCAATAAAATTCAAGTAACTCAGTTATATTTTTACCTCGCGCTCAAAAAGGCTGATCAATAAAGCCGGACTGCTGTGTGGATTTTTTGTTCAATGTTGTTGCAATAACAATAAATAAGGGTGACGTGACCGGCTTATTAGTCGCTGTTTAGCCGTGGGGCGGCGGCGGCGGTGGAGCACAGATTTGGTGCGGCGAGCCCTACCGCTGCGCCAGATAAAGCTTCCTTTATGCGAACTTGAAAATATGCCGCCAAACAGCGAAAACATAAATTACACTCCATAAGGCGCGCCACTCGAAACGAAGCTATCTGCGTGAGTCCTGTTTGTTTATTGACCACATCCTTTGTGCTTAAATGGCTTTTTCGGATGATTTAAAGCGCTTGCACTCGGAACCGGCTGTTTTCATTCCGGTGCTATTCACAACCGCGGAATTACTCGCAGATATGAGTATATGTTTATTTGCCGCGACGCGGATCGCTAACGTTTCGCTGCCAGTTTCGAGTCGTTTCGGACAAATGTTTTTTATCTCATCAATCACATAAACTTTTAGAATGATAAAACGGGACGCTCTAACTCCTAAAACGTAAAGTTTTATTGCGAGGGTGAAAATATTCCAAGGGATGTAACTGTAACGCAGTGCCCGCAGAGAAAGGGACAGGGCGGAAAGGTAAGAAGTAAAGTGGATGACAAGAAGGGCAGCTACACCTCTCGAGAGCAAAGTAAAAGATGTTTGGGTCGCGTCAACTGACGTGTACATTTATGAAAGCTTCGTACCCTCTTCAATAAAGGTAAAGATTTTATATGCCGCTACTTTTTCTGTAACTAGACACCAACCCGTCTCGCCCATTGTTATAACAATATCTTTTCAGGAGAGTTTGGTAGGAATTGTAACATGAATGAAGGTACACGCAAGTTGTCGGCAGTGTATTGAACACGAATAACTTTGGACGTGTAACAGTAATAAATAATACAACCTGACCCATGCCGGGGAAAATTTAAAAAGTTTTCCTACTTTTGCAGTCCCTACAGATCAATTTTTGTATGAAAACTTTCTGCAAGTATATTATTTTAGTATTCAGTGCTGCCTGACGGAGTTTAGGGAGTTAACATCGTGCGCCGTAATGTATATGCTAATGGTGTATTTTTAGGGGAAAATATCTTCGTTTCAAACATTTTATTTTACATTCATGACATTTAGTTAAAGCGTTTTACTGAGCTGAAAATCTCTTTAAGACAACTAAAGTAACTTCGTTTGCAGATAGTAACATCTAAAGTATACCTGTAAATTAATTAGTAGCATTAGTAGTGATAGCGTGATTAAGATAGGTATGACGTACCTATATATACTCGTATATCTAGGACAAGGAATCGTCTAATGTGTTAGGAAGCTTACTGCGCCAGGTGGGACTTCGAAGAGTAATCCATATCTACCTATATATCTATGCTAATTGCTATAGCTAACTGATTTATAACTGAAACTAATATTATAACTAACATTGTCAAACAAGTGCTTAAT
Source organism: Blastobasis lacticolella (assembly GCA_905147135.1). NCBI lineage: Eukaryota > Metazoa > Arthropoda > Insecta > Lepidoptera > Blastobasidae > Blastobasis > Blastobasis lacticolella. The sequence goes on from LR990043.1 coordinate 12,249,466, forward strand.
GTTAATTAGTTTCATAATTACAGTGTGTCAAATTTATTTGTCACTAGCGGTCCCACCACAATTTTCACCTCCGTACAGTTCATACTTTGTTAACACTTTAATTATCCCGCAGAATTATATTATTCTTCCTTGACCAGTGCCCTATCCCTGTTATCGGTTCCTAACATTCAAATTTTGAATCGTACGTACTTATATAAGTATCTAACATTTGAAAGTTTGCATATAACAATAAAGGTCCTGATGACGAAGTAATTACAATATTATTTACAACCTTTACCATAATATTCTACTTAAATGATGGTAGAGTAGAATAGCACCAATTCCTTTGACTTACAGATGTTATGTTATACAAGCTAGCAAAATAATCACCTAGAACCTTCCTAAGATCATAAAAAAACGGGCAGCAGCGTTATCCTGTTGTGTGTTCTCCAATGCGATCTCCAACCCGTCTATGAAGTCTTGAAGTTAGGTATGGCACAACTTTCTACTAATGTGGAGTAGGCTCTAGTCTGGCCATGCCCAGCCATGTAGCCCAAGAGGCTTATCATATATTTGTAGAGAGTTAGAATAAATAGTTAGATATGTTCTTAACTTCTTCACCGACATAACGCGTCTTAAAATATAAACTGGCGACAGTAACGGTCTTAAAAATAGTATATGGTTTGCTCAGGGGGCCTATGACTATAGGTATGTGTAAATTGAAAGCGGATGCCTGCAATGTAATTAAATATACAATATTGAGATTATCAACTTATCACGTTACGGCCGTACGGCGGGTACTACCTTTAGAACTCCGGTTATAGTATGTAAAATGGGAAATTTAACAGTATCACTTCGCAAAACGGTAACCTGTTTAGTACTATTAGATTAATTAATTAATTATTACATGTCGTCGCCTTTGTCCTTTAACGTAATTCTCTCAGTTCTCGTTGACTTTACTGTTTGTATTTAGGAGGAGTCTCTTAATGGGGGGCGAAATATATCGGCACAGTCGGCAAGCAAAGCGACGCTAATCCACCGCAAGCCTCCTTGAAAATTTACTGTGTGCGTGTAATGTCTACTACGGTTTACCAACTAACGTGCATTTCGCCCCTTTACTAAGCTTATAATGAGAGTATTTAAGATCAGTGTCTGACGTTAATTAAAATGTTTATAATGGAGGCAATATGGCGTCTTACGAGGTTATAAAATCGTTATTTTCCGCCAGCGCGCCGTGATAGAGAATGAACGATAACATTATGTTCTCTACGTAAAAGAGCTCTACGAGGAACTTATATGTTCGCAATTATGGAATATACAGTCACAATCACAAGTTTAGTCTAAATACTTAATGATATTTGATACTGTTAAGTATTGAATAGTTTTTTATTTTCGGCAACATTGTAGTTTGAATCTTTTTATTTTATGAAAAATGTATTCAAAATTAAATTCAGTGAACACTCGCGTGTCTCTTCGTCTGTCTGACACAGCCTCTTTTTTAATGGCACTCAACGAAATTGAATGAGGGAAAATATAGGGGTTGTGAAGTTAAACCTAAAATTTAAGGATTTAAAAAATGGTTGAAAATATCATAAAATATATTTTGTATATGAGTAAACTCAAACTAATTAACATAACTTGGGATAGTGCACCTTAAACGGTTTAATGGCTGCATTGTAAATTGAACAATGTAATTTACTGCCGAAGGTAATTTTTCGCAGCCCGTGTCGAACGCTGTAATAACAATAAATGCAACGTTTCTTTTTATAGTCTTCACAAATGGTTTAAGCTAACAGTTTTGTTTTCGAGGGTTGAGAAACATTCATTTAACAGAGAACTTTTTTATGTTCCCGTCAGACGGAAAACAACCTTCACTAATAGGAATTCCTTTGGAATAGGTACTGTAAATGGGAAGGAGACGTGCTGGAGCAGCGGAGTTATCTCACTCATACTCCGGCGCTCGGACCTAACGGCCATCGCGGAAAGCTGTTTTTATACGGGTCCAGAGGTATTCGGCGCCTGATTCAATAAGCATATCTATATTGGATTTCTCCCGGCCAGAACATTACATATCACGAACAGAAACAACCCGGAAAGAATAACAGGAAATCACTGGGACGTAACTCGTTGATAGCCAGATATTATTTATTAGGATTTGGCGAAAATGAGTTTTCTCTTACTAAATGTTATGATGATAATTTCAGTTTGCTTATAGTTTTAAATGTAAAGTGCCTTTGGAATGTAAAGCATCATGATTTGAATATAATGAATGAACAAGTTATCGATCAAAAATGGCGCTAAAGGAAGGAGAGCCAAGGTTCTCTTGTTGACTCAGCTCTCGTAAAAGAATGAAGAAAACCTTTCTATTGAAAAATAACCTTATTTGTTGACGTCTAGTACGCTTTGGAGGGAAATAAATTTATTCTGGTGGATGTGGGGAGCCCCGGGGTGCCACCAACGGCGGCGTATTGAGATAATCTCGGCGCGGTACGTACTCATTGTGCTCGTTGCCCGGTCCGAACATAACAAGACATTATTATTCTAGTTCGGAACGGTTTCAGAAAACAGACGTAACGCTTGTCGAGGGAAATGAGGTCGTAATGAAAATTAGTGAGTTATATGCATAGTTTTGGCATTGTTGTTTTAATGCATAAAAAATGGAGTGAGAGCGAATATGCTTTTTGGATTTGTAATAGGTCTGTGTTTCTGTATTAGCGGTTGCCGTGGGCGTCGTAAATAACATCAGCAGCACTAATTCAAATTACTGCAACATTATGCGGCGCAATTTCGGGCGAAAATTACATGGCAGGTGAAATTTCTGTATGTACGGTATCCTGCTTGCTTAGGTGAATTTTCAAGACCCGTACTCAGACGTGAAAATATACCGCGCCTTGATTTGACGGTGCAATGCAACCTTAGTAAACAAGCCAAATTTACTTGTATCTCTTTGTGAGCAAAATGTAGTAGCAGTAACAGAGTAAGTACCTAAAGGTTTGTTTCATTGTTGCAAACAACTTCAATGTGGTATTCATATCCTATTATATTTATCGAAAACTAACTTTTGCTCTCGAGTCAGTTAGTGCGGAATTCGATAAAAGTTAGCTCAAATTATCTCCCTATCAAATTATATCAAAACCGAGCCGGTGTGAGTAGTTTCGCCGCGAGAGTAACCAATACAGACTTACATTTATAATCAACTACATACCTTCCGCGCGCGACTTTGATCAAATTTCGCGGGAATTATTTACAAATTCTGGATAAAACTAGTAATATAAATGTTAGGTACTCTTGTCATTTGGGGGAGGCCAGCAGTGTACTGATGTTTACGAAGGTGATGATAACATACTATCCTACTAGATAGATACCTAGTAACTTATCATCACCGTTGTCAAAGATCGCTGAGAATAAGTTTTTAGACTGCGATAGAGATTTCAGTACGGTCATTTGCGTGTACGGTTATTTGCGTTTCTGCGTCTGAATAGACATTTATAATAGGGATTTGTGGCTAAATATATGTATGATAATGTCCCCTTGCGAGATATACGTTTTAAGACTTCCGTGATTTTTCACTACACATAAATTATTACACATACCTGTTTGTCACCATGGTTTTGATTATATTTGGGTGTACCTATGAAATTTGCGTTTTTTCTCAAGTATTGACTTGCTGAAATATTATTATCTGTGCATAATATATCAAAATTAATGCTGAATTTTGTAAATAGAGTAAAATTATATGCCGATAAGTCTCTAAAATATAATAAATATTGAATTCTTAGGTTTAAGAGTTTGAAAAACCGCCTTTTCAGTCGTCGTAAATTTATAAAGACTAAAATGAGGAAAATAGGACAATGGTACGCAGCAGTTAGCTTAATATTGTCTGATTGTAGGTACCTACAAAATGTTATTGTAATCGGATTTGCTATTTCCGAGAAATTTAAAAATTTTCTTGTATGGAATTTACAATTTTCATAATTTTCGCTACACAAAACGCCTATTATTTCACAAGTAAGAATCTTATTTTATTTTGGTATTCCGAAACTATTGCACTCATATATCATAAGTTCTTACCTATAGGTCAGATAAAATTGGCTAAAATGTAGAGCTCGTACATGATCTCGTATTAATGTAATTATTGTAATTATATGACATTATTGCCCGATTGCACTAAACTTAGGCGACGCTTAAGTTGTCGCCTTAAGATATTCCTAAGCTTTTAGGGGTTACAAAATGTACTTAGCGAGTTTAATTTTCCCCAGGTCGGTGATTGGTGCAATGTATTTCATATTTGGAATATCTGAAATCAACTTAGGCGTCGCTTACACTTTAGTGCAATCGTATATATATATCACCGGATGGTTTTTTAAATTAGTCGATTGTTAAACAACTAGGCTGTAAATGAAACGCCTACTTTCTTATCGGATAAGTAAGCCTTCCGTAATTCATTATCTGCCTATTGTTGACATTGCTTTAGTTACATGTAGTCTTGTAATCGAATCACGAGATGTATAATAATTAATTACGCTCAACCCTGATATAAAGTCATCTTAAATGACACGGCGTCATTGGTTCAGTCGTTTTCAAAGTACTAGCAAATGTAATTTAAAACGATCTTTGACCATAAAGGGTTAGCGAAAATAATTGAGAATAAGTTTTTTGTTTGCAATAGAGGTTCTATCGCTTTTTAATATGTCGTAGAGGGTCATGAGCCTAGTCATCATTTTGACTGAGAAACGCAACGTCAATCGAAGCGCCACCTTGCGGATAGCTGGAAATACTGTGAAGACGTCATATTCGGCGCGCGGTCGCAACGAACACTTCCCATTCGACCATCGACGAGTCAAGACGTGTAATTAGCCGCTCATCCATTGAAGAAAGAAGCAGTCTTTATTAATTGCCTCGCATCACATAGCCGTACTCCATAAAGGAGAGTGTGAGTACAGAAGGGACTACCAAATTAGAATTTGTACAAGGGCGCACGTGAATAGATTCCCCGGCGCACCTTGCGTTTCGGCCTCGCGGGATGGCCATGGGTGGTGGCGGGTCTTCCAGTGACCCACGGATTCGGTAGTCCCACATTACTATCTGTTACTTAAAATTATCCTATGCTTTCATCGTTTGCTGTTTTTATTGTAATTATGCTTTATTACCTCAATACACTGTTAAACTGTTCTTATAATTCTTATTTCAATAACACTATCCCGAAAATACCTTCTGATGGATCTCTTCCCTGCTAGAGTCTGCCCTAGTCTACGACAAATAGATATTTGTGGCTACAGTAAATGTCGAATTCTAATGTCTAAAGGGCGAGAATCCAGGGGGCTGAATCTCTATTGCAAGCAAAAAACTTATACTCAACGATTTTCGCTAATCCATTATTGTGGAATATCGTTTTATATTATATTTTGAAGAATTGCAGATGTCACACCGAGAGAATTAGGCAATGACAACCAGCTCTTCCGACCCCGACTCCCTGAGGCCGCGGTGATTTCATCGACAGCACATCATCTTAAAATACCTATAATTGGCAGTACCACTTTTATCTGTATCTGATTGTAAACAAATGTATATTGCTGTAAGACTGTGAAATAAATAAATAAATAAATGTTTATAAATAAATTGATATGAAGAATTCGCCGGCTCCGCTGAAACATATCGTACGGCCACACTGGGAGGTGAACGTAGGAAATGGGAATCTATCCTTATATCCGCGGTAAATCGATTTACTGTCCTGTCATACATACTATTTGAGTTACAGTAGCAAGAAAATATGCTTCGCGTTTATGGGATTTGAAAGGTAGGAAATAAATTTGAAAAAGGAAATGTTAAAGGTAGATGCGGAAGAAAACTGTGCCTACTAGAATCATTTTGTGGAGAATAGTTCTAATACCTAACAACTTACATGTAGGTGGTAGAGTAGGTACTTTTAAATAACTCTTTAGTCACTCTTTAGTATATCAGATTATCGACTGACAAGAGCAAAACTCTTGTATTAATAGTGGTGATGAAAATAAATAATTAAAATTAAAAATAATATAAATACTTACCTCATAACATTGTCAAAACATAATTGCAAAATTGCGTTCACACAGAAATGAGTGTGATCGCATCATATTTACCGGATCACTGAAAGGGAGGCAGACCATGACATGTGTAAAGCTAACTTTGTCATGTCTCGAACGAAATCACACACAAAATAATTTTTATTTCCGCGAGGGATGTGTGCAATATCTTGGTAAGCGTGAGCCGCGGCTTAAAAGTGGAATCCTTGCAGATTACTGCGCGTAGTCTCGCATATGCGGATGCTTGTAAAAATCTCTCCGCCCCCGCGTTGTCAGCCGCGATTTTATCTCTCCCGGGTATTTGTTCATCCGCTCACGTACGAAAATTTAATGAATTAATCATTAAAATATGCCACGGATTTACACCTCTTTCAGTGACTCATGTAAACATGTGTTATTAACGATAATGGGTGCTTACTTTTTTGTAGCAAAAACAAAATGGACTGGTTTACACAAAATAGACAAAACAGAATTGTAATGGTAGATTATACACCAAGGGAATAAAGCAGTGTCTTCTGTCATGGGCAGCTTGTTGGATTCTGAGCGTAGCGAAGGACAACTTAACTCCTGAGGCCCTATTTCTGAAACCACTCGTATACACACGAGCGCTCGCGTTGTGAAAATAGAGTCCTCAAACGAAGCGAGGAAGTTATGTAGAATCCTGAGTGAAGCGAGGGGTTCAAGCCGCCCAAGCTTTATTCCAGAGTTTATTCTAAATACTTTACTTTTCACACTATCTGTGGGACAATAAAGCACTTACAGCGTCTGATTTAGCAAACTCCTTAGTTAAATCAGTATTGCTCCATGACTTTTTCATGTCAATGTAAAAAAATAATTTTAGGCTGAAAATTATATTAACACGAAACCCATTTTTTTATTTCAACTTTATCCATTTACTCCATTTGGAGCAGTCCCAGGTCCTGCAATCATACTGCCTAGTCTTTAGTCACAGTTTTTACAATCGCAAAATAGTCTCCTTAGAAAGCCTGTATGCTAAGTTTTAATACAAATTTTAATATTCCAAACCCAAATTACTTTTTCCCCTTGGGAGATTTATACAATATTATCTCCCTGCGGGTAACAAGACCACGGTTGAGAGAAATATCACGATGCATCGATAAATGGACATTGTCGAAGAGGAGGTGTGAAAAAAATGGTACCTACTTTATTATAGTTGGAACTTTATTCATGGCTTTCTTGTAATTTTACATCAATCTCTCAATCAATATTCAGTTTAATCAGGCTACAATGATTTAGCCTAAAATTATAATCCAAATTGAGGCCCGACATCGGAAGTGATGTTCATCCGATAACACAACACGACAGCGTTTTATAGAGCTTCGAAAACCGTCGTCTGGTCACATTATAGTCCGTTTTCTTCAATATCACTCGGATAAAATTGTAGATGGTCGTTACATTGTAATTAAATCGCAAAACATAACAATAACGGAATGTCTATGACATTCACAGATTTAAAGTTCGTCCAGTTGTCGCCTGGTGAGGTTTTGCAGGTACAGGTAGGATCGTCCCCCAGGCCCTTGGAAGCCGAGGGTGGCAGCTGCGCGTACGCAGTCCTCCTCCGTCCGCGGCAGCTCGTCCACCCGCGCCATAACGTAAGCGGAGTGGTCCTCGCAACACATCATGCCGAGATACTGGTCCACAATCTTGAGGCGAACGTCAGCGAACATTATCAGCGGCGGGCGGCGCGGTCTCTCTGGAGAATGTTACGCTGAGTGAATAATGAGGAGCATGAGGTCGTTTACGCACGCACCTCCATCCGTCCGATCCGAGTTCGTAAAAAATACAGAACCAGGATTAGTACCTTCATGTTAAACCGACATAGAAGGTAAATAAAAAATCATCTTGGCGTCTATAGCCTGGGCGTCCTCTCGTGCGCGAGGGCCCAAGTCCACCTTGACCATGACACACTAAGTAGGTAAAGCTAAAGTTCAACATCACCTTTAAATGAGACGCAAGACATAGGCCGGGCATAGGCCTCCACAGAGCCTTCCATTTCCTTCGGTTATGTGCTGCTATATTCCTACATATAACAATTCGTAAATCAGTTACGAAAGTAAACCACTGCATGTTGTTACCCCATTCATATATCAATAATGCGTAATATAATATTGATTCACTAATCAATTCACAGTGACGAATTTAAGTCAGGAAATATTAGGTAGGGTACCTTTAATCAACTATTTCTTTTTATACTTTTTACGTATTTAAAAATATAACTTGGTCATAAATTACTTGGGCAGCATAGCAAGCACCTAGGCAATTTCATTTAAACTCTCCAGAAACGGTCCCTGGTAAACGCTGCTGCATTTTGCAATTTAAGAGGGAATACTGAGCGAGTTCAAGGTGGGCGCCGCCGTTCTTGACTAACGAGTGAAACAGTTAGGGTCATTAGCGGAGCAACGTGAAAAAATGTTGTTTGCATTGCGACCTGTTTATTGTCATTATGAGTCAAGTCGCGCGGCGAAAGTTAGGGCCGGAAATGGCGCCGGAGGGTAAGGTCTGGGGTAATATTGCCGCACCTTTATTGCGCTCGCTTGTGATGGTGCTCCAGGCGCCTGGAGCAGCTGGCCGCGGACAGCGCCATTACTCGCGGCGGCCCGCTCGATATATCTTCACCCTGTTTTCTCCTCTACAAAATAACGAAGGCCGCCAAAGTTCGACACTATCTCCACTATGATTGCCTAAGTTTTTATTGAGACAGGTTTACCTCCTGTGAATTAACTACCGCGTAAATCGACGAGAACAAGCTAAGAAGAGCACGATCAAGTAAATCGGTATAGTACATTGTTGTACGATTAAGATCGTGAGATTCTTTTTGTATCCTGAAATAGAAAACTATTACAAATGAAAGCATGCCACTGTACATACGAAAATTTTTGACAAGGGCCAAGGAACCTTTTAGTCAATAAGTTTAGTAAAGACAGTGTTACCTACTTCCCTACACTAACCTCTACAAATTCATATTCACGAAGAAAACAACAGTAAACTACGTACAAACGCACTTATGTAGTTACCGACGCTACAACAGTAAAAACACAAGTTACCATCCTTCATATGCTCTTTCTTGACGACGGCGCGGAAGGCGCCGGGCGTCCCGTCGTACAGAAGTAGGATCAGAGTGCCTGGCCGCGGCTCCATGAACAGCGTCGCCTTGTTCCATTCTATGCCTTGGTCCGGGTATACGGCATCCACTACTGCCCTAAACTTTTTAAGTGGCTGCAATTAAAAGACATACATCATATAGGTACCTACAGAAATTACCTATAACGTAATAAATTATCTCTCTATCACGATAGGTAGGTAGTATCACATCAACGACTCTGTGGTACGCCGATTTCCATCAAGCGACAATTCTTCCGATATTGTGCATATTGTGTACATTGATCTTCCGATATATGTTACAGTAAATAAAATAGAATTTCACTCACCTCCTTGACGGGTACGTTAAAAACAATGGGGTTTATCTCCGTCGTATCCGCCCACGAGTAGAATATTTTCCATATAGAGTCGATGGCTTCGTAGGGGTTGAAGGAGGCGCCCAGCTCGAACTCCTCGCAGGTGTAGTGGCTGAGGCGCGGGGCCGCGGCGCGCGCCGGCGCCGCCGCCGCGACGAGCAAAACAATTCGCAACATCCAGCTGCATGTAAACATTCTGCAGTTCCCATTCGGTTAGTGATTTCAGCATTGTTTACATGCCGGCCTTATAAAGCCGGCGCAGCACAGACTCGAGCCGCGCAGACAATCCACGGGATTTGCGTGCACAAAATATATTGCTTGTCATTTGCGGGGCCCAGGATAGTTAATTTATGTATCAGCCGCTCTTAATAAAGCGGCGCAGAGGAATGACTCGCATATAAATTAAAAAGTGGCCGGCCCGGTGTTACGAGAATCAACTTTTAAGTAGGTAAGTACGTTGTAACAGAGGCTTGGCTAACCATAATTAAGCTATAGCTACAAGTAGGTGTAATAACTATAAGAAAGACATGTTGGGTACCTAGTTACATTTTCTTTTCTAATTTAGGTACTTGACATTGTTTTAATTATATTTGAAGGACTTTTACAGTTTTGTAAGTTCTGTTTAAAAATGTACCTACTGATTTTAATGTTTTAATATAACAAACTAAAGTCCCTAGAAAAAGGCAAAAGTAGAGCTCGACAATTATATGTATTTTACGCAGTGACAAACGAGCAAACCAGCTCATTTGATGGTAAACAGTAACTGTCACCCATAACATGCCTGTAATTGTTCAGGCTACCTTATTCTTCAAACCTATACCTCCTTATTTATTGAAATACCTAAGTCAATGCATTCCTGTGGATATTGCATACCGCTGTCGTGCTCTACTTTCGTCCTTTTCCTTTTTTAAATGTAGCTCAGGTTACATTAATTGGTTAATTCTTAATTTGAAATGTAATGGAAATCATTGGGGCTCCATAAATTAAAATAAGTATCTGAACGTACCAAAGTAATTGCTTAAATTAATTAACATGGCTCCCTCTACAGTTAATCCGTCTGTGATTTTGTTTATTATCAATTCTTACTGAAGTTAAAAATAAAACAACAATACTTTCATTGCGACGGAAATGTTAATACTCACGAAGCATGCAGAAAGAAAACACAAAAAGAAAGAGTTCAGCGCGAACTCGAATACTAGCTAGTCCAGAAACGAGAACATTTAAATTATAAGTTTTGTATTTTTTTGCTATCAACCCAGCGCTCCAGCACTAATCCATATGTTCCTACATATTTACAGTTACATTTTGGATAAAACAGAATAGCAATTTTACTAAGATAATCTGTATTTTTAAATATGTCGTATTTTACGTAGCCGTTAACATTTTATCGCCTTGCAGAAAAATAGGTTCCATACAATGCACTCCACATTTTGCGCAGGAGACAGCGCCTGCCGTAAAACATGCCCTGGATCTGGCACGGAGAAGTTTTGCTATCACTATAACCGCAGGGGATTTCTACGTCCATGGCACAGAACTTTGTTGCAAACGGTAAAGCAGGTAACTTATGTCTTTGAAGGATACACGAAGCACTCCGTTTTACAACTCACCACGGTAAATTGGAGGATTTGTGTGATTTTCTAGCTCTGCTTTGTACAAGGATCACATCGAAAGTAGGTATTGGCTCTATTGATTTCTGTGCATCTATCCACTTTAAAGTAAACTGAGATATATAAAACAGGTAAGTAATCTCTCTAATCAAAATAAAATGCGAATGTCAAATCTCAAAACATAATACTCCGTGCATAGTTTGCAACTAGAATGCTGTGTTTGAATGGGAGCCAATGTAATCTGTTTTTCAATTTCCTGTTTGGGCATTAGCAAAACACAGTGTTGCAGAGCGCGTGATTGCAGCTGGGCAGGAAGGGCGGCACAGCCCGCATCTGCAGCGACGCGCGGGGTTGCATAACCCGCAATCATCACCCTAAACAACATATATTATTCAACATCCCCGCCTCACAGTTCTACACTCTGAAAATGGATTGTTGCAGCGCTTTTTCAATATTCATTCAATTACGTTGTTTAAACAAAGAAATTGGATATTGAAACGCCGGAACACTCGTACGAAGCGAAATCTTGCAGAGTCAATTTCTAGCAGTTTTGTCGCAGTGATTTAAAAGAGAAAAGCGCTCTTATAATTGCGCTTGGAAACTGAAACAGATTTTATGAATAGGTAAAGTAAAATGTTATCTGTTAGACTTTAAAATTTGAATGAAAAAAAGTTTATATTGTATAGGTACCTAATTAGGTTCCTATTCTAGTACCTAACTACCAGTGCTTGAAAATGTTATTTATTTAGTTTTATGGGTTATAAAAATTCAAGTTAGTAAATAAAAGTAGCAAGTTGAATACTGTTTGTAGCAATAGGAATAGGGTGTCTAACAGAGCCACCGTCATATAAACTTATACGTGATATTTCGCGGCACACAAAGTTGTGGGGTTGTGGCTAATGTGCAGATCGCAATAAAATTGAATAATAATCTTGTTTCAGTTTGAAATAACCATGTTTCATAGTTGAGCTCGAGTGTAACTCACTCGGAGGAAATTCATATTGTATCTGAGGCTGGCACCAGCACAGATAGCTAACCTGGCGGTGGATAGACGTAATTGACTTGCATGAGACAGCCTATTGTGATTTCTGCTTGAGAACTAATCCTACGGGTTATTTATTTACAGCCGATACCCTATTCCTGACCTGAATACATAAAACAGCTTTCAATATTAATTACCCTGAATGTGAATCTCGTCTTTTATTTATTGTGTTCTTCTGGTATGTAGGTAGGTACTCCAAGGGTAATTAACGTGAGCATTAAACCCATTTTATGGCGCAGTAAGAGCATCGCGCAAGTAGATTGGTAAATACTCTTGTTAACTTTGTACTTATATAACTGAAATACATGGATATAAGACAAATAGTAGTGGTTACTCGGCTTAGCTTACAATATATACTAATGGGAGGTACGTATTTACCCCAAGCAGACAAGCAAGAACATTTTGAACTCTGCTATCTATAGGGGTCAGGAGTTAATTAGTAAATGAAGTGCTCGAAATTACTCTACAGATCATTTAGCTGTCTGCGCGATATTGTTCACACAATAATATAGTTATTAAAGGAACGTCTATATTTGTTTCACGTTATCACAAAAATAAATTGCTATTGGAACATTACATTTGTGAATTCGATGTAGCAAATACCCAAATATGAATATTCAATAGAAATATTAATAGACATCATTAACACGTATTTACGACCAAATTGCTTTGATTCACACAGCAACGATATTATTTTAGGCCATGCCGGAATTAGGTCAATTTCTTCTTGAATATTGTATCGTCGACAGTGCTTGGGGCGTTGAGAACTTGCCAAGTAATATTATTGCCCGGGCTGGCCAAGCTGCAGTACACTGGGAGTTGAGTGCTCGTGTGGTACAGAGGAGAGACGATATTGGTATAGTATGGTTGGTGATGCTTGCGGTGTATGGTGAATGACCGATAGCCCGATAGCGCGCGCGCACGCGGCGGTGCGGCGTGGACACGGCGCGCTCGCAGCCATCCAACGCGGTCCCACTCTCGAATTGGCTTGTCGGCTGTCGCTATGGCCGAAACGCGTAATTACGTAATCGCTATCACATGCACGATGAAGGTTATCCGAGTATTTGTGTTTGCTGGTCAAATATATGTTTTTTTAAACAGAGGTTTCTAAATAGTGGATCATGCGGAAGTAGTTGTAAATTCGGAATGTTCTTACTGCTGAGGAACAACTGTTTTTGTTTCCGTTATCTTTAAGGGTAATTTTTATGCTCATCACGACCAATGCGTACAAAGATTGGTGCTACATCCTGCCGGTGATAGTACTTCTTCTGAATGATATAAAATCAATTCATTTATTCATTCCATCACTCGTAAGATCTCGCCTCTACCATGATTGAATGTGCACGAGAAGTGTACTCTATGTTTTGATGATATGATGAAAATAGCTATATATTTACATTGCTTGATTTTTTATAACCTAATGAGGTTACCCATTTGATATTATTTTTACTAGTTCCTGATGTAAAGGGACTTTGAGTGTCCATCAGACAACCAACAAGCCAGATAGACAAATTGATTACAAATTTGATCCTATACTTATGAGTTTAGATTCTATCGTTAGAAGTTCGAGACCCTAAAAATCTACATTTAAATAGAAAAACACAACAGTAGAGCACGACACGATTCGTAAGTATATAACAGAAAATAAAACACCGTCACGCGGCCCTAAACTCAATTTGCTTTTGACGATTGTCAATGGATTTGCTCTTGATAGGTATTTTAGTTTGGTGGCAAAGATGAGGATGGATTTTTAATACTCCAGATACTTTTACATTCGTTTTAGACAGTTTTACAAAACTGATATCAATGTTTAAAAAGTGTCAGTCTTTAAGTACTTTATCTACACTCATAGCGTAATGTTCCAATTTCATATTCGATAACTGTTGTTTAAGAGTACACTTTTTTCACGCCAGCCTATAAAATTTTAAAAAAATATTTTTCGATAGCAGCATTTTTAATCATTATGCAACACTTTTATTTTTTAAATTTTTGTCGGGCGCCGAGACACGGCGAAATGTAGGCTGAATACCTAAATGTCTTTGACAAATTCAAAATTTAAATTTTCCTGTTTATATTCTGTGTAATTATTTTCCCGCTAAACAGAATATTTGTTGTAATTGTTGTAATTTGTGTTTGTGAATGTTTTTTCTTATTTTAAGCAAATAAATAGGTAAATGTGAAAGTAGTTAAGTGAATTATCCGCCGCTTAATATCCTCGACGCGTAGATACAACAGAGCTGACTCGCAGCTTACTTCCAGATAAGTTGAGAAAATTATAGGTACGATATTTTAACATAAAAATATGAGTGTAGATAAAGTAGTGTATGCAACTGCATATAATTAGGTATTATATGACAGTTGCATAAACTACTATTATCTACACTCATAGCGTAATGTTCCAATTTCATATTCGAAAACAGTCGTTTAAGGATACACTTTTTTCACGCCAGTCTATAAAAATTTAAAAAAATATTTTTCGATACAGTATTTCCCATACTATTTTCAGTACAGCTGTATCGTAAAATAACTTTTTAATAATTATGCAACACTTATATTTTTTAATTTTTTGTCGGGCGCCCGGACACGGCGAAATGTAGGCTGAATACCTAGATGTCTTTAACAAATTCAAAATTCAAATTCAAAATTTAAATTTTCTTGTTTATATTCTGTGTAATTATTTTCCCGCTAAACAGAATATTTTTTGTAATTGTTGTAATTTGTGTATGTGAATGTTTTTTCTTATTTTAAGCAAATAAATAGATAAATGTGAAAGTAGTAAAGTGAATTTCCCGCCGCTTGATATCCTCGACTCGCAACTGACTCGCAGCTTACTTCCAGCCAAGTTGAGAAAATTATAGGTACGATATTTTAACATAAAAATATGAGTGTAGATAAAGTAGTGTATGCAACTGCATATAATTAGGTATTAAAACATGAGACACTCATGTTTTAATACGACCTTTTATATGACAGTTGCATGAACTACTATTATGTTCTTTTTCTATAATAAAATAACGATGATGATGAAGCAGTTATTTGTGGAGAAACAAAATATATTCTCTAAACAAAATCGGTGAATTTCTGTTAACTATCTATTTATAAAAGCTAATGCTTTACAAGAATGTTGAAAAATAAGACAAAAATACCAGTAGCCCTGATATTTAGTAACTGGCGACGCTAATGTCAGTATTCGAGGTTGATTTGTGACAGTCCTCGAAGGGACAGGGAAGAACAATACACTCGGCACTTTGAACCTCAAAGAAATAATCACTTCCTACATTATTTATTTTTCACGGACAAATAGAAAAGGGATTTTAATGAAAGAAGTATCGGATGTGTTCCCACCACAAAGGTAAGAATAGAGGATAAAAAATACTAGTATGTATGTCCTGGTAGGGAATGGCGACAGTGGGCTTTATTCGAAATTCAATTTTACAAAATGTGCATATGCATGCCGCGGTTGACTTCTCACTGATGGAATTTAGAAATATTCGAGCATTTTTGACGCTTTTTCGGCTTTTTGGGACTGAGTCCGATCGGAAAGCAATTAACCTGAATATTGACGGACAAGCGTTTGCGTAGTAGAAGCTCTACGTACTACGTTGGCATTATTGTTTCTTTGCACTTATACGGGAATAAAATGTGAATTTATCATCACTATTGTTTTATAGTTAGTGATATGATTGAAATCATACTTGATGTTATAAGATGATAAAAAGGTAGGCAATCATCTTGGCGTCAATATCCCGGTTGTGGCCTCAAGCGAGGACCCGGATACTGCCTTGACCATGACCCAGGATTTGGCAGGTCAAATAATTACAGTGGAGCAAATGCCACCCATGACCCTGTCAATAGGGGATCTTGACCAGATTGGATCATGGTTACACATTCAGTCGCCTGAATATACAGGGGCCCTATTATTGAATCGCTCGCCTCGATTCGAATGGTTTTCGATGATGCTGATTTTCCTTATTTTTGTACCGTACTCTTTCGGTGTTGCCTATGATATTTAAAAAATATTGTATTTTTCATGCCGAAAATCATAATTGAAAACGAGTCGAACTATGCAAAAATAGAGCCCCACGTTTTTCCTTCCCGAAGACCATAGGCTAGTGTTCAATTAATGTTTCTACCTACATAACTTAGAAAAATTCTAGTCGTTGATACCATAAGGTGCTTACCAATAAAGCCAACAGCGTTATCATGGCCATGATTTTAAGGATTTTATATTTTATTTTAAAGCCTAAAACACTCTAAAACCATAAAAAAAATCTGTAGAGCTTGCATCTAAACGGTTACAATAGGTACATTGATAGTTTGAAGCCACTCCACACCGAGGCGAGGTCGTGTCGTGGAAAATTACCAGCAAGTAATCTTTTTAACGGTTGCCACAACACACAATATACACTATGTGACATCGAATATATTACTGTCCGATTTGTTTGGATATTACTATGCTATCTATTCGTAAATATATGCACGACCATATTTGTCAGTTGTGTTTAACATCGTGATGAGAACCTGTTACCTACGCAAGAAACAAGGAAATTACTTTAAGTAATGAGCAATAAAAGATCCAAACATTAATAGAAACAGTTAGTATAATGCGAGTAGTATATTAAAAATTCAAATTGTAAAAACCGACTTGTGATTCAAATTAAAATTACTTACTTGTAAATAAGCAAAAAATGTACCTGCTACAAACAGGTGTTACAATAGTATCTGTTGAATGATTTATGTGCGAAGATTATGCGTTGTTCATGTGTAATTTTCTTTTACTATATTTTTTACTATGAACTAGACAGGCATTATAGCGCCATCTTGCCTGATGGTAAGGGACGACGCGGCCAAAGATGGACTATGTCTGCCTAGAAACAGCCTATTCACTTAAGCCTAATTAAAACAGGATGTAGCACTACTAGGAAGTACAAAACAACAATAAAGTTTTCTTTGTATGTAATCTCGGAACTTATATACGACGCGAATTTCGTTCCGTTGAAAGCGCGATGAAAAGCCATTTAGCTCGTTTTCCCTACACTAGTCTAATCCTTTACAAGTCAAAGTTACAAATACAGTTCATAACAAGTATCACGTAAAATATTGTATGTATGGACGCTCGCTACTGTTACCAAAATAGCCACCCCATACATAAATAAGCTAGAACAATTTAAATAAACAAACGAGTAGTTAGTTGATAGAGCTATTTTTTATGTCACCAACCCAAGGCCCATGGGACTTGCTAACGTCAATAATACACAAATGTTACATTAATAAACCCATGTGATTAGATAAGATTTGTGTTTGACAATGCAGATAGTAAGTACCTATATTAGACTGCCGAGACGAAAACACCAGACGACAAAATAAATAATTTAGATAAGTATGTCTAGGCGTATTTTCGGGTAAGATTACAGATATTCAATATTAGCCTAGATTGGACTTAAATTTTTGTATGGTAATGGTTTAACTGAGCCTTCCTACACTTGAGAGTACCTAGACTTACACTTAGTGACCTATACTTAAAGTAAAAATATCTTCAAAATAAAATTATAAAGAAAGACTTTATTATAGACATTATTATTCATTAGGGACTACTTTGCATAGAGTTAAGCTACACACGTGTGCAGCTATGACGCTGTTTATTTGTAGAGTCTTCAGAAAGTGCGCTACCATGGCGCTCGCTGCAACAAACACCACTTTATTAAGCACGTATAAGCATAAACAATTATAATATATTGTAGTAAAGTTAGAACGTAACATGACTACGAATAGTTTTTGTTCATATCACTAAGGTGGCAAACAAGCTTACGACCTGTCTGATTAGTGATAAAATTATTAGATAATCAATTCCATAAAGATTTACAAAATGTACGACTGCCATACCATTTTATTGAACAATATTTTAAATTTGTTAAGACCTAATTTAAATAATTTACCGAACCGGGTCGGTCGATGACCGACTGTAATTTAATTACAATTACCTACTTATTTGATTTTCATTTGCGATTTTATTATCACCGAATTTGGCGCGAGATGTGTGTTTTGGTGCGTTATACACGAGTGCGTTGCTCCTCACTGATAACTCTATAAATACCTATCTCGTGTCCCGGCGCTGCGAGCCAATAGTCGCCGCCGCGGCCGCACACTGCGCCCGATCGCCAGTTCAATAGAAAAAATATATCTATACTTATATATTAGTTAAAGAGGCAAAAGTTTCCTCTCTGTAATATTTGTACAAGAAACAAAATATGATTGTTTGCAAACTTATGTAAACTCTGAAACTATATAACTAATTTTTAAATTTCTTTCTCTAATACAACTCTACCCTATTCCCGAGAGACATAGTTTTGAACTGTAAAATAGTTTTGGTGCTGGAAAAATAATAGGAACCAGTGGAATAGTTGAAAGTTCAGAGTTTCGAATTGTATGCGGGTGACAACTAACGGGGAAAACTGGTATATATGACACATTTACCTTTAAAATATAAAAGAGGAGCACGACAGCTAATTAGTAGGAATACTATCGACCATGAAAATAACCAAATGTAATTCCTACTTGTAATTGTTAGTAAACGTTAACCTTAAATTGGTAAACAGGGGATTATTTCCTAACGAACTGTACGTTATAATAAAGTTTTTAATAAAGTTGTGTTTCCAGATTAGGTAGATTAGATGGAACTATGAACAGTTAATTGGGTCCGACCGTCACAAGTTTCCTTCCCAATTAAACACGATCGCGAGGACCCAAATCGTAGATGATTACCGTGTGATAATACGCGGCGCCTGGAAACAGCAATCGAATCGAGTATTCATTTATGTAAATCAAATATGTTCTGAGTTGGCTCCGCCGGTTGTTATCGTTTGCTCAGTCTTTCGCTGATCGTCAAATTGTGTTGTTTACTGGCGCGGTGCTGGGTTTGGATCGGTTGAGTACATACTTATATAAATTCCTTTTTGTCCGTGGAACGGCGCGCGGCGTCCCGTGGTGCGCGGCGCCACGCTAGTACTCCGGCCGTGCGCGTGCCGGCGATAGTGCTTGTTTGCGCGTCGCTCTATGTCCATGGCTAGAGGAACGCCACACGTTTTTATACTGTTTCAAATATTAGTCCGCGCTACACGCTAGTTTACCTAATCATTACCATAATTTTTAGTGGATATTTTTTTATGTAAGTAATTTTTATTTATAGATTTTTTTGCAATCGTAGTATCTTACTTATGTTGTTTTTTCCACAATTCCGTGTTAATATTTACATGTCCGTGACGAGAATAGAACCTCTGGAAATAACTTCCTACAAAACGCGAAGGTCTATTTTTAAATCCAATGTTATACCTACTTATTACGATAGTATCACGGTGTTTTTACATGATTTAGGAATAGCTGCAGATAAAAACAATTAAGAAGAAATTGTGTAGGCATTTCTTACAAATTTTAAGATATTTTAATAAAGATATAGGTAGGTAAATAGAATACAATCAACATTAAACCGGCACGGGCCCATTTTAATTTATTCACTTGCGCGATACCTCGACCCACATAAGTACCTACGCATTTTATTGCTCGAGTAAAACATACTTACCTGATGACAATTGTGTAAATAGTTTGTTATTCTAACAAATTCGTTAATAAGTAGTTGAGTACAGAAGCTGCAAAGGGCGTGCGACATGTGTCGTGCCGGGGTAGTAACCGCCCGGAGGCTAATATAACTCATTTTAACACCCCGGCTCAGGTGGATGTCGTGCCGCTTAAAATATTGTTGTCACCCAAAACGATATTTCTCCACCTGAAGAAACGTCTCGGCCGCCCTACAGGAACTCCCCAAGTTTTCCGTGTAGTGATTTATGTTTAATTACAGTGTCGTTCACATTTTTGCGCCTCCTGCCTGCCAAGTGAAATTATTTAAGAACTTCCCAGCGGCGGAACCGCTAACTTGAGAAGAAACTTGGGAACATTTAAAATAATTATGAGTTTCGCGGAGTATTAATACCTTACACGTGTAATTCGTTTAGAATCTGTTTGCGGAATTAGCGCTAACAAACCGAGGGTGCACCTCAGGGCGCGCCGCTGGAATAACGTTCCTTCATTCCCTTCGTATTTACAAAGGACTTTCTCTAACCCTTTTTAACTTACGGTCTTACGGTACGCAGCGCTGTTTAAAAAAACAGCATTAGCACTTAATACGTCTACTATTAAACTAGTCCTCTTTGCTTGCGCGGATGGGGACGATAAAAGACAGCCTATTCGTATACCTCTCCAATCCATGAATAATTATGTTCTAGCTTTGTATGCTTTGCTTGTTCCGCTTTACAATTTGCTTCACACAATTTGTGGTAACCGGTAGAAATCTCTTATAGAGATAAGTTCGCAATTGTACTCATTTTCGTTTGATGTATACATACATCATAATACCTCCACATATTGGTAAATTTGGCTAATAAGACGCTCCGCTTCGACGTGAAGTTTGGACAAACAGCGTTTAATTCTATTAATATAATATTATATGTTCATAACTAGTTACTTAGGATGTTGAGGATATATGGAAGTTTGCGCAATTTCTGATCAAGTTTCACTAGGTTCATTAAGTAATGATAATATGCTAAATTGAAACATAAACTACGAGATATAATTGTTGTTATTGTATTTGGCGGGCGATAAGCAACTAGTGTCAGATCGAAACACTGTGACCTCCCTTCTGTCGCCACGTACCCGATAGGTGGGTGGAATCGGAGAGATTTATCGGATAGCTCCTACCTACCTACCTCGTTTCGCATAATATTAACCTTTGTGGAACTTTATTTGACGATACTTGATAAATGTGTGGTTATTTATACACTGTAATAATAATAACGATCGCTTGTCAGCCAGACAAGTACCTAGACATTCGATTTGTTATGAGTGAAAGTCCATTTTACTCTTGAATAAAATCTCACCTGTGCAGAGTATCAAGGTGAAGGACTCCTCCTATAGGAATAATATCTATTACCCGGCAACAAGCCTTGTTTCTTTTCTATTTTAATAGAAAAGAACTTGAATGGTTTTCGGCAAGGACATCAAATAATGCCGCCAATAGAGAAAACTACATACGTACCTACACATAGGTATACTTAGAAAAGACACTGACGCGCCCCTCACGTTCATTATCTATAGGTAATAATACCTATCTTTGTCTATAGGTAGAGCTAATTTACAGGCTTTTATAGGAGCTTTATGTCGCCTAAACACCCGCGTTTATCCAACGTTTTCCATTCTAGGCGGATCCATATAGTAACTTATGTCAAATATAACTTTAGTATGCACAATAATTATTAAAGTTAGGAAACAGCTACTATAGTGGTAAATTAACAAATCAGTTTCTTGCCTGACTTTAAAAAAAATACTGTTTTTAGCTTAAACCGATTTTCTTTTAACACAAAAGGTCACTTAGGCCTTTCAAATGATAAATTCAATATTAATTTCATATTAATATGCTGCCTAAATTGAGTTACTTTTCCAAAAGACGGGCAAAAACCTAGTAAATTTTTTAGTCCATCAGTGTAGTACAAACGAGGATGATTAAACGAGTCTGTCAACCTAATAGAAAGTTCTATAAACTCGTGGGCTATAACTACGGGTCAACGTCTGTTTTATTATTATAATATATATCACTCTGCGAATTTATTAAGAAGTAGGAACGTAGCTTTGCCAATAGCACAGATTACACGGTTGTTTATTCTTATGAGATGTAATTGTACGCCATATTTTCTATTTTGATTTCGTCTGTGTAAAATCTTTACTAGTACTAAGGTAGATCTGAATGTAACGCATTTCTGTCTTACCTATGGAATTCTACTTACACCTGTCGCCACTATCGAGCTTACATCGCTATACCTGATATACCTTTTATTGATAAAAGGACTCATATCGGCGTTAATGTCACAGTTGTGTTCTCGCGCACGGGGGCCCGGGGTCAAGGCGGACTTGACCATCATTCAGGATTTTACAGATCAGTTAATTAAAGTGGAACGACTGCCATCTGACCTCCGTGACCGTGATACCAGGGGAGCCTGACCAGATTGGCTCATGGTTACACATTAATATAGGTATGGATCACCAACGATAGATCTATTATTGATATTGTCTTAAAATATAAAACATAGAGAAACGTAATTGATAAGGTTACATGTAACCCGTAGGCTACAGGTCGCTACGGGCCGTAGCAATTACAAGAACATGATAGAGCGTAATTAAGTACCTATATAGAATGAATACGCAACTGTACAACTTTTTGAGACGATGTAAGTTACCTAAAAAGGAAATCGTAGTGATATATCGATAATACTAAACAAAAAACACGTAACCGATATCTGTTTTATCCTTTTTTAGATACCTATCTAAAGCAAGAATAAAACAAAATATTTCAGACACAGAATTGTACAAATGGACGATTATTAATACGTCTTTTCCGCACGTAGGTGATCTATCACATTTTGTTTCGTCAGTATCACGGCTAGGGGCGGCGAAATGAATAAATAAGTTATTGCCCGGAGCGACATTGCTCGCACTGCCGCCGGCGGCCGTCACGTCGTATCAACGTTTAATGTGCGCAACTTGTTAGTAAAATGGCAAATACAACATTCCCATGCTTAAAACAATTCAGTCCAGTGTTAAGTTTCGCACTAAACTAAAAGTACATTTCAAGTTAAGTAATACGATTAAACGTTTCTGGAATAAAAACGCTACGCTGCAGTTTTACCACTGGCCTAGTCCGTTTTATTATTTAGAGAAAACAAAGTGCAGGAGTTGTACATTTGAGCTGCCAAAATGCTTCCCAGATTCTTTGAACTTGTGTTCTTTATTTTTTTATAAAAGTTGCTTTGCAAGTTACCCAAATCTTGTGTACCTATACCTAAGTAATAAAGTTGTTAATGCGCATAAATACGCACCACAAAAACATCATTAGCGATATTGTATTGCTAAATAGATATGACTATCATAACTTACTTCCAAAGGACCTCATACCTCGGTAATGAACCATAATTCACGATAAAGCCGAAAATGAAATAGAGCTCAAATAAAGCCGATTTCTATCCACCAATAACGATATATTGCTTCTAATTGCGGGCCAATATTGATTTCTCGCGAAACCAGTTTGCTCTACCCATGTCTGAAGCAGAAAGCCACTTCAGTGAAAGCCATATGGCGAATGGCGATTGCTACTTTGCGTATCAAATTAAGCGGATAGTTAGTGATCGATCTGAGGCGCCACGCTCGGACTGCCAAAACCACAAAGTCGGGCCTGGAGGGATCAAAGAGCTCAACTTATGGCCGCAAAGTAATCAGTCTTCATTACAAAGTGCAAAAACAATTTCTCATCGAACATAGAACTCGTTTCAAGTACTTAAGTACCTACATTTTACATTTAGGAGCCGACCGTTACCAAAATATTATGTTTTCGAATTTCGGGCTATAATTAATAATCGCTACCTCTGTCAATGCAAAGCTCTCCCTCTACCTTCCGTTCCATTTCCGAACCCAAGCGAGATATTGATCGCATTTATTTGCTCGGAGAGGAAACGCGGGTATATTTCCCAATCAAATTAACAATTCGTGAGACAACAAAGACGGGAACGAGAGTAGGCTAGACTTAGATGAAAAACAAATAGGATTGGCCTAAAATTCTTATTGGAACGACACGCCGGTTTTTCGATTGAGTTTTTGTGCGACTAACTCAATCAAAACGAAGTAGGTGGCCCTACGCTTCTCCGGGAAATTTCTTTTATTCTCAACCCCTGAGTCAACACGTGAGACACTTAAGTACTTCGTTTTGTAGATATGTAGGTACTTGGTTGGTTAACTATCTATACCTAACTATAAGAAGGCCGTAGGTAGTTGCCTAATTGTAATATTAATTGGTTATCGTTTCGCCACATGTTTCTCTCGATTAAAGTCTTAAATATTTATGTTATCTACCTAATTAAACTGTTGTTGAAAACTTTAAAATCAACATATAACTTACATGTACTTATATGTACAAAAAATAGGTACCTATACCAACATACAACCCTTATTGTTAATATCTAATTTCCAATCCAGTGGAATTTCAAGAGATAAATATCTGAACAAACGATTTGTATGTAGCGGACGAAGCTTTTATTGACTTTATACGTATAGAAAGCGTGTGCGGGGTTTACGGTCAGTAAATATCGGTATTGAACCGCGTTGGTATTATTTATGTACTTGCAGAGTCAGCGTTTTGGCACTGAATACCAGCGATGACCCCTAAGAACGACGAGACCGAGGGGGCGGAGGCGCCGGCCGTGGTGGTGCTGGACGGTGGGTTCTCCACCCAGCTGTCCTGCCATGTGGGCCACGTGATTGACGGGGACCCGCTGTGGAGCGCCCGGTTCCTGCACACACACCCTGATGAAGTGGTCAACACCCACCTGGACTTCCTCAGAGGTATCTACGCGTCTATTCTGGCCTCTGCGCCACACGGCCACACCTGAACCGCAATGCACTCACCGCATTACGGAGATTCCTGCAATCAATATACCTTATTACCTATGATAGGTAGGTCGAGTATGACGTCATTGACTATAGATACCTTTCCATCGTGAATTATTACATCACCATTATCTGCTAACCAAGTTAAAAGTATAGCATGTAGGTACAATGTAGGTGCAGAACATTAAGGTTATTGCATTTGAACGTAGTGGGCGTGGGGTACCTGAAATACTTTGGAAGATGAGCTTCGTTTTATTATACGGTTATCACATGACATAATTGACTGTAATGGTTTCCTTACGCTGGTCGTTTACATAAACGTAAGTGCCAGGTACTTTCGCTGTGTTCATGTGGTCGTACCTACTTAGTATTACGTAACAAGCGTTGCATTTCCTTTTGCGCATTAAATTAATTCCATCGCTGTGGGCGTACACGTGGCGCACTATTCTATCTACGAGACTTGCTCTTAACTACCTATAAGTAAATACTGTATTTGTACATAATATAAGTACTTTCAACATATACATATCATTGGTTACGTTCTTAAAGTAGTTATACCAACTCTCGTTAATCCCACCTATTTTGTACAAAACAAATAAAAGTCTAGATTAAAACATGAATATGATATGACATATTTACAACAGCTGAAATCACGTTTCCACTACTGCCTGCGCATTTTAATATATTCTGTTACACGATAATAAAAGTGCACGAGGAAAGAATACACCGGAAATAAAACGAAAAAAGGTGGGCTTTGGACGGGCGTTGGACGAACATCCAGAACTTGTGTTTCTGTATTTAATTGGTATTTTAAATTCCAATATATACGAGAACATGTTGTGTTTAGCCGAATACGGCCGCATTCCCCATGTATCTGCGACACGCACAACTAACCCCTTTGAACTGCAAAGTAATTGCGTTGTTCTCCGTTTCGAGGCGAAGTTTGAATGAATTCCAAGGCGCCCCGACATACACCAAAGCCACAAACGAATAAGCGCGACACGGCTCAAACTCTGTTGTGAGCAGGAGCGCAATGAATGTGCAGGATACGAATACATTACTAGAGTAGACAGTTACTTATGTATGCGTGTTTTGACGAATTACACGTTAGCTCGCTTTTACGCCGTCATTTCCTAGCTTCTGACAGCGAGAGTGCGACCTCGTCTCGTGTCATCGTCCCCTGAAAGCGCTTTTCTTCGCCACAAAACGGACCGTTTCTTTTCATAAGGAAAAGCTGAAAAGTGTCGGCAAGCAAATAACTCCCTGGAGGGGAAAAGCCCACTGCCTTGCTTTGCTGCCTCTTATGACAGAAATGATATGAAAAAGCGTAAAATATGGCCTCAGTCTGCAGGATACTAATAACTCCACTGAAAGTTTAAAGTGTGTCACGGGTACACAATGCTTTACACTCTTCATAGTGACCGAACCGAGCTAGTGTGAAAGTAAGGTACGAGTGCACTCAATTCGTTTTTAGCGAGTGTGGCTTTTGGGACAAAAAAGTTAGCAGCTGTGATTGCGAGTATTATGATTGACGGTGCGCGGCGCGATGCGGTGCCAGCGCGCCGCCGCCGCCCGCTCGCGCTAACTACCCTGCATTTGCATAGCACAGGGCGGGCGCGACACGCGGCCAGGCGCTGCGGATACAAGACGCCATTGTCATTAATCACCTTGTCTGTCTAATACGTTTCCATTCGGAGGCCGCGCGCCGACTTCTATTTATTACCTACATAATTATTTTCTTCGGCCCGAGCGACGGCGTCTTTTGCCAAACGGCTCCTAAATATTGAACTAGTCGGCCTCGAGTTGCATTACAAAGTTTTAATAACACTAATTGTTTACGCCTGTTAGCCGCACCCTGCTCACTGTTAATATAGAGACGTCGTACAACTCGTACAAGTTCAGTATTATTTATTGAGTTAGTTTCCTAATATAAACTTGCACAATATGTATAATTGTTCGAGACAGGAAAGGAATGGAGACATCGGGAAGTAGTCGAAGACATTAATCTTGCTGCGATTCATTTGTTTTCATTACCTCTATTCAGATGATTAATGTGACCGACATTACGAGTTAGGGGATTGATTTTAAGAAGAGTGATGACGTTGTAGCGGGCGCGGACCTGGTGATCACGAACACGTACCAGGCGTCGCTGGACGGGTTTACGCAGCACCTGGGCGTGTCGAGCGACGTCGCGCGGCAGCTGATCGTGCGCGCCGTGCACCTCGCGCAGCGCGCGCGCTCGCTCTACCTCGAGGAGTACCAAGACAACCCACTAAATGGTAATGATGTTATTATTAATTTAGCCTTTATTTGCATTAGATTCGGAGCGAAAACCGTTCGAAACTGGGTTATGAATTTTTATACGCTATTAGCTATCACGTGGGCGATCTTTCATAATTAATATTCCAGCCAGATTCCGACTATTTTCAACGTAGGTAACAAATACCATTAGGTGAGATATAGATATCCACAGTTAAAATTAAACTCTCTCATCTCCGTTTATTCAAGTGTGGCCAGGTTTACGAGCACCGAGTTTTCAATTCCACATTTTAATGGTGATTTATAATAATTATAAAATCTCAAGAATGTTTACATTTTGCCGTACACAAAGCTCTCGGGGTCCGCATACCGCAAGGGCCGGGTGCAAGCACGCATTAATTACACTTCGCAAGGGTTTAGAGGTATTTGTGTGGATAGATAGGGTTAAGTAGAACGGGCGGACAAATGAGCGGGGTGTGCGAGGTGTTTTGCTAAGTGGGCGTTAATGGCGCAGAGCACGTGCCGCTGGTGGTGGGCTCCGTGGGCCCGTACGGCGCGCACCTGCACGACGGCTCCGAGTACGACGGCAGCTACGCGGACACCACCACGGTTGAGGTAACACCAACACATCACCTACTCATACACAGCTCTCAGGAAGAAAACTAGGCCCACTCAATAATAGACGACCTGACCGCCAAATTTCATTTCTATTCCGCCGTCACCCGATGCTTTTAGGGCACCCGACTGGCCGAATCGATTTTTAATTAAATGTCAAAGGTAGCTTGGCTAAAAGCTGTAAATCCAAAATGAGTATTTTTATTAGGTATTGCGCTTTCAGTTGTAAGATTCTGGGGTTCCCTCTATAGAACTGTATAAAAAGAAACAGTGTAATAGAAAGTGTGAATTATTTACCTATGGATAGAGGTACAGCTGTTGCATCTTGTTTACGCCCGCAATATGTCTTTATATGGCGATAAATGTCTTGGAAACATGTCATTACTTTTATCAGTATAGAAGCTCACTATAATAGGTATAGAGTCGCAAGTAAACCAGGGACATAAACATGTTCGTATAGTTTACGTGGAATGAATAAGTAGCTGTTTGCCAACACTGGAGATCATTCGTACAGAACCCGTGAAGCCATGAATGCATAGCCTAATAAAGGTTGAAAGCGCCAGCTAAATCGTAAAGAGGGCCGTAAAGTTGCCTGCAAATTAAAATTTACATCGGCAATATGAAAACTCCCTCCCCATTGCTCCTTTTTTTCTGAACGGACGGTATTCGACTGGGGTGGACAGTTAATTAACGAAACCTACAGAGAATAGCTATTACACGCAAACATTACCTCGCAAGAACCTCGTCTTAAACCAGATGAGCTAGAGGAAGGATAAAATTAATGAACTCTTTAACTTCTAGGTCCAATAATCTACTCTAATTATATAGATGATGATACATTTTCAATTCTACAATAAAGTAGTACAGTACATTTGTATATGTATAGTCATGCAACGAATTAGTTGCCCACCTGACAGAATGATAATCCATACAACAATTATGTGAAAGGTTGTATTCTTAACTAGCTAACCTATCGGATTAGTTTACCAAAATGACTGTTTCTTATAACAAGGAAGCTAATCATAATGTAAACCGGCTCTGAAAGATTTCTGGCTAGGTACTAGCGCAATGCGCTCCAGAAGTAAAATGATTAAGAAGTTGTAAAAGCCTCTCGCGATTTGCAATTTTCTAAAATGAGTTCCGGACTGTAGGCCAAGTCGATTTGCCGTTGCTACTAAAATAAGTCGACGAGTCCAACATGACTTATTCATTCGTTATTTTTCTTTATTGTTTATTTTAATGATGCGAGTCACGCGGGGTGCTTCTAGGCAGAAAATATTATCTAACTGGAGCGCAATTTTTAGGGTTCTACGTGAAGGGTGAAAAAGGAACACTGTTACTCCTAACTTATTACTACGGCACTACGCTATCTGTCTCATCTGTTCTTCCTATGACCGTTATAGCAAAAAATGTTATAATGTTATAAAGAGGGCATCCACACAATTTCATTATTTTTTCAAAGGGTTTGTGTAGGTGAAGACATCTCAACTCTCGTGTTACTTGTTTTGTTGATTGATAAAGGATGTTTTTAGAGGCGGAGAACTTTAAATAGAAATTTAGAAATACAGAATTTAGTATCAGTGAAACAAGCTTTATTAGAAAGATAATTTGATGGCATTAATATTTGAATATAATTTCGGCAATATGGCGTTGACTGGCGCGTAGATGGCCCAATCTGGATATAATATTTTCTTACACTTTTCGTAACAATTGCGGCCGTATTTCGCTAATAAGTCAACGAATGTTGTGTTTGATCGTCTCTCGTTTATCGGTTTAAAAAAGTGAATTGACATCTCTCCAAAGTAAATAGTGTAATGGCTAACACCAGATCACAAAATCTAAGTAGCCAACGTGAAATTATTCGTTGATGTTCATTTCTTAACCAATACAAAATTTTACTTGGCGATGAAGTTCACGTTTGGTTGAATGATTAAGTTAATAAACACACGAAGACCACATGAGCGAATTCATATTCAAACATAAATTAAAATGAGCCTTAAAATGGTCTTTCCAATAACACTGGCTTGACTGATACTAATTACTTTTTTCTTTGTTTTATCTCAATTAAAAGAAGTTCTTCGCCTCTAAAAGAACACCCGTTAGCAATAAATAATAAAACTGGTCAAGTGTGACTTGGACTCCCATGTCTAATAAGATTTTGAAATTTTTACACTGCACCTACATTCATTACCTAAGAATGACTTACTTTAACATTATCGGAAATGGTACGGAAGGAAATCGGAATCCTTCGT
This sequence comes from Blastobasis lacticolella, assembly GCA_905147135.1. NCBI lineage: Eukaryota > Metazoa > Arthropoda > Insecta > Lepidoptera > Blastobasidae > Blastobasis > Blastobasis lacticolella. The sequence goes on from LR990043.1 coordinate 12,279,238, forward strand.
ATGGGAGTACAACACGCACTTGACTGGATTTTCATAAAAATGTTTTATTTTTATTTATTTTCTGTTTCTTATTGGCCTCTTTCGCTCTGATTTGTGAGTAGACCATGCGGGAGTGGCACCGACCTCGCATCGAGGCGCTCGTGGAGGCTGGCGTGGATCTCCTGGCCCTGGAGACAATTCCTTGTCAGGAAGAGGCAGAAATGCTTTGTGACCTTCTGCGGGAGTACCCTCACATGAAAGCATGGCTGGCATTCAGTTGTAAGGTATGATTGAGTAGTACTAGGGTGATATTTTTCTATGTCAGTACAATTTTAAATACCTACGCAATATTAATTAATCTTCCATATGATTACGTACAGTCTACGAAAATAAACGTTATACCAGGTATTAGCTGAAGGTAAGTACTTATAAATACAAAAAAGTAGACGACTACTCTTGGGAGATAGCACGAACGCAACATTAAAATTTTAATAAGTATCTAGGTAGCTCTACCTATGGCGCGCCAGGTGGAGCAAAAAATGCAGGAGCTGCACTCGCACCAAATGAGAAATTTTGATGAAACCGTCATAAAAGAGACGTCAACACTCACATGTCGTAGCATTTAATTTTTATGCGAACTCGCCAGAGTAATGTTTATCAGATGGGTACTACAAACAAACAGTTGCCATTCCAATTTTAGTGGTATCAAAATTTTCAGTTTTGCAAGTCAAACGGATTCATTGGTTCGTAAGTAATACGAGAGTATTGACTGTGTCGTGTTATCTAACTTCGGCCGGGAGAACCTTGCTTACGCTAGCATTTCAATATTTTTGGAGATACTACTTTGTTTGTATTCGAAAGCGAATGAATCGGAATAATCGTAGCAAGTTAGTTAGTTTATTTGCAAATATGTTTCCAATCGTAGAAGAAAAAATTCGCTGCGCTCAAAAAATCAAAGTTTCCAACCTTACCTACCTACGTACTCTGCAACGTCCTACCTTACATTATTATTATATTATTATAACGTAACCAACTAAGATAATAGTCAATTAACATCCTGTCGTCTCTTCCATCAGTAGAGCGGAAATAAAGCTGAGCCGAGGGGAATGTTTTCCCATTACGGCGCAATAATAACAATAATGTATTTCTCATTTCATTTCAGGACGACCAAAGTATAGCTCACGGGGAGAGTTTCCAGAAAGTGGCAAAGAAATGTTGGAAATCGAACCCCGAGCAGCTGGTGGCCGTGGGCGTAAACTGCTGCGCACCCTCGTACATCGCCAATCTACTGAAGGGCATCAATGACGACCGGCCACATGACCCCATTCCACTTATCGTTTACCCCAATTCAGGAGAAAAATACAACCCTCAAATAGGGTAAGATATCGCAACTTGATATGATCAATATAGAACTACAATAGGCCTTTCGGGAGCAGATTACTTTGATATTTGTCTGGGAACTATGTAATAAATATGATAGACAGAAAGTGAGTGTTTTGTCGGTTTTGTTTGTTTGTTTTGTTCTATGAGTAGGTGGGTATAAGTATAGCGATATCAGAAATAGTACAAAATTCTGGGTATTTGACACAGCAATGTACACATACATTTTTTTTCTATTATGCTTATTTCGCTTATTCTATATAATATCATTCTTATTTAGAAGCGTGTAATTAATAATTATATATCTTCAATTTATAAATTGATGATACCTACTAGTTCCTAACACCTACGGTTAGGTATGTATCTAATTTCGTTTTCTTATAAGTATACAACATAGTCTTCATATTCACGGAGTATAGAACAATGTTACAAACAGTAAAAATATTGAGCACTAAAGTATAAATTCAATTTATCACCGTTCTCTTGGAAATAAAATACGTTACACTTGGGCCATTCGTTTCGACTCTGCAAGTTATGAAGTAGGGACTACCAAACTATTGTCTAGTAAGTAAGTAGTGGGAAATCTATTAGATTTCCCTTATTTTCTATGTTCTTTCTTCGAAAGAGGATAACTTGATATAAGTAATGTAAGGCGGATTTATCCATTAGTACTTATAGATACTTACTACAGTTTACGTTATTTCTTTTTCTTACGAGTATCTTCACACAAATGAGGAAGTTACCTTCTAAGCAAAACTGTCGCAAATCTTTCAGAACTGTCGAATCTGTCTCTATCAATCAATCTATCGCGCGTGGTGGGCGGATGAGCGCATTCAAAGTGTTACAAGATGATTGGAAAGGGAGGAGAGGAGACGAGCTTTGACACCGTTTGCCAGCCAAATTAAATCCCTGACCCTGTAATTTCGTGAGGTCACACCAATTTTCTGTAATTTCGGAAAGGGACTATAACTTGATTTGTCCAAAAATAGGTATAGGTGTGGAAGAGGCAAAAGAGGCGAGTCAGGATCTGAGGGCTGAGTGTAAGTTTTGCTTCGATTTTACTTTACTATCGCATACGTAGATAAGTATGAAAAAATACTTCAAGTACGTACCACTAAATGGCGGCTTATATTTTTTCATACTAATTTCCAAACGGAAACACGATTATAAAGTAAAATCGAAGCAAAACTTACACTCAACCTTCAGAACTAGTGGCACTCGATGGGTAATTTCTATTCCCATAGAGAATAATTTCTATGGGACACGGGTGATGTGGGCGTGTGTTTGTTGTGTATGTGTGCATGTTTAGGTACTGATATAAAATTCTATAAAATACCTACAGATACAATGTTGTATACAATGTAAATCTTCGTCGTGAAAGCCTTAGCAACGAACCGTGCTTACTGAATTTGCATAATTTTGAGCGCTTCGCTTTCTTTTCTTCGCTTTTTTCGAATAATGTGTGCAAGACGATGGAACACATTTGGATGATACTATTTACTAAAATAGATTATAGTAAATACGTAAAATACAACCTGTGTCATTTCTCTGAAATTGTATGTACCTACTCGTATATAGAGTTACTCATCTATATTTAAAAATACCCTCAAACATTAAGCCGCAGCCATTCTCTCTGTACTTGAAAATAATCACAACACAGATTTTCAATTTGTAACTCGTAATTCGTAGGTGTTGTCTACCTGCAGCTTGATTGATGGGGGTTCCTTTCCTGCCCTTTGTTTTAAAACGAAAGTTAGTCTATGAAATAGAACGTGGGACAATAATCCTAGTTGGAGTTCTGTATGTACCTACTATATACTATTAAGAGTCTGTACAAAGTACCGTCGTAACAAAAATTAAGCTTTAAAATTAAGCAAAACATAAAATCTTTTCCAGATGGATCGACCGTGACAAGTGCGAGTCGGTGGAGGTGTTCATCCAGGACTGGCTGGACCTGGGTGTGCGGTACGTGGGCGGCTGCTGTCGCACGTACGCGGCGGACGTGTCACGCATCCGCAACCAGGTGCACTGCTGGAGGGAACGCTGGAGCTTCCAGAACAAATACAAGCCGACGGCCGCCTCTCCCGCCAAATGAATCACCCAACAGACAGACTCCGAAAACGCAACGACCAAATATGCACCAGCCAATATTGTTTTACCACTTCCGACAGTGCTTTCGTAATTGCATCATATTGCAGCACAAAATATATTAACTGTTATTCTTATAAATGTTACTAGAGAAAGATAATTAGCATTATGTTGTGTTGTTATTGTCTACCTAGTCTATTATGTTGTAAGGAATATTCGTATTAATTAAATATCTAGTACGAGAGCAAATCCTCTCGTGACCGCTGAATGTGGCGGTCGACGTTCCTAACTAACCGTCAATGTCATATTGATTCTGTTATTATTGTCAAATATATAATTGTAGGTATATGCGATGGTTAAACAAATGTTGTATATTATGGTTATTAAAATATTTGTATAGGTTTGCGATATAATTTGTAAGGCCTAAGCCCGTATAGGTAACAGGAATCGTATAGGCAAAGTGAAAAATGTTCCGTGTAGATTACTTACCAGATAATGGGAAGGATAATGCCCACTAGACCGCAGCGTTTTGACGGTGACAAACAGGTGTAGAGGCATAGCGTCACAACGCGAACGTTACGATTTTTTGCTACAATTTGTTTCAAGAAAATTCGTTACGCAGAAAGATCATAGTGTGCCACCCACCACATAGACCAACTGAAATATACTTCTTCCCTATTATAGAAGTTATAACTCGATATAATAAAGGAATTGATGCGTTGTTGTCGTGTCTAAAACATTTCAATATCGGTTATTTATGGTATGGGCCGGTGTTATTAGTGGGCGGCGAATATCTACTGAAAGTATATGAACTGATTATATTTTTATAAAAACTAAGGTATTTACCTATCGGTGTATGGCTACCGAAAGACATTACAAATGTATTGTCTTCGGTGGCCGGAAATAGGTATTGCCTTTCTATACTATACCTGTACAAACAATGAACAAAATATGATGTGCCATTTATAACTAGTCTTAAAATAAATATATTATTTTAATAGATACAGTGTCATGAAACTGGCCGTGTTTGTTTTATTGAAAAGCTATAATGAAGAGTAAAATTCCTAGTAAAATCCCAAATTGGTCGTGAACTGTGCGGTTCCGAAGGAACTTTTTCCCACGCACACTAAGGTTGTGGAATGAACTACCTGGAGAGATTTTTCCTGGAGAGTACAACATGGTTCTTCAAGAAAGAGGTTAAAAGGTTTTTACGGGGTCGGCAACGCGTGGGTGATGCCCCTGGTATTGCAAACGTCCATAGGCTGCGGTGACTGCTTACCACCAGACAGGCCGTAAGCTTGTTTGCCACCTTGGTGTTATAAAAAAACAGTTAAACTGCTCACGCAAAAAATACAATTATCAGGTATGCGATGCAACACCAATTTTATGTAGGTACCTGACTTCTCTATACATAGTATAATAATATATGAAACCTTAAAATAAAGCCGCTTTCCGTGTTTGTCTGTCTATATATCTGCTAACTCATTCTAATTCTAACATAGCTAATCTGCAACTCATTCAGATTTTCGTAATAGAAGGTGCAGTCGAGTTCATTAATATGTGAGCATTACCAAGGCTTAAAATATAAATGTACATGGAAGGGTACTTATATATCTGAGCAGATTCATCAATCAAACGTATGTACATCTGCTCAGATATATAAGTACCCTTCCATGAATATTTATATTTGAAGCCCTGGCAATGCTCACATATTATTGAACTCGACTGTACCTAAGTAGGTATTATCGTTTTCACTACGAAAAAGACTTGTCATTATTTTGACGTGTGTCTGTGACATCGTAGCCGGAGACCCTACGAATTTCGAATACAGTTTAACGAATTTCGATGCAGTTTCTTTAATTTGAAAGCCACTTTAATCGAAATAGTTCATAGCTCTGTCTCATTACAATCGATTCAGCATATGTAACCATTGTAGGGGATTTTACGACATCTGTCGGTTGTTACATTCATTCTGCTTGATAAAGTGTGTGATAAATTACCTATTGGGCAACCATTATTTACATTTCTGTGCCTACCACGTTGTGGCAACCACACCTGAGGCAATGCTCATATAGGTAGCCACAAAAGCAATGAGTGTCAAACGTAGATAACTGTATCAGGCCGCAGCCGAAATCACCGTTTGAATGGAGCCGTTTAAATTGATGGTCCTTGGCACCCTATCTACGGAACTTTTATTGCGACTCGTAAAACTTGGATGGCACTTCATTTAATATTTTTTGAATGATACGCTTAGTTGTTATATTCATAATATAAGTGAATTTAGGTACTCGTGGTTCTTGATGTCTAAGGGGAGATAATTTGTTAAATCAAAACGTAATACTCGACAGCATTTCCATTATAGCAGCTACAGAGGCAAGGCATTAGGCTGTGTTAAAAGTTTTAAACTTCCGTAATCCGAATTTGTAATTACTTTCCTTCATGGAGAACCGCTATACTAAAAATCGATACGGGCGGCCAAATGACATCTTTACTCCACTACTTGCGTTCGTTGTATAGGAAAGGAAATACTCGGTGAACTTTCTATATCCAGATTGAAGTAAATATAGTAGAATATCTATAATAGGTACTTAAGTGTTTAGGTATCTGTAAGTATTTCGACAAGTCCCTATAAGACTAAGATTTTCGGAGTATTTTCAGGTAAATCTACATACATTATCTTATAGAAAAGGTAGGTGCTCCATGGAAAACTTGTTGCACTGTTATGTTTTAGAAAAACATAAGACGAACCTCATGAAAAAAAAACTCACGCTCACTAAAACATATGTTTTCACATCTATATAGGTAGGTACTACTTACTACATTATCTATATATAGGTAAATAACCCAATAAAGTGCTTATTTCCCTGTTACTTATGCCAATTAGGTATTATTTTTTACAATACCGATTCGTACCGTGATATTGCGAATCTAAAATATTTTGGAATACCATTCACCAACGCGGGCTTGTCGTCATAAATCAGAACAAATGGACGTCATCGGGAAGCCATTAATTAACCGTTAATGACTTGTCAAACCCGCGGCCGCCCAACGGCTTATTTGTGATCGTAATAAAATCTTTGAAAACCGATTGAAATTGTCTGTCAAGAGTTAGAATAGAACGATTGTACCCATATGATAAGATAATATATTAGTGAAGAGAACGTTTTAGTTAATAACCCCTAATAGTTGGAGTGGACCTGTGGTGATTCCCCTGATGTTGTCCCGGCCTGGAATCTACGGCCATAAACGTTAAAAATTATATGATGCGGTTTCTCTACGTGTCAGTGCTCACTGCACACTGCACACGCCTCCATCCGTCCTGTCTCAACTCTACAATTTTGTATTTATTGGCACAGTTTCGATGACACATTTTAAATTTTTGGTTTACGGGTTTATACCGCTCATAAACCCGTTACCCGTAAACTAAATTATGTGTGACAATAACCGCGCAAGTTTACAAACTAATTCGTTGACATATTTAACAATCACTAACAGTCCACTATTTCAGGCCTTGAGGCTCCTCCATGGTTAGTTATATTTTTGTTACTGGAGAAAATTACCATAAGTTTCATGTTTGATGGATGTTCTAGTCCCTACTCTAAACATAGCTGCGTAAAAAGTCAAAGAAGGTGCCTATAGAGTCCTACAGCTCCTATCAACTGCTCCTAACCTTGCAAACTACGTAACCAGCAGCGGCCAGCAGCAGAAAACACTCTTTCAGCTTCCACACCAGTAAGTACTGACAATATCAACCTAATTTATTGTTGTTGGCCGGGATTGAACGTGCGGAAGAAGGCGATTGTTGTTTATCGTTCAGTTGCGCCTAAATTGATACGAATTTTGATGAAGCGGCGAATCCGCTTGATACCAGTATATCTACTAGTTCCATTACCGTTGACGCTCCTGCTAGGGCGTTCCCCTTCGGACTCGTGGTTACACCGTTTTGGTACACTAGTGTACCGACGAGTACTTTCTGTTACACTACATTGCAAAGGATCGCACTTGACAGAATATATTACTCTAGGTGCCCCGAACCTGGTCTCCTTCAAGGTCAGAGTGAATATACTGTTTCTAGACAGGTCTGTATGCACCACTTTCGGCCGCATTGTCGCTTCCTATCAGCAGGGCTATTGGCTAACACAGTTGACAACTGTATTTGACACAAGACAATTCTACACCACGTCATCTACGTTGAAAACTGGCAATTGCGTCTACCCATAGCCTCCTTCATCTTACGATGAAGGAGGCTATGGTCTACCAAATTAGAGTAGTGTCAGATTTTTTTATGTCAAATTCAGTTGTCCACTGCGATAGCCGATAGGCCCTCAGTAAGATCGTCCTGTCAGCGTGCCAATGTTCCAGATAACGAAGCGGACCTTCTTCATTCTTGTACTAGGCGTATAAATTAAATAAGTCGGCGTATCTGGTAGTTTGCTGTTGAAAATATGGTCGTTTGTGTTTCTGGTACAATGCGGCTAAATGGGTCAAGCGCCTGCCTAATATATTGTAAAGAACGCGAGTTTAGTTTGAAAATAATAAAAACATATTTAAAAAAAAAAACATTTTTATTGTGGCTCGCCGTTAAACTGTGCGGCTTGGGGGGAGGGTGGGGCGCTGTGACGCGGCGCCAGTAAATTGGAAATGAAATTAAAATGCTAACGTTTGTTGTTGGTCCGGCCGGCAACTGACGATCGTTCCAAATTTCGAACAGCCGCGAAGAAATAAAAACAGCTAACAGGCACATTTTCAGCGAGCGTAAGGAATGGCCTACTAATTGGATCGAATTCTTTTATCTTGCTACCTAGTATGAGTAAGGGAGGTACTCGGCTACATTACGCTGCCTAACTGCGTCCATCGAAACGGTCGAATTGATATTCTTTGATCTTAATTCCCTTTGGACTGAGTAGCTTATTGAATTTTCATGAGTCGATGAGGGCTTTATGATATTGCCCAAATCTCACAATACTTACCTAGTGAATTTTTATTTGAAGAACGAACTTTGATTTAGACGGCGTCCTTTATAGAAATAAATGTTTCTATGATGGTGACAGGAACATCAACAGATGGTTTAAATTGTCAAAATTGCATACAAACATACTATAATAGGTAGTCATTATCTGCTGTTTAGAATTAAACTATCTATTGTTCTTACTTGCGAAGGCGATACTGTGGCGACATATCACTTTGCATGCGGATCAATACATCGGTAGGGACCTATAATCTAGTGATATAACGCTCTCTACAGGCTCTACATAACTATACCTATCTCTAAATGTAGGGGTAGGTTCTTCAGTGAAGTGTCAAGCTTGATCCTAATAGCTACTTGTCGTTTATAAGCTCATTTGTAAACAAATTGTAACTATTTATATAGGTTCTGTGTGTATGTATGTGTATCCTACATACTCACGAAAAAGTATAGAATCGATAAAACTCAAAAATCCATCCACAAATAATACAATTATTATTAATACTACCTAATTCGTAAACTAAAAACATCTTGTTCCGTTTACTCATCGAAAATATAACCGACAAGATGTAGGTAAGTACTATATAGAGAACAAGTAATAGGAACACAGAGCCACCATACCCTTGAGCCTTTGAAGTGGGTTCACAATGAAATGACAGTCGCAAAGCTCTATTTAGAATCAGTAAAAGAGGTCGATCTCAGCCCAGTCGCAAATGGCGCGGCTCATAATAGCGCGGTGTTATTACTGAACGCTAAACGGTCGTAGTGTACAATCAAGGCAGTGAACCAAAAGGAAATCGTTGTTTAAAGTGTTGAAGCTGGCTGGTGTTGTGTCTAACAGTGTCCTGCGGCCCTTTGGTTAACACCTACGTGTGTCGGCTCGCCCCAGTGAGCACCCACTGAGCCGTCGCCACTACCCGCCATAGTTCAGAATAGTTCTACTTGTGTATTACTGCCCTCAGTTACGCTATAACCGACATTAATTATATTCGCCGTGTACCTACACCACTTTCAACAACGCAAACGTAACCGAGGGTAGTTTCACTTAATTGCTCGACTATAATTCAAAATAGGGATGAGTAATTACAAACAAAACAGTTTTGCACACTATAATGGTTTATTGTCGTTAGTGATGCTGCCCAACATATATGTGACGTTACATACAAAAGATGATAACACTTTTCCAACGCATATTTTACTGGATTATTACATAATAATCATAATCATTTACATTATATAAAAATAGTTATATTCAATATTAATACTTAATTCGAGGGAATTGCTCAGAAAATGCTAATTGTTATTTGTCGAGCTTGCACGCCATATAATACCTTGTTTTAGGCAAGTAAGGCATAGATAGGAAAAGGCGTAAAAACCGTAGTATTTTTTTTTACTCTAATCATTTAAACTATCAAATGACGTAATGCTACAAAATGTATTTCATTACGCTTATTATATATTCGTTTCGATGGACAATATTTTATTTATAAAATTAATTAGTAAAGTCAAGTTACTTCAACAAGTATAAAATTAATATTATCATTAAAGCTGATTACCTATTACTACCACGATATAAGTATAAAAACGTATTGACTAACAGCCGGTGTTTAGAATCAACATTTGCTCTCTTTCGCGTCCTTGAGTTGCAAGGCTGCGATGGCAAGGTTCCGTTCCTGCTTCTCCTCGTGGATTTGTAGCTGGAGGGTGCGCACGTCCAGCCGGAGCGCTTTCAGCTCGGCCTGCATTCGTAGCATGGCGGCCCACAGGCTGGGCGCGCCGGGGCCCGCCGCCGCCGCCGCCCCGCCCACCGGCAGCGACGGCGACCGCACCATCGCCTCCACCGACACCGCCGCCTCCTCGTCGCACTCTGGAAACAACGACGCCCTTCAGTGGAACGCACCGCGCCACCGCCGACAATCGCTACCAAACTGTACCCACCTTCGACTTCAACAACCTAAATAGCGAACGAGTGCGTTAGTGTGCGTGGCGCGGCACGTTCTCGTGATGTTAGGTGTGGACACTCGTGTACCGTGAAAGGTTAGGTGCCTTATTAATTACAAAGATAAGATCGGGTTCAAATGATTTATTCGAAACTTAACCAATAAAATCGATACAATAATAATTAAATATAAAAATAAATATAATATTTCAAATTCAAACATACGATCGTAATTAGGAGTCAATTTTACTTAATTATAAAGGATTTGGTAGTTCTTAGCTGTAAATGTTTACTCAAGTTAAATATAAAATACATAATAATCTCTTCAGTTTCAATATACTGACACGACAACAATAGGTAATAAGTTATGCCAATGCAGAAATGAGACATTGTTAATATTTTATTAAATAGTTGGTACAATTTACTGCTAAGGACTAGACTTAATGTCAATATGATAATTTGTAAACAAATAAATAACATTTATCTTGTTTAAGTTAAGGTTAGTGGTAAATACTTTAATATTTTTCTACAATATATTCAATTTACAGATCAACGAATCAAGCGTTACAATGTAAAGCCTACATTGAATCTGAAAGCACTGGTCGGGTCGACACGTAATGTAGTATACATAGATATTAATGTCGGGATAGTAGGTGGGTGTTTTCATGTGTAAAACCGCCCCTATTCTTGTCAAGCCCAGGGTGGCTCTGCCGGAATTATGCTCGTTATCACGTGCCCATGTGACAGGGTTGCCAGACGTTTTTGTCGCGCCGCTCGCGTCTCTTTTTATTTTTATTTGCTGTAGCCTGTATGTAGAGCTAGCTACATTCTATTTTGGTATTTGAATATTTATATTTTTAACTAAGACTTAAACAGATTTAAGTCTTAAACAGGCGGTGCTTAAGGAATTAAGTCATAGCAAATCGGTAATAATGAATTAACAAATAATGCTAGAATACTAAACATTAAAGATAAAGTTCTAGCAACCCTGTGTGTGCTGCCGAGTATGTAATAAGGGTTGTTCAGACTTGTAATTAACTAGTTATTATTATCTACCTACAGACAGAAAATCACAATATAATATTAACAACAAAAGCCTAGGTATCTACAAGAATTATACATTTGAAAATTAGCGTGTGTTAGTCCAAATTAAACAATAAAACACCTTTAAAACACTTTCATGTGTTCTTAAAATAGTTTAGCTACCAGTTTCTACCTTCTATTAGTTCATCACTGGTATGCAAACAGCTTACACATGAATAGCATATCGAATACACAATCGATACGCGTTGAACGCCAAAGTTGTGATAGTTCAGTATGACTGAATTCCACGCACCTACTCATACATATCGAAAATCGTATATTTAGCAAGCGATATACCCACAACACCCGTCGGCGCATGGACGGCCTAGCGCTCACGATATCTGAAGCGATTTTTTCAGTTTCCACTTAAATTAACGCTAGCTCCTACTTCAGCTGGACACACTACTATTTATAGCGGCCTGGTCCCCCGATGGGAATAAGAGACTGCATACATACGCTTTCGTTACAGTGAACACTGACAATGAGCTGTGGATTCGCTGTTGCTTGGCACTCGAGTTTCCTGCTCCGATGCATACACAAAAAGAGAGTGCATGTCGCGAATAACACAGAGCAAAAGGTTCCGTTCTAACTAAATCAACGAATGAGTTGAATTATCGAACAAATATGTTTCAAATCTTAATATTGGGACCTCTTTATCACCATTCTGAAAATGTTTGATACAACGATTAGGGGAAGAATCTTCATTATTCATTATTATTCAGAACTTCCCTAACGATATGCTTAAGCAAAACTTTAGTTTTAAAATAAATATAAGACACCCAAGAAGAAGTAGGGAGAAGCCGGGATCAATCGCTCGGATGATAATCATGATGATACAATCTCACTGGTATCACACAGCATATAGTATCATAAAGCAAAATATTTATGAATAACCAGCCTGCGACAGACTTCATTGTATACTTCCGGAACCCTAAAAAATGATGTAGGTTACTATAGTACCGAGATCCAGCGATATTGTAGTTGGCACTGGTCGAGCGTGGCAGCCACATATGTAAATTTTGCAGTGCACCGCGCTATCCTGTTCAATATTAAATGAATGGCGGCCCGCTGCCCACTGTGATTACCCGCTGCACAACCTAATAACTTGCCCCATTTGTCTCTATTAGCCGAACCTTACTGCGGCTACGTGGCCGCCAAAAGATCGCTCCGTCCCTACTGTATTAGCTATTAGATAAAACAGAATCATTCGATTGTCTTTAATATTTAAAACGATTCCCTTATTCGCTACGAGCTTTAGTGTACTATGGCAGTCAATGGTTAACAAACAATGATGGCGAACGAGTATAAGATACATGTAACAACTTTTTAGTATACTATTAAATAATATTATAGATATTTGGATTCTGTCTTTGATTAAAATACATTTTAAATAATGTTAACAATATAGGGTTACTGCATCTAACTACCAAATTCTTTACTGAGTAAATACTTATAGCGAACGTTTTCAAATATAACAACTATATAAAAGCACCATCTATATAAAATAAGGCTTCTTAGTATCGAAAATTTTCATTATTAAGGTAAGGAGACCATTCCGGGATTTCCGGGCCACGTGGGCAGGTCCAGTCTACGTGATAAATATGTTACCGACGCCGGCGGTGACTCTAAACTGACACTGATCCCGAAATAGTCTCACCTGTGAAATGAAACTCGCAACCACTCTGGGTAATGACGCCATGTTCTTAAAGCTACCTCTATATATCACACATAGCTTGCCGTCCTCGCTACTGATTACATTTTAATGTTAAAACTGTACCTAACATTAACAATACTTTAAATTAAGTTACGAGTATAATACACAAACTAAATTATTATAGTACACCTCTTACGATCATGCATGGTCATGCTACGAACACAAACTAATATAAGTTAAATTAGAACAAATGAGTTAGTAAATACAATTACAGTTATAAATATAATACTGCACATGCACTATGTGTATAGACATATTAATGTAAATATAACATTTTTATCAGGCGTTACTTATAAGCTTTATATCATGGCACTAGGACAACGAGACGGGGAGCTCGGCGATGATCACCACTGCACACAACATAATCGAATTATGAGCCCGTCCATAAAAATCTAAACGTCTAAAAATACAAATACACAAAATATCGTTTGCATAGCAAGGTGATTTCATAAAAAATAATTTATTCTTAATAAGTTATGAAATGGGATTAGCTTTGGTTATAATGATGTTTTGGAAAGTGAGATGTCAGCCAATGATCACGCACACCCGAACATGGTTAGTGAGGATGGAGCCGCGGGCGGCGAGGCGGGGCGAGGGGACTACTGATGTCAGTCGAAATGGTGCGACTTGGTGAGCTGCTTGACGAAGGAGCCGCAGCACCAGGTGTCGGAGCGCGCGGCGCGGGCGGCGCGGGCGCGCGCGGGCGCGGAGGCGGGCGCGGGCAGCAGCGCGCCGCGCGCCAGGCTGGGGTGCGAGCCGCTGCGGCGGTCGCCCGCGCCGCGCCGCCCGCGCCGCTCCTCCTGCCACTCCCACAGGTCGGGGTCGGAGCGGTTCATCTGGAACTTCCTCTCGGCCAGCAGGCGCACCGCCTCGGGCCCGCGGTGCAGCCGCGCGTCCGCGGCCGACGAGCTCTTGTTGCGCTTGACGCGCGCGGCCGCGACGCCGACGCCCGCGCCGCAGCCCGCGCCCGCGCCCGAGCCCCCGGGCGACGCGCCCCTACTGTGCTCCCGGTGCGGACTGTTAGTGGCGGGTGCGTGATATTGTACTTTACCGAGAGATAAGTGGCCGTAGTCCACTGCAGGTGCGATATAAAGGCAGCCGCATGTAACAAAATAGAAAGATTCAGCCTACCGTGACACAGCGATAAGATGCGAGGCGTGGTTTTAGATATTTGCATCATATATTATATTGAGAAATGTTGAACAGAAACACGTGTCGCTACTGTACAACAGGAAAGTTATGAAGTGAGTCTGTTAGTGACGACGTACGATGCTGGTTGCAGAGACCGCTCAGCTGGAGTTGCCTCGTATTAATATTTTATTAATACACTGACATAATTAGAATATTGACGGAAATTGGTTTAGAAGCAAATAAATATTTTTTTAATGTTCTGTTGATAATAACACTGAAAACGATAGCAAACCTTGTTGTTCAAGTATTATGAATTATAAAACATATCATAAGAAGCTGCTCTAATACAAATATGACTGTACAACGTTGAACTAACTACGTCTCATAAGCAATATTAAATAACTGTTCCTCTATTGCTAAACATTTACTAAAATTAAGTGCCATATTCGAAATTATATTTCAGTAGAAATAAATAGCAATAGGAAAGTTGAGAATAGTATAATTAAAGCATGCTGCATGTACATGCACTAAGACAATAATAAGTCCTTCTAAATTAGGTACTTATCAGATCTCGAGTATTATATTACGATAGAAGGCTAGTATTACGACACCAAGAACAATGACGTAGCCGCAGGTATGCACACAGCGGAGAAGCATAGCTATATATACGGGTGACTAGCGTTATAATATATTTGGTTTGATGCAGATAAATACAGATCTTTTATTCTAAGAACCAACTGATTATACGGTTTCTTGACTTCGCATGTCGCCTCCGTGTCGACTCGAAAATCTCCAGCGGTATATTGGGTACTGCATAATAAATACAGCTATGTTAGTAAGGACCAGCTACCGGAAAATAAATATGATTGCATAACATAAAAGATAAATATAGCTGTCGCATCCGCATCTTTAATAATGTTTGGGTTTACTTATGCTGGCTGGTGCTTGCACAGCGAGTTTCCAAGTGAAAGAGCAGTTTACATTTTAAAGACTGAATGTTAACATTAAAGTCTAAACAGGGCAAATGATTAACTGTTGAATATTTAACGCGTTAATGACCATCTATAGCGCACCTAATTTCGCTAAGATGACTGTGATTAACTAATACCGCTCGTTGTTACCAACGTAACGACACCACTTTGACAAACAGCCCTTGTTTATTCATTGTCGCCCCGAGGAAAATTGCGTGACGACAGCTTGGATACAATTATGCGTGTGCCGTTGGCCCGTCTCTAACAACAAGCAATGGGCTCGACGTGAACAGAACATTTCTCAAATAAGCTAAAAGCATTCCGTGAATGAGTAAACGGACGGACGTAAAACTTCAACGTAAGACATGTCAACAATTCTTGCGAAAAATGTGTATATAAGAAAGTGGCGTTAAAATACTTAACAATTTTTGGACGAAAACAGAAAGAGGGCGGCTACAGTGATCAACCTTACCCTTGGTGATCTAAAAGTTAAAACGCGGTCGAGATATTTTGGATCTGCTCAAGGTCGCCGCCCCACTGAAAGCGAGTCTACCGAATGTTACAATATAATTTAGTTCAGTGTGGTTGATAATAAGGCCGCCCCGTGTATTAAGTGACGATAAATGAGGTTAGGACTTACCGGAACTCACAGCGTTGCGACACCGCGCCGACGTGCAATAGGCTTCGATGACCTTCAGGATCAAGGCGTCCTCCTCGTAAGAATTGGACTTCCTTTGGTGCGGGGCGTAGGGGTGCGTCGGGCCTATGTTCTCGTCGGACCCCACGGTGAAAGATTGCGGGCGCAATGGCGGCGCGGGCCGCAGACATGTGATACTCCAACCTAAAAACCCGCCCGCGAGGATTACGTATCTCGACAATACAAAGCCACAGCGGCAATATTTGCTGTCAAATGTTCATTAATCATCTGTACGTATTTCGTATTGTTGCAACTTGGCCTGGGGGCCAAATCCATACAGTTTTCCGGAAGCCAAATGCTACGATATACAGAAGAGGAATAAAGGTTTTGACAGCGAATACTGAGCTATTTTTTGCTATGATAATAGCAACACGAAAACACGTTTAATTTAATTTTACGATGAAATAATGTTAAGCCACTTTCCGCAGTCAAGTAAGATATTTGTATATTGTTCAAACCGCCGGAAGATTATGTGAATGTATCGATTCTAACAAGGTTACCAAAAGTAAATAGTTCACAAAAATTACAGTATGATCAATGCAAAAGTAATCCCGAACGCGAGACAGTACCAATAAATCGTTAAATCATATTCAATGATAAATTGTTTTGAAATATAGTTCGGAATGTAAACACCACGTGCGGAGAATATTAACGGTGACCAAATTATTTTTAGACTGAGTCACTCTGTCTCTGTAAATATCCGTCGTCATTTCAGTCAAAACCGATTAATTACAGATCAAGACTTACGGGCAATATAAGGCGACTAATGTCTTAAAAGTTGACCAGCTAGACCTCTGCAGCATTTTCTATTGTACATATATTTTCAACAACGGGGCCTCCAAACTGTAAAACGGCGGATGTATGCTATCCAGACAATTGCTGCATAAATTTACAATTAACGTTCATACAATAAACGTTAACAATTTGTTTATGTATGTTAGTAGAGCGACAACAGCTCCATGACAAGATTTTAAACCACACATATACTTAACGCTAATTTGTTCACGATTTCTGTAAAGTTATAAACAATTACAATATATAAAAAAAATCTTACCTCTATTACTGTAGTTGGAGTCGGTCGTATCGATGAAATCAATAGACGAAAATTTCTTCCCTATGGAGCTTTTATTAGGTTTGGCAGGCGATTGATCAAGGGAGTCGCAGGAATTTAATAGCCACCTCGCCGACTGATTCTTTTGTTTACTTTTTTGGCTTTGTTGCGTATGTTGGGTGTAGCTTTGATGATTGTTAAATGAGTGTGATCTTTTGTGGCTTGTGAGGCCGGATGATAAATCCGAGTTATTGCTGTCGCTCATGGCCATCTGTAGGAGAATAAATCATAATGAAAAAAAGAACTTGTAAACTTTCGGTGGAACCACTCGCATTTGCTTTAAAATAAAAATGTATTCGTACAGCTTTCGAAAATGTTTGTTTATTGCAGTAGGTATCCATTAAGTTTACAACATACGTAACATTCGAAAATGGCATCAGGTTAAATCTATTCAAAGCAGAGGTTTATTTTGCTCGCAATTCTGACTCAACTCCAATATTCTTGAAACCGACAATGTTGTCATTCAAATGCGATGAGAGCTTAAAATATTTCCGAGGAAAATTTCTAGATTTAGCATAAAATTTCGCTTTCATTGTAGTTAACCTAATTCTTTAGTCATACTATGTACAATTTGGGACATTTAAATAATCACACTCTCGAGAATTGCAATGTTTCATCTTACTTCGAAGTCAATTAATTTCGTAGACCCAGTTTCAAATGGGTTTAGAAGTAGTTATACGAAGTATTTGTGCGTGCCTATTTTTCATTCACAGATAAATCGAATGCTTGCTTTCACAGGTGATACTAAAGCTGTTTCATGCATTTTATTCGTAAATCTGTTAGTGTATATGTATCTACTTGCAGTGTTTTTCAGTTAGTAAGATGAATAAACACAGGCAAGGATGATCGAGTAAAGCACTTCAACACTGGGGAAACTAATGACAGAGTATTAATCTAGTGGTTACAAAACTTCAAGGCAATATTATCATCAAACCAGTGATACACAAAACAGTATCTCTTTACGAATGAATTATCCTTGCCTGAGTCGTTGACCACAGTAATGGGCAACTTTGCTTTCATCCACCAGTGCGCATACAAGTCTGAGCGATACACCACGAAGCCCGACTGAGCCTCCGTAAAACTCTTCTGCAGTTTCGATAGATCTTCGCTGCGAGATCTCGTCTTTCTATATTCTGCGCTCGATTTATCTTTTAACTGTTTATTTTCCGTGTCATACACATCACATTTGCGCGGCGCATTTTTACGGGATTGCCTCTCTGTGTGAATATCGGGGTTCTCTCGGTATATACGCATATGATAATGCAAACTAGGTTTCGAGCGCTCAGTTATGTTGAGCGTACTCCATTGGCTCGGCATAGGTAGACGCACGTTCTTAGGTATTTCCAAGTGAGTACTCGGTTTGCGATAAACACGCGGTGGGGGATCGGGTTTCAACTTAATTTCAGGCACGTAGCGTTCAATGTTTCGCCTGATAGACGTCCTTTTTATTTGCGGCGAAGGCAGTGGCGGATTTGCCACGTATGTGGGTGTAACCTGGGTGTCCAATGACTCCATCACATCTAAGCTATTTTCTGAAGTTACACTAGTCACGCAGGACGTCCTCGCTGTGGATCCGAAAGGTGACGTGCAACGACATTGATCTTCATAATCCGCAGCTATTTCTGAAAGGGTTAATTTCTTTCGCCGAGTCACATCGAAGCCATCTTGTGACAAATTGGTGAGAGAATCCTTTAAATGGTCAGAGGATTTGTCATGACTATCTGAATCAGTTCCGGTGTGCATGGGCAAATCAGGAGAGGCGAGGTTGCAACTTCCCACAACGCCGGAATCCGAAGATCTAGGACTTTGACATACTGATCTATTACAACATTCACATTTTTTTATGCTTTTATGATTTTCGGACTGGCTACTCATTCTTTGAGAGCAAACATCATCATTTTTATTAAAGCTATCGGTCTCTACCATTGATCTGGATAAGGAACGTCTAATTCTCTTATCTGAATTCAGAGAGTGTTTCCGAAAGGGTATATTTGCATGAAGATTCACATTTATCACTTTCAAATCATCTTCATCATCATTTCGAAACATAGGAGGTGGATCTAAGATTATAGAATTTACTTGGTTGGAATTACGACTTTGTTTAGGTGAAGGAGGATCTAAATTTTGTAACAAATCGGTTGGCAGAACATCATCATCTTCATTATCATCAATACCATAATAGTTTTCTTCAGATGATTTCCAAGGCTTAGGAACAGTTTCAGTTTTACTGTTATTGTAATGAGGAACACTACGTCTTGTTGGTAAGAAGTCTGTTTCTTCATTTCCAATAGTATATATTTGAATATTTTGATCAATATTACGTAAATCTTCACAGGCTATCCCATGTCCTACTTCAAAGCTTGAATTCTCAGCGCTTTCGGAATGTACCATATTCGGGCGGAGCATTGCATCAATCTCTTGGGGCTCCATCGAATTTAAATGATTGTCCATAACGCTAACAGTGTTATGGATATTATTATTAGATTTAAATATATTTTTAGTACAGTCACCAATAATAGCCGTTCGCGGCATGTCTAAATTTAGATCACCACCATGATCGTAATAGCGTATATACCCATAGTTACTGCCCCAGCTAGTACACGCTGAAGACGCAGTTCGGGGACTAGCGGTGTCTAAAGCATCTTGTCTCAATATTTTGTTACCACAACTGGTCTCAGCGTCTGTACAACTAGAACTAGCATAAGATTCTGTAGTCTCAGATTCCCTTTCGCTATCACTATCAGAACAATCGGTTTCGGTACTAATAGCTCCATCTTTGTTGATTCTCAGCCTTATACGGTTTTCGTGCCGTCGCATTACTGGCAATCCCGTCAGTTCAAATGCTTTCGCCCATGTTCTTTCATGTAAAAGCTTGCGCAACATTTGTCTAGTTATTACTTTTTTCTTTACGAGTCTCGCAAAATATTTTGTCAACGAATAGTACGGTGACGCAGAAGGATAGCTAGGCGGCGGCAGCGTCACGTGATAGAGGCTGCGGCGGCTACAGTTGATGCTAGACAACGCTCCCTCGGAAGGAGAACGGGTCAGCTATGCAACAATATTATAAAAATACCTTAGTATATATTCTGTACTTATACAAAAAAAAATATAACTTATACAGTAAATACAGTACGTAATAAAAACCCTGTCTAGTCCAAGAAAGTAGTATTACGATATTAGTATCTATTTATGTAAACCTCTTCAAAAAGTAAGCAATTTTTTCAATAAAGTGAGGAAGCAATATCCCTGTTGCTTATTAAATTGCATTAGGATTGGACAGGGTTTCATTTACATCTTGTATATAATCATGGTTCAAATAAAAACACTAAATACTCACATGCGGCAAAGATTGCGGCTGTCCTGGTTCATGAGATGGGCTGCCAGAGTTTGAATGTTTTTGCAGTAAGCTAACCCAGTTGTCAGCTTCAGCTCTTGTTTGGCATACTGCTACAATAGTATCTATCATAGGGCCACTGATTTCAAATGCATTCTTCCTAGTTTCTGTATCTTCTAGTTTACAGACTATAATGCCCGTCAATGGAAGACAACCCTAGACCAAAGGAAATATTTAGATATAAAATATTTAAAGCTTACCTAGATTACCTACATAAAAATACTTGAACATACCTCATATACAAAGGCAGAAACCCTTTTGCTGACCGAGAGCAAAAGTAATGCCGAAGGAAATAGTACCAAATATCTGTCTTGGTGGGATGGTCCTACAGCAACACTGCCCATATGCAGTACGTCACCGAGAGATGTGATTTCACCACCTGGCCACCCACGAACTTCACCGGTCACTACTTGAAGCTCTAACTCTTTTTGTCTCCTCAATGCTGCACAACCACTCTGTCATGAACAATAATCTTTTACAAATTTTATAGGTAAAGTGATTAATTATTCTTGTTTTATACTATAGCCATTAATATGCTATTTGTAAAAAATACTAACAGCAATGTCTTTGTACACAACAGATGCTCTGTGTGTATCTCCTCTATCAGGATGGGCCTCATGAACGTGTCGAGCCAGCTCCTGGAGCATAGCTGGGTACTTTCCAAGCCTACGGAATGGTTTAGATAACCCAGCTGTTAATACTAATACACCAGGACATACAGCACCTGCACTTTCCATCCATGTGTTCAACTCTTCTCTATAACAAAAAGAAAAGATAAATTAACAGGTCTATTAGATTAGATATTAACTGTTAAGAATTGTGTGTATTGTGTGTGTACGTTATTTATACTCACTTGTACTTATCAAGTATGCAAACAGCTTTAGGATGACCAGAACAATATGTTTGATGAACAGATTTAATTTTTGGAGCCCATTGTAGGAAAAGCCCACCGACTCTCTGATCAGGACCGGTTTTATTCGAACATTCTTCTAACAATGACAGAAACTGTTCATGAACTTGCAACACCTCATTGACATTACCAGTCAACTGCTTAAACTCATCTCTTGTTAGCCTGCAAGAAGGGTGGAGTATTTAAATATAAATAATAATTTTATAAAATTCTAATGAAAAAACTGTATAAAAAAGGATAATAACATGTTACTCTCTTCCAAAGGCACTAAAAAGTTGGTAACAAGCCCTTGCATTTCAGCGACATGAGCCTTTTCTGAATCAATTATATCTTTAAGCACTACATTCCGAAAAGCCTGTATCTCTGAAGGTGCCCGTATAGGTGATGTTGTAACAGAACCTGAGGGGTCTGTAAGAAAAACACAATTAATTAATAATTATCACAATCATGGACACCAGTTCTTGGTGTCTGTGTGTTGTGACAATGCATTAGCAATTTTAAGTGGGTAAGCAAAGTACAGGAAAAGAATAAATAAAATATACCTTTGAATTCAGTCACATAGTTGCTAGGAAACCATCCAGTGGTTTCTCCCAAAGTACCCTCCCACCATCCACCTTCCTCTTTTTGGGTAACAGTAATAATGTCTCCTTTCTTAAAACATAATTCGTCATTGTTTTTGCCTTTGAAAGAGTAAATTGCTTTCACCAAACAATTTTCTGCTGCCATTTTATTTCACTCGAAACACCATAGTAATATCCCTACACAGAAAAAAAAACAAAATTTATATTTAGATGCCTGTATAATTTGTATTTAGAGTGCTACCCATTTTTAAAGAATACCACTATTTTATCCAAACATAACGTAATATCTATTTAGGCTTTCCGTTCATTATTTAGGATATGAATATAGACACTTCAAACAGGAAGACAAGTGCTCTCCAACCTACAGTGACAATTTCCTTTTCGTTCAAAGTATACTATAACTAAGAGTTGCCGTATTCACGCAAACAAGAAATGCTTTAGAAGAATTTGAATTTATAGAAAATTAAGAAAATATGATAAAACTACGTACAAAGTGTATAAAATTAAACCCGACTTCACGGACTTCCAAAAATAAACACACCATAGAGCATAGACCACACAAAAGTAAAACTGTCAAAATTTATTTGGCTTTTGCATCGCAGCAGTGAATCCGGGTCCGGTTTTATTACGCCTGCGCCATACTAGCCGTTTTCATCCGTTCCGGTAAAAAAATAATGAAAACAGAAAATGCAAATTCAATGACCGCGACGGAGGTGACCTGTCAATGGCTAGTTCTGCGTTTATTGTAGTAACACCGAAAGGATGTAGTATCCTGTGACAGAATTCACAGAACAATGCGACATTCATTTCATTCATTCATGTCTATGTCTGTGTATTCATCATAAGGAATAATATAAGAGTTCAAGGCACCAGTAGGCTTACCAAGAACTTTTTAAAAACCATCCAAGTTCCGTGTAGTTTACAGGCAAGCCTTAAACAGAATTGTTTAGAATCGTACCATGAGCGCTTTTCGGTGAACTGCTACTGCACGGCTAGAATGCCTCGATTAACAGTTATTGTCTTTGGCCAACTACAGACCTACAAATATCTTTTGGATCTTTTGGATGAGGCGTGGTTGTCAAACATCAACTCCGGCTGTCTGTCAAAAGTGTCTGTTTACAAGATGGTGGCGTTCGGTTTGATATCGGGCACGTGCAAAAATATCCTTGTGGTCTTTAGCTGTCAAATATTATGACGTACGCATGGACTTACTACCCAAAGGGACTGCGCACTGCTTTGACTAAAACCGGGCAGAGCGAGAGTCACCATCGATAGTCCTGTGTCCCTTTCTAGTGTTGCCACCATTGTTGATGCAAATTCCGAATTAGTTTTATTACTTAGCGCGGTCACCGACCTACCGATCAGGGCCAGGCAGAGTCGGACCGGGTGCAATCTGAAGGTCATATCTTCACCAGGGTCCAGCCCAAAGTTTCCCTGCTACTCGGAAAATATTGGTCCTAGAACACTAGTTCCTAGAGTGAAATGATAGCACTCCTCGACATTTACTATGACAGATGTCAAAGTTCAAGATTTTATAACTCGGAACCCATTGGTCCTAAAACACTAGTTTCTAGACTCTAGAAACTAGTGTTCTCTCTAGAATCTAGAGAGAAATTATAGTACTTATTGATCTACGTTTTGAATGACAGCTGTCAAACTTAAAACTACAATAACTCCTAAACTATTGGTGCTAGAACATTAGTTCCTAGAGTGAAATGATAGCACTCCTCGACATTTACTATGACAGCTGTCAAAGTTCAAGATTTTATAACTCGGAACCCATTGGTCCTAAAACACTAGTTTCTAGAGAGAAATTAAAGTACTTGTTGATCTACATTTCGAATGACAGCTGTCAAACTTAAAACTACAATAACTCCTAAACTATTGGTGCTAGAACACTAGTTCCTAAAGAAAAATGATAGTGCTCATTGAGATCTACATTTCGGATGGCAGTTTTAAGTTTGACAGCTGTCATACGAAATGTAGATCTCAACAAGTACTATCATTTCTCTCTAGAAACTAGTGTTTTAGGACCAATGAGTTCCGAGTTATAAAAGATTTAACTTTGACAGCTGTCATACAAAATGTAGATCTCGACGAGTACTATCATATCTCTTTTGAAACTAGTGTTCTAGAACCAATGGGTTCCGAATTATAACACATTTAAGTTTGACAGCTGTCACCCGAAATGTAGGTATCGACGAGTACTATCACTTCTCTTTAGGAACTAGTGTTGTAGGATAAATCGTTACCGAAGTCTTTTATCTAAGTCGTAGGTTGATAATTATGTTGACTCAACGTTTGTCGGAGAAATGTTCAGTAGATCAAAAGGTATTTTGACAACTACTTTTCGGATTGTACGGATTACCCCATAATAATACCAAATTCGCGGTAAATATATTTCTCCAATAACGGCAACACCAAACATGACACTTGTCAATTTAGAATGACGGTGATTATGCCAATAACATTGTGTTTACACTGTTAGAAAGGGACAAAGGACTATCGATGGTGACTCTCGCTCTGCCCGGTTTTATTTAACCCTATACTTGGCAGAGAATTCAAAGTTAATAAAAATATGATTTAGTTATTTTTTTATGTTTATAGGACTATTAGGACACCAGGAAAAAAAAATAAAAAAAATTATGAATTTCAGTTTTCAGAATATATGATGTGTCTTACAGTTCACACCGCCAGGTTCACAATAATAAAACAATAGAAAAGCTTGTGTCTTCAAATGCACACTGCCAGGTTAACAAAAAATACAAAATATTATATATAAACAATAATAACAAAGTTTTTCAAATAAAATGCTCAAAATTAGCAATACACTTAACATCTATTTTTATGAGATATTTTAGGAACTTTAACATTAATGAGTAATTACAATGGTTTACATTATAATATCCATCTAAGCTTATAATTACTAAATTCAGTCGCAATGTTTTTTATGTCACACGGTAGGCAAACAGGCAAGCAGGCCACCTGGTGGAAAGTGGTCACCACTGCCTATAGACATTAGCAACACCAAGAGTATCGCAAATGCGTTGCCCACCTCTATAACACGTTGCTCTGGCAGCAAAACGCAAATGCCCCTCCACTGCCAAAGCCACGGTTCCCTAAATCCCCACCCCATGGGGCACTGGAGACCTTACTCACCGGCAGAAACACAATACTATTTAAAAGATTATAAAAGTAATAAGTAATAAGTCTAACGTCTAATAATCATAAACAAATTAACAGTTTTAGTAAACTATTTGAGATGGAATTTCATGAAACAATTTCTGTCTTCAATGATACAAAGTCTTGCGTTGCATTTGTAACAAAAAAACTTTGTTTGGTTTTTGATACAATTTTTACATCTGCCTTTCGACGTGAAAGTAGGCAGATGTCCCACCATGTCGTAACGACTCACGTCGTCAGGCCTTTCCACGGCTGGCTTTTTGAACTTCTTTGAATGGTTGGTCAGAGTTGGAGGCTGAACATTTCTATGCAAACAACGTAGAAGTCTAAACAGCGCGACGCGGAACTTTTTGAGAGGCATCAGCTTTGGTTTACCACTGTTACCACTGTTTTCACGACGGTATATCAACCAGGCATTATTCACACAGATATCCAAGATCTGAAAAAACAATGGTAAATACCAACGATGTCCTTTCAAATCAGTACGGTACAAAGCAACCAACATGTCAGCCAAATCGACACCACCCATATTTACATTGTAGTGCTTTATTATATTTGGACATGCGACTGGCCCCTCCTTTTTTTTTCTTTCTTGTAGCGCATAATGTTCTGTACTGGGTGAGCGTCAACGTAAGTACTTGCAGCCAAGACGCACTTATTGTCAAACCACTTCACAACAGCGATGTTGTGTTAATTTGACACTACTTGTGCAAATGCCCCCCTCCCCTTTTTCTTCAATTCTTTATCAGATGGTAATTTCTTTTCTGCCCCTCAAAGCCGATTTGCTCTGACTGTTCCTAAGGCGAATATTCCATATTCGTTTCGTAAATAATGTATTAATTCAATCGACGTAAAAAAGTTTTCGAAATATAGCATGGAGCATGATTTATGTTTTATGGATTTGACCAAGGCTATTACAACCTTGGCTCCAAGACCCATGCCTTTTTCTTTTTCAGTCAAAGTATGGAGTCGGAAAGTGTCGTCTCCTCCATATATTATGAAGTCATGGACAAGGCCAGATGGTGAAGCACGAACGAAAATCTTGAAACCCCATTTCTTAGGTTTATTGCGTACATATTGTTTTCGACTACCGGCTCTAGTGCCTTTGTAGGGCACCATCATCTCGTCGATGCTGAAACGTTTCCCTTCTGGAATATTTGACGCGCAGTTATGACGAACTTTTTCCACTAAGGGCCTTATTTTAAAGTATCTGTCGCCGTCGTCTTTCATATTGTCATTAAAATGTATGTAGCGTCGAATAGTCTGAAAACGTTTTAGAGTCATCACATCAGAAATTTTACTGTATTTAAAGTCACTTGACCAGTAGTCAGTATACGCCGGCATATCCACGACACCCATCAAGATATTGATCGCTAGAAAATCTTTTATTTCGTCTGTGGTCACAATAATTGAAGAGCCCTTTTTCTGCACTGAATAAAGGTTAGTATGATGTACTATTAACTCTAAAATATCATCTGAGAAAAATAATTTAAAATAAAAAAGTGGCGACTTTTCAAGATCGGCTGATTCAAATAACGTGTCTTCTATCTCTGCTGTTCCTAAAAACTTCTGTCTTGTCCATTTAGGGCACAGTTTGGTCGCTTTCAGAATAGTTTTTTTTACGATCACGCGGGTTTTGTTAGAGCGACCTACACGACGCCGTAGAGCAGTTGCTGCGACAGATGCGGGGCTGCAATTTGAGTCTATAGACGGTGACGGTGGAATATAAACTTGTGGTGATGGCGGTATTATGTCAGGATCATTTTGAAGAGTAGAAGGTGAGTCTGGGGTAGAATCCACAGAGATATGTTGTGATCTTGGTTCTTCATGGAGAGTAGCAATTGTAAAAATTTCTCGGTACTCACAGTCATCATCACTAATGGAGATGTTAAAAATTTCAACAGAAGATGGCAGTGATGGAGGAGGGGAACTATCATTGGATTCATAGGCACGAGCCCTGAACAATTTAATTTCGTCTTCTGAGGACTCACAGGATTCTTCATCAGATTTAACTCCGATTTTAGGCACCAAAGCAAGGATTTTTCGACTTCTAGTCATCTGAAACCAAAGCATGCAAGCTAGGGGAAGCGGGTGGTGATGTTATTTGCGTTGCGGTATTATGGGTTATGTACTTTTAACGATGTAATTATTTGTGATGGAAACTAGTGCGTAAATATTCCCAAATGGGACATATGTGAATACAAATATACCCACGTGCTGTATATTATGTTTAAATAATGTAAATCCATAGACCAAGCAGTGTGCATTTAAATGCACATGACAAAAAACATGTTAATCACAGGGGAACAGGCAGTGTGCATTTAAATACACATAAAAATAATCATGTCAATTATACAGGAGCAGGCGATGTGAATTTAAATGCACACGAAACAAAATTCGTAAATAATGAGACACTCAAAGCATATCGTAGAAAAATATTACCACCAAAAACAAGTATAGGTATGTAGAAATATAGATTAAAACAGTTTTAGCTAAAAACCCTATTTTAAATCTATTTAAAATAGGATACTAACCTTAAGCTGCGCGAACGCTGACGAACGG
The DNA here is from genome assembly GCA_905147135.1 of Blastobasis lacticolella. Taxonomy (NCBI): domain Eukaryota; kingdom Metazoa; phylum Arthropoda; class Insecta; order Lepidoptera; family Blastobasidae; genus Blastobasis; species Blastobasis lacticolella. The sequence goes on from LR990043.1 coordinate 12,306,927, forward strand.
TTCGCCATTCTGGTTACCACTGACAGAGCGTAAGTGAGATAGCAATAGCTTTTTTCCCTTGCGTTCAGAAACGTTCGAAAAGTAATTTTGCATTAAAATTTAAACGAGTCGTCTGTTAGATTTGCAAGAAATAAATTCAGAACGGAATGTGCATTTGAGTTCACACTGCCAAGTATAGGGTTAAAGCAGTGCGCAGTCCCTTTGGGTAGTAAGTCCATGGACGTACGTACATTGTAGTTATGCGACATCACTCGATAATTGATGTCGATATTTCTTTTAACCACTTGTCCGTATCTTCATCCTCACAATAATATTGTGTTATCTTCCGACTTCATCATCAGATCAGCTCATTGACACCATAATATTGAATGGTAATCTGACTTAGACGCATCAGCAACATTTTAATTCAATAGGATAATCAAACATCAAGTCGACATAATTATTAACCTACCAATTCGTGTGACAACTGTCAAAGTTAAAACTTTAATAACTCTGAAACCATTGGTCCTAAAGCACTCGTTTTAAAGAGAAGCTATAGCACTCGTCGAGATCTACATTTCGTATGTCAGCTGTCAAAATTATATCTCTGAAACTGTTAGTCCTAGAATACTAGTTTCTAAGGAGAAATTATAGATGTCGTCGAGATCTACATTTCAAGTGACAGCTGTCAAACTTAATTTATATGAGGTGAGGTTATTGCTATAATGTCTAAAAAATTATAGCAATAACCTCACCTATTTTGGGAAAGTCCCTAAGTCCTGCAGTGGACTGTTATGGGATCTGATGATGATTATTGTTATTCATATTAAATTGTGACAAACTTATCTACAGCGTTACGATAACATAATGACATTTGAAAATGGCGTCACTTAATTCCAGTATTGGCCACCGGATAGTTTTTGGTACTCTAATTTGAATCATAATATACTCGTAAAACGCTAATGTGGCCTTTTTAGACCCTCTGTTCCGTGACTCTGCTACCAGGGGAACCGATCACTATCTTTCCCCTCACTGTAAGAGCATCGGTTAGTGTTCAATAATGTACATTAGTAATTAGTATAGTTAGTCATGTACATAACGTCTAAAAGAGTCATTGGTACATAACATGTTCGAACCCGGTACCTTGGGATAGGAGTCGGACTTTACCATTAAGGCCACCGACGCTGTCAACTAGGCACGTTTAATACTTATACTGTCGAATTCTCCAATCAACTAAAAATATATTATTTTATACGTTAAGAATCCACGCCATGTTGTTTACTATAGTTGAATGTTTCGATTATCCTTGGATTTTTGGAAATGGACTTTTTAACAACAAAATCTTTATTTTATTTTAAATTTTATTAAAACGTGAGATCTAGTAAAAAAGTTGTAATGTGAAACTTTTTGAACGTCTCGGTGGGATAGAGAAAAACTGATAGCGCTGTCTCGTTTATAGACATTTACAGCTAAAGATAATAATAATCTTTTTACACGTGGCCGGAATTAGAACTAACGCCACCATCTTGTAAACAGTCACTTTTGACAGACAGCTAGAGTTGATGTTTGACAACAACGCCTCATCCAAAAGATCCAAAAGATCCTTGTTGGTCTGTAGTTGGCCAAAAACAATAACTGTTAACCGAGGCGATCTAACCGTGCAGTAGCAGTTCACCGAAAAGCGCTCATGGTTCGATACTAAACAATTTTGTTTAAGGCTTGCCTTCAACAGCGGTACCACCGGTCTCCGATAGTACGCTGTCATTGTGATCCCACCCTGCAAAATGACATCACAACATGCATTTCGGATAGGCTCCACTCTAGGCCTTATCAATAATAGGGCCTATCCTGTGAAATGGACTGAAATGTACGATTTTGAATCACATGAAGTTGATTATACTCTAACTTCACGGGAGTGAATTTTCTGTTCTGTTCTACTAACATAATTTTCAAGCTTTTTAGTTTTAATTTGATCTCGTTTCATAAACAAATTTAACATTGCAGAATACTTAGGATGCACTCAAAATAACAAAATACGAAAAGAATCTGCAAATATTCTTTTATAGGTAAAGTTCATTTTTCTAGCATTTTATTGTTTAAAATTACGATGTTTCATAATCAAAATGTAAAACGGAAAGTTACTATATTCTTATCTATACCGATACTGAGTTCGTCAGAACGAATTCTGTGACGAACGTCATTCCAGAGGGTGGGATCAAAATGGCAGCATGCTGTCGGAAATCAGTGGTACCGCTGCTGGTGTGCGTCCTTCTTCCGCACGTGCCTCATACCCCGATTGCCACGTCGATTTGTGAACAATACGAGACAACGCTATCAGTTTTGTGCAAGTGCGGAAGATAATTTTCACCATGATTAATAATTTAGACAAAAGTTCAAGCTAATCGTAACCAAATAACTGAATGTTTACAAGAAGGACTGTAAGTAAGTAAGTAAGTACTTTATTGCAACAATATAGCCTATGGGCCAGTTAATCCTTTTCGGATATACAATAGTTAGATATGCTTACACTAAAAAAACATATAAACAGTTACCTTAATTAGTTAAATAAACTATGATAATGTCCAAAACACCATTTATGTTACTATAACTAAAGGTATGCACCTAAACAAAAACACACCCCAGAACGGTCTGGTGCCCCACCCCAGAATTTACCGATACGAAATTCTGGGCTGGGCACATATAAAACTTCACACAAACATAATTTCCACCGAGAAATCCGCGAACTTACTATTCGGTACCTACTTTTTTTGCAAATGAGTTTAGGTATATATTTTATAGTGGTGGACTGAAACCTCGACTCTAGGTTGGTTGCCTGACTTTTAGTCTTTTCAGCTTGTATCGCATTTTATTAAACAAAATGTCAAATACTAAAAGGCGACCACTTAGCCCTTTCAATGGACAACCACAATTCATTACAATTAAATTAAATTACAATGAAAGCAACCTAGATTGAGTTATTTTTCCAAAAGTCGGATAATAAAACCTAAGAGAAAAAATTTCAGTGCATTAGTGTATAATATAGTAGAATTTTCCCCCGATGGACAGCGAGCGATATTTGCTGACCCAAAAAGTGTCCAGATCGTGGGACAAAACCCTATATCTCAACCGATGCCCCAACTCCTGATACAGGTTTTTTATGCTAATTCGAGCACCGCGGGCCCACTCACAGTCTCTGCAGCGAACGGCACAAAGTTGTATGCTGCTTCCAACAGTATTTGCCCTGTTTGAGGCTCGCCGCCAGTAGCGTAATTGTTCCCTTCCTCGTCGAGTCTCACCACGTCGGTGTCTCTTCGCACTGCATACTGATATGAAACACCGCTTTTGTTATCTATCATAAGAATAGAAAATTAAAACATTTATTTGAGATTGGCATAATTAATTAGCACCGAAAGACCACATCTTAATTCCTCTTTTTTGTAAATAAAAAAAAATCGGATCTGTCCTTAACAGATAAATTCCAGTTACCTGCATTGGAAAATATTAAAACCATTGACAGGATGGAAATGTTGTACCATCCTCCTTATAGCGTTGTATTTTCTTGTTGATCGATCGTATCGTAAATATTACGTGAGTAGCACAGCGGGTTCGATTCCCGCCAGGGCAGAAATTAAAATAATTACTATTAAAATCTGCTTCTTATTGTTCTTTGAAATGATATTTGATTAGAGTTTATTGGTAGGAATCGCGATGTGAGTCGTAAATGATAAAAGTTATTATTGATGCTATTTTATAAATGATAAATTACTAAATATTTTATAGTCGATTTATGAAACTTTTATGAATATAAACAAAATATCAGGCTGGCCGAACGAATTGCGAAGGGTGCAATTTTAATTATTCCCTCTGACTTTATATTCGACTGTTGGTTGATTGTGAACCAAGTAGCACAGTGGCCACGTATCTATTACTATATTATTAGGTACTAATAATTAAATGGTCGGCTTTTTTATCCCGATGTCTGTCAACCTCACTTGCGACCTTAGAGTCGGTTAGTCGAGGTAGTTAGCCATACTAAATATTTGGCCTCAGTGTGGTAAGCTTAAGAGTAAATTAATAAATTTTAGAACTTTATTTTTCATAAATATTTATACAAGTATTAAGCATGTTCGTAAATATTTAGTAATGTATGGGTTGATTACTGTAAAGAAATTTTAATGTCCCTTATGTAAGGAGATACTATTTACTAAATTAATAAAGTAAAATAACAAATCATAATGTAGTGATATGTTATTTTGTTGTCTTTCAAAATTTGGAAAGAAATGTCTTTGAGACACTATTTACAGATTAATAAAATAAAATAGCACATTATGATGTAGTAATGTGTCATTTTGTTAATGTCCCTTAATGGGAAAATTACCCCTAGTGGCAAAATTACCCTACGTGGGAAAATTATGTGCATATGAGTCCCCTAATGAGAGAGGTGCGACTGCACAACCATATAAAGAAATGTCCCTTAATGAGAAAAGGAATGACACTATTTACACATTACAAAAATTATCATTGATTGACCCTTAGTGGGAAGATTACCCTTAATGGGAGAATGACCCTTAAGTGGGAAGATTATGTGCATATTGGGTCCCCTAATGAGAAAGGTGAGACTGCAGAACTATTTAAAGAAATGTCTGTGAAATGTCAGAAAAGAAAAATAGCTCATCATAATGTATTATTGGGTTATTTGGTCAATGAACAATGTAAATGTTTTTAGTTATTAAGATTTATTTGACCCTTATTTGGGAAATTAAGTACTTTCAGTGGAAAGTGCAAAGAAATATATTTTTGTAGATAATATTTTGTTGATGATACCTACATTTTTGTGCCTTGTTTGCCTAACATTTCAAAGTTTATAGACTTCGAGAGCGAAGTCCAGTCAGTATGGCCGTGTTAGATATTATAATTATTTTATGTTAATTTGATGGTTTATTTAATAGAATATAGTTTGTAAATATTTCCTTTAAGTATTTACGTATAGTAATTAATATTCTGTGCAGATTTCAATGTTTCGAACGAAACGCTTGTTCTTTATTTCGGAACGAATTTCTTTATCAGATGAAGTACTAATTAAATAAAAGTTATATTTCTAATTGAGTAATAAATCTTATAATTATTATTATTATTATGATCGTTTTAAGAACTATTTCAATGTCTTTGGTTAAGTATTTTGGCACAATAACTTCATATTAACCTGGCAGTGTATAACGTCCTATGATTGGTTGAAATATGTACTGGCTTCCAGTTTCCGGCTAAACGTTGGGTATATAAACCTAGTTGAATCACTGTCAAGGACTTGGATCAGCCTACGCCGCGCCGCTAGCAGACGTCGAGCGCCGCGCCGCCGTGAGGTCGAGCACCACCGCGCCTGTTCCCTCCGCCCGCCGAGCCGACGAGCCGCACACGAGCCCACAACAATGTGCCGCGCACAACATGATGTTGTGTCGCGGCACATGCGCCCCGCCGTCGTCTAACCCCGCCGACGGGGCCGCCGCCGCCATCCAGCCAACGCCGGGCTGGATTCGGGCTGTGCGGGCGCGACGTACCTCCCGATCGCCAACCACCGAACCAGACCAGCGGACGCAGTCTTTGGCGCGAGACCGTCCGCACCCCGACCGTCACTCCGGGCTCTCCAATGAGAGCCCGTTGAAGTGGCGGTCCCTCACCGACGACGCCGCGCTGAGAGCGCCCTACACCCCGCCGCGCCGCGCACGCGCACCCGCGTACCGCGAACCGCGTTGCCGCCGCGCGGCCACAACTTGACGCCGCGTCGCCGTCGACTCATCGCCGTCAACGGCGACGCCACACCGGACACGACGCCCTCCCTGATCTGACATCGGGTGCAGGAGGACTCCCTTCGGGTTGAGACCCTGCACCACACCCCCACCGGACTCTACGGCCGCTGAGCACCGCTCGCGGCACCCCGCCTGACTGACGCCCGCCGCCGGCGCGCGTACTGCGCCCGGCGGCCAACCCCACCGGATCGACTGCCCGGCGCTGCATTTCCGTCCCTACGGGTCGACGGATCTAACTGCGCCGGGCCCCGAGCGTTAGCCGCAATTGGGCAGCAACGCGGGGGCCGTTGAGCGACTATGTCCCGCGGCCCCCACCTCCGGACGAGACCCCCGGCAGCCGCAGGAAGTCCCTCACGAGGTTGACGCCTGCAGGCTCCGGCGACGCCTCTGCCACGCCAGTGGCAGCCCCAACTCCGAATTGTTCGCGCCTGGAAGCCGCCCTACGCCGGTCCCGCGCCCAGTGCGCCCGACCGCGGGGGAGGTGACGAAGGCGCCAACCTCAACGACCGGCCCGTATATACGGGCCGCGTAAACACATCACCGCCAGTGGGCTCGACCCAAAAGCGGTCTCCCCGCACGTGCGCTCCGCGCACGCGCGAGAAGATGAAGAATGGTATGGTCAAGGACTTTTGCTCCAGACCAGCCACAGAGTTAAGTATAAACTTGTATTGTATTACTTAAGTGCCTATTGCTGATTTCTAAATGATTTATTTGTGTAATCCTCGGGCGATATAGCCGCTATACTTCATTTTGCTATGTTTTATTATGTTTAGAATATATTAGCATATTTCCCATGTTAATTTGTTAGCTATGACTGCTATCCTATATAAATAACTTATCTGATCTGATCTCGGTGTTCGAATGTGAATATCCGTTCCTGAATAAATAAAAAGTTATATTTAACTAATGTGCCCTATTTATCATTTCATTCAACTTTCTAACCTTAGTTACTAGGCCAACCTAAATCATATCCCCTAAAAACTTAAATTCACACATTAGATCAGTACACTCTATCTATTTTTCTAACACACGCAAGGATAAATCGAACTATACTTAATGTAATATAATACGTTGATTGTTATATATTATAACATAATAATACGTTTATTTTACATATACATTACTTAAACTCATTCCTGTTTTATTTAAAGTCATTAATTCACGCAATTTACGCAAATTAAAACAATCGTATGGCGCTTCAAGTGGTGACCGTTGCTAGGGAAAAATTACAATATCTCGCTTATTTATTAACCGATTGGGATTATAAAAATAGTTTTGTATAGCTCTATAACGTGCCTTTATTTTCTTAGCAAATTATTTTGCTCTAATGTTATCGGTTTAGTTGTTATAAAATAAAAACGGATTTATTTTTTGCAATACTTTCATATCTTCTTGAATATCTCTAACTATAATTTTCACATTATTGAATGTATGAACAATATTGTTGCACATTTTATTTTGCTTCATTTGATGCCTCCCACATACTTCTGAGTGCAATACAGTCTGTTTTAAAGGCAAATTTCAAAACACGGCGGCGGCCATATTGATTACGTCACAGCTGGAGAACCAAGCACTTTAGAAATTGTCTCCCGGCTGTTTTTTATTCAGAATACCATATTTAACAATATACTAAAAGATGATGCTGGTTTACGGAAGTGAACCTTTTTTCAATTAAAGGAAGGGACTAATTGCCCTGATACCGCGTTTAATATCAAAGTGGATGATATCGTCATTGAAAGGGTACATGAATATGTATATCTCGGCCAAGAGGTGGTAATGGGGAAGGAAAATCAGACGAACGAAATTTACAGGCGCATAAGACTAGCATGGGCAGCCTATGCTAAGATAGATTATGTGTTCAGAATGAAGGTAACTTCAGAGCTAAATAAGCTCGCATACTGATCAGTGCATTCTGCAAGTTCTCACTGATGGAGCTGAGACGTGGGTTTTTACGAATGAGATCCTTAACAAACTCAGAGTCGTTCAAAGAGCAATAGACGGGAAGATAGTAGGCGTAACGCTCAGAGGCCGCAAAAGAAATGACTGGTTAAAAGTACAGAGTAAAGTGAAAGATGTTATCAAACATATATCAAAGCTGAAGTGGCAATGGGCGGGCCATGTCACCAGAAAGCGGGGTTCGTGGTGCAAATCACTGGCGGAGTGGATACCGTGGGGTGAAAAACGTCCACAGGAAAGACCTCAGATGCGCTGGTACGACGACATTAGTAGAACAGGAATAGAATGGTTGAAAACAGCACAAGACCGTCAACGATTAAATATATTGAAGGAGGCCTACACCCTGGAGGTTGAAAAGGGCTGAAAAGAAGAGAACATTATTTTTGTAAGGAATCTCAAATGTACATTGCCTACTAGTTTATTGCTTTCCGACCTCCACTATATCCATGTAAATGGTTGTCTGGAAGAGATCGCTATTGGCGATAAGACCACCCTTGTACTTGTCATAATCTTGCAGAATCTGTGATAATTATACTGTTAATGTACAATAAAGTGTTAAATAAATAAATAATAATAAATAAATAAACCAATGACCGAGTGTGCGCAGCGAGCTCGGCTTAGACTTTTTGGTATACCTACATCAATATGTTAAAGTGGGCCAATGCTCATGAAATCCGAATTAAGCATACTCGATTTTTTTGAATATGTAAGAAATGAGCAAAATTTTTTGAATTTCGGCTAAAAGGACCTGGAGCGAACTTATTAACGAAAAGAAGCTCGAAATTTTAGGTATTTTGGCTGGAATTACAGAGCTCGACTATGTAAAACTGCCTGTGGCTTGGCTTGTGAGGTGGCTTTAATCGTGTTAATTCGTGCTCACTGACTGGCGACGACTTGGCTTCATCGGCCACCTCAGGGGCCTGCCCCCCCTGGAAAATTGCCCTAGATAGGCCAATGTCCACACTTTATAATTTGTACTACTGTCAGTTGATTCGGACTTACGTGGTCTGTAAAATTACGTAACAACTTGTTAATCTCTGATTAAATGCAGTTTGGGTTTCTGAAAAGGCCAATTGAGTTTGTTAAAAGTTTGTCAACGGATTGTTAAATCTCCAATGAACGGCCGATTAATGTAATTTTGGGTTTCCGGAAAGGTTTTTCTCATGTTAACTGTATATTATAGTCTTCTTATTTTAATTAGCGAAAATCGACCAATTAACAGATTGACAAAAGAAATTATAGCCGATTTTCTTGGTCTAGGTCTTGGTCCTGGCCCTGGTCCTAGCTTTGGTCCAAGACAAAGTCCAGGTTCTGGTCCAGAAACATGACCAAAACTGGAACAGGTATCAGAACCAATGCCAGGACCAGGACGTACACCTGGACCTGAATATCAGATTGGCCATGAACCAGAAACAACACCTGGACCTGGTCTTGGTCTTGGGCCCGGATAAGGACCTTGATCACAATTTGAGTTTGAGGTTGAACCAGAACCAGGGCCTAGACCAGGACCTGGTCCAGGGCCAGGACCTAGACCTGAACCACGAACTGGTCCGGGGCCAGGACCTGGACCTGGTCCGGGGCCAGGAGTTAGACCTGAACCAGGACCTGGACCGGGGCAGGACCTGGACTGGTTCGTTACGAGTGGAAATTCGTAGCAAAATATAACTTATCAGCAGATGGGCTGCCTTGTTCCGTCCCTGCGTTTGCATTAGTGTGTGTGTGTTATAGAGATGTGTGACATTTTGTCTCGAATTGTAGCTGTAGATAAAGAAAATTTTCTATGATTGCAAGACCGTAGCGGTCATGTGTTCATACTGTACTCCCCCACAATAGCACGTTTTTTTTTAATTGTTTATTGCACACAAAAATGGTAACAAAGATATAGCAAATATATACATGACACAAAAGGCACTAGTTATTTCTAAAAAGAAATTTCTTCCAGCAGGCCTACAGCAAAGAGAATGTGATGACTGGAAGCAGTTTAAGACGTGCACGATACATAAATATTTAATTATTAAAAATAGACTATACTATCGATAAATTTCTACATATATACCATATACCTAACAAAATATATACATATATAGATACATATATACAAAACATACATATATACACACAATTAAACAGATAGAGAGAGATAATGCTCCTTAACGCGCTTCTTAAACATCGTGATTGAGGAACTATCACGTACTTCATGAGGCAGAGAATTCCACAATCTTGCAGCATGTACAGCGAAAGAGTAGGAGAAAAAGTCGGATTGGTGGAGACGAATAGCTAGTAGCGACTTAATGCTGGAACGACTGGGCTTGTCTTGCGACCGGGAAAAAAGAATCGTTCACGGAGGTAGGAGGGAACGGAGGGGTTGTGGAGGACATTGTAAAGGGTGGAGACAATGTGGAGATTCCTACGCATACGTATTGGGAGCCACTTAAGCTGCGACCGAAATCTAGAAATATGATCATACTTTCGTAGCCCAAAAACGAAACGTATGCACAGGTTTTGAAGACGTTCCAGCTTGTTAAGCAACTCTTCGGTGGCATCTAAATAACAAGAGTCGACATAGTCGAGGATGGGGAGAAGTAGGGTTTGGACTAGGGAAATTTTGGTTTTCAGGGGTAAGAAGCGTTGGAGATATTTGATCGAATGGAAGGAAAAATGGATTTTCTTGCTGACCTCATTGACGAGTCCAAACAGGGTGGTGTCAAACATTACGCCCAAGTTTTTCGCCGATTTGCTGAGCGGTATAGGGATACCATCATAGACGATGTCAGGTATATTAGTAAAAGTACTAAATCTTCTGTACATATATGGGCTGCCGATAACTATTGCCTGAGACTTTTTAGGGTTCACAAGTAAACCGAAAGATTTGGCCTAAGCACAGATACGTTGCAAATCCGCATTAATGTTCGCAAACGCATCCTCAACGTCTGTAGCCTAGAAATGGCGATAAATAGCATAGTACATTTCGGTCACCACCCAATTTCCGCCATTTTGAAAAAATATCGTTTTATGAGTAGCCACTCATAAAACTTATGCCAATCGATAGGAAACTTTAATATCTATCGATCAATATGTTCAAAAATGTCGAAAACGGTATACATTGCGATATCTCGCAAGTCAAAGATGTACATTATCTACCGACACATGGGGAACAAATACCTCCTACTAAGTCTACTCATAGTCAAATATCTTCTAAACAACTGAACCGATTTCGATTAAATAAAGTTAGGAATAATTTCGATTGCGATATAACTCACAACTGCGATATACCTCACACCAAGGCTGTCGCGGATGTACTCGTTACGTACTCGATTAAGTCGCGTAACTCCGCACATCCAGCGCAGCATTTTCATTTTGTTGGCGTGGAGTTCGCGAACGTCAGCGCTGGCCATGTCTCGCAGCCATAGAGCATCACCGGTCTAATTATACTCTTGTATATAAGCGCTTTGAGCTTTACAGGGATTTTAGGGTCACATATGACTTGCGACCATTATGACATTATGAGAGTATAACCGGCCATTATGCTTGGCGTTTGTGGACTATGAGAAAGCCTTCGATTCAATCGAAACTTGGGCGGTGCTCCAGTCTCTACAGCGGTGCCAAATTGACTATCGATATATCGAAGCATTGAAGTGTTTGTACAAAAACGCCACTATGTCAGTTCGTCTCCAGGACAAGACCACAGAACCTATTCAGCTGCAGCGAGGTGTTAGATAAGGTGATGTCATATCTCCGAAGTTGTTTACCGCTGCACTGGAGGATATCTTTAGGCTTCTGGACTGGGACGGACTTGGCATCAATATTAACGGCGAGTACCTCACGCACCTCAGATTTGCTGACGATATCGTAATCATGGCTGAAACCCTGGAAGACTTGGGTAAAATGCTCGATGACCTCTGTAGTGCCTCTCAACAAGTAGGTCTTAAAATGAACATGGACAAGACGAAAATTATGTCGAATGTCCATGTTGTGCCTACTCCAGTGACAGTTGGAGGCACTCCACTTGAAGTTGTTGACGACTATACATACCTAGGACAAATAGTCCGGCTAGGTAGGTCCAATTTCGAGAAAGAGGTCAATCGACGAATCCAACTCGGTTGGGCAGCGTTCGGGAAGCTACGCCACATATTTTCGTCTCAATTACCGCAGTGTCTCAAGACGAAGGTTTTTGACCAATGTGTGTTGCCAGTGATGACTTACGGAGCTGAAACGTGGCCACTCACTATGGGCCTTATAAGAAAGCTCACTGTTACCCAAAGGGCAATGGAAAGAGCTATGCTCGGAGTTTATTTGCGCGATCGAGTCAGAAATGAGGAGATCCGCAAGCGAACCAAGGTCACCGGTCACATAGCTCTAAGGATTGCCAGACTGAAGTGGCAGTGAGCAGGGCACATAGCTCGAAGAACTGATGGCCGAAAGGGCAGTAAAGTTCTCGAGTGGCGACCACGTACCGGTAGACGCAGCGTGGGTAGGCCTCCTACAAGGTGGACCGACGACCTGGTAAGGATCGCAAGTACCAGCTGGATGCGGAAAGCACAGGACCGGTCTTTGTGGAGACCTCTGGGGGAGGCCTATGCCCAGCAGTGGGCGTCTTCTGGATGATATGATGATGACTTGCGAACCAGTACAATGTCGTCAGCGTACTTCATAAGCCAAGGAGGCATGTCCTGAATTTCCGCAGACAGGGCATCGAGCACTATGCAAAACAAGTAAGGACTTAACACAGAACCCTGGTGGACACCTACAGTAATCAGGAAGGGTTAGTATGACCTACGATGGTTTTGACAACAGCTCCAGTATTGGCATACATGTCTCTACGGCCCCCGCGGCCCACATCCAGCCCGCGGTAGCCATCACCACCGAGCACGCTATCCTCTAGCCGGTACCGGCCCCGCGGGTAGCACCGCGCGCCGCGCCGAGAGCGCCGCCGCCTCGCGCCGTTCGGCCGCGCGTGGCCACCGCCTGCGGGCCCGCGGCCGATACATCAGAGCCCGTGGCCGCCACCGTCACGATCCCCGGCAAACCCAGCAGGCCTGCTAGCGCGAAGCCGGCGCAAACATTGCGAACTAATGTGCAGACACAAAGGACTCTAGTTTTTTCAGATCGAACAGGCAAAAATATGGGCGTGTTACTAAACGTCTGTACGAATTCCAAAGTAACCAATTATTGCATGCCTGATTTGTCGTACGGCGGTATTGTACAAAAAATCTTAAAAAATTCAAAACATATTGATCAAAATGTAAATATAGTAATTTTAATAAGTAATAGCCTTAAAGTACGAAAATATGACATAACTAGTGATCCGCCCCGGCTTCGCACGGGTACCACTACGGGTACACGGGTTACTTTCAAGCGAAAATTATTCTATTCCGCACACGACTGTCCTCCCGTACCCCGTGCTGCCTAGATAGCCGAGCGGACTGAGCGGCGAACACACGTCTTTTTTCTAATATTTACATTTTTAAACTCGTGATATCTTTCGAATGGAATGTCTGAATTGAATAATTCAAAAAGTTATATAAAGGTATTGAAGCAGTCGTGAATATGAAGTAATTAATTTTGATAAGGATTAATACCAAGGTACAAATAAAGAGCGTTTTTAAGCGGCGGCATTTCAATTAAATTTTGAAAATAAAAGAACACTTGTTGTGACATAACTATAATAGTTAGACATATACTGTCGCGACACTTTTTGTAGATAATGATGTGTTCTGCAAAGTCGTAGTACATTATTTTGTTCTATCATCAATAGTTTTCGCAGCACACGCGATGTAAGGAATTTTTGGGTATTTTTTTACACCTTGGGTTACATTATTGGAGTTTTATTAATGATCCGTAATTTTTTAGAAAATATAATATAGCCTATGTCACCCGGCGATAGTGTAGCTTCCCAACGGTGAAAGAATTTTTGAAATCGGTCCAGTAGTTTCGAAGCCTATTCAATACAAACAAACAAACAAACAAACAAAAAATCAAACATTTCCTCTTTATAATATTAGTATAGACGTGCACGCCCCACTCCTGTATTTCAGTGCCCCCTCCACCCCGCCCGCCGCGATGCCCGGCGCGCTTTTCAGACTGCATCGCAAACAACGGCCAAGGCGTTCAAACAGTAAACAAAACCGCCATAGCGCCGCGGCGCTATGGCGGTTTTGTTTACTGTTTGAATTTTTAAATTCGTAATATCTTTTGAATGGAAAGTCCAATTTAAATAATTTAAAAACTATTTTATAGGTAGTTAAATGGTCTTGACCATAAAATAATTTATTTGGATAAGGATTAATATAAACACATAAATAGCATGGTTTGAATTTGGTTAGCATTTTCATTAATGTTTAAAATGAAAAAAGTTGTTGTAGTGACATAACTACAATAGTTTGACATATGCTACCGCGGAGTTTTTTGTAGACATTATGATGTTCTTCAATATTGTTGTACATTATTTTGTTCTATCGCTAATAGTTTCGGCAGCGCATTCGACGAAAGACATTTTAGGACTCATTTTTCTACACCTTCGGTTACATTGTTCAAATTTTACCAATTTTCCCTAATTTTTTTCAAAATGAAATGTAGCCTATGTCAAATTGGAAGAATGTAGCATTCTATTGGTGAAAGAATTTTTTAAATCGGCCCAGTACTTTTTGAGCCTATTCATTACAAACATACAAACATACAAAAATAGGTACAAATCTTTCCTCTTTATAATATTAGTGTAGAAGTGTAGATAAAGGGTGTTGAAGCGTTGCAAGGATTGTCAGCAGGAAAAATTGTATTATGCGCATTTCCCTTCGTAAAAAATTGTTATAATACTGAAAATGACCGTATTCACAAGTTGAATACTTTGATGTATAATTTGACTTGCAGTCAGAAAGACGCATTTACCTTTTTTGACTGTAATAAATTTACAGATAAAGTAGTTTTAACAGAAGATACTATGTATCTTCGACGTAGGTACAAAGTCAAACTGGCTACAATGTTAGCGTACCATATTAATTTATTGATTTCTCCTACCGTAGGTAGATATGACCAGAGTGCCGATTTGTTAATAAACAAAAAGGCTCACTGTTTAAACTAGTATGTAAGACAAAGGAGCCGTCCTGTATCATATCAGCAGCATATAACAGTCCACTGTTAGACTTGAACAATAAATCTTTTGATATTGTTCAGAATATACAGGACTGCTCTGGCATAAAGTCATTAGTAAATAGTGGTAATAAGCCTTTGGATGTACGTAAAGTAAAATGTTATAATAATAAACAAAATAAGACGAATAAAGAATTGGAAGTTGAGCTATTCATGAACGGTGAGAATGTTGATATTTTTTGCATTACTGAACATTGGTTAAAAGATCACCAGCATATTTGGCTTTAACAACCATAAACTTGCAAGTTCGTTTACAAGAGGGCAGGCAATTCATGGAGGTTCCCTAATACTTGTTCGTAATTGCTTAAAATGCAAGGAACGCACTGATATTGTCAAGCTGTCTGTTGAACGATCTGCTGAAATTGCCTGTATAGAACTTGAGCGACTTATTGTAATGAGCGTATACAGACCTCCGGCTTCATCATTTGATTTGTTCGAGAAAATTATGGACGAAGCCCTTATTAAAGTTAGCAATTGTAATAAAAATATTGTTGTTTGTGGAGATTTTAATATAGATTTATTAGACGTATCTTGTAAATATACTGGTAGGCTAATATCATTATTTAAGTGTCATAATTTAATCAACTTATTTTTAGAGCCTACTAGAATAACAAGTACTACATCAACTTGTCTAGACAACATTTTTTGTGATATCCAGGCATGTAGCCAGTCTGTAATAAACAAATTACAATCCGATCATTGTGGTCAATTAGCTGTGTTTAATGTTAATATGAGGAAAGAAACAAAAAATACTATTAAATTTGTACCAATTAACAACAACCGTCTAAACAGTTTTAGAAATAACATTATAGAGAAATCATCTAATTTAAAGTATTTTGATAATACAAATGAATATTATAATTCAGTTTTACATATGACAAAAACTGAAAGTAATAGTATATTCAAACCAAAGGTGAAGGCAGTAAACAGCAAACTTATGTTTAGCGATTGGGCGACAGCAGGAATACATAAGAGTAGAAATAAATTATATAAGCTCTATGCAGAACGGGCGTATAATAATAGCGTAGAATTTGCTGAGTATGTTAAACATTATTCGAAGTTATTTAAACGCGTTTGTGCTACAGCTAAATCGAATTTCGTTAAACACAAACTAAAAAATTGCACAGATGTAGTAAAATCCACATGGCAGATAATAAATAGTGAAACTGGAAAAGTAACAAATCGCGATACTAAGTACAGTTTAAAGATAAATGATAATGTTGTTACCAAAAACTCGGAAGTTGCGGAGGCATTCAATAAATTTTTTACAGACATTCCAGTGTCAACTACGAAATCCTTAAGTTCGTCTCCTGCTCTCGCTGAATTCTTGTTAAAACAAAATGTACCCGAGAGTGTCATCGATTTTAAGTTCGAGCATGCAACACCTCAAGATATAGTTAAGGCTTTTAAAACCATAAAAATGAAAGCAACTGCCGACATTGATGGTATGTCGGTAAAAATTATTAGCTCTGTAATTGATGTTATTGCTGTCCATTTAGCGAATATATTTAATAATTGTGTTGATAACGGTGAATTTCCTGACCTGATGAAGCACAGTAAAGTTATTCCATTGTTGAAAACTGGTAATACAACGGATCCTACAAATTTTAGACCAGTTTCAATTTTACCGACTCTAAGTAAAATATTTGAGAAAATCATATTAAATCAACTAAAAGCTCATTTTTATGGAAGTAACCTATTGCATCATAAACAATTCGGTTTTACTCGCGGTCGTTCAACAACTGATGCAGGTGTTTGGAGCGTGGGAGGAATCACGTGATGCCTTAGGGGTTTTCTGTGATTTATCCAAAGCCTTTGATTGCGTTAATCATGACATTTTGGTCAGGAAATTACAACATTATGGAATAAAGGACTTGGCCCTGAACTTGCTAAATTCATACTTGAGTCATAGAATTCAAAAAGTTGATGTGAACGGAGAGAGATCTATGGGGTCTGTTGTCTCTATGGGTGTCCCCCAGGGATCTATTTTGGGCCCGTTTTTGTTTCTTGTTTATGTAAATGACTTACCGTACTTTGTAAAAGATGCCCATGAAATTGTCTTGTTCGCGGACGATACATCTTTAGTGTTTAAAGTAAAAAGACAACAATTAACATATGAAGACGTGAACAAGGCTATTGCAGAAGTGGTAAACTGGTTTACGGTTAATAATTTATTACTGAATGGCAAGAAGACAAAATGTTTAAAATTCTCTTTGCCAAATGTTAGATCAGTGCCCACTAATGTACAAATAAAAGGCGAAAATTTGAATTTTGTTGATTCTACAGTATTTTTAGGCTTTACCCTGGATAATAAATTGCAATGGGGTCCTCACATTGATAAATTGGCGAAAAGGCTAAGTTCTGCAGCATATGCTGTACAGAAAATACGGGGTATTTCTGACGAGGCTACAGCAAGATTAGTTTACTTTAGTTATTTCCACAGTATTATGGCCTATGGCATACTGCTGTGGGGACACGCTGCCGACTGGCACAATGTATTTGTATTGCAGAAAAGGGCTATTCGCGCGATTTATCAATTCAGACCTAGAACTTCACTAAGAGATAAATTCAGGAACATTGATATAATGACAATGCCGTCACAATATATATATGAGAATTTAATGTATGTTCATAAAAATTTACACTTATTTAAGAAGAATAATATAATATTAATACGAGAAATAAAGATAAGCTTGTTGCTGGTGCTTGTCGTCTAGCCAAAGTCCACAAATCATTTATGGGTCAATGTGTACGCTTTTATAATAAGATTCCAACAGATATTCAGAATTTACCATTGAATAAATTTAAAGTCGCTATAAAAAACAAATTATGTCAAAAAAGTTATTATAGTATAGATATACTATAATAACTTTTTTGACATAATTTGTTCAAAATTCAGATGAATATGTAAATGACAAAAGTCCATGGGACTGAACTGCTGTTCTATACAGGTATTTACTTTTAAGATAGTATATAGGACAAATAATGTATTAGTACATAAGACATGTTTAAAAAAAAAAAGAACCACCTTGGAAGCGGCGTTAATTTTCCTTCCTCTCCCACACATGGTGTCTCCTGTCTGCGCTAGGGTAGGAGTAGGGTAGTAGTTAGAGTAGGGGTAGGGTAGGGTAGGAGTAAGATAGCGGTAAGGTAGTATAGGGTCGGGTAGGGGTAAGATAGTGGTAGGGTCGGGGTAAAATAGTGGTAGGGTAGGGGTAAGGTAGTGGTAGGGTAGGGTTAAGGCAATGGTAGGATAGGGTAGGGGTAAGGTAGCGATAGGGTAGGGATAGGATAGAGTAGGGTGGGAGCAACTACCTATCACATGCAGCATGTGTGATGCACGCTCACTTAAAAGTCTGTCTGGCGGTGGCGTGGGGGCCGGGTCGCTCTTTTCCCTCAAATATGGTTGAATTGGACGATGGCTGGGCCCTGCGTTATACTCGTGAACGGGTGCTGCCTTGGTGGACTGGCTTAGTCTTGCTGTAGTTTTAGGTGGTTTTTCTTAATTATACTAGACATACCTACGAGTATATAATATAATATAGCGTTCCGGCTCTGTCTGGCATTGTCGAGCCCGGTTCGGTTGTGGTTGGCGAGGGATACGTTTATCTACAGACATAGGGCGGTCAGCGTGTCACTGTGTGTTTCCTTCCTACTTTCCTACCCCCCTCCTTTTTGACGATTGAAAGAGATATTTAATGTCTAATCAATAAAGAAATTTTGATTTGATTTGATTTGATTTGTCCTGTATAATAGAAATGTACGCCTCGGGCACAGACTTTGCTCTCAGAGCCCACCAGATTATCTCCCGAGGGACACTGTCGAAAGCCCTCTGCAGGTCGAGAAATGCGTAATGCAACGGTTGATTCCTACTGCAATGGGACTCCTGGAGGACCTTGAGAGCAAAGACTGGATCCATGGTGCTGCAGCCCGGCCTGAAGCCGTATTGGCATTCCGACAAGAAGCATTCCTGGCGAAGTCTCTGGTCAACAATCCGTTTGAATAGCTTCATTGTGTGGCTCATAAGTTTGATACCTCGATAGTTGCCGCACTCTTGCACACTGCCTTTTCCTTTATAGATTAGTGTGATAATATTTACGCGTCAGTTATAAGCCCCGTAGCTACAATCCTGTTGAATAGCTCTGTGGGCAAGAGTACGCCCCGGGTCCACATTGTTTTCCAAGTTTCTATGGATATTCCGTCATGTCCAATAGCTTTTCCGTTCTTCATAAGTACCAGAGACCCCTCCATCTCATCAAGGGTGATCGGGCTTATCATGCCAAGGTTTGCAGGAAGCTGTGGTGGTACGTAGTTGTTGGCATCGTTAGACAGTTCCTTGAAATGACAGCACCACCGGTCTTTAATAGAGTTTGCACTTGTAAGCAAAACGCCATCCGTACCTTTTATGGCAACACACTTTGTCACATCCAGGCTGGCTCGACTCCACGGTTTTGCCAGCTTGTAGACGAGCTTGTGCCCCTCCACAGAATCCAACGCATCGTAGAGCGGAGCCAGCTGGGCCGACAGCGCTTTTGCCACCGCCATTTTAAATCACCGCTTTGCTCCCAAGTACACTTCCTTATCCGATAGTGAGTTACTGTGCTGCCATTTCTTAAAACATACCTTTTTGTCCCTAACCGCTTCCTGCACCTCACCATTCCACCACCCTGTATCCTTGTCAATTCGTCGGACGCTTTCGACGTGCCGAGTACTGTTCGTCCGAGTTTGAGGATGGATTTCTGATAGTGACACCAGAGCTCATTGAAAGTTTCACCCTTTGCGCTCCAATCGAGGCTTTCGGCTGCCTCCATGAACTCCTGGCTTGTGCTGCTCAGAGTCCGCCACTTAATAGACGGCACGCAGCGTTCTTCCGTAGGCCGTCTACTACTCACCCGGACGACCATGACAAGGACTCGGTGCTGAGTAGTGAAGCATTCCCCCTGGATGATCTTGCACTGGGATACGTGACCGATGTCACATCTTCGGATCAGCAGATAATCGATCTGTGATTGGGCAGGCCACTTTCGTAGATCGTTCGTTTTGGAGGTGTTCTGGTCTTTTCTGAAAGAAGGTGTTGACTATGGTTAAGTCGGCGGCCAGTGAGGTTCGGAAAATATCTTCTCCCTCACTGTTTCACTGGCCATAACCAAATCCATCGTGCACCCGACCGAACTCCTCGCTCCTCTGGCCCACATGACCGTTGAGGTCCGCACCAACCACAATCTGTTCGGAGGATAGTATACGTGGCAGGGTATTTTCGAAACTGTTACAGAAGGCAGTCATTTCGGTGTCGGCGCAGCCGGACCGGGGAGCATAGGCGCAATGAGGTTGGTTGTTATACCCTCAATTTGCGCCTTGATCACCATGAGTCGATCGCTCACTCTGTTCACCTCCAGAATGCCGTTCCGGAACTCGTTGCCCACCACAATAGCAACCCCAGTCCTCCCTTCTGCCGATCCGGTGTACAACAGCTTGTATCCCTGCCCGATTTCCCTAGACTTGGAGACACGCCACCTCGTCTCTTGCAGGAATGCAACCTGAACGCGGCGCCTGTGCAACAAATAAGCCAGCTCTCGAGACCGGCCGGTCAGAGACCGACGTTTAGGGTGGCGAAGCGGAGCTTCCTACTGTTAGGCGCTAACTTCTTTAACCCTGCCCGCGCGTGACAGGGTAGCCCTAGCCCACTTATCGCAGGTGTAGGGCAATATGCCTGCGCGTCGTTCAGCGGCGACGCCCTAGCATGGTGTTTACTTCGAACAGAGGACCTTTTCATTCTATTTTTTGCGGTGTTTTGGCTTTTAACATGCGGCGACTACCATCCGCCCGTCGTTGATACATGGCGGCAGTGAGATTTGAACCCGGTACTCTCGCATTGCAAGTCGGTAATTTACTTGGGTAAATATGTCCCATCCCAAAAAAAATAAGTTGTCTAAAAACACAGAAATCGATTTCTGGGATCTGGTCACAATATTAACGTCATATGCATGGCAAGTGCTAGGCGATTTAGGTACAACGCCAAGTGCTAAGCGGAGTTGCTAGCTGAGTTAGAGTTGAGGAGCTTGCTCTTACAGTGTAAGCACTGCATTATGCAACTTAACTTAATTATCTTATTCCATAAAATAAAGAAACTTGCCAGACCGATAACCTAGGTTAAGCAATGTTCATAGCGTCCTTTAACTGAATGGGTGACCGTTTTGTACTTTGAGACTAGTCAAACTTCAGCACCGCCACGAGCTCGCCACTCGTTAGGTGTGTCAAATGCCAACGGTATGTGGCGAAGCGAGGTTGACCATGGTCTACCTCTGGGGACCGGAGACTAATTGAACAGTCTCGAGAGCCGAGTGGCATATTACTATGAAATAAAGTATTTTGTGAATTGGTGAACACATAATCTTACAATACACTTTATTTTAGTTTAATTTTTGTTGTAAGTTTAACGCGTGTATCCGTCTATCTGTAGCTCCCGAACGGATGAACCAATTTCAAGTAATTTCAATGCGGTTTTCTGTATTTGAAAGGTCTCTTAATCGAAATTATTCCTAACTTTATTTAATCGAAATCGGTTTAGTAGTTTAGAAGATATTTGACTATGAGTAGAGTTAGTAGGAGGTATTTGTTCCCCATGTGTCGGTAGATAATGTACATCTTTGACTTGCGATATCTCGCAAGGTATACCGTTTTCGATATTTTTGAACATAGTGATCGATAGATATTAAGGTTCCTAACGATTAGCATAAGTTTTATGAGTGGCTGCAAAATCGATATTTTTTTAAATGGCGGAAAGTGGGTGGTGATTTTCTCCATACTAAATGTACAATGCTCTTTGCAGGTCGTCTGCGTGGAGGTGGAAATGGGAAGAAATAATAGAAGTGACAGTATTGATAAAGATAGAAAAGAGAAGAGGAGATAGGACGCCACCCTGCGGCACGCCCGCAACGTGATCGCACCAATCAGAAGAAAAATCGTCATAGCGAATCCGCTGCGCGCGACCCACGCAATCGTTGAGGAGGAAATATTAAGTTGGCGGAGAGTAGCAAGGAGAATGTCGAAGTCAACAGAGTTGAAAGCGTTACTAAAGTCAAGCAATGCCAAAATGGTCAAGGATTTATCCTCCATTGCTGAACGTATGTCGTCTGTGACTTTCAACAATGCTGTAACCGTGCTATGTCCTTTACGAAACCCCGACTGAAAGGAGGAGAGAAGGCAATTGGATATTAAATGTTCAGTTAGCTGCTTGTGGACAATGTGTTCTTGGACCTTGGAGAGGAAAGGTAATAGTGATATAGGACGGAAATTGGAAAATGAAGATGGGTTGGAAATTTTAGGTAAGGGGATGACGTTGGCAAGTTTCCAAGTCGAAGGGAACGAACCCGAAGTGAGCGAAGATTGTAAAAAAAAATTGTCAAATCCCACCCATAAAGTTGATGACATCTTTACTGCTTTCGCCATGGGATTTTTTTAAGAACTACATCTCAAAATGATTGTATTAACTTAGTCAGAATGGACGAAATGATTTCTGTGTATTTAGCCAAATGTAATAAGCGCAGTATTAAGTGTTAGTAATAAAGTATTGAAAGAAGTCGCAATAAAACCTGCAATATCATACCATCGTGCTATTGTGGGGGAGTACAGTATGAACACATGACCGCTACGGTCTTGCAATCATAGAAAATTTTCTTTATCTAGTTTCAATTCGAGACAAAATGTTACACATCTCTATAACACACACACTAATGCAAACGCAGGGACGGAACAAGGCAGCCCATCTGCTGATGTTAATTTTTTCTACGAATTTCCACACGTAACGAACATAAACAAATCTTACTTGTGGGTATATTTCGCTCAGGATGATTTCTTTTTTTTTAACTTGTCCTTATAATTTAATATTGTCATTATAATAAAAAGTATGGTGTCTAGTGAATCAAACCCACGCCCTACTCCCCCACCACCGTCTTTTTGATCTCTCGATCCTACATACCGTGAATCGGCAGTGCTTGCTTTTGTAAAAAGGTGGGATTTGATGATTTTGACCGGTATAAATGTTTATTTGTTGCCTCATAAGTTCTAAACTAAGTAGGTACCTACTTACTTTTCGTTAGAAGTATCTACATTATATACAGGTTGTTATGTGACTTCACATTAAATTGAATACGATGCCCTCTAGAGGACATAGTCATGAAAAAAAAATGATAAAAAATATGAAACATTAGTATATTAAACAGGCAGCATATTATTTATTTTTTGTAAAAAATCATTTATTGATGGTGCACCAGGACAGTAGGGACTTGCATCTACTTATTATATTGTTCTTCAACATGTTTATAACGCAGCACTTCCAATTTGCAGCCCAGACATCATCATTTTTAGGCACAAGTGCGGCCACATATGGAGTATTGTTCCCATCTTTGGGCCGGCGAAACTGCCGACCTGCTTAATCCTCTAGACTCCGTACAGAGACGCGCTGTACGAATTGTCGATGATCCCATACTAACGCGCAAGTTGGAACCACTGGCAAACCGAAGGGACTTTGGCTCCCTGTGTGTGTTCTATCGGCTGTACAATGGGGAGTGTTCCGAGGAACTTTTCGATCTGGTGCCCACAGCACAATTCCGCCATCGCACCACCCGCCGTGGGCTTGGTACTCATCCTCACTACGTGGACCCTCTGTTGGTTACGACGCGAAGGTTCGAAAGAACGTTTCTCGCTCGTACGATTCGGATGTGAAATGAACTCCCAGCCACAGCGTTTCCTTTGGACTATGACATGGGATCGTTCAAGAGGTATATTAGAGGTCTCTTCAGAGGCGGGCAACGCATCAGTGACTCCCCTGGTGTTGCTGATGTCCATAGGCGGCGATGACCACTTTCCATCAGGTGGCCCGCTTGCCTGTTTGTCTGCCGTATAACATTAAAAAAAAATTAAACCATGTCTGGTCTTTAGGAACCCTAGAAAAACAAATAAATGTAAAAAAACGTAATTTAAAATGTCATTTAGGTACACTTTTGATATGAAACCATAATTATTACATATAAAATTGTGGACCGCTATTAACAAGATTTGAGCAATAAAATTCTATTCAATCTATATATATATATATATATATATATAAAAGAAAGTCGTGTTATTTACACTTTTAATAACTCAAGAACGGCTGAACCGATTTGGCTGAAAATTGGAGGGGAGGTAGCTTAGAAACAGGAGACGGAAATAGGATACTTCATATCCTTTTTTTATAAAATACAATGGTTCTTTCCAAATGATCTCATTTGGGGCAGATATTTACAAAGAAAGTTAAATATTAATGCTGTTACGGTAAGGGAAAATATCCCGATGAAACCTGCACATTCAGGTGGCTGAAGGTTTATAAACACAGGGTAGGTGAAGGTTAGGTGTAGGGTAGGTGAAGGTTTTTTTTTTTTTTTTGGTTTAATTGGTAGGCAGGGGAAATCCGTCATGGACACCTGGGAAGGGGACCCAGGTAGTGCCGGACTCTTACCGGCTAAAACCCCTACCTGCCCTCGAAAGCCTCTGGTGAAGCCAGAGTCTTTCGGTGGTGAAGTGAGTTCGAAAGGGAGCGTGGGTTAAGGTGAGGGTACCTGTGTACATCGGGCGTGCCATTGGATACATGCACCCGGTGTATACAGGTTTCTTAAAGCTATAACAAGATAAAATATATTATACATATAACGTTAAATAACATATCATGCACCTAAGGTACTTGAGCTAAGTATTGGGCTGTTGTCCATGTGTTGAGCATTTTTTATTATTATTATTATATATATATTTTTTTTGTATATATCTCAATTTTTTTTTTTCCCGTACATTTAGGACCAGCGAAGTCATTAACAAATAATTAACAATTTAAAAAAAAACACTATGTTCCATTTATTAATCTAATCGTTTTGATTATGTGACTAGTGTAGTGTATAAACAAGTCAATGTTGCGTTTATTCTTTAAAGATTCAGTAATCGCGAATGGAGATGTTATTCCCAGACTACGGCAACCTTCGGTGTAGTCGTATCGGTCTCGGCCAAAAATTGGGCAGTTTTCAATAAGATGTTCAAGGGTCTGGCAGGTGAAGTTGTCACAAGGACAGGCGTCATTTTCTGTAATTTTAAATCTTTTGAGATAGGCCTTGTGGAAACCGTGTCCAGTTAGGATCTGTGTAAAGTGAAAGTTTACACAGGTTTGGTTCCACAGGGCATCTATGGCGTCTAGACTTGGGAGAATGCGTCTGGTGTGCGAGCCTTGTTCCGCGCTCATGTACCGACGCTGCCAGGTTTCACGGCTACGAAGCTTCACCTTGTGTTTCACATAGGACATAGGGAAGCAGAGATAATCCGGTGTCTTGTGGAGAACAGCGGCGCTATTAGCAGCTCGGTCAGCAGCTTCGTTGCCCGCTATACCGGTGTGGCCTTTTACCCAGGCTATCTCCAGCCTACCTGTTCCTGTGCGACTGTGGACATGTCGGTGAATAGAGGACACCAACGGGTGCACGTTGTTCCTGTCTCCAATGGCCATGACAGACGACATGGAGTCGGTGAGGATCACAACCTCATTCAATTGTCTTTCCTGCACCCACTCGCAAGCCTTGAGTATTGCTAGCAGTTCCGCCTGAAAGACAGTGCAGCTGCTGTGTAATTTGAATTTTTTAGTTGTGTCCTCACGATGTCCACCACTATAGCTGACAAACGCTGCGCCCACTGATCCGTTCTCTTGCTTGCTGCCGTCGGTGAAAATTCGCACGGCCACTGGTCCGCACATGTCATCTACCTCCTGTTGACTATACGTTGTGCGAATGGAAAGTGACACTCTAAAGGCGGGGTGGAGTAGAGCGCTCATCGGCGTAGGCCGTTCTAGCAAGATGTCTGCCGGGAGGAATTCAGAGGCGCCGAGCAGGCGAGTCCTCTCAATCTCATAGACCTCCAAGACTTTGAGGTCCAGGGGGAGAAATTGCGCGAGCGCCAGCGCGGCATTGGCAGAGACAGTGCGGAAACTACGGGTTGCCCTAATAGCAAAAGCTCTTTGTAAGCTAATAAGCTTTTTAGCAACACCTTTCTTTAGTGCCACATGTCCCCAGACTCCTGCTGCATAGGTAATTGTGGGTTGAATAACCATGTTGTAAATTGTTTTTATATTCTCTGGGTGAGCGCCCCAAGTGGCCCTGCAGTACATAGCGAGTTTACCAAATAATTTGTTCGATTTTGCAATTACGTGCTTGACGTGCTTACTGAAATTCAGCTTTTCATCAATGATCACTCCGAGCAACTTAAATTCCTGTGCATATGAAAGATCGTGTCCATTTAAGTTTAATATTGCCGCCTTGGCCTTAGGCGTGAAGGCTACAACCTGAGTTTTACTAGGTCCAAAGCTCAACTTGACCCCGCTACCCCAGTCGTGTATCGCGCTCAACGCTCTATTTGCAGTTTCCTGGAGATCTGCCACATTCGCGGCGGAAACTATGAGGAGCACGTCATCTGCAAACGCCTGGATGTGGCAACCGCGGGGCAGGTTCAGATCAAGCAACTCGTCGAGTATAAAGTTCCATAACACAGGCCCACATGTGGAACCCTGGATGCATCCTTTGGTCATATACTTTTGTGCCCGTGCGTCGGCATGATCTAAAATTACTTTTCTATCAATGATATAGTCTTGAACTAGTTTAAATATATTGCGAGGGCATCGGACAGCCCTGAGCCGCTCGAGCATTGCCGGCCACCATGCGTTGTCAAAGGCGGCCTTTATGTCGAGTGAGACCGCGACCACTAATTGTTTTGCCTCTTTCGCTTTTTTTATGGTATCTAATGCGCAGTGGATGGCATTGGTAGTACTGACTTGTTCTTTGAAGCCATACTGGCGGGCATTCATCAGCCCGTCAGCGTAGGCTTTGTGTGTAATTCGTGGGTAGGTGAAGGTTAGGTGTAGGGTAGGTATAGGGTAGGTGTAGGGTCGATGTAGGGAAGGTGTAGGGCAGGGTAGAACTAGGGGTAGGGTGGTGTAGGGTTAGAACGCCAAGCGAACGAAGTCGCGCCGGGTCCACTAGTTAATACTAAATGCGACCCTGTTAGCCTCAAAATATTTTCGTACCTATTTAGACACAGAAATATTGCACAATTTGCCAATAATTTTAAATCTATCTTTAATGGCATGTTCTTTTAAAATTTCAATTATTGCAAATTCACACTATTACATTACGATGCATATTTTTGTCACAATTTCTAAAATTGATTCCCGATCGCCGCGACCACGAATGAAATTACTTACCTACCGTTGATGATCCAGGTGTATTCCCATACTTTGCGCTGTCACATTAATGTGCACTAAATTACACTGTGTCTTAAATGGTTTGATTTAAATTTTCAAAGTTTCAAAAGAAACCTCAGGTCTCGAGGAGCGTGAGCAACATATCGAACGTTCAAAACATTGCGCGCGTCATTTTTCAATAACTTATTCAAATAGATGAAAAAATGGGATAGCAAGATTCATAATCATTGTAGAGTGAGCGAAAAAATATTTGTGATTTGTGTCTAGTCTGTTCTGTCTGTGCTTGCAATAAACGTTATTTATATTTTTCAGCAAGAAGAGAACTAAGAGAACTTTAAGAGAACTAACGTGTAATAGTGAAAAACAAGTGAAAATCGTGAAAAATTTCAACGGTTTTTAAAAAGGACGCCGAATTTGAAATTGGTTGATTTTCATTTTCACTGCTTTCAAAAATAAGAGACCTTTAATTTCGCATTTGCGTGAACGGATGCAGTAGCCGAGCGGATTCAAGTCGTAGTATTTGGCATAAGGTACTAGTCCTCCAAGTAAGGGTTCGAAACTCGTTCGTGCAGAATAAATATTTTTTTTCTTTTGTTTATTTCACAAAACTATTGTATTATACTGACATTTTTTTTTTTTTTCTAATTCATAAAAACGATATAATTAACTGTCTTTGTCCTCTGTGCGTGTCTGTTCAAGAACTGGTGACATACATAAAACATTGTTCAAGATTTATTGTTGTATATATGTAGGAAATTAGGGTAACATTTTAGATTCTTCTCTTCTATTAATGTGTAATAAACTACCTAAAAATGTTAATTTGTATCCTGTGATGCAGGAACTTGTTTGTATTACAGTTAGTGCTGAAAAGGAACAGAAAAGTTCATCTCTTCGTGACTAGATGTCGCTAAATTCCCGATTATATTAAACTTTGTATAAAAACTAGGCGATTTTGTTGTTTTTTTAGTATTTGTTATTATTTTCAATTCGCCATAAGTATTATAACCATAACTACTGTTCAGAATACTAAATCTGTTTTTTACTATCA
Organism: Blastobasis lacticolella; assembly: GCA_905147135.1. Lineage (NCBI taxonomy): Eukaryota > Metazoa > Arthropoda > Insecta > Lepidoptera > Blastobasidae > Blastobasis > Blastobasis lacticolella. The sequence goes on from LR990043.1 coordinate 12,335,125, forward strand.
GCCATTAACGTAGGTTTACCTAGTATTAGTATTGATTTCGTGTAGACGTTTAGGAGTCCCCATTTCGAAAATTTCAGTGAAGACGATCTTATTTTTTCCTTTTTTTGTAACAACATACAGATTTAAAATCTGTTGACTACGACGTCGTGAATATTGATGTAAGCTGTGAAAAGCCATAGTTTATCTATTCGTTAATAGATGTCGCTAGACAGCCGATACATACCTAGGTGTAATTTCGAAGTGTGTATTGTATATATAGGTAATAAATAAATAAGTATTCATATAATATACTATTTTCCTAGTAGGAACCTATGTAAAAAAACTATATTAAGTAGGTATATATTTCTGTGATACAGGAATCTGGAAGTTACGTGCTAAATACGTTCAGAAAACTAAATCTGTTCGTGACTTGTTTTTTGTATTATTTTACTAACGAAAATAAACTAAAGTCTAATTAAGTAGGTATACCTACATACACCTGAATAACTATTGCGAAAATGGCAAACTGCAAGAAAAAGTGTGACATTTGTCTAAAACCAATTACAAGACGAGAGTATGTGAAATGCGCATCCTGCAATGTAACATATGATCTTTCTTGTGCCATAGTTTCAATTAAAAGATTTCTATTAATGACGAATGAAAACAAATTAGCATGGACATGTCGCAAATGTAAGGCAAAGAAAAATAAACAAACGCCTACGAAAACAAGTTATTGTACCGACAAATCCCCCATTTGCCCTGATGAGAATCTCCATAATATGACCTGCAGACTTTCTGAAACAAGTGTAACTCGGAGTAAACAATGCATCTCTAACAAAACAGTCGGAAAAACAAAAGTGACTGATTCAAACTCAATAGATGATATACTGCCAAATACCACACTCAGCGAAGAAAATGGTTTCCACCACTCAACGCTCATAAGTTCTTCATCAAATTGTTCTCCGGCCGAAGAAATACATTTTCATCAAGAAATCAACAACTTAACTACACAATTAATCCAAGCAAAAATGGAAATCAATAACCTGTTAATGGAAAACATGAAGTTAAAAGAAACGATTAAACTACAAGACGTGAAGATGGAACAGTTGAATACAATACCCACTACTTTAAAATATGACAAGACACAACAAAAAAGTCAAGAACATCCTTCAAACAAAATTAATAGAAAGCAAATATTTAGTAAGTTAAGCGGTGAAGCAAAATTTCAGAAACATAAAGGGGATACTAAACCGAAAATAATTATAGTTGGAGATCAACAGGCTGTAGGAATTGCATCATACCTCATCACTTCTAGATCCGGCGACAAAAATTTAAATGATTACCACATCAGTGGCAGCACATTTAATGGAGCGAAGACTGATTATATTCTACATTCCACCAACATAGAAAACTTAGAATTAGATAAAGATGACTGGGTCATATTGTCTATTGGCTCGAACGATACAAACCCTGCTCGACTTTGTAATGATCTCACGTCATTGTTCAAAAGAGTTACTAGGCCTAGGATAATATTACTAGAAACATTAAGAAACCCGCACTTAAATGAAGATAAACTTAACCTAAATCTTAAAACTATATCACACTGTTTCGATAACTGTGAATACATACATATATCTTCCAATCTTAAGCCAACCAGAAGCCATAAATACAACATGTGTAAAATATCCCATCTCATAAATAATTTCATTAACCAATATGATTCCACCAGCTCTTCATATGTCGTCAATAACCCAATGAATCCAATAAACACTAAACCAAATCAAATACTTCCAGGTACCATTCCCTACTTTTTCGAAAAAATCAAACAAGCAAAACTTAAAAATGATCACGTCAATAACATCACTGTAGACAAAAAAAAACAGTATACCATAACGTGACTATAAAACCTAGAACAATACCCGACTTCTTTAAAAACAAAGCGACAACTAAAAACACTGAGTGCTCAATGACAGAAAGTCATGACACACCTAAAAATAACAAGTTTTTTCTCGAATCATAATACAAATACTTTTACTATCATGCACCAGAACATTCAAAGTCTTAAACCTAAAGTAGATCTTATAGAGATTATGGCTGATGAACAGAGCATTGACATCCTATGTTTCACTGAAACTTTTTTAAACTCAAATACTGTTAACACCTTACATATAGATGGCTATCAAAATGGTGCAAACTACTCTAGAAAAACACAGTCAAGGGGCGGGGTATGTATATATGTGAGAATTTCTATTAGATTTTATACTCTACAATGGATAGCTAACCTTTCAATCGAACGACACTTTGAATGTTGTGGGATAAACATACCTGAACTAAACTACATAGTTATATGTTTATACAGAACTCCAGATAGTAATTTTGATTTATTCATAAAATGTCTTGAACACCTATGCCATAAATTAACACTAAGAAGTAGATACAACAATAAAAGAGTGATAATATTAGGTGACTTCAATATAAATGTACTAGATAAATGTAATAAAACTGAAATATTTTTAAACACACTCAAGGCTTATAATTTGCACACCACTATATCAGTACCAACAAGAATAAGCAATAAATCTGAAACCTGTATTGATAATATAGTAACAAATCTAAATTCAAGTAAATACGAAGCAGATGTTCTAAACATTGGATTGTCAGATCATACAGCGCAATATATTAAAATTACTTGTAGTCTGAGCTTTACTGAACGTTACTGGTACATTTACAGAAGAAATGTTGCACCTTACAAAGAAATCTTTATTAAATATCTCAGCCAAATTAACTTTTCTGATGTTTATTGCCAAAAAGATGCCGCGTATAATATCTTTATTGAAAAATTTTGTCTTTTGTATGATCTTTGTATACCAGTTCAAAAAGTGAAAATAACACATAGAAAACATCCCACCTGGAAAACGAAAGGCATAACACTAGCATGCAAAAATAAACGGAAACTATATTTAAAAACTCAACAAAGCAATTGTCAGGATACTTCAAATAAATATAAAACCTATTGTAATGTTTTAAAGAAAGCAATTAAATGTTTTAAAAGAAAAGCCAATACCGATTATATAAATAAGAGCCCAAATAAAGGTAAAGCAACATGGGGCTTAATAAAACATAATACATGTGGTAATAACATAAAAACTACAGTGAATTCTCTATCTCATGGTGACAACGTAGTAAATGACCCCTACAAGCTTGCAGAATTATTCAATACTTACTTCATAAATGGAAATCTAAATAATTATTCTACATCCACAAAATATAAACCATTAGGAGATAAAAACTGTAAAAGCATGTTCATGACACCTGTAACAGAACCAGAAATATTGACAATAATTAAACAGCTTAAAAATAAAAAAAGTACTGGGTGTGATCATATACCTGTAGAACTAATTAAAGCCTCCACAGAATATATTACAGGACCACTTACACACATCATAAATTTGTCAATTGAAACCGGTTGCTTCCCCAACGTCTTAAAAAAGGCTATAGTCAAACCACTATATAAGAAAGGAAAAGCAACAGAAATCAACAATTACAGACCTGTAGCGTTACTTCCTAACTTCTCCAAAATTTTCGAAAAAGCCATATACATAAAGTTAATTTCATTTCTAGAAAAAAATAGCATTCTAAATAGTAATCAATATGGATTGCAAAAAGGTAAAAATACCACCTCAGCTATTTTTAAGATTTTAAAACAAATATGGGAGGACTTAAACAACAATAAGAAATATTGCGCTGGCTTGTTCATAGATATGTCAAAAGCGTTTGACTGTGTCCAACACGACATACTACTAAGGCAGTTAGATCATATAGGCATTAGAGGTAATGTATATCAACTACTTAGCTCTTATCTTATAAATAGGGAACAGAACACAGTAATTGAATTTTATAATAAAGATACCAAAACTATAGAACTTGTTCATTCAAAAAGTGATAAAGTCAGACAAGGTGTTCCCCAAGGTAGCATATTGGGCCCTCTTTTATTCCTAATTTATGTTAATGAACTACCTTCTCTTGCAGACCATATATGTGTCATGTTTGCAGATGACGCGACCATCTTTATATCGCACGATACTGATAATGAACTTTCGAATGAAATAAATAACACACTGGACTTATTTCTATCAACTTTAACATAAATCTAGATAAAACTAAAATTGTACAATTCAAAAACAAGAAAACACCGCATAAACTAACAATCATAAACTCAGGACAAGTCATTCAAGACGTAAATGAAACAAAGTTTTTGGGCGTAACTATCGACACCCATCTAAACTGGAAGGCTCATACTGAAAATTTAATCAAGAAACTCTCTAGCTTCTGTTACGCTCTATCCATTCTATCTGTCATTACATCTAAATCTATAGCTATAAATGCCTATTACGGTTATGTTTATCCTCATTTAAGTTACGGTATCATTTTCTGGGGCAACTCTGTAAATGTTCAATCAATTTTTGTAGCTCAAAAAAGGTGTTTAAGGAATATATTTAAAATGAGCCAAATGGAAACATTGCGTAACAAATTTAAAGAAAATAATATACTCACTGTAACTGGTATTTATATCCTAGAAATAAGTCTATTTGTAAAGTCAAACCACAACACATTCCTAAAAAATAACAGCAGATTACTCAGACCGAATTATGAACATAATATAGTTATACCCCAAACTAATAATAATTTATTCCTTAAAAGCACATACGTGAGTGGTATTAAAATATTTAATCATTTACCTTATGAAATAAAAAAGTTGGATGGTAACAAATTTAAATTAACACTTAAAGATTGGCTGTTACAGAAGTCGTTCTACAGTCTATCTGAATTCTATAATTATAGAAATACTACCTACATTGTTAATTTCTAAAAATGTTTAGGCTTTGTTTTTAGATTTAGATTATTATTATGTTAAATTTTTTTACCTACTTTTAAAAGTGTTAAAATGACAGCTACTTGTCTGTTTTAGCTTATTTATAATATGTACTATACCTAGAATATTGTACGCCCGAAATGGGCAACACTTAATAAGAAATTATTGTAAGTGTCATACAATTAAAGATTTCTATAGCAACATGGCTGTTTGGGCTAGATACCTTTGCCATTCCTGTAGGAGATAAATTATTGAGCCAACCACGGCCCATCCTTCCCTTCCCCTGACTTCAGCCCAGCGTTGCCAGATCGTACCTTTTGGTACGATTTACGTACTATTTGGCCGACTGTCGTACCTTTTGCGTACTTTGCTCCACATCGTACTATTTAGTACGTTTTTACAAAATGCTAAATTTTGCTGAGGGGGTTGGTCACTTTGCCTTTTCTGTCCGCAAAATACCGTAAAATAATGAAATAAAGGGTTAATTTTGACGCTTTTTGGCTCACTGGCACCACCACCGAGAAAATAAGGTCTTGTCTTGTCAAAATAACGTCGTTTTATTGGCAACAACCCCCCCCCCCCGAAGGCCGATAAAATATAAGAGTAGGTAAACCGTACCTTTTTAGCCATTTTCGTACTATTTTAGGTGCCCGGACGTACTTTTTTGGAAACTACTGCTGGTAACACTGCTTCCCTGCCCCCTCCCTTGTCAAAATAAGAAAATCCATAATACCAAACGAAACATTGTCCGAAATCTGAATAATTTTATTTGATTTTGCAATGCAATATTGAATGGAAGTTGCTAAGTGAATAATGTATAATACTATCTTGAATAGAATGATGTTAGTGTGATCTGTCTTGCTATTGATTAATAATGAATAAATCGTTGGACGAAAGCTTGTTCGAAGCTGTTGTATCTGAAAACCAGGATGCTGTTTCTCAGTTTGTATCACAAGGTATGTTATTTTTTTACATTTTAGTAATCTACTTAAATATTTAGGCATTTGGTAAAAAAGCAGAATTAACCTTTGTTTTAATATCACCTGTTTCAGGAGCAAACCCGAATAGAACTGGTGATCATGGGAGAACTTCCCTTGGTGAGGCTGCTTATATTGGCAATATTGGTATTGTAAAGTTACTGATAGATGCCAGTATACCACCTCCAAAAGCATCATATAGCTATAGACGGAAACATAAATCACATAAACGTAAAATAAAGCATGAAACGCACAAGGATGAAACCGTGATGAAGCATACAAATGCCAATCAAAGGGGTGAAGCCCATAACACCAAGTATTGTGAACATGAAAATGTTGTGTCATCTTCTGAAGACGACACCACTGATAATCAAGGGTATTATGTATGCATTCATAGTGACAAGTCCAGTAGTGACGAAAGCAGAATCTCTAGTAACAAATCGCCACTGAGCCCATCATCGTTGACATCTCCACAGGCAGATCTTGAGTGGGATGAAGATCTTGGAAAAGTGGCTCCAATGACATTAGATGACAAAAAATGGATGCATTTGTATGAGTAAGTACTGACAACATTTTTAGTATTCGGAACTTAATATTATGATGATTCATATCATATGGTGAGTTGGCATGTTGATGATTCCAGGTGGTATGCGACTATTCTAGAAAATACAGGTTCTGCCATTACTTTTGCATCTCGAATAACAAATGGAGTTAATCAACATGACGCATATATGAAGACAGCTTTGCACTATGCTGCATTGCAGGGTCACATTCCAGTTGTACAATTACTTCTCGATGCTGGTAAGAGCGGCTAATTGAATGTATAGTCAATATTAAACCTAAATTTTTTTTATGTATGTCAATGTAAAACGTAGTAGATGATATCCCTAACACTCAACTATATTAATGATCTTATTTATAAAAGTTATTTGACGTTTATTAAATATTTAGATAAAATATGGTTTGTCACTTTCTTTCAAATTCAATTATTTCGGGGCCAGACAAAACATATTTTAGCTAAAATAATATGTTTAATAAAAGTCAAATAACTTTTATAAGTAAGACAGTAAATGTTAACTAAGGTCAGACTTTTAGTCAAGAAGTAGAAGAAGAACCAACATTCAGGTTGCATATTTCTCCCTTATATTTCTCTCGTTGTAGAGAATAAAATCTCAGATTTAAGTATAATAATTTGTGTTAGGTTGTAAAATAGACATAACAGCAGGAGACGGATTGACCGCTCTGCATGTTGCTGTTATAAGGAACCATGCTGAAATTGTAAGAATATTAATTGCTGCAGGCAGTCAAGTTAATTGCAGAACTTATGAAAAAATGACTCCGTTACACTTTGCTGCATCAAGAGGATACTTAGAGTTGGTAAGTTTGCCTGTAAGGTATTTTCATGATATCTAGTATTTAATTTATGTTCTGTATTTTACCTTTTGGGTAACATGTTAATTTTGTGGCATTGCATGAGGAGCTTCTCATGTCTTAAACTTTATTTTTATTTATGAAATAATATTAATATTTCAGGTGAAATTCCTAGTCAATAATGGAGCTAATCTTGAAGGTAGAGATACAAGTGAACGTACACCATTATATTTAGCAGCTGGTAGAGGATATCTAGATGTGGTGAAATATCTAGTCTCATGTGGAGTCAATGTCAATGGTGAAGAAATACATAGTAAGTGAAATCATTAAGCAGATTTTTAAAATAATTGTAGGTATTACAATAAGGAGTACTGAATTTATACATCTTATTTTCAGGTTATACACCCCTTTGTGAAGCAGTATGGCAAAGATATGCCGACATTGTGGAGTTTTTATTGTCATCTGGAGCTAGGATAACACATTCTCACAAGCTCCTACATTATGCTATAATTCATAAACAGGTATGTGTACATAATGGGTTGGTATTAGGGCTTGCAAATATTCGAAAATTTAAGTATTCGAATATTATTCGAAATATTGTGAAATCTTAATTACCTTTTTAATGTAAGTTTGTGCAATTGGCCCTTAGTAAATGTATCCAAATGAGCGTTAAATATATTTCTACGTGTTAATAATATAAATCAAAGCAATGAAAAAGAAAATTCACAAAATCACAAAACAACGCCATTAAGCAGCGAATTGTGATATTTTCGATTTAACGGCTTTATTTTATTTTAAGCTATAGAAAGCCATTTGCCGCACCTACTTACTAAGAGTATAAATCATAATTCAATTACTAAACACTCGAACGACTGAAAGAATAGAAAATTAATTTAGTATGGAAATCGAATCCCCTTAACTCTCGGGAGGCGAGAGTGTAATCGGTCGCCTTGCCTCGCAATTCCCTCCCGAGTAGTCCCGAACACCGCACAATACAGAGTACCTGCCTCGCGAGGTCCTCGTGAGAGTAACGAGGTAGCTTTAGGTCAGTCAGATCCTAAGATTAGGTTGCGATTTTTTACTCAACAAAAAAATTTGAAGAATTTTATATCAAGAGATAAGTGATACGAGTTCAAATCAAATCAAAATTATATATAAACTAAAACAATATACCAGACAAAATGCATCTCATATTCTACGTAGAGCAGAATAGTCAGGCAGGCAGGAGTCACCGAGACTTCGGTGGGTGCATTCACACATTATTTGACAAAAATAAGACGCCAGTACGTAAATTCAGATGATTTAAAAATATTCGAATATTCGAATTTTGCCTAAATTACTATTCGAATATTGAAATGAGGCGAACATTCGAATAATTCGAATATTTGATTGCAAGCCCTAGTTGGTGTGTTTGGATGTTTTTTTGTCAGTAAACCTTATGACGGTACCTACTGGCAGTTATCATCATCATCATCCGAGCGGTCAGTCCCGGCTTTTACCAGCCGCTTTCCGACTTATTTTCCTCCACTTCGCCCAGTCTTGGGCATTTTCGCGTCGTAAGCCATTGGCTCTCGCATCCGACTCGGGGATGTCAATCCATCTCTTCTTGGGCCTTCCGCGGCTTCTAACTGGAAGGTTTAGGCACCTATTTCCCACCTACCCTGGGGCTTTAGCAACACGTGACCAAACCAGCGAAGGCGAGCTTCTTCGATCTTATCCGCGATATCTCACGAAAAGGCTGCCATATCTGCTGCCAGTATTTTGATTGATTTATTACTCAATCTCAATACTGCTGATATACATAAATTGGCATTGTACAGTATCTTTCTATCAAATTTACACAAAAGGTAAACAGAAAAGTGTATTGACTTGTGTGCTGTATTGTCTAATGTGATGTGGTTGGGAAACAAAAAGGGCAATAATTCTTACAATTAACTATAGATATGTCAAAGAGTTCATATGCGGTCAACAATTATAAAACTGCACAGAGGCTGTAATGCTGTATGCAAACGGCGCGTTTTGTTCGTCACCTCTTTTTAGCCACATGTTTGTTTGACTGTACAAAGTGTGATTATTGAATAATTTGACAAATTCGGTGAGTTGTTTTACCTTTTGTGTAACTTTGCAGTAAGAAACGAATGGGTATTCGAAATGGGCAACATATATTATTTTTACTGCAATATGTGACTGCTGCATTGCCAGTCATTTTAAACCCCTGGACGTAAAAAGAGAAGTGTTACAATGTTTGACTTGGCTAGGTTCGGCGTTTGTGGCTTTGTGGCATCGTAACTCCCGAATGGATGGATCGATTTGGATGCGGTTTCCTCCATTTGAAAGCCAATTTATCGAGATCGATCTGGTTCTTATTGTTTCATTAAAATCGGTTCTGTAGTTCAAAAAACATTATAACACTATAAAACAAAGTCCCTGCGCTGGTGGAGGGCGCTGACATACGTAACACAATCTTGAGTGATTCATGAGGAAGGTATAGCTATATAGCATTGTATATTTCGTTAAGGTGATGATTACTCGTGCGAAGCCGGGGCGGGTCGCTAGTTTAAGTATATATAAACTTGGTGGGGGGTAATCCGACTTTTTCTGTGGTTACGTTATTTCTATTATCTATTGTTTTTGCCGCACTCTAATGTTGTGGCAAAGTGCGTCCTTGACGTGAACTTGTCGTTACTGGCGAGGTAATAAATTGCAGCCAATTAAAAATTTCGGTTTTTTTTTAAAAGTTTGATGATTTTAATGCGTAAAAGCGGAAGCGGCAATTTTATTTGGAAACAAAGCAATAAAAACAAAAAATAATTTAATCACAAAACTACGCCAAACCTAGCAAACAAAGCTTGTGTTATGGGTGCCAGAAAACTGCTAAAAGATTTTTTAATACAACACCCAGACCCGTAACGGAGAACAGACCCGTAGCAGACCATGTTAACCGTTAACTGAACCACTCAGGTCGGTAGTTTATACTAATCCTTCATCATATCAGCCAGAAGATGCCCACTGCTGGGCATAGGGTTTCCCCAGAGATATTCTCAAAGGCCGGTCCTGTGCTTTCCGCATCTAACTGGTACCTGCGATATTTACCAGGTCGTCGGTCCAGCTTGTGTGAGGCCTACCCACGCTGCGTCTTCCGGTACGTGGTCGCCACTCGAGAATTTTACTGCCCCATCGGCCATCTGTTCTTCGGGCTATGGGCCCTGCCCACTGCCACTTCAGTCTGGCAATCCTTAGAGCTATGTCGGTAACCTTGGTTCGCTTGCGGATCTCCTCGTTTCTGATTCAATCGCGCAACGAGACTCCGAGCATAGCTCTTTCCATTGCCCTTTGGGTAACAGTGAGCATTCTTATAAGAACCACAGTGAGCGGCCACGTTTCAGTTCTGTAGGTCATCACTGACAACACACATTGGTCAAAGACCTTTGTCTTGAGACACTGTAGTAATTGGGACGAAAATATATGAAAATATATGAGTTAAATTCGTCGATTCACCTCTTTCTCGAAATTGGACGTACCTAGCTGGACTATTTGTCCTAGGTATGTACCTATAGTCGTCAACAACTTCAAGTGGAGTGCCTTCAACTGTCACTGGAGTAGGCACAACATGGACATTCGACATGATTTTCGCCTTGTCCATGTTATTTTAAGACATACTTGTTGAGAGGCACTACATAGGTCATCGAGCATTTTGCCCAAGTCTTCCAGGGTTTCAGCTATGACTACGATATTTTCAGCAAATCTGAGGTGAATGATCTACTCGCCGTTAATATTGATGCCAAGTCCGCTCCAGTACAGAAGCCTAAACATATCCTCCAGTGCAGCGGTGAACAACTTCGGTGGTATGACCTTGCCTTACAGCTCGCTGCAGCTGAATAGGCTCGGTGGCCTTGTGCTGGAGACGAACTGACATAGTGGCCTTTTAGTACAAACACTTCAGTGCTTCGATATATCGATAGTCAATTTGGCACCGCTGTAGAGACTGGAGCACCGCTAAAGTTTCGATTGAATCGAAGGCTTCGGTCTTCTGTATAACCTGCCGCAGCGTATGTATGTGGTCAATGGTAAAACCTTTTCGGAACCCGGCTTGTATGGGAGACTGGAAGTCATCAAACCTGCATGCGAGACGGTTCATAATGACTTGTCAGCTGCGATATTGGTCTGAAGTTCTTCAAGAGAGCCTTATCACCTTTCTTGAAGAACAATATCACTATGCTTCTGTGCCATGCTTGTGGCGTTTTTCCCTCGAGGATGACGGAATTGAACAGCTTCTGAAAGGTCTTAAGCACAGGGTTGCCACCAGCTTTCAGAAGCTCAGCCGTAATTCCATTATCACTCGGCGCCTTGTTGTTCTTAACCCTTTAATCGCCACGCTTAGAATCAGTTGGCGTGCCCTCAGCGCCACGCACAGTAAAACGAAAAATAAATACCTACAACAAATAGTGATGTTCAATAATATATCGATATGGGTAATTCCCCTTCAAATGCTTACAATTTCATCTAAATATCGTAACAGACAGTAGATAGAAAACGTTACTTTGTAATTTTATTTCTAATATTAGCAGGTATTTTGGTAACACAATGAAACAAAAAGCGTTTACAGATATTGAAAGATTTATTGATTTCCGCACAATAAAATTGGTCATGAAAAGAATTTTGTTATTCTTATTATTAAATGCAGTCCTATAGAGTATTCTTTATCTAAATGCAATAGTTAACAAACAACATTGGTCAGTTTTTTAACAAACATGATTATACTTATTTCAACAATATTAATATCAGTTTACCGAATCGAACCTTGACAGATTCTAATGATATTTAACTACAGATTAGGGATGTTACGAATATTCGTATTCGCATTCGCTTATACGAATGGTTCGCATCGTTTTTAATATTCGCATCGACATTCGCATTCGCATAAATCAATGCGAATGTTATGCGAATGCGAATGTGTGCAGGTCGAGACATGTAGTGTTATGTTGACATGCCCGCGCGGCCGCGCCGCGCCGCGCCGCCGCCTCTTGCATTTCGGTGATTCGCGGCTTCGTTCATAGCGTGATTAATTCGACCAATAGGAACCGTTTTTTTTTTAAGTAATAAATATAATTGATTATTTATATGGTTTTTTTAATACTTTATGTCTTCAGTACTTAACATTCGCATTCGCATTCGCACATTCGCAGCGTAAACATTCGTATTCGCATTCGCATTCGCGAATGTGAAAAATTTGACATTCGAGACATCCCTGCTACAGATCACCTTCCAGAATACGTATTAATTCTTCAGCTGTAATCATGTTTAATCACATTAATCGATAACACGAACATAATAATAACACGCATAAGCACAACACCAATGGAAAAATCCAGAAGGCGGCACTCGTTTATGACGTCAGAAGCGGTCGTCTTTTTCCGTCCGTGGCGCTGGGTGTACTAGCAACATTAGTTTCTAAACATGCAGACTAGGGATGGGAATTGTCGATTCAGTCACTGACATTTTTAAGCTTTATTTATTATAAATAAAACAAAATAAACACATTTATTTATAGAAATAAATGTGTTTACTATAGAGTAACATTTGCTTTATTTGTTTTATAATAAATTAGTAAGTATAAACAGAAATAATTTAATTTATGTGGATTTTTCTACCAGTAAATCATTGCTTATGTCCCATCCTTATTGTCGGATTTTTCCGTCACTGGCGCTGGACACCAATACACTTTTCGAATAATACTATCAGTAATTTATTCTACTTTAGACATTATTTTTAAGTCTTCTAATTAAGAAACTAAAGTGTAAGCAATTGTATATGATTACTTCATCAACTATTTACCAAATTATGAACATAATTTTAATATAATACAGTGCTATCAAACAAAAAGGCAGATTAACCGAGTAGTGGTATTTGGTCGTAAATATCCGTCCTTGGCGAAATGAGCACGAAAATTTTTGTCGGATATATCCGACCTTGGCGGTTAAAGGGTTAAGTTGTTTGAGAGCCATACTAATCTCAAATATCTATAAATAAATAAATATCTTAATATATCATCTTGGCGTTAATGTCCCGTTTATGCTCTCGCGCACGAGGGTCCGAGGTCGTAATTCCATCGTCACCCGGCGCCTTGTTGTTCTTAAGCTGTTTGACACGTCGTACAGGCCGATGTCCGGGATATCTTCGGTGTAGTGTCGGGTTAACTTGGCTCTGGGGTCTTTTGCCATACTGGTAACAGGTGCCCGTATTGTCGTGTACGTGTTTGTCCATGGAACCTCTCGACTTCCCTCAAAACCTCGGACTTGGTCGAAACAACTCTGCCGTCATCCGTTTTCAGTCTCGTCAATTGGCTTTGTCCAATCGACAGAGAATAGTATTAAAGCGGCGTATGTCGCGAGATAGAGACTTCGAGATTTGTCGATTAAGTCGCCTAAATTGGGAGACATCATCAGGGTCATTCCGCGTCTTTCTTCCATGAGTTTGAGGGTATCATCAGAGATTTTGTTGGTTCTTTTTGTACATCAGGCTTTATAAAACTTTAACCCAACCGTATAGACAGTTCTATGCTCCTAGGCACTCGAAGCGATTCTGTAATTCGAGTTAAAAGCTCTCGGGGTTTCACACACCACTTCCTTATTCCTTACGTAGTATAAAATACGTGGTCGGACGTCTGACCAAGGTCGACTCGCGCACGCATCCGACAGCAACTTTAATGTAAGGACTTATTACAAACGACTTATACTACGTAAGGATTTATATCAACTGCAACTGATGATGGTCGCGATCAAGGCATGCACTTTACGTACCCTCGTGGCTTCCTGGCGGTTGCGTGGGGAGACTACACACCTTTAATTATAGGTACTTAATTATTGTTTTATTTTTAGGTTGAAATAGTAACAATGCTTTGCGATTATGGCGGTCTTAATTTATACAATGATAATGGTGATACGCCATTGTTGTTGGCAGCACGTATGTCATACCCAGGCATTGCGAAAATATTATTAGAAAAGGGTAAGATCACCCATGATTTAAGGAATTTGTAATTTGGAAAATCCTAGAGTAACTTCATACAGAAATTTATGTTGTATTTACAGGTGCTAACGTCAACGCATGTAACAACATAACAGGTGCAACTGCTTTACATACAGCAGTGGAAAGTGTAGGAAACCCTGAAGAATTTCAAGAATTGTTGATCTCTTTATTAGAGTACAACATTGATTTGAACTGCACAGCACTTACAGGCGATACACCTCTTAATCGCGCTTGTTTATTGCAAAAGTAAGTTATCTATTTCCGTTAGGGTAATACTTGGAATTCAATCTGGTTGATGATATTTGATGGTGATGATATTTGGAATTCAATCTGGTTTCCACGAGAACTGGTCTGGAATGTTACGTGGACAAAAGCTAGTAATAACTTAGAGAATATTTTATCTACTCAAAATTATTTACAGAAACCACGCGGCGCTTTTGCTGATTCAGTTCGGAGCCGATGTTAATGCCAGCGACCTACAGACGTGTGGGTTAGACAATTTGATGATAGCCAGCAGAAGGAAAACGCCGAATCTCGCTAATCTTTTGATAAAAGCAGGCCACGTTGTTCCTGCGCCAGATGGGAATTTGAAGGTTCTTAAACCGGGGACCACTCCACACTGGCTTTATTACACTAGTATGCAACCGCTTAGTCTATCTGATCTCTGTAGAATTAAAATAAGAAAGTTATTGAAATTTAAAAATATATTAATGCATCGTTCAATCGGTTCACTTCCTCTACCAAAGAGTTTGAAATGGTTTTTAATGATGGAAGATATAGTGATGTAAAATGTATTGTATGGTATGTAACATGTTATATATGTAACATAGCTATTAAGGAATATTATTATAGTGTGACATAAGTTTAAGATATAAAATCTTTCATTTGAACTTAAGTATTATAATTTGTTCCAACTTCATGATAGATATTCGTCGAACACAGCGCGATCGGCAGTGTTTAGTCAGTGATGAATTAACACATTGTGTTACATTGTTTTTGTTAGTTAGGTACCTAAATTAGACTGTCACGGACTGTCAGTTCAATGTGTGTATTCACTTTCACTGCAAGCCCAAATATCGAAGAGTCAGCCGAGGTGCTAACAAACGCGGCCAGGTGAGTCGTGCACAGCTGTACAAAATGTACCATGCGCGTGTGCCGCCAATTGGTCCGCGCTGGCACGACACGAGTGCGTGGGTTGTATGGTTTGGGTTGGGTTAGACCCACGATGATTGGATTTGTATGGACCGGCTAGATGAGTCGGCGCGCATTCCCGTAGCGCCAGTTCAGTACCTATGGATCGGCCAGACGAGACGTTGGCGCATTCGCGTAACGCCGATTACGACTCCATTGTTGAGGCGGCCGCAGCGAACTAGTTATCATGGTTTTACTTATGCCATAAGACATAGCTTACCTAGCTCCATGTCAAATTTCAAGATTCCAGATCTACGAGAAATACAATAATATATTATACTTAAAAAAAAACACCTAAAACTACACCTAGAGTAAGCCAGTCCACCAAGGTAGCACCTGTTCACGAGTATAACGCAGGGCCAGCCATCGGCAAATTCACCCATATTTGAGGGAAAAGGGCAACCCGGCCCCTATGCCACCGCCAGACAGACCTTAACCGGATGACCGGGTCAACGGTCACCCGCCAGGGGTGCCACAAAATTCGACACAGATACCTACTTTTTACCTAGGCATGCCCGGACCCTTGTTATAGCAACTATCGAATAGTATCTATCTATAGGCTGCGACGGTGACTGCTTACCATCAGACAATCCGTAAAAACACTCGCAACGAAGTATGATGTGACGACACAGTACCAATGCACAATAGGTATAATAATAATAACGACAAAAGTACTTAATTGTCTTTTGTCGGGTGGCAACAAGGTGCGCTCCTTCAATGCTTGGGTGATGCCCCTGCTCACATACTCCTTTGGCATACTAAGGTGGACTCAAACAGAGTTGGACGCCCTGGATAGAAGGGTCCGTCTTCTGCTCACTACACACCGTATGCTGCACCCACGCTCGTCTGTCATGAGACTGTACATCCCACGTAAATGTGGAGGTCGTGGCTTCTTAAGCGCCAAGACCCTCCACAATCGTGAGGTGTGCAGTCTTAGAGACTACTTTCTTAACAACGAGTGTGGGATGCATCGTGCTGTGGCGGTGGTGGACAGAGGCCTTACCCCGCTGTCTTTGGCAAACGAGAACTGGCGCAAACCAAAGGTCCTAAGCACCATAGACCGCAAGGACGTATGGAAGAGCAAGGAGCTACATGGGCGGTTCTACAGGGCCTTGACAGGACCCGATGTAGATCTGCTCGCCTCAGTGAACTGGCTATGCTTCGGTGATCTTTTCGGGGAAACAGAGGGTTTTGTTTGTGCAATTGCTGACGAGGTTGTCATGACGAACAACTACCGGAGGTATATCCTGAAGGATGGTACGGTTGACATCTGTCGTGCACGTCGCTGTCCTGGAGAGTCACTCAGGCATATTACATCCGGTTGTGGTCGTCTTGCTAATGGTGAGTACTTGCAGACATAATCTGGTAGCCAGGATTATTCACCAGCAACTTGCTCTTCAATATGGTCTTGTGGAGTCTGAGATGCCATATTATAAATACGTGCCAGCGCCAGTTGTTGAAAATGGTCTTGCCACACTCTATTGGGATCGATCTGTGATCACGGACAGGACTATTGTAGCTAATAGACCTGATATCGTGCTCACAGATCGATCGAAGCGCCGAGCAATGCTCGTCGATGTCACCATCCCGCATGACGGAAACCTTGTGAAGGCCGAGAAGGACAAACAGTGTAAGTACCTTGACTTGGCTCACGAGGTGACCGCCATGTGGGATGTTGATTCGACGATCATTGTTCCGATAGTCGTTTCAGTGAACGGTCTCATAGCGAAGAGCCTCGACCAACATCTCAAGAGTCTCTCGCTAGATGGTTGGGTCAAGGGCCAGATTCAGAAAGCGGTTCTCTTGGAGAATGCGCGTATTGTCAGGAGGTTCCTGTCTCTGCAGCCCTAACCGCCGGTAGCTTGGGCCTCGCCCCGGTGCTGGTGGTACTCTAGGTTTAGGTTTTTTATAATATTTATTTTTCATATATATGTATTGTAAAAAATTTAGACCTAAGAATAAAAATAAATATGGAGAATAATAATAATAAGTATTTTATTTTCTCTCAATCACAGTATGGATCAGGGGTCCGAAGGGCTTTGTAGGATGTGTACCTACTCTGCATCAAAGTTCAGTAATTTATTTGTAACATAGATATCCATAACTTTGTCATCAAAAGCTAATCGATCTGTTACAAAAAACAGTTTATGTAACCACGGAATCTTACTACACAAATGGAGACACGGGCCAAGGCTTCCATTCTTCCGGTTTGTGGTAGCTATACCTGCCACATAAACCGTGACTTCTGTTCCCATAAAAGTTACTTTGTAAATAAAGGTTTACAATTTAGTTTTGACAAAATGTTTAATTAAGTAAATAAGTTACAAAGGTGTACACAGGTGAAAAATATAAAATGTTTCTTGTTTTTGAGTTTTTCACTTACCTATGAATTCTACAATAATATCTCTAAAGACTTCTCTACTTATACTATAGTAAAAAGTGATATAACAAATGCATTTTCTTAGTTACTGTAAGTGTTTAGGTTCTCCAATGTTGTAGGTATTTTTTTATTATATAACTTAGAACATAATAAAAGAATACATAGAACTTATTATGTAGTAACATGATGAGTACCTAACTAAATTTAATAATTTGTTCATATGTCATTAAAATATAATACAAGGTGTTATACAAATACATTACATTTATGTAGTCGCAACTACTTACAATATATACCTGACTACTTAACTAATGACAAATATTCAAATGTTACATATACATGGTATTATACTCCACACAGACTTATATCTAAAAGTGCAAACTAATTAAAATGAAAGGAATGATAACATTAAAATGTTTAACAAAATAACTATCTTACAATGTAACAAAATATATAAATTCATCAACGAAGTTGTTGATACGTTGTCATAGCTACAAGTAATAAATTAGTAACAAAAATATAATCAACAACATAATTTTATATGGCATTGCATAATTGCTTCAATTTGATGGATATGTGGCTAAACAGCCTTTAGAGTCTCTTATGTCAGCTAGTCTAGGACACGCCTCTAGTAAGATATCTTCAAGTTCAGTGTTTTTATTTAGCAGAGCCTTGTGTAAAGCAGTTGCGCCATCAACGTCCTGTGCATCCACCTGCGCTCCTGACTGAATTAAAAACTTCACTGTTGCAAGGTTACCTAGATGGAATGTTCGAATTATTGTCAAGATACAGAACATAAACTACTACTACCTATAATAAATACTGAAAATTCACCTGCTATAGCTGCTTTGTGCAGTGGCGTGGCTTTACCACTCTTAGTCTGTGCATCAATACTTGCTCCCTTATCAAGAAGGATTCTACAAATATCTACATGTCCTTTCCGTGCTGCATAGTGCAAAGCTGTGTAACCAGCATTATCTGGGGCATTTACGGCTTCCTCAGTATTTCTGGCTTTGTCAAGCAAAGATAGAACTGTATCTTTCTCTCCATAAAAAGCTGAAATATAAGTACATCCAGATATAATCTATTTCAATAACTTAGAAATAACTTTTTAAGACGGGTTAAAGCTCAGTATATTTACCTGCACACCATAAACCCCTCTCCCATTCCATTTCAGTTAGAGATTGACACAAAGACGTATGAGCATTTGTGTGTGCACAATTATCATGTTCTTCCATCTTTCATAAATATTAAATAGGTAGTAATATCAGAATCAAAAGCATTACATGCACCATATAAATTAAGTATTTTTAGATTTCACGTTGCATAGTCCAAACAATCTCTGTCTCACCAGTGCTGGATATTATTTTATAGCCAAGCTGTCCCAGAGAGTTAATAGCATTGAGTACATTGGCTTTAACAGTGACTCCATTTACTACTCCAGCACCTGTTCCTGGATACTTCTTGGACATTGCTTTTACTTCTTCAGCTCCTAAACCGAAGACAGAACAATCATTAGCATGCAATGACCCTTTAATAGCAATGTAGACCACTCCATCCTCTTGTATAGGAATGGTAGACAAGTTGGTAGATGAAGGATTTTGACTTCCCTTAGTATCCATAATAGTAAACTACAAGTGCTATGATATGTGCAAAAAATTTGTAAGTTTAAACCTCGTCGTCCTTTGTGGGGTGCTGGTAGTTCCCCAAGTGCATAGCTTCCTTATTGAAATTTGAAAAATTATCTTGTTCTACAATAATAGAAGGTTCCGGTTCTGAGAATTCTTTTCTCATAGTCCACATGTACTCATTGTAATCTTGTTTCACTGCTGTTGAGCTAGAAGCCACAACTTTGTAACCCAACACCTATAAAGAAATAAAAAAAATTAGGTAAATGACTCATTCACTTTATTACCTCTTGAGGTGAATGGGGACAACCAACATCACAATATGTACCTATAACTATATTATTATGTGTAAGATTACTACCCGAATTTACCTCAAGGGCGCTCAGGATGACACAAGGATGTTGTAAATAGACGATGGTGGAATCATCGCAATATCCACCACAAGCGAAGCGTTTCAGTTGTTCTATGTCCCCGGCTATGTAGAATCAAATCACAAAACAATTTATCAGTGAGTCTACTTATGCGAATGCAAAATAAAAGAGTACGTGTGATAAATTTCACAGATTATCTTATCTACGACACAAAATATGTAAGTACTTAGTTTCTACCTTTCAAGCCGGAGACCAAAACACGCCAAGGGTTTTTATGCCCGTATGATGCAAGATTACCTCTGATCAAAATGTATGGCATTGATTACAATTATCTGTTATCAAGGTTTGGAAATGGTTTATTCCAAATCAGTAGAGAAATCAAAGATCTTGTAACGTGCGCAGCAACGCGAGTAAACCACTTTACAAACAAATAATACGCGATTGATTCACGCCATTTGCGTAGGAAAGAAAGGAAGGAAGCAAAGAGAATAGAGGTTATAGACGATCGAAACCAGTTGATTTGGCATTTCAATTTGACAGAGTCCATGACATTGTCGGTGGTTCTCGTAAGGCACACGCACGGGGGCCGGGGCTTAAGCCGGGCACAGACCTATTGATCAGGGGCCTTACCATGAACTCTTATAGCAGGACCTAAACAGAACTGCCCTGCTTAGAACGAGACAGCGCTATACGTGTCACATAAGCTTGTCTCGTTTAAACCTAACGCAATTCTGTTTAGGTCCTGCTATGAGAGTTCATGGTAAGCCCTCAGGACCGAGGAGGGCCGGCCCAGGTGCAAACTTTTTTTTGTACCACTAAGGTGGCATACAAGCTTACGGCCTGCCTGTTGGTAAACAGTCACCTGAAGGTCATATTTTTATAGTAAGTATACTAGCCTTCCTAAGAAAGTTTTAACTTTCCTAAGTAAGTAGTTTTCTCTACCAACTCAAATTGCGTTTTATCCATAGAAAAAAAATATTATCTACAGAAGCAGAGAGTACCTACATACCGAGTTTCAATTCGAGACACATAAATGTCACACATCTCTATAACACACACACTAAGGCAAATGCAGGGACGAAACAAGGCAGCCCATCTGCAGATAATTTATACAAATTTCTATTCCGTAACAAACACAAACAAATATGACTGGTGGGAATATTTATATTGTCATTATAATAAAAGTGCAAAGAAGGTGCTGACCTAATCGTTATCACGGTCGTCGTCAGCCTATACACACCTAAACTACTAGGGAATAGATCTGTCCTCTCATTGAGAGAGAACGGGCAATAGTTTACCACTCAGGCCCAATGCGGATTGGCAGACTTCACAATTCGAATTAATCTCTAACATGCAAGTTTTATCATGATGTTTTCCTTCACTTAAAAGCCAAATAAATTATTTGAATCCATATATGAGTTAGGTATATAATACAAAAACCATTTTCAATTTCAGGGGATCAAACCCACGGCGTGATACCTGCCACCGTCTTTTCGATCTCTCGATCCTACATACCGTGAATACCGTGCCCTCTAGTGGACATCATCATGAACAAAAAATTTAATGAAAGGGGTATGTACATAAATATATTAAACAGGCAGCATATTCTTAATTTTCAGTCAACATTCTGGTGGGTACGGCACCAGGACAGAAGGGACTTGCATATACTCGTACTTATTATCTTGTTCTTCAAAATGTTTACAACACAGAACTTCCAATATGCAACCCAGACATCACCATGTCTGGTCTTCAGGAAACCAATAAATAAATGAAAATAAATGTAAATTCGCGTTTAATCCGTTAAACATTTTTTTTAAATGATTGAATATTTGAAATATCATTTAGGTATATTTTTGGTACGGAACCCTAATAAAAATAAAATTGTGGACCGCTATGTACAATATTTGAGTATTAAAATTCTATACAACAAATACTAAATCCAACCCTGTTTACATTGAAATATTTCCATATCTATTTAAACGCCGAAATATAACTGAATTTGCCAATAATTTTAAATCATTCTTTAATGGCATATTGTTTTAAAATAAAGATTTAAATTATTGCAAATTCACACTATTACTATGCATATTTTTATCACAATTTCTAAAATTGATTCCCGATAGCCACGACCACGATTATTTACTTACTGGTGAAAGGATACCCAGGTGTATTTCCATACTTTGCGCTTTCACATAATTGTGCACTACAGTACACCGTCTTTTAAATGGTTTGATTTAAATTTGATTAGGAAATTATAAAATTTACACTGATGTTTCAAAAGAAACGTCTGGTCGTTGTAAGCTTGAGCAACGTGGTGAACGTTCAAAACATTGCGCTCTTCACTTTCTGACAGGCTCGTTCCTATGGGTATAAAACGGGATAGCAAGATTCATAATCACTGTAGAGTGAGCGAACAGGGAATATTTGTGATTTGTGTTTAGTCTGTTATGTCTGTGGTTTTATCTAATATAACATTACATTGATTATATTGTACATTACGAAGGCAAAAATGAACGCATTTTGTTTAAGACTAACTTATCAATCGTAAACCCATGAAGTACATTCTGAAGAGCACAGTTTACTTCGTCTATATTATAACCTTTCCTATTCATTTTAAATATCAGTGAAGTATCGCACCATGTAAGGTCATTTATATAGTCAAGAAAGAGAAACATCTCCCCCCCCCCCCCCCGCAGATGACTCGCCATTTACATTTTTACTTTTAGAACTACCTTCTTATCTTCTATCTTCTTCTTCTATTCTTCGTAATGATTTCAAAATTTCAAGACTATCATGTGTAAAACCATAATGTTTTAATTTTAGTAATAGTGTTAAAAGAATTTGATTTACACAATTAAATGCTTAAGACAAATCGCAAAAAACACCTACTGCATTATGACGTTCTTTATTACTATTAAAGTGTAAAATCATTTGATTTGATTGTTCACTTTAATAGTAATAAATTATTTCATCAACAACAATATGGCTTCACAAAAGGCCGCAATACTACCGAAGCTGGTATTAGCCTCATTCAACAAATTTTTGGCGCATGGGAAGAACATCATTATTCTTCACTTAACACAATTTTTTAAAAGATTTTAGTGAAAACGGGCAAGTTGGACACCGGTCTATAATTATTTAAACTATTGTTACAACCTGATTTAAATAATTGCACCACTTTACTGATTTTCATGACGGGGAAAACTCCTATTTTGAAGCAAGCATTAAAAATGTAAGCTAAATACGGTGCTAAAATATTAACAACAGCGGCCTTAGCCAAGAAATTTCGTTAATCTACAATCGATTGTGGTAGAAAAAATGTATGGGATTTGACATAAGCTAACGTTATCTGACATAAGCGGTTTGTGGTAGAAATTCTTGGTCCATAGACAATTCACGTACTTTCGATGAACAAAGGAGGTGGATTGGCGGATGATCCTACACAATCAGAGTAAATGTAGATGTTGGCAGAAATAGTCGAACTTCGATCTGTCAATTTCCTACCAAACACGCATCACGCAAGCGGAGCTGTCAAAGATGGCTAGACGGCTAGACGGCTGTACTTATAACTCTGACCGACTTTTACCAAATATCTTCTGTATTTTTCAACTTATGCTTTGTCTAAAGTAGGAGGATAATTTTGACAGCTCACTAATTGTTGGTCTTTGGCGCACGCCTATGAAGTTTTGTGTTTTATTTCGGTAAAATCATGTAAAAATGTACTACGGAAAATGTCGTACTTCGTAGACAGGCCCCGCCCCTTTAGTGAAGTGCCACGAATAACGAATAACAATAGACAATCGAAAATCGATATTGACATAATATAATCGAATATTTAAAATTAATATTTAGGTAACATTTATTTTTTGTAGCTAAACTCTTATTCTTTGTTTGGATTTCACCTTAAGAGACCTTCCACAACAACAATTTTGAGTCGCGCGTATTCTACGTAATAGGATGACTGACCGAATAGAAATACGCACGTGTCATAATCGTCGTTGTAGAAGGGTTTTTAAAGTCGTATTAATAAATTATTAATTCAGAAGAAAATAAATAGTTAATTTTGTATAATATGTTTAGCATAACCATGCAACTATCGATTCCAAGTTCTATGAGAATGATGATCGATAATCGAATAGATTCATTAACGATTTTACACAACCACATCCCTACTGTGATCTGTCAAAATTATCATCCTATTTTAGACAAGATATAAATATGTAATGCTTTTAAAAGCTTTAATGGTAGTTTTAGCATCTAGGTACTTCGGAATAACAACAGTCATTTTCACAGGCACCTATATATTTTTTTTAAAGTTTTCTTATCAGTAAGGTAGTTTGCATCGGTATTTCGGTAAAAAATGTTTGGAGCAACCATGGAACAACTCTGCCACTTCTTTATTTGCGGTACTATGTAGTTACGGTTTCTGTTCTGATTTCATAATTTGTATCACGAGTAGAGATGTAACAGATATCCGGCCACTATCCGGTATCCGGCCTATCCGGCCATAATATACTATCCGGCCGGATACCGGATAATTCGTTAATATCCGGCCGGATACCGGATAGTAAAAAATGTATGAAAAGCTCATAAAAGTGATTTTGCTCATCGGAAATATATGCCCTTCTGTAGCAGTCGAGTAAAAAGTCGTATCAAAACGTTTAAAAACCATATATATTAATCAAAGAACTATTGATTATGTCGGCATCAACACCTATTCTACTCGTATCGTTTATTTGGTAGGCTAGGAAACATTTTTAATAGTTTTCTGGTCTCTTCTTTTTGCACTATGCCTTTTCCATTAGCTGGAGTCAGCTCTCCTTGTCTGCTTCCTCCATTTCTTTCAATTTTGAGTAGTAGCAGCGTCAATAATATTGTCCTTTAGGTCCCGTTGGTCCGCCGTCAGCCAGGTGGCATGTGGGAGTCTTCCGCATCAGCGAGTCGTCGTCGCCAAATTTAGGGCTACTTGCACTAAGGTGATCTTTGGGGCGGCGGAGCACATGCTTACACCATCGCATTGAGCTTCCACGAGTGTGGACATTACGTACTTTGCCCAACAGGGTGACACCCGCTGATCAGCATAAATACGCATTTTTGTCGTGTGTAGTTTTGACAAGTGCTGTTTAGTATTATAATGTTCTTAGTGGAATAATTTAAAGTCAATCAAGACATATATTGATATTATAGATATGAAAAAATATTATTCTGGATTAAAATATGAATTTCTTTATATTTAGAGGTAGTATACGATGTCGTTTATCCTCTACGATGCTGTGGGCTAATGTGTAAATTTATTATCGTAATTTGAAACTATCAATCCGTATGAGGGCAGAAGAATTCTTCAGTTCAACATTCAAATTATTCACATTCAACGAAAACTTTAAATTACATAAACACATGCAGTCGTATAAAGTCCCACGCCGCGATTACAGCTTGTACAAACTTGTTCAGTGACCTGTGAATATCCGGCCGCCGGATATCCGGCTATCCGGCTAGGAGGCTGGCTGGATATCCGGTATCCGGTATCCGGCCAAACAACTATCCGTTTCATCTCTAATCACGAGGCTTTGTTTTCCCTGTCTCCTTCTTTATTACTTTCCACACAGTCTTAGCCTTGTTTGAAGACGAACTTATAATTATCTTATAGTGCTGTAATTTTGCCATTAGACGAACTTTCTTAAACATTTTTGAATATTTTTTTACATATTCTACAAAATCTTTATCATGGCATTATTGCTTGAATGTTTCATTCAAACATTCTATCTCTGCTTTTGCGGATACCTAAAGTATATATAGTAAAGTAAAGTATAGCCCAATCACTAAATTTAGATTTACAGTTACTTTTTTTTGCGTAAAATACTTTGATAAACATTATTAACAGAATTGAACATATCAGAAAATATAATGTTTGGCTCATGAGAATCAAGACAAAGGCCGGCAAGACATGATTTCCGATAAGGCTTGTTTGAAATTTTTAATTCTCCTTTGAGTACCTTATTGGTCTCGTAATTATTTCATTGATATTACATTGTTACGTAAAATCAAAAACAACGAATTGCCTACTATGGTCGTTTTTTCACACACACTTTTCGTTGACCTTGCGTTGCTGCAATGTATTATGCTGTTGAGCAAAATACATTGTCGATGCAAGTCGCTGATGATTCTGTGCATCTTGTAGCCTCTAAAAATATATAATTAAGATTAAAGCTTATTATTATCTTATCTCTTTCTAAAAGTTGTTTTTTCTAGTAAATTAACATTAAAGTCTTCACAAACTATTAACCTTTTTTTCCACGTACAAAGTCTTTCTAAAACTTGTTCCATAGTTTTTTCAAAAATCCAAAGTTTTCATTGTATGGTGGCTGTTACGGTTGTGATGATTACCTACTCACCAATAAATAGGACACTTTTAAGGGTGGCTAAGATGGCAAACAAACAGTTTATATACACTGAACGGTTTTAGATACAATTTCTATTATAAGGTAGTGCGTCTCATAGTTGATCTGGTAGCGACTGCTGCACAAAGTGGAACTACCACCGTAAATACAAAATATAAAAATATCTTCGACTACCATCTACTTAAACCTAACACGTAGGTACCTATAACAAGCGCGTCAGTAACACACCCCACCCCAGTGCTGGCTCAGCACTCATCAACTAAGGGAACACGGGAGACGCGCGCCGTGGAATGCTTGAAAGTCGTGGAGCTCGCGCAGATCCCGCTCAGCGGCGCGGCGCACGCCGCCGCACCCAGTGCCGGCCACCGTGGCCTAGCTCGCGCAGGGCACGCATGAGTCATCGCGCGGCGCGCGCACATCCCGTGCACACACCTTCCCAGAGGAGAACGAGTAGCTAACGGCTCGTCAGCCTTCCTTCAATCCTTCTCTTATTTCTCACGGTATCAGCAAATCATAGTGTTAAATATACGGATCAGAGGGCGTATCGGCTATCTCAGTGGACAACAAATTTGACATAAAAAATTCTGACACTACTCTAATTTGGTAGACGCTATTGCCAGTTTTCAACGTAGATGACGTGGTGTAGAATTATCTAGTGTCAAATACAGTTGTCAACTGAGTTAGCCAATAGCCCCGCTGGGCACACAAATGAAACCAACGGCGATTGGTGACGCACTGTTTATTGTATAGAAGGTAGGTAGGTAGAGCTCGTCTAGTCTAAAATGACGCGCCCCACTACTTAGTTAGTTGATTTCGATGTGTGAGTGCAAATATTGATAACGACACTTCATCTGTGTGGGAGCCAATGAACGACGCGTGCTTCTACGTTTGAATTTCACCGGCAACTGAATGACCAATTACAACGGCATTTGTATATGTATTGCGTCCATATTTTAAACTTGCTTGTGTGCGTTAAAGCGATAGTGGGGCGCGTCATTTTAGATTAGACGAGCTCTAGTTACTTATAGGTAGGTGTACATATCATACATAACATTTCCTCCCTCTATTACATATTACATAATAAAAAAAAATCAAATAAGTGGTTCGCAGTACCTACTAAAAGAATTTAGTATAATCTACGTTGGGACGTTCACGTAACAATCGCATGGGCCTGACTGAGGATCGTTCTGATTCCTCCGTTTGCTCTGCTGAGTCGTCTGCCTTCTGGAACTCATCTTCAGATAAAAGATCCGCTGGGTTGCTTGTATCTGATAGGCTGGTTGTGTTGTGCCCAACATCTGATTGAACAAGCGTTTCATCTGCATTGCATTACCCTCGGTGGACGGTGATGGTGAGGTCTGGTTTGCGATATATATTTCGTCTCGCCTTCCTTCCTTCGGATCGTGTGTGGCCAGTGCAGGTGAGGAGTACGATGATGATCCGGAAACATCGTGGAACGATGACGAGCTGGTAGGGCCCGTCGGCGAAGCAGGTGGTGATAGACGCGGCGGCGGGCTTGGCGATGCAGGCGACGACGGCGGTGGAGTTGCGGATGTTGAAATTTGCGGTAAGTCTTTATCATCTATAGATTGCTGGTCCCATATATTGTTATTTGAGCCTTTATATCGTATCAATTGATTTTTATGCCTTTTTATTTTTTCTAGGGTTGTAGAATCTTGTACTATATACGTTACTTTCCCTAACCTTTGTAATATTATCTCTTTACACCATGTGAATACATTTTTATTTTTATACTTTTTATATAATACAGCACAATTAGTAAAATATTCGACATTGGTTTGCATGTCACATGCTGAGCACTGTTTGTTTTTAAAATGGTTAGATACGGGAGATGACATGGACGACGACGGCTTTGGATTAATTAAATCTAACCGCGTTTTTAATTTATGACCGAAAACCATTTCAGCAGGCGAAAACCCCGTGGTAGTATGAATGGAGTTGCGATAGTCCATTAGGTATTTCAATAGCTTCGTTTTCGCTTCCCTAGAATTTGGAGTTATGGAAACGCAAGATTTAATGCCCTTTATAATAATTTTAACGAAACTTTCAGCTTGGCCATTACTGGCCGGGTGATAGACCGGTGATGTCACATGCTTTATTCCGTTAGTGTTACAGAACCTCTGAAATTCTCGTGAACAAAAAGCCGTGCCATTGTCGGTTGCTATAGTTGCCGGTAATCCGAACTTCGAGATAAACTCGTTCAAACGGTCTATTACCGCACGAGTATTGGTTATACTATTCATGTCGTATACTTCCACCCATTTAGTGTAAGCGTCCACTATGACCAGGTATGTATGACCACGTATTGGCTCTAAAAAATCCATATGTAACCTACGGAAGGGCTGGCCTGGGCAATCCCAGCATGCCGGCGGCGCGCGGGGCGGGGAGGCGCGTAACTGAATGCAAACATCGCACGAAGATATCATTCTTTCGAGCGTTTCATCGATGCCCGGAAACCAAACCCGTGCCCGAGCTTCGGCTTAAGTTTTAACGATACCTAGATGCGACGAGTGCAGTTCCTTTAAAACCTTACTTTGTAATTTTTGTGGTACGACTTTGTGCCCTCGCATAACACAACCGTTTTCGAGTGACAGTTGAATTCGACATAAATAATACGGTTTAAGGCGAAGGTCACTTACCATTGGTGGCCAGCCTTTTAAAATATGCTGAATCACACGTAACTCGCGCGGTCGCACGGGCTGGCGCCGGCGCACTGCTCGGTGCACGCGCACTCGCTAGCGCGGCGGCCCGCACCCGCGCCGTCCTCCGCGTTCTCGCCCCGCGGGGGCAAGCTCGCACGAGACAAATAATCTGCATTGTTATCAGCGCTCTTTATGTATTCGATTACGTAATTATAATCGCTCAAGAACAATGCGTACCTCTGTAATCGATTGGCGGACCCCTCTGGAATTCCCTTTTTATGGCCAAAAATTGCAATATGTGGTTTGTGATCTTTGAAGAATTCGCATTTCTCTCGTTTTAACGTTAAGCCTGCTGAGTGTAGCCGGTGTAACACCTCGTGAAGCCGCTCCATGTGCTGGGCGTGGTCCGCGCCGGTGATGAGCACGTCGTCGAGCAGACAGAGGACACCGTCCAGCCCCGCCAGCACGCCTTCCATGGCGCGTTGGAATACAGCCGGCGCGCTGGCCAACCCAGACACTAAACGAGTGTATTTGAACATTTCCCGATGTGTATTTATACATGTGAATTTTTGTGAATGTTCATCTAGCATAAACTGGTTGTAGGCCATTGACAGGTCAAGCTTGGTGAACTTCTGCCCCCCATATAGTTTCGAAAACAACTCGTTCACTGTTGGAAGCGGGTATTGATCGATGTGTAACTGTTTGTTAAGACTCACGGAGTAATCAGCACATAACCTAACTGATCCATCCCGTTTTAGAACTGGAACAATCGGTGAGGCGTACTCGGATTGATCTACTGGCTTTAGGATACCTAACCCTACTAACCTGTATACAATGTATAACTCTTTTTCGACTTTGTTACGTAAGGCAAAAGCGATCGGCCGTGCTTTGAAAAAGAATGGTTTAGCGTCTTCTTTTAAAGTTAACTTTACCGTGTGATTTTTAAAAGTGCCTAATTCATCAGAAAATAGTAGCGGATATTTCTCTTGTTACTGATTATTATTATTTTGTTTTTTTTTATTTTATCTCAGTCACGTAGTGTGACCGGTAATATAAGTGAAGTTCACGGGATTACTCCAAGTGTACTTCACTTTCAATTTGGTTGCGGGTCGTATCTTCTTGGAGAAACTTGCGCACAATACGACAAGTATTTAATATTGCGGCTTTCTGCATGTTGATATAGATATTTTCCGGCAGATCTATTAACCTTAAGTAGTGTTTTATATGTTTTGGTATGACTCCTGTACTGGAGAGCACAAGAGGCACAATATCTACTTTTTCCAGATTCCAAATTCTCAATATCTTTATTATTATTATTATTATAAATAATAATAATAATAACTGATTAATTAAACTATCAGTACGTTGGCAATAATTGACCGAGGTTAATTGCAATTGAAATTCCGAAATGAAATCTCTTCCCAAGAGTGGCGGGCCGCCGTCTCGGACCACGTACACGTCCAGCGCGCGCGAGCGCCCCGCGTAGCGCACCGGCAGCCGCGCCACGCCGGCGCACGCGATTCGGTTTCCGTAGTACGATACCAGTTGTTTACGCGTACACGACAATGGCACGTCTTTGAAATCACACTTGTAAAAATCATTAGAAATAACAGTAACCCCAGACCCGCTATAGACCCATTTTAGATCACCGCTTTGCTCCCAGTACACTTCTGTATCCGATTAATGAGTTACTGTGCTGCCATTTCTTGAAACATGTCTTTTGTCCCTAATCACTTCCTAATCTCATCATTCCACCACCCCGTATTCTTGTCAATTCGTCGGACGCTTTCGACGTACCGAGTACTGTTCGTCCGAGTTTGAGGATGGATTTCTGATAGTGACACCAGAGCTCATTGAAGGTCACCCTTTGCGCTCCAATCGAGGCTTTCGGCTGCCTCCATGAACTCCTGGCTCCTGCTGCTCAGAGTCCGCCACTTAATAGACGGCACGCAGCGTTCTGCCGTAGGCCATCTACTACTCACGCGGACGACCATGACAAGGACTCGGTGCTGTGTAGTGAGGCATTCCCCCTGGATAATCTTGCACTGGGATACGTGACCGATGTCACGTCTTTGGATCAGCAGATAATCGATCTGTGATTGGTGCGGGCCACTTTTGTAGGTTATGAGGTGTTCTGGTCTTTTCTGGAAGAAGGTGTTGACTATGGTTAATTCGGCGGCCAGTGAGGTTCGGAGAATATCTTCTCTCTCACTGTTTCGCTGGCCATAACCAAATCCATCGTGCACCCGACTGAACTGGTTGAGGTCCGCACCAACCACAATCTGTTCTGAGGATAGTATACGTGACAGGGTATTTTCGAAACTGTTACAGAAGGCAGTCTTATCGGTTTTGGCGCAGCCGGACTGGGGAGCATAGGCACTAGTGAGGTTGGTTGTTATACCCTCAATTTGCGCCTTGATCACCATGAGTCGATCGCTCACTCTGTTTACCTACAGAATGCCGTTCCGGAACTCGTGGCCCACCACAATAGCGACCACATTCCTCCCTTCTGCCGATCCGGTGTACAACAGCTGGTATCCTCAGGGATGGCTCCAAAGCCACGCCACCTCGTCTCTTGCAGGAATGCAACCTAAACGCGGCGCCTGTGCAACAAGTCAGCCAGCTAAGCGAAGCGGAGCTAACTTCTTTAACCCTGCCCGCGCGTGATAGGGTAGCCCTAGCCCACTTATCGCAGGTGTAGGGCAATATGCCTGCGCGTCGTTCAGCGGCGACGCCCTAGCATGGTGTTTACTTCCAACAGAGGACCTTTTCATTCTATTTTTTGCGGTGTTTTGGCTTTTAACATGCGGCGACTACCATCCGCCCGTCATTGATACATGGCGGCAGTGAGATTTGAACCCGGTACTCTCGCATTGCAAGCCAGTAATTTACTTAGGTAAACATGTCCCATCCCAAAAAAAAAAGTTGTCTAAAAACACAGAAATTGATTTTTGGGATCTGGTCACATTATTAACAACATATGCATGGCAAGTGCTAGGCGATGTAGGTACTACGCCAAGTGCTATGCGTAGTTGCTAGCTGAGTTAGAGTTGATTAGCTTGCTCTTATAGTGTAAGCACTGCATTAAGCAACTTAACTTAATTATCTTATTCCATAAAATAAAGAAACTTGCCAGACCGATAACCTAGGTTAAGCAATGTTCATAGCGTCCTTTAACTGAATGGGTGACCGTTTTGTACTTTGAGACTAGTCAAACTTCAGCACCGCTACGAGCTCGCCACTCGTTAGGTGTGCCAAATACCAACGGTATGTGGCGAAGCGAGGTAGACCATGGTCTACCTCTGGGGACCGGAGACTAATTGAACAGTCTCGAGAGCCCAGTGACATATTATTATGAAATAAAGTATTTTGTGTGTTGGTGAACACATAATCTTACAATACACTTTATTTTAGTTTAATTTTGGTTGTAAGTTTAACGCGTGTATCCGTCTATATGTAGCTCCCGAACGGATGAACCAATTTCAATGCGGTCTTCTGTATTTGAAAGGTCTTTTAATCGAAATTATTCTTAACTTTATTTAATCGAAATCGTATCAGTAGTTGAGAAGATATTTGTAGCGACATCTATCGCTCCACTAGGGAAACTCATCGATACTCACATTACGAGTACACGAACACAAGGTTGGCAAGCATCCGCACATAGATGGCGCTAACAATCCTACATCGCGCTAGAGAAATGTGCCAACTTCCACGGCATATATACAACTTCCGACGATCAACTGTCGGACCCTTGGTCCCCTGGTCACAACACCCGGCCAGGTGGGTAATTACCCTTTTCTCCCTTCTCCCCATCTTCGCTTGCCAACATTGGCGGCTACCATTATCCTGCTCCGCCAAAGTGGTGACCCCGACGTGATCCTTACGTCTTCCCTACCTGACTCCCGCACACAGCAGTCACAGCCTTGACCATAGTCGGCACAACGCGTGCTTCCTGGTCGTTCACCTGCGGCATCTCACTGTCCCCACCCAGTCTCGACTCACTGCAGACTTGGGAACAGCATCGCTTCGGCACAGCTCACAGCGCAACCTCACGCCAGAGCTACGCCATTGCTCACCGCATCGCCAGACTGATTACGCTTCATACGTCAGCTTCAGCGTTTCTCGCTTCGGTATCGACCTCCAGTCTCCGGGGGGAGTACTGTAGCGACATCTATCGCTCCACTAGGGAAACTCATCGATACTCACATTACGAGTACACGAACACAAGGTTGGCAAGCATCCGCACATAGATGGCGCTAACAATCCTACATCGCGCTAGAGAAATGTGCCAACTTCCACGGCATATATACAACTTCCGACGATCAACTGTCGGACCCTTGGTCCCCTGGTCACAACACCCGGCCAGGTGGGTAATTACCCTTTTCTACCTTCTCACCATCTTCGCTTGCCAACATTGGCGGCAACCTTATCCTGCACCGCCAAAGTGGTGACCCCGACGTGATCCTTACGTCTTCCCTACCTGACTCCCGCACACAGCAGTCACAGCCTTGACCATAGTCGGCACAACGCGTGCTTCCTGGTCGTTCACCTGCGGCATCTCACTGTCCCCACCCAGTCTCGACTCACTGCAGACTTGGGAACAGCATCGCTTCGGCACAGCTCACAGCGCAACCTCACGCAAGAGCTACGCCATTGCTCACCGCATCGCCAGACTGACTACGCTTCATACGTCAGCTTCAGCGTTTCTCGCTTCGGTATCGACCTCCAGTCTCCGGGGGGAGTACTGTAGCGACATCTATCGCTCCACTAGGGAAACTCAACGATACTCACATTACGAGTACACGAACACAAGGTTGGCAAGCATCCGCACATAGATGGCGCTAACAATCCTACATCGCGCTAGAGAAATGTGCCAACTTCCACAGCATATATACAACTTCCGACGATCAACTGTTGGACCCTTGGTCCCCTGGTCACAACACCCGGCCAGGTGGGTAATTACCCTTTTCTACCTTCTCTCCATCTTCGCTTGCCAACATTGGCGGCAACATTATCCTGCACCGCCAAATATTTGACTATGAGTAGACTTAGTAGGAGGTATTTGTTCCCCATGTGTCGGTAGATAATGTACATCTTTGACTTGCGATATCTCGCAAGGTATACCGTTTTCGACATTTTTGAACATAGTGATCGATAGATATTAAAGTTTCCTATCGATTGGCATAAGTTTTATGAGTAGCCGCAAAATCGATATTTTTTTAAAATGGCGGAAAGTGGGTGGTTATTTTCTCCATAGTAAATGTTCAATGCTCTTTAGTTCATCCACAGAGAGAACATTTGTTTGTTACATACATCGGAAAGATCTAAAGTTACTAGATTTACACATCAGTTCGGCGTCTTTGAATGCACCACAGACCCGCATCGTCGTATTTTTGCCGCGTAACCCTATACGATCGGCTAATTCGCGACTTATGAGCGACACAGAGGAGTCACGCACATGCACTGAATGTACCGGTTGGTCCGTGAATATTGACGGAAACAACTTGTAATAAAACCGCACTTTGACACACGTTTAAGCCGCGAGCCGAGCCGTAGACCGTCAGTGGCGAAGACAGCGTCCAGTGTACATCGATATTGGAAGGGGATTGGGGAATTGGAATAGGAAGCCTGTGAGCATCAATTTAACACGGATAATATCATAATAAAAGAGATTGGAATGCTAGCGACCTTCATGGTTATAGTGGCAAGAAGGTCGCTAGCATTCCATACTCTTTGATCATAATAATAGAACGGTTCGATAAGTTTCGAAACAATTCTGAATCTCAAACTTTTTTTAAAATGATTAAAAATTAGCATGTGTTAATATTTTGAAAATTGCCTTTTTGACGTTAAATATGAGTATATCAAGAGAAATTTGGCGCATGTATTATGAAAATGTACTAACCCGTCTTCTACCAGGAGGAGCCCAAACTTGGCATGATTTGAAACTATTTCCTAAGTTTTTGAAAACAGGTGGCCCAATAGCATGTAGTGTGGTGTGGTGTAGCATATTTTTGAACCGGCTTGTGAAGCCCTTTCATTTCATACCAAACACGAAAGGTTTCTAAAAATAAATTTAAATCCCGAACAAAAAATTGATGACAACATCACTGCTATGGGAATATTATTAAGAACCACCGCTCAAAATGATTGTTGTAACCTAGAATATCCGTGTACCAAACGGCTATCCTGTACATCGATTTGCGTTTTTTTTATCGTAGCCTGACCACTATAGCACTTTCTTCAACAAAAGGACGGTTTTAAGTTGAACGCAACCAAAACAGAGTACATTATTAGCCGCAGCACCGATTTTGAAACCATTCAAATAGAGAACAAAGCTATCAATAGAATAGATTTTATATCTCGTATTCGTGCTGCAAGAGATCGGTGGTATAGGCCCCGATGTCAAGTCCCTTATATCTTCAGCTTGGACAAGAAGCACACTTATACTTTGTCAAATATAGGTAATAATATGACAGTTTATTTAATGATAAGTTTGACAGTTCCTAGTAGGGATGGGGTAGTATAAAATCGTTAATAAATTAATTCGATTATCATTCTCATAGAACTTGGAATCGATAGTTAAATGGTTATTCTGTATGTATTATACAAAACCATTTTTTTTTCTTTTAAATTAATAATTTATTTATACGACATTAAGAACCGTACCACAATTACGATTTAGACACGTGCGTATTTTTGATCGGTCAGTCAGCCTATTGTTTAGAACACGCGCGAGTCGAAATCGTTGTTGTGAAAGGTCTCTTAGGGTGAAATAGAAACAAAGAATAAGACTTTAGTTACAAAAAAAAATATAATCACCTAAATGATAATTTTAAATTATAGATAGATATTATTCGATTATTTTATTTTAATACCGATTTTCGATTGTCTGTTGTTATTCGTTATTCCTGACACTTCACATTATCCGTAGTACATTTTAACGAAAATAAACACGAAACTTCATAGGCATGCCAAGGACCAACAATCAGTGAGCTGTTAAATTTATCATCCTATATTAGACAAAGCAAAGGCCTGTGATTAGTAGGAAGGGGGGGGGGGCGTATGGATGCAGAAGACGGGGCGAAGTGGAATAAGAAAAGTCAGAAAGCGGACCCTGGAATAAACCGGGATAAACGTAAAGATGATGAAGGGAACATTGGTCTAGTGGCAGCGTGCTTACGAGACCGATAACCAAGGTTAAGGAATGTTTGCAATGTCTGGGTAGTGAATGGGTGTCCGTTCCGTACTCTGAGGCTTGTCAAAATTCAGCACCTCAACGAGCTTGCCCCTCGATAGGTACCTATACCTCATAATTACCATTGGAGAAACGAGGTTGACCAAGGTCTTTCTCCAGGGACTCGGAGGCTGGTTGAACAGTTTAGGACCCTGTGACAGCATTTACATTTTACATTTACATTATAGTGGAGGGCAATCTTTACTCCTTGCGATGACAATTACTCATGTTTGTAGGTACGTACTAGAAATAAAATAAAAAGGCGATAGGTAATATGATTTTATTTACAATAAGTACTTCATTTGTATCTACTAACGTGTATAGGTGTGGGTAGACTGTGGTCCATAGGTAACCAAAATATTAAATAAATAATATACTTATAAAAAAAGTCATTTCTTTATTATCTTCTGAACAACTTCTGGAAAGGTTTAGATTACCTTCCTATATATTATACAGTCAATCATCATCATCATCATCTTGGCGTTAATGTCCCGGTTGTGCTCTCGCGCACGAGGGCCCGGGGTCCGTCTTGACCATGATCCAGGGTTTGGCAGGTCAGGTAATTACAGTGGAGCGACTGCCGTCTGACCTCCGTAACCCTGCTACCAGGGGAACCTGACCAGATTGGATCATGGTTACACATCCAGTAGCCTGAATGTGCCGATTTCATCACGATGTTTTCCCTTACCGTAAGAGCATCGGTTGGTATTCAACTAATGTACATAACTCAGAAAACAGACATCTGGCTTACGAGTCGGATACTCTACCAGCTCGGCCACCGACGCTCTATATTATACAGTCAATATAAGTCAATAAAAGTTTTAAAGTAATTTATATGATTAATTTATAGCTTGTTTATAATCTTGAACAAAATTTCTTCGAGCTTTTTAAACCTTCGGCCTTGGTTTAGATCAGAAATTGATCTTCGGTCGTACCCACGGGCTATTGATGTGCGTGATGGTATATTTTCCAACTAGGCAAATAACAACTTAACTAAGCAAGTAGTCTTGCAGTGGACTGTTACAGCGTTCTTGATGGTGTTGAAGCCCAAAATTAATCTAAGAAACACACATTACACCATGGTGTAGGTAGTAAGTACATAACAAATTATAAAAGCTAATGGCACCCCCATATCACTTTGCTTGTGTTCATATGCCGTAGGGTCTAACAAATGTATTACAAATAAATAATATTGAGAAATTAAACTAATAGAGAGGGAGTGGACAAACATTAAAGGGAAGTGGACTTTAGCGGGAAATGGACGTTCGACTCAAAATGGTTAAAGACACTTACAGCTATGTAAGTAAACGGTCTATAGTAAGATCACAGATAAAGACCTATCTTTAAGGAGGGCTTTTCAGATCACGGGTTGAGATTGACGCAAAACTGAACTAATTGATCTGCTGCCATAGAGAGAACGACAAATACATTTTCACACCTCCTGCGCGACAATGTCCAAAACTGTCAACGTAATGCATGGCATTGTTTCCCGTAGGGAGAATATGTTGTATGAAACTACCAAGGGAAATTATGTTATTAAAATAAGAAACTTTCAAATTCGTATGAAAACTGAGCAAACTGAAGAGTTTATTCGAAAATCGCAACTTTTTTCCATTTTTATCACATTAAGACAAAAAGGCGCGGCAAAAACTGTGACTAACGACTAGGCGGTATGGTTGCAAAACTCTACATTTCTCAAATTAAGCAAATCATCGCATCAGTGACTCCCCTGGTGTTGCTGATGTCCATAGGCGGCGGTGACCACTTTCCATCAGGTGGCCCGCTTGCCTGTTTGTCTGCCGTATAACATAAAAAAAAAATTAAAAAAAAATGGAAAAATGCTTATAATATGAATTTAAAAAAGTATTTCGTTCTCTTTATTCTATTTTTACGTTGATTTGTCTTTGGAGTTTGATGAATCAGACGCTTTAATTGCTTTATTTATTGTCTCACAGATGATACGAAAATTAGAGTATTCACCTCTGGGACAAACCTTTCTTAGTAAAGACAAAGGTTTGAAGCCTTGAACCCCTCACTTCACTCAGGACTCTTCGTGACTCCCTCGCTTCACCTAGAGTCCTTCATAAAGATGAAGATCCAATACTACGTCCATGACGCAAGCCACTGTTTTATCCCCTTAGTGTATAATCTATTATTTTGTTTAAATGTACCGTAATTTAAGTTTATTGTCCATAATTTTATCTAAAGTAGATGGGATGGTAATGAAGGTACCATCGTAGGCAGAGTAATATGAAGCAGGCTAATGCGAAGAACATGACCATGAACTTGAGGTTTGTCTCGGAGTACTGGTCCCGCTCGCTCGCGCGCAGTCTGTCCACTACCCCGTTCTGAAATTATAAAAAATTACAATATTAAATAAGATAACTAAATAAGTATGCCTGTCTAAATGGATGTCTAATGGTTATCAGACTCGCATCTAAATTTCGTTGATAAGGTCACTTTACATATGTGCCAGCGTACATATCTAATGGTAAATAAATATTCGTGGACAAATTCACACAGCGCCATCTAGCCCCAAACTAAGCAAAGCTTGTACTATGGGTGCTAGATAACGGTGCACAATCTTTAAAGAGTTTTTAACCCTTGCTTGACGCAACCAAAGAAGTTCTGTGTTATAAGGTTTTAGTTTAGTCTATTTTATATGTATTAGTATATTTTTGGTATTTTAGATGTAGGTATTAGTGTATATTTTTATTATAACTGTTAATATTTTATGCTATTTCTTACCATTTGAGTCTCATGTTATTTAAATAAATTTATTCCTTGGACTGCTGTGATTTGATGTAATATATCACATTAGTAGCCCACAACAGTCTTCTGTTGGACTTGACTCTCCTTTACATTAGTGGAAGAATTTCCCATAATCTCCACGCTCGGCAGGCGGGTTGGAGATCGCACTTTAAAAATCGAAACCGGACAAGTGCGAACAAAAATGCAACATTTAATTGAAATCCCTTTAGCTGCTTCAAAGCCGCTAAAAGCTTTGCAGTTGGTAAAACTACTTTTCCTGAGACATCCATCGCCGCTTTCACAGTAGGTACCCGAATACCGTACCTCCAATCCAAGAACAATAAATATCACGTGATGAGACGTATTGATCCTAGTGCTACTAACCCATCCGCCGTTACCGACGATCCAGTTGCCAGGATCCTCATGCAGCAGGTCTGCAAGGGCGGCGGCCGGCGCCGCGACCAGCTCCAGCGTGGGCTCTCCATCCGCCGCCTCGGCTGCCTCGCGCGCTAATGCACCGCACACGCAGAACACGGCGCCTATCTGTAACATCAACATTTTAAACGGTCAAGACGCGGTCAGTTTTTGCTCGCTGCGGCCGCATCAACACTTGGTACATAATTAGCTTTATGCGAGTGCGTGTGGACTCTTTTGGCCAGTCCATACAAACACAATCGGACTCAATCGGCGTAACCCCGCGCATTCGCGTCGCGGCAGCGCGGAGTGAGCTGACCGGGCGTCTGCACACGAGTACCGTAACATAATTTTTTTTTGTAAATATGTGCAGCAGTTCTGAAGTTATGCGCGAACATACATTTGGCAAATTGATTTTTATAGAGGTTGACTTTTTATACAAAAGAGTTCAACGCAAGTTCCATTATTTACAGATACCAGTTTTCTATCATCTAGGTGTCTGGAGTGTGTGGACTATTATTATTTGATCTATATTATTGCTATAATTTGAGCGCCGATAAACATGCTAATTAGGGTTCCGTACCCAAAGGCTGAAAAAGCAACCCTGTCACTGTCTGTCCGTGTGTCTGTGTCTTTGCCAATATCTTTGGAACCGTAATAAGTAAACACTTGAAGTTTTCATGGTACAGGTACGTGTTTCCATGGCCATTCTAATTATATGATAAATTATAAAAAAGGATTCGCATAAAGCTCGGCCTCATCAACAAGTTCTTTGACGCAAAATGTAAATGAATGGAGCGGCGGAAATGAAAAATGTCGGGAGCGCCGTAAACAAATAACCGCTCCAGATCTAAATGTAAAACGTAGAGTATAAGCACAAAAACGATCTTTGACGTAGCACCTACGTCAACAAACCGATGGTTTTATCGTTCGTAGTTTGGGAGTACGTAGGTATGGCCACCTTTCGGCTTCGGAGCCTGGACGGTCACCACATAAGTTTTTGTCATAACAAAACAAACGAACCTAAACACGAAGGTAATACCTTGTATTTTTTTGTATGTTATACGGCAGACAAACATCCGGCAACACCAGGAGCGCTGCTAATGCGTTGCGTTGTATAGTTTAGGAGTGCCTATAGCCACCTTCCGTCTTCATTATCAGTTCAGCTTGATGGTCCATAATATTATTGCATTGTCACCAAACTTACTCGAGTATGCAAAATTTATATTTTGTAAAGTATGGTTTGTAGACATTGCCGTTATAATCCACAATCGAGTTATAATTTGTATCACGATTGAAGAGCGCACTAGCAAAATATCCAAGAAACTATTGCTCCTAGAGCTCCTAGAAATACTTGAACCGTAGTTTCTAAAGATAATTGGTAATCCACAGATGTTGATATAGGGGGAGATATATTAGCCGTAGGTATTTCAAGCGTTGTCTGTCAAAAGGGTTAATTTTATTGTGAGGGAGCAATAACCCATTACTTATGAATATAATATAACGTTTATTTACTCCCAGTAATTCACAATTCACATTATGCAAATTTCTTAGATATAATAAGTGTGGGAGACTGATGCCTAAGCTAGGCAAAATAGGTGCTTAAGCAAGATTTCGAGGTAATCATCAATGTGAGTACCAAAGTCAGAATTTCGGAAGGGTAATGCCGTTGTATTTAGTTTGCAAAGTACAAAGGATAAAATATTCATTATTTTCCGGGAAGATCTCTCGAGAGCAGACTTCGTTAATGTGTAAAAGCAGACTTTGTGAAGTTTGAGAAATTAAGCAAGGTTGAGTTAGGGTAACTATAATTAGCCTAAAGCCGATTTACATACGATTGTTAAACGTACAGTTTCAAAAGGTCCCTCGCTATGAATAATGTATGACTGGCCTAATGAACAATAGCCCTAAGTTTAAACTCTTCAATAAAAGAATGAGTTGTACTCTATAGCCCAATCAAATTACACATTCAATTATGCATCAAATCAGGTATCCGTGCTTTTTTGAGTGCGTGCCATGTTTTATTTAAGTTATTGATTAAGAGAGACGACGGGTCATTTAAAAAATAATAAAAATATGTTAGCGTAAGAAATAAGAACCCCTTGCCTTTGGACAATCTACATAAAATTTTCTACAACTTTTGCATAATACACATTTACAAATTCCCAACCGTTTACGAGCAAACCTGACTCGGTTGTAGCGGTAGATAAAATACCTTTACTTAGGGAATTGTGTGAAAAAATATAGTTGTACATAATTTGACTGGATTACCAGTGTAACACTTGAGTACAACTGGTACTCTTGTATTGTATATTGGTGGTTATTCATAAATGGTGAATGTGGAAGAACTCGTATCCGCGGCTATTATTATAGGGCAGAGTATAAGTTAGTTAGGTTAGTAATGTCTTAGTTAACAAAAAAAAATACAAAAAAGTAAAAAATACAATAAACTTAAAAAAATATTACTTTTAAGTTAAGTAGATAAAATAAATATTGATTTTAAGTAAGAAAATGATTTAAAGTAACAAAATTAGTTTAATAATGTCTATTTAACAAAATTTTAGAAATTTTTAAACGTTCACTGAATTATTTTTCTATAAGTTAAGTATAAGATAAGTTGGTCGAATACGCGCGGTCGGTTACGTCGATGAATGAATGGGA
Source organism: Blastobasis lacticolella (assembly GCA_905147135.1). Classification (NCBI taxonomy): domain Eukaryota; kingdom Metazoa; phylum Arthropoda; class Insecta; order Lepidoptera; family Blastobasidae; genus Blastobasis; species Blastobasis lacticolella. The sequence continues at coordinate 12,377,045 of LR990043.1, forward strand.
GAGGATCGTGAAGCAAAACGTCTATACCTAGGTTGAATAATATTATGGTAAAAAAGCCTGGTTTTGAATCAGTAACAGAAATACTAAAAATTCATCAAAGATTCTTAAAGATTTATTCTTAGAGAAAAGTAGGAAGCACGAGTTACGGAAGCGGAATGAACTACGCGACTTAAAGTTGCTTTTTTAATATTCATAAACCATTTATGTTGGTCTTGCAGCAACCTTTGTACCAAAGATTCTGTTTTAACTATTTTATTTATTACAATGGTGCCTTAATTTAGAAGTGTGGGGGCTGGGATCTCTCTAGAGAGGATTATTTAATGGAAATCTTCATCTTACGAAAATAATAATTTATCGAAATTTTTTGTAGCTCCAAATATTATTAAAATACCGGCCAAGTGCGAGATGGATAAAGTAATTCTAAAACGCCTGCCACACAAAACCACTTGATTTTCAATCGGATTAGTCAAATGAGTTATTGGCCACAATCTGATTGTCCGACCGGATGACCTTGGTCAACCTCGATGTGCTAACGGTTTTAGGAGACACCTAACGAGTGTGCGAGCTAAGTATGAAACGGTCACCGATCCAGTTCCCGGACATTGCGAGCATTGCTTAACCATGATTATCGGTCTCACAAGCACGCTACCACTAAGTCTAGACCAGCGGCGCTCTCCCAAAGTTTGATGCTTATAAGTTGTACCATTTATGCGATAGAGAAAAACTAAAATATATCTGAAAACGCCATTAAATCACCTAGTGTTTAATTATACTATTATTATAATTTTTTGTCATTATAATACATACTCTGTAAAATGTTCAAGTCAGCTACTGCTGTTCCAAAGATAGCAGTGTCACTAAGAGTATTAGTGTATGGGTAGCGCCATAATGGCGGCCGGGCTGCCTGCCTATAGTGACGTTCCGCACTCCTATCGAAATTATATTTGCATTCGGACCTTTGGAGCCTCATAACTTTTTGTTACTTGAGATATTTTTAAAATTGTTTCACCGCTTTGTTCATTTTGCTCATGTTTTTATATACACTTGAAAAAAAACTTTGGAAACTTCCACATAATATTTTTTGTTTGTTGTTTTCGGTAAACACAATATTCTGTGAAATTTTCAAGTTCCTAGCTATTGAAGTTTTAAATATACCTGTTTTATGACAGTCTGATGGACAGACGGACAGACAGACAGATATATAAACATCGAAGGTTTAGTAATACAGTTTCTTTTTAACCCTTCGGGTACGGAATGCTAACACCTTAAAGAGTTTTTTGAGAGTTGGTGTGGGTAAGTAGTCTCTGTACTAACTGAAATGAATTAAAAAATTTATTCTTTAATAGGAAGGTTCGCTGACTAGGGAAATACAAATGGATTAATTATACAGTTAATTGGGTAACTAGGTTTTACTTTTCATTTCCATAAATAATTATAGGGTAGAGTGACTCGTTATAACAGGGCACCTATTTTTAGTCGTGTTTTGTTTGCTATTGGAACCAGATTTGAATCCTTTGGTAACAATTTAATTCAGTGGAAAACATAACAAAGGAGATCCGTACCACCCAGCCTATATGACCAATAACGTTGACCTATATGTCATTAGAATGGATTTTTTTATGGCGGCTCAGGGGTGCAGCGTAGCAGGTGTGCACGAGTTGATGGCATGATTCATATTACAATAGGCCCTGGCCTTTTATTAGTAATATACGCAAATAACATAGTTGCCCAATATAATTTACAACAACGCGCGATATTACATACTGGGGTGTGTAAAATTGCAAATATTCCAATTTTTGGTTAATTATTAAGAAGATTATCTTACTTCAAACTGCGCAACGTTTTACCGAACCTACCCTATTAGTGGTTTCGTCGAATTCGACACGGGCTGAAACTGCGGGGGCGCCAGCTTAAAATTAAATATTCATGAAGTACATATTAAAATATTATAAATAGATAACAAATTTTTTTGTACGTATTCCTTAAGATCGAGAGAACATTGGCTAAAGTTTAATTTAACCAATGTGTAAAAAAACAAGATACTAATAAGAGAAATAGGAAGAATAGTGACACGGGTAAAAAGTTTGTTGTTCCTACCACTAGTAAGACTAAAACAGAAGGCAGCACACCAACCTACCTACCACCAGTGTATACTGAGCTAGTATCACCATGGACACGCGTACAAATCGGAGACATCTAACATCCAGAATTAAGTAACCTAACACTTCCGGTTCCTATTTTTGAACCACTCGCGTCGAGATGGTTTTCAGTTTAGATTTTCGGGGTGAAATATTTAGTATTTCAATTCATGACCGATCGCTTTCTTTATTACCAATGTACTTTAAAAAATATAGAGATTTTCAGGTTGCAAATCAAAATTGAAAATTGTTCTATTCGAGGCGAGCAGTTCAGAAATATAGCCACTGATCACGAATCTCGTACATCACAAGAAAACATTGTTGAAAATCCATTGCCCATTTTCACAGTGGTGCAGATAGAAATCGTTGTCTGGATATTAGATGTCTGACTTGTTTGATAACCGTGAGACCCGGTTGGTGCTATGCGATGCGCCTTGATCCTACCATATGATCACATACTTAATTTTCATCTTCTATTTCCAAATACATAATCCATTTACCCGTGTTGGATTTATCGTATAAACAAATTTCTCAGGCGTTTAAAACAAGTTTCTCAGTGCGTATAGCTTTTGCAGCGAGGCTAGAGTGTCTAGTCTACCATCCACCTACCTTGGCTTCTAATTACAATTTAAAGCTTGGCTGGCTCTGCGGATTGAGCACTCTCTTAGATGGATTTATGGAGGAGTTCCAATAAGCGTCGTTTTAATTTCCCCTATTCCACAACACAATATACTAATCTCTTGTTTGTTATAAGTTAATATATGAATGGTTAACGGATATCAGGTATAATAATACTTAAAGTAATCTAGGAATGCATAATTATTCCTATGGAATTATAACACAAAACAGAAAAATACGGCTTTTTTACGTTGTGATTACAACTACAAGAAAATATCTAAATTCTTTCTTTATCCATCTAGTATATATAAATAAATACTCTATAAATGAGTAATCTGTGCCGAGATAGGTACAATAAATGTGTGTGACTAATGGCATTTTTTAAAACCTATAAATTTCTGATATTCTGCAAATAAAATGGCCGAAGTAGGTAAATAATGTGGAATACATAAATCAATCAGGTATGCTGTGAAAAGTATCGTAAATGGCTCGCCTTTTTTAGCGCAAAGATTGGATTAGCGACGTGTCCAAAGTTTAGATTTTCAAGTAATTAAATACAGGCCTATACGGGATAAAGCAAAGCTGCCAAAATTACCGTATTTAGAGGCACGTTTTTCGTTAAACGTTTTTATAAAATCAGGGACAGCTTGCAAAAATACGTGCTTAAAATGTTACTGTCGGTGACTGGGTCGTTGACACACGACAAGAGAAAGAGGCATTTTTACAGCGTTCATTATTGTTTGCCTAAAACAACAAAGACTTTTAAAATGGCAAAGCAAAAATTATCAGTCGCAGGCACTCGCAGGCCATTAGTCCAACATTTACACTGAACTGGTTTTACATGGTTTTGGTTTGGTTAGTAACTAGGCGAAAATATAAACCTAAATAAATCTAGCAGTATATATAATGACATAGGATGTATTAAGGATACCTAAGTAGAAACTTAATTTTTGATCTAAAATCGGAGCAGGCGCTCTCCTCGTAACAGGCGGTTGCTAAGTAGATAGGGATCTACTTTGCGAGAGCTCTACCTACGTATGAATAACTACTGCGTTTACAATTTGTTTTTACGGTACTCACATTTTGTTAGAATTAAAAATTTTGCAGAAAGTATTTTTTTAATAAAAGGTCCATTTTTGGCATTGTCATAAAAATGCCGCCGAAATAACGCTCGTTCTGCTTTTTCGCGGGTATTCATGCGGCTCCATACAGTTATCTCAGAAATAAAACACGAAACAGTCGCAAAAAAGGAAACGAGTAGGTAAGTAGCCAACACTAGTGTGTTGGTACTTACTTATTACTTTACTTTTGTTCTACAGGTTATATGCATTAAATTATATACAGTATTAGTGCAGAGTGCAGGCATGTACCTATGCAGGTAAGTATTTCCTTTTTTTGGATTTTTAAGTGTTCACATTTAATAGTACCCAAGGAAAAAGATATGAGTAAGTACCTATACGGATTAGCACATTCGAGGAATGACAAGATTTGTCAGTTTTCAATGACATTGATGCTACTTTATGAACCTACCTATGTTATTATGTTGACAGTATAACCTACCTAATAACATAGGTAGGTAGAATACAATACTATATTCTGCAAAGGAGTCTACTAAGAAAGGCAATTATCGCCATAGAGATTTTAATATGCAAGATAAAACATATATAATTATGATAAACCTTTGCATGCTGCATTGCTTGCATACTGCGAGTGCTCATCTTATTGTGTTCAAAATTAGACCACAATAATAGTTGGAAAAAAATTGCCGAGACCTTCACACAAAAAATCCATAATATCCTTATACATAACATACCTATCAATTACATATTACGTTAGCCATTTCAAGGAATAAGTGGTTAATGATTAACTCGCTCACCTTGGCCCACGTGATGGACTCCCTGGTGATGCGGCGGCCAATGGCCAGAGCCAGCTCCGCCAGGGCCGTATCGGACCGCAGCATGGCTGTCGGTGCGCGCGTGGCCTGTCGTGCCACCAATCTGAAGGCGTCAGGCCGCTTGCGCTCCAGCGCGGCACACAGCGTGCGCATGGCGGAGAATACCCCGCTGTCGTTGTTGCATGCAGCCTCCTCGCCACACTCCGTCTCAATCATGAGCTGGAGTCGCTTCAGCATTATTTGCTGCAAGATAAAGTGTTATTTTTATGTTATACGGCAGACAAACAGGCAAGTGGGCCACCATTTTCGCCGTCCCAAAGATGGGAACAATACTCCATACAACGCCGTACCTGTGCCTTATATAGCAAAAGGTGCTGCTCTGGGGTGAAGTATCTCTTAGACCGGTTAAGCACTCCAAGCTTTTTCAAGGGTAGTTTGGCCTTACCTCCCCGGTGACTCCGGAACCGCACGCTATTCGATATTAAAGTGGTGTAAGGGGGCGACGGTCGGCTTTATGCCCTATGTGGGACGGTTCTAACACCATCCTAGTTGTTACTGAGTTCCTTCCTTAAATTTGATTATACACCCTTCTAAATGCCATTGAAACCCAATATGTGCAAATAGTAAGGAGAGCGTTCAAACCTCGCGAATAAGCCGCGAATGCTCTGCGCGAGTGCACGTCTTCAATTTAGTTCAGTCATTATGTTTTCAGATAAAAAAATTAGTAAAGTGTTAAACCTTGTGTAATATGATACTTTCGGACGTGGTGTTCAAAACTCACAACTCTCCCCCCTTCTACCCCTGACGCTTCATCCGCCTCACCGTGTATTTTTTTTTCCAATTAACAGCTTTTTAGCTTTTTTGCAAAAACAGTGCAGCCTCCGGAAATATGTTCTATTACAAAATTAAAGCCTACAAAATTCTCTACAACTTTTGCCTCATACACTTTTTCAAATTCCTAACCTTTAGAGTTGTAGTCAAATACAAAAATTTTGCAGATTTATTGGACACTAGTGGATCCGTTCGCGTATCTACTTTATCCCTATCTACCCCATTTTTTCTTGCTTATTAACCTTTCTCTAGAATAACTCTATCTATTGTAGAAAACGCATGAAAATCTGTTGCGAAGGTTAAAATATCCAAGCATAGTTACAAATACATAGGGACAGACGGCGGGAAGTGACTTTGTTTTATTCTATGTATAAAACAAAGTCACTGAGTCTGAGTGTTGATAGCTAAAATGCCAAATGCTAAGGACAATCTCACAAAAGATCTGCATGCGGGCGGGACGTCCCGCGGGCCCTACGATAACGTCAGTGCTATGTTAAGCGCTGCATGATAGAGGCTGATAAGATAATTCCAAAATTGACCTGAAGAAAATAAAAGAAAGTTTGTAGTTTACATAGGATAATATTGTAGATTTTATCAAATCCTTGCTACCTAATAGTATAAATGCGAAATTAACTCTGTCTGTCTGCTAAACCCAGTGGCGTAGCATAGGTCACTAGCACCCGGTGCGGATTCCAAATTTGCCGCCCTCTTATTTTTGTAATCCATTATAAAAAATTTGGGGCATGGTAAAAAGAGTACTTTTATTGATTAACACTAACCTGAAAAGTGAAAAATTACAGAGAAAACGTAATACAATAATGGAGAAATTGCCTACTTCACGAACGCTCTTTTGCGCACGAGTATCATTCTAACCTCAACTCCTCAACTAAAAGATTAAAATTTAACTTTTCTAGTCTTCCTTTCAGAAAAGTTTTTGATCACACTTTCAATATCGATTGCATCAGTGAGGTCTTGTTCAATCGACAATATAGCTAGATTAGTTAATCTCAGCGTACTCATTGTAGATCGCAAATAATTCTTTATCAACTTCAGTTTCGAAAAGCTCCTTTCACAACTAGCATTACTTATAGCTGTTGTCAAAAATATTCTGAGCATTATGAAAATGTTAGGCACGGACATTTCGAGCTTAGATTCGACAATGAACTTCAATAATTCAAGTGGACCTACATTAGCTTTGCCTAATTTATTAAGATCTCCAGTAGCAATGGCAAAACTTCGAAGTCGCCCTCGCTCAAGTTCAAACTCCTCCTTGTCAATGTCGGTAGCATGGTCAAGGTTACATTTTCCAGTAACATCCAGTAGTTTTGCTGGTGTAAGAAAGGAAAATTTCTCCGCTAAATTATCGAGCTGCTGAAATCTCGATTGAATCTCAGAAATGACTCTATCCAAAGAGGAAAACAGTGTTCTTCTCAACTCGTTTTCGTAGGTCAAACCAGCATCTGTACTTCCGTCACCGAATGTTTGTTTCTTCAATCTACGTCGACGAGGTTCCATAGATAAACCCAGTTCATCACACAATCCTTTTGAGTAAATCAAAACACCGTCTACCAACTCGTTTCGCTTTTGAACTAGTAACGTTTGTAGGGCACTTATTTTTTGAGCACACTGTTGCACGTTGAGATTCCGATTGTACCTGCGCGCACCGGCGCTCGCAGCTAGGTAACAACAAAAAAAAAATGACGAATAAACACTAAAAGAAATTAACTTTTTTTTAATATTTTAATTTTTTTTTCTAACTGCCACCTCCGCAGCGCCGCCCCCGGCAAAGTGCCGCCCGGTGCGGACCGCACCCTCCGCCCCCCCCATGCTACGCCACTGGCTAAACCACTGCACCGATTGTGATAAAATTCTGTATGGAGATAGTTTAGCACCTGTGGACTACCTAGGCTACTTTTTATCCCCCTCCTACTTAAGGTACCTACCTACAATAAACCATGCGGGCGGATCGCTTGTAATATCATATTTGGTCCTGTGACTATAACGCATGTACCTACCTATGTTGAAATATCAGGCTACTTGTTAACCAAGTACTCGGCAAAACCCTTTAAATATACTCGTATTTTATTGTTAACCATGGCGCTAAAATTTTATTACCGAGGCTGAGTAAGTACCACACGGCCCCACCTCTCACCCTACCTCGTATGTTCAACCATTCGCCGAATATACCTATTTATCTATATTATAAAGAGGAAAGATTTGATTGTTTGTTTGTTCGTTTATAATGGATAAACTCGAAAACTACTTAACCATTTAAAAATACTTTCACCTATAGAGAGCTACATTATCAGCGAGTAACAAGCTTAATTTATCTTCAAACAATTAGAGTTTAATAGGAATACTGCAATAATATAACCCAAGTTATTCATGTTCGCGTATAATTTCAGAACGGCTGCACCAAATTAACTAATAATTTTTTTGTTGTCTTTATAATTGTCAGGGCAAGGTTTGTTTGGAAGAAAAAAGGGTAAGTAGGGGTAAGGTAGGGTAGGCTAGGTGTAGGGTAGGGTAGGAGTAGAACGCCACGCGAACGAAGTCGCGCCGGATCCACTAGTACCGAAAATGTCGAAAAGGATTACACATGAAATCCGCGGGAGGTTCAGTTAATCCTAACATTGTGCAACTTTATTTGTTCTCACAAAAAATATAAGCTTGATTGAGCTTGATAAAAGTACTCGCTTTACGTAGGTACCTCGATTCATGCAAATTCAGCGAGTTGTTTATAAAGAATGTTGAAGGGACTATTCAGAAGGGTGGGCTGCTTATCACAATGTAAACGGCAAGTATTAAAATAAAAATAAAATAATTAAAACCCGCCTTTGGAAAAATTTGGCCTCTGAAAAGTATGAAACAAACAATATAGAAAAATTCATAATAAAGGATTGTGTTGTTTGGAGGAAAACCTTAAAGGTTTTCGAGACCCCTAAGAGGCACTCATATCATATGTAACGGAGGTATTATGTCACAATGAGATTTTAAAAATCGTCACTTTCGAATCTATCGTAGGTAGATAGAGCTAATTACTTTGTATTATAAAACTACATCGAAAATATCTAAATATAATTCAATTACATATATATATATATATAGAAATACCTACATAACTACTACAATGTTCAAAAACGCATTTACAATACAACGCATTATTTTCCAAGAAATACATAGGTAGGTAAGGTACACATAAAATTTAAATTCAGTTACGTTATTAGGAGTCCCTGCGCGGAGCTTCGTCAGCTCGGCCTAGTATCGGGTTAGAATGCAAGAGTTCACAATTTATCGACAGTTTCTAATCTATCGTAGTATGACTACTCGTGTATGTTAGATTATACTCTTACGGTGACATACCACGTCGCCTAATGTGACATAGCATGCAGCCTATATGCCACCAGCTATGGATTAAGACATGTCCAACGATATTTCTCTGCCTAAAAGCCTTTTCACTTTGCCGTAATCGGGAAAAAAATCTTCTTCAAACCATTTTATATTTTATTGCAACAAACTCGATATGAAAGCTTTCAAGAAACAAGCTTAAATCTATTTCAAAGGCCGGCGACGCATTCAATGTTCACGCCGAAACTACTGAACGGATTTAGATGAAATTTGTCACACAATGTAGCTAATAAATTCAGAGTGGTTCTCCTCCTCACGTTCCTATGTCGCGAGCAAATTCTAATTTACAACGAAGAAGAGTTTAAAATATACTCTTTCGGTACCTATATTGGTTCCAGGAATGAACTTCAAATAAGGAGTTGAGTGAGAGGGTGGAATTATAACTCTCCTTTTCGATTCCTTACCACCTACTAAATTCCTAAAAACGTTGAACCATTTTTTAATGTTTATCCATTACAACAAACACGATATAAAAACCTTTAAGAAACGAGCCAACACCTATGTCAAAGGCGGCAACGCATTCGCGTCTCGAGTGTCATACGATGTTCACGCCAAAATTATTAAACGGATTTAGATGAAATTTGTCATGTAGCTAATAAGTATAACACATGCTATAATCTATCACGAAATTCAGTGTGTTTCTCGGCCTCACGTCCCTCAGTCGCAAGCGAATTCTAATGTACAACGAGGAAGAGTTTTAAATATACTCTTTCGGTACCTCTATTAGTTCGCGGATTTGACTTATCACAGACTTAGAAATGAGTCTTCAATTAAAGTTGCCAAGGTATCGTACTCGGTTCCAAGCACACTTTAGATACCGAGCACGTAGATTCGGAATTCGAAGCGACATTAGAATTTCATCCATTCGTTGGAATAGGTACTTGGAATTCTCGCGATTGCTTTTCTATAAAACAAACAGGGTTGGTGCTTGTCTAGCCGAGTTCGGCCAGCAGCGGTTCCTGGATAGCTTTTTGTAGGCACTCGACGAACAAATTGAAAAGGCATTCGATTCGGGGCCTAATTTTTCAACCATTCCTCTTTCGGTTTGCATGCGAAAGATTTATTGGTCTGTCTATAAATGGTTAAAAGTTTACTTGCGTAGGCTCGTGAGTTTGTCCGCGTAAAATTCAGTTATTTATTGGAAATTAATTTCAGGTTCCCATTTATTTGCTTGTCAAATTATATACATATTTGTTCATCGGCACAGGCGTGCAAACGTAAAGTACTGACAGTTACGAGTACTTCGCATTTAGAATACTCTTATACCTAACTTTGACATTACGAGACAATATTGACGACAGGTTGGTTCATATTTCGTTTAGGTGTTGATAGGCCAAGGGTAGGCATTTATTTATGAAATTATGTAACACTTCACGCAAAAAGCTTCGACAAATCGAATCTAATAGGCATCTAGGTTAGTTTCACACTGAAACAATTCAATATATAACCTAACCCATAGAAAAATGTCGGAAAACCCCTGTAACAGTATACTTATACTCAAATATTTCTTAAACTACTAAACCGATGTTTATGAAATAAAGTTAAGAATCTCGATTAAACTGTCTTTCAAACAACGAAAACCGCATCGAAATCGGTCCATCTGTTCGGGAGCTACAATGCCACAGACACACACAGATATGACATGTGTCATTTCTGTGTATGTGTCTAAGTATGACAGACACACGTCAAACTTATAAAAAAATCATCTTGGCGTTAATGTCCTGGTTGTGCTCTCGCGCACGAGGGCCCGGGTTCCGCCGTGACCATTATCCAGGATGTGGCAGGTCAGGTAATTACAGTGGAGCGACTGCCATCTGACCTCCATGACCCTGCTACCAGGGGAATCTGACCAGATTGAATCATGGTTACACATCCAGTCGCCTGAATGTGTAGGTTTCATCAGGGTGTTTTCCCTCACCGTAAGAGCATCACACGCCAAACTTATACCACTTCTCTTTTTCCTCGGGGGTATAAACGAAAAAATCCTCACCTCAATTGTATTTACAAAACACACAAGCGTCAATTTCGATGTAGGTAGGTACCTAGTTATTAGGAGTGGGCCTGCTTTTTTACGTTAATCACAAGAGTGGGCAGTGATGTCCGTATAACCCAGTCATGGAATTGGCAGCTTTTCAGAAACTCATTTCTGGACTATTAATTCGGCCTTCACGTTACGTAATTCGCCACTCACAATTCTTGCCTCTCGCAATGTAATTGCCCGAGTAATTGGGTATTTGTAAAGAAACAGGCTTATTTGGCATGTTATTCATATTAGAATCAAATTTATTACATGAAATACAAAGCATTGATATGGTATAATTCCTGGTTAAATCTAAAGTCTTCTAACAAATGCTTTAGCGTAGCCTGTCAATTCAGAGTCAGAACTCAACTATTATGGAGTTAAACCACAGAGTAATAGTTAAACTAAGTTCTTTACCAAATTCCATTAACACAGGTCAAGCACGTTAACCTATTAAACTAAACCATAAAATAAAGAACGGCCCGCCCCAAACAGAAGGTCCACTGGAAACAATGCGCCATTTCCGTCACGCACACATTGACGTTACGTTTACAGGCATTCTCACGCAGTTTCAAGCAGTACTCGGTCGCGATTGTTAACGCGAGAATTCGTTGTAGTGTCGACTTAAATTGAATATTATTTAATTAATAAATATTATTATTGGTAAAATAAAAGTACTTGTACATAACTAAGATTACTTAATAACATACACGCAACGCACGCAGAGTCCAAGAATTGATGGGTGACCTTTTCAGACTTTGAGGCTAGTCGAACTTCAGCACCGCTATGAGTTCTAATACCGATGGCAAAGCGAGGTTGACCAAGGTCCTAGAGACCCTAGGACAAGTTGAACAGTTTCGAACATCACGTGACAGTTTTTAACAGAATAAGAAACCGTAATGACCTTTAATGCCTTTTGGTAATAGTTTTTTGTGCATAAAGTTTTAATAAATAAGTAAATAATGGCCACCTTAATGGTTTCTAGCCGGAAATGCCTGTCTATTCTAATATTAAAAACATCGCTGACCACCTTCCTTCTCCATCATCAGATCAACTGACTAACACCATAATATTGCATTTTCATATATTTACATGTGTATGAAATTTTCAATTCAATTGATTACCGGGAAGTGGGTCAAATCCCAGGTCAGGGAAAGGTTATTCTCAGGGTCAGATGATATAATCAGGAGGCGATGAATTTAAAAAAAGGGAATTTACAGTCGATTATTATTACGCCTACTAAAGGCATGTCTGAAGCTGGCATGGAAAATATAATACACTTAAACACAATCTGAACAGCTTGGGAAGCAATTATGATCACATTATGGCAAGCATTATATATTAGTGAACGATATTTAAAATTCTATTCGATATTTAAATATTCTTTTCAAAATTCAGAATGAAAACAGTAGCAACCACTAGTAGTAGTGAGTCGGTAAGTTTAGGTAATAATTTTCGAAAACGACGGGAGTGGACCTTCTGTGACTAACTTCTGTTTGTGACTAAACTGTAGTCATTAGAAGTCAGACAGGCTTCCGTATAAAACGTTGACTACGAACATAGTTTATTTATGTGCTAGTAGACTCGGCGCGACTTCGTACGCGTACACCTACTTTACCCCTACCAGCCTTCCTCTTGAACCACGCTATCTATTGTTGAAAAGCGCATTAAAATCCGTTGCGTAGTTTAAAAGATCTAAGCGTACATAGATACAGACGGAAACGACTTTGTTTTATGCTATTTATGGATTTGGGAAACAAAAAGCTTACAAATAGTAATAGTTTATTATCTACTTGTTTGTTAGCGACTACAATGCATATATACGGATTCATTTATGAGTTTCAAGTATCTATAGATGTTATGACTTTGTAACTTTGTATAGACTGCTTGAACGAAGTTACAGACTCTTAATAACAAAATCGAAGTGAGAGGTTTTCAGACACGTGTCATGTAAGCTCACGAAGTTCGTTAGATGAAGACCCGAAAGAGTTGTTTATTTCATTCCCTATATCCCCGATTTGTTCGCCTTAGTTTCAAAGTACCTCCGAGAGAAACTTACTTTCTTTATGTTGCTAGTCAGATATAAAATAGCAATGGTTATATAAATCCAATGAAGATACGTTTACCTGTTATGGAAACTGTGGCAGATGCTTGAAATATGGCGTCGTTTGTGGCTTTTAGCTAAATAAAGCTAGCTGGATTTATAACATTGGATGAACTGCGTTGTGTGGGCAATCCACACGAGATATGAGTGTCTCTCACAATTTGTAGTGGGGTTACGGTCGCGCCGCGACGTGTTCCCGAGAATTTATTACTTCTTGTTTAGCTAACAGTTAGGCAACTATATTTTACAAAGCCCCTTTCCAAATAATCCGTTTTCAAATGCCGCAATTCTTAAACCCCCGAGTTTCGAGTTGGGGCGGCCGATATGCCATTGTGTGATTCCTTCCTACTTTCCTATCCCCTCCTCTTTGACGATTAAATTAAATTTCCTACTCAATAAATAAAATTTGATTAAAACCGTTGTAGGGTTTTGCCCTGATTTGTATACTAATATAGATTTGATTTGATTTCGGTTCGCAGATTTCCTCACATATTTTTACTATAAAAATGAGTTGTGAGATTTTGGACATGTGTCATCCGCATACAAGGTCCACTAACCACGGCCATCGTAGCTTTTTACAAGTAATAAAAATGAAAAGAAAATGTCTCCAATTTTTTGCGTAGCAGTGGAGCATGAATTGTAGTATAAATGCAATTTGAGGGTGATAACTTATAACTGTAATTTATGATCCCTTAAATAATTGAAAATAATTCTTAAATGTCTGAGGTAGTTAATCTATTTCGTTAAATGTTGACACTGTAAGACTTAACCTTTATTTAATAATCTTTGACATTAATGTCCCGGTTGTGCTGTCGCGCACGCCCACGCGAGGGCCCAGGGCAGATCAGGTAATGACAGTGGAGCGACTGCCGGAATGTGCAGGTTTCACCACGATATTTTCTCTCACCATAAGAGCATCGGTTAGTACTCTACTAATGTACGTAGCGGGATTCGAACCCGGTACCTCTCGCATAGAGTCGGATACCCTAACCGCTCGGCCACCGATGCTCCTTAACCTTTATTGAGTACTTATCGGAAAAAATATAAAAAAAAACCACCATATTAGCGCTATTGGGAGAAACCAACGATCATGATCGTATCTATTTAAAATAAGTTTTCAAGAGATGAAGTAGTAATAATGCATGGGGCATCAAGAATCATCAATCAAACATATGAACATCTGCTCAGATATATAATGTACATTTATATTTGAAGCCTTGGCAATGCTCACATATTTATGAACTCGACTGTACATAAAAAAGCAACATACAAACGATTTGAGAACCCCCTTATGTCTTTGAAGTCGGGAACAAAGTTGATTGAATTTTATCCCATTTTTCAAGCTTTTATTTACCCTGACGTGACCTTGTGTGTTCGTAATAAATCTTACAAGTTCATCTTTGATTCACTTCCCGGTTTCCGATTTTGCATACTTATGTAAGTTCGGTTACAATGCTATGTTACGAGTAAGATACTATCGAGCTGATTTACAGGAACTTGTAATCTACCTATCAAGTTGATTAGTAGTAGTCGTTTGATTAGTCTTGACAAGTACCCTGAATTTAATTTAAAAATTTTATGTTCAAATTTTTTATAGCATAGTAATGTCAACATGGACATTCAATAGGCGTGGATCGTACGGCAGATAGTGCTTATTTAACTTATTTTTTTATTAGTGAAAGACCTACCTACACTCTTTCAAAATGCGGCCCATCTCGTCGAAAACTAAGATAAACTTTTCTAAAGATTCCTGTAGGAGCAGTAAAGGTACGCTGTAAATTTTTTAGAATAGAATAAGTAAATTTTCGTATGCAAATCGAAAGTGGAACGTGGTTCAAAATGCCGACACAGAACATTAAAATTCATCATCTTATTTCCTGCCTAGCCGGAAATGGAACCTAGGAACCATTGCTTAGTAAGCCGTGATTACAATAATTAGTTCATTAAGTTTTACAAATCAGTACAAATAATTTCATTCATGAAAAGAAACGGTTACAGTAAGTAGTTTCGTTGTTACAAGCTATGTCAATAAATTAAATTACAGGAATCGGCAGTCGCTTATAGTAGGTACTAAAACGCTTGCCTTTATTGCCTATTATTTGAAGAAACAGAGATAGCGAGGTTTAATTGTATATGATAATTTTCCCTAACAAAATTCAATAGTGTTGATTTGACTCTCGAATGTAAGTCAGGTGGACCGTGTAAACTTTAACCAATTGTAGGTAGGGCCATTATTTTCGTATACTAATTGATTTTCAAATAGCTTATTCATGCTCTCGGTAGAGCTTTTTCGTCTCTTAAACTATTTGTGGCTATCTGTCTGTATATAGGAAAATAAAAATGATTATTTAAATATTTGATTGATGATTACAACAATATTTTTGGTCTTTGTGTAGTCCTGGATATAATTATTCAGCGCGGGGCGCCTACTTCGGACCATTTAGATATTATAGTCTCATTTTAATATTGAAGAGGTGATTAATGCTCAGTTTTAAGGGTACAATGAGTTGCTTGTGTTGAAGGTACAGTGATTAAGTATCTACTTAACTGGGAAAGAGTCGGCGGCGACCCTCTAATATTGACTTTTAAATCCGTACTTTTAAACTAGCGTACTTTTTGAATTGTTTGTCAAAGGACATTTCCGTGAAAACTATTTTGTTGAATTAAGTATGTGTCAAATGCGTATTTCTGTAATGAGACAAATATGACACATTTTTGTCAATATATAATATAAATGTATTATGCAACCTCAAAGAAATGTTTTTATTTTCGAATTTCGAATCGCAATTTACCTTGTTTCGCAACCCCGAGCGGCGGATTTGCGTGCGTATATACTGGAGGCACAAAGCTCGCCCCTGTCGCACTATTTGCGGCTTGATCTGCGTGGGCGTCGCCAAGCACCAACCGATGGTGGCGGACAACCGGCGGGTCACTGCGGAGGCTGCAGCGCTGGACACCATCGTACTGAACCGCCGCTTGGTGCGGTCCAGCGGGGACAGCCGCGGCTGCGACAGGCGCTGCACATCTGGATAGATCAAACAGATAACTGGTTAACACTAGAAATATCTCGCCCTCCGTCCCTGAAACGCATGCCTGCACATAATAGGCGTGTTTTTGGTACCGCCTATCGTTCCAACTAAGGCGCTGTCCTAATTGGTGAATATGGTCGTACGACGAACATTGCCCGACCAACAGATGACCATAGTCGCACGACCGTTGCTAATTAGGACAGCGCCTAGCACTTAGCAAATAGAAGTCCCACGTGCGCGTGAATACATAGGGTTGCAACTGATAATACTTGATTGGCGATTGGTACTATGCGTCCGTCAAAATGAATGGGAGCGAGCAAAAATCATCAATAGTATTTAACACAGTGCGTTCAAGAGCGTCTAATGAGCACTAACTAGCACTAGTGAAGCTAATTTACGTAGACAAGCATACTGCTCGTGATGACTACAGAGCAGAACTTTTTTAAATTTAATTTTAAAATTTGAGTCAAGTGAAACAAAACAGTGATGAGACTTTAAAGTTGTGATTGCAAGAATAATTTCATTAGGTGCGCGAAAATAGTGCGTGACGTCACCAGGCACTATGGCGCTACCCATACACTGACTGTATCTATCTTTGGAACCGCAATTGCTATAGGTCGACAACTTAACTGGTATATCGCCTGCGGTAGGTGAGATAGGTGGGAGGGTGATTTTTCGTTGATGACGCAGGGGTGCGGGACGCGACAACGTCAGTTGATGACGTTCCTCGGAAATAGAATGCACACGAGATTTTGCCCGAACTTGTTCCAAGATTAAGTATAATCCTAATCTTTGCCAATGGTTCTTAAAATTTAATCTCGATTTTCAATTCGGTGCAAATAAGTAAGTTTTTCTTCATACTTATTTTATGGGTCGCTGTGGGCCTTATAAGAAAACTCACTGTCGCCCAAAAGGCGATGGAAAGAACTATACTTGAAGTGTCATTACGCGATCGAATCAGGAATGAGGAGATCCGCAAGCGAACTATTGCGAAAGATTGCTAAGCGGGCAGGGCACATAGCTCGCAGAACAGATGGCCTATGGGGCAGGAAAGTTCTCGAGTGGCGATCATGTACCGGAAGACGCAGCGTGAGTAGGTATGCCGACTATTTGGTAAAGATTGTTGGAGTGGGAGCGCCTCACAACGCCCCTCTTTCCTCTCCACGGCGCACACTTTGGAAACCGCTGTGCTTCTATAATTTTTTTTAGCAAAAATTTTCCTGCACCTCGGGATTTATCATCGGTAAATTGACCTCGTGTGCGTTATTCCGATAATCCGTAGCAAAAAACCAACCGCGCTGTGCGAAGTCCGCGGGCGCACTGTGAAACGACCCTTGTGCTCCCTGCCCCGCGCCCCCGCGCTCAGCCCTAACACCATTCTGCCCCCCTCATACCGCACGCGATATACCAGTTAAGTTGTCGCCCTATAGACAATTGAACTTTTGACAGATTATGTGTTACTAAAAAATTTAGGTAGGTACACGGATGTGGTTAGATGGCTTTGTTCCGAACCGACGCGCGACGTTCGTGTCTTTTTAAACTGGTCGTATAATTTTGCACACTCTTATACAAACTACAATTCATTTATTTAGAATTTATTTATTTATATTATGTACCTATAGTATTTTGTAGATAAGTATTATTGTTTTTATTTTTATATATTACTGGCATGTGAAATCACTTACGTCCGTGCTTCACTGAGGGGCACACTGAAAACCAGCGCCATGGCGTCAGCCGTGGCTTATGCTGAGTGTGGCCCCATTGCACATCTCCTTATGGCACAGGTAACGAAGTTTCTTGTAAGCTGTATTATGACCTAATGTACTGTGCCATGTGTGAGATAGATGTAATAAACGATTTTTATTTATTTATTTATTTATATCTGCTAAAAGAACACATACTAATAAAAATAATAAAATTAAAAATCTCCATACATTAACTTGATTTGCAGGCGTTTTTAGAGGTATTTAGTTTTTCTCTATCGCATAAATGATACAACCATCAATCTATGGGAGAGCGGTACTGGTCTAATGGTAGCGTACTTGTAAGACCGATAACGAAAGTAAAGCAATGCTCGCAATGTCTGGGAACTGGATGGATGACCGTTTTGTACTTTGAGGGCAGTCGAACTTGAGCACTGCCACGAATTAGGTGTGCCTTCTAATACCGTTAGCGAAGCGAGGTTGAGCAAGGTTTACCCTGGTCAACCATCCTGGTTAACGCGTCTAAGTTTACGCTTAGGCTAAAACCAGTCTCAACAATCCGAAGTGTGGCAAAGTGAAGTTTACTAAGGTCAATCTGGTCAACCAACCCGGTCAATGCTGGGGACTTCTAGGCCCAAGTCTAGGCCTACGCTTAGGTTACAACCAGTCTCAAAGTTACTAAAAAAACTGACGGAGCGTCGTTGGCCGAATGATTACGGTATCAGACTCGTAAGCGAGAGGTACCGGGTTCGATTAACTAAGTTCTTAACTTAAATATTGTATAACTCAGTTATTTATGGACAGATTTCAACATTTTTTTCTCTGGCTTGTTAGTTTTGATCTATATTTTAAAACTATATCATATCATTAAATATGGCAATATCGATATTAGGAAACTTCCTTATTGAGTTTAGAATCTTTCAGTTAATGTAAAAGGTTCCGACTAACTCTATTCAGTAATTACGGAGCGGCAGGACGACAAAGACAAATCACTTATTCCGAGATTATATGAAACTTTCCTCGGAATAATGAGTCCCTGTACAATACTTTTTAATTATTTCGTGGGACTCGCAAAGAATCTTGTTGGATCGAATCTGGCACAAAGATTATGAAAAGGAGAGTTTTATTCTCATGAGATTCCATTTTATACAATGTGTACTTTATAAATATAGGAAAGAGGCTAAATGTAAGTAGGGTTGGTAATTGTAGTGTATTTTTCACATCATTTGTTAATTATAATATTAATAACATATTTAGAAGTAATGTATGTTTAAATGTTTTCTTTGCTATGTTTTTATTTAACTACAAACTCATTTATAATGAAAAACAAAACGGAAAGTTTTCAAAAACATCCAAACGTACCGTCATTGGCACTTATAGTACAATAATTTGCACTATATTTACTAGTGATTGGCACTTCTTCTTAATATCTAATTAGGGCACATTTATGAATGCTAGGTGCAGGGTAGAAGGACGGTTAGCGTTGGAGCAGGGTAGAAGTAGGGCTAGGGTAGGTGTAAGACACCACACGAACGAAGTCGCACCGGGTCTACAGTTATAACTAAAAAATAGTTTGTTGAGAGTACCTGTATGTTCATGCATTTACACCGATTCAATTATTTTTTTTGTTTTTTTATGAATCGTTTTCAAGACTGGCTTCCTAAAAATGCCTTAAATTCGCCTTAACGACTGAAACATTATTATAATATTTTGGCTGTATGGTATTGATATTTATCTTTATTTCGATATAATTTATTTTAGATCTATTACTTCAACGGTTTTTTAATGTCAGCGCTCCTTTGGGCTCAACTTTAGATTAGAATGGTAACACATTATTAAATAATAAAATACGTTTTAATGCTGTTTAATTTGTTCTGAGGCAATGAATGATGACAGTCAAACCACAATATAGAAAACTAACAGAACGTCCACTCCCGTCGTCTTCGAAAATTATTGCCTAAACTTGCCGACTCACTAGGGTTGCTACTGTATTTATTCTGAATTTTGGAAATATTATTTATAAGATCGAACAGAATTTTAAAGATCGTTCACAATAACATGTCCCTTGCAAAGGACCAATATCTAATCCTTGCCATAATGTGATCGTATTGTAATCTGTTCAGATTGTGTTCAAGTATATTAGACCAGTTTCAGATATTATGCCTTTAGTAGGCGTAATAATAATCTACCGTTTATTCACTTTAAAAAAAATTATCGCCGCCTGATTATATCATCAGACCTGGCCTGGGATTTGATCCACTTCCCGGTAATAAATTGAATTGAAAATTTCATACACATGTAAATTCATATAAATTAAATATTATGGTATTAGTCAGTTGATCTGATGATGGAGTAGGAAGGAGGTCAGCGATTTTTTTCAGTTTCTATCAGTTCTTGGACTCTGCGTGCCTTGCTTGTATGATATTAAGTAATCTTAGTTACGTACAAGTATTATTTTATCAATAATAATGTCGTTTAATTAAATAATGGTTCAATTTAAGTCGACACTACAACGAATTCTCGCGTTAACAATCGCGACCGAGCATTGCGTGAAACTGCTTGAGAATGCCTGTAAACGTAACGTCAATGTGTCCGTGACGGAAATGGCGCATTGTTTCCAGTAGATCTTCTGCTTGGGGCGGGCTGTTCTTTATTTTGTGGTCAAACATACGGTTTGCCATACAACAGCCGTATGTCGCATGTATAATAAAAACGCATTTAAACAAAAGTATATAGGTAGTTTATCAGTTATCTTTACACACATAACACAAGCTTTGCTTACTTTAAGGCTAGATGGCGATGTGTGAATTAGTCCAAGCATATTTATTTAATAGCCCCATATAGTAGAAAGATTATAATAAGTTATAGTCGTTAGAGAGCGCCATCTATAGGAATTTTTAGAAAGCTACATTTTAAGTTCCGCGTTTGTTGACGTTTGGTGGTAGGAAACCCGGAACATACCCTTAAAATGTGTAATAATAACCGCAATAGGTTAAAAAATTATGTTTTAGAAAGCTAGTCTTGAAAACGGTTTGTCAAGACAATCTTACTCCGGACGCCTCCAATGTTTTTCGTTTGCTGTGTCGATAGTTATGTATGTCCGAAAATTACTAAGAACACATTATGACGATGCCAACTAAGAATTGAAAACAAATATCAATTTGCTTTAATTGGTAGGTGCACCAATTCTGAACATTTGTTTAGTAAGTTCATGTACCAATTACCAGTGTAGTGCCAACAATTGTATAGGTTAGCCTATATAAAGTAATACCGCTGCTGTTTTTTCTTTTCAACTACGGAAGCTGTGAGTTATGTGATGAATAGTTACAGGTACCGACCTCACGGTATGACGATCTGACTGTTTCAGTTGGTTAACATGCCAGTCTACCACGCAGCGTTCCCGGGTTCGACTAACGGCCGAGCAGAAATTGAAATGTGAATTTTAATTTCTGTTACGGGTCTGGGTAGTATATATAATAAGTATATATTAAAAGTATATAAGTAGTTAATCAGTTATTTAACACCCATAACTCAAGCTTTGCTTACTTCGGAACTAGATGGCGCTGTATAAATATGTCCAACCATATTTAAAAAAAGGTACCTCTGACTGGGAGATCTTCTCCTAAGCCGAAGTTTTCTCCGCTATGCAGGGAGACGAGTGGCGAGCTGTATTTGCGGCGCATGCGCAGCGGGGGCACGAACTCGTTAGCTTCTTCTCCATCCGGCGGGGTCACGTGGATGGAGATCTTCTTTGGGCCGTTCGAAGGCGGCCCGAGCGGCATGCCGGGCCATCTTACTTCCGCAAGTGGCCCTATCTGTGGATTACAGAAACGCGGTGATAAGGGGTTTTGTTGTCAATTTTTCAAGGATAGACGTCATGTGGGTACTTAGTACGAGGGTGGGATGATAAATACCTGGCTTCAGTATGAAGATGCCGCCCCTGATCAATAAAATTTGGATAAATGTTGTATTTACGCATGGTTTGATAGCTGTCATACAAAATTTCAGCAATTTCGGACTCTTAATTTTTAATTTAACACGAACGTAGAACGTAGAATAGCACCAACCCCTTATACTCATGGGTGTCGTACAAGGCGACTAATGTTTTTGAGGCAAAAGATCCGTAGAGTCTCCGTAGTCTGGAAAATGGGCAGCAGCATTTTCCATTGTTATATTTAAACACTGCGATCTCCAACCCGCCTGCCAAGCGTGGAGATTATGGCAATACCCTCCCCTTTCGTGGGAGAGGCCTTAGGTCCTACAGTGGACTGTTACGGGCTGTGATGATGATGATGCCAGCTTAGATGACAATAAAGGATCGGGACGGCCAAAAATTGTTATCATCCAAGAGCACATCACAAAACTCCACAAAATGTATTAAATGCAAATAATACAAGGGTGTCACATAAAACTGACGTCACATATTGAATTAAAGAAAAAAAAACTGTGTTTTCGCTGTAGGCGGCCAAGTGCTCCCTACGCGAGCATTCACGTTCCATTGGAGGGTTAAATTACTGAATCTCTGTCCTATCTAACCAGACACATCCCAAGTGTTTTATTTTTGTTTCCCTGTATATGCTCGGTGTGTAGAGATTTTTATCATACGAGGAGGATATGAGTAGGAAGATACTAAAAAATAAAAAAATTCCGAGTTACACAACAGGTTCCACGGTGGTTGCGACATCTACACCAACATTTGGTGTAGATGTCGCAACCATCTGGTTAAATCAGCCATTTAATTAGAAAGCTAGTCCGTTAATTAAACGCCGGCATTCAATTGAGTGATTAAAGGACAACTAGCCAAGTAGTTGAATATAACGTGCAGCTACTTGGCTGAACGTTATCTAGCCGTTTTGTCAAAGGTAAATATATGTTTGGTTAGAGTGAACATGAGTTCGTAACTTAAATGATAACCTTACTAAGATAATAAATAGCGAATTAATAAATATCACTTTTATTTAATAATTATATTATTTGTGGCAACAATTTCAGTAAGTATACAATTAAATGTATTGCGAGTACCTATAATATTGATAGTATTTAACACAACAATAACTTTAAAGTTATAACTTATTAACTACTTGTAATTACGTAGTATAGGAATAATAGGGACAATGCACTTTTTATTTTATATTAATAAATATAAAAGTGCACGAAACTTTGGCAGACATTACGTTTCTAATATAGGTATAAAAAGAAAATGAACAAATTAAGTTATCCTTATTTTTACTTAATTTATCTTAATTTTTACTATAAAACATGTCAGTGCCGCACTTTAAATATAGTTATAAATGAACAAAATACAAAAACATTGCTTGCTTGGAAGTTTATGCACTTCCGAAGAGTCACTCAACAAAAGCATAATTAGAAATACAAAAAATAACTTGTGCCTGGGTTAGGCCAGAAATTTTCATCCCACCCTCGTATTTCATTTATCACATGGACTGCGGACTTAGAGGGACCACAATCAACGACCTTCCTTGACTTTAAAAGCGGTGTGTCACGGCCATTGCCAATTAAGTTAATCCGGTTATGTCGGCACTCGCCTCTATATTCCTCGGCGAGATGGAGCGAGATCGAGAAATATAGAGAAGAAGATTAAAGCTCTTAATAATAATTTTATTGACTTTTAGGCATCATATTACGAGGCGAGGACTGACAAGGCAACACATTACTGGTGATAGTAAATCTAACTTTATCTTTAATTTATATTTAAAAATATTCCGTCGTATGAATAAGTATCCTTTAAAGGTATTCGTCTCGACACCGCGTCTATGTTAAAATCTTTGCCCTATACTATTTTGGTACTAGTGGACCCGGCGCGACTTCGTTCGCGTACACCTACTTTACCCTATCTACCATTTTTTCTTGCTTATAAACCTTCCTCATGAATCACTCTATCAATTGTTAAAAAATGTATTAAAATACGTTTCGTAGTTTAAAAGATCTAAGCATACATAGATACAAAGGGACAGACGTGTGTACTGGGAAGAGACTTTATTTTATACTATGTTTGGATAGATGGCTAGTTTTGTTAACGACGTACTTAAGGCTTATATTTTGATTATATTGATATGCAGTGTAGATATCGTCTACGCGATAGTGCATGCATGCCTAATGACAAAGTTGAAGAAGAATGAACGCTGATTAGAAGAGGCACAGAAACCTTTGTCCAATCGACAGTGATTATATTCAGCACCACTACCGAGACCCATATCCCAGATTTTCCTAGATTTCGCTCGGTGTTTGCCGTTTAGTCGTGTGGCTTACTCTGTAAGGTGGCGGACCCACGGCGAGGCCTATCACCCGAAGACAACTAGGCACGTGTTTGGCCCCACTTGTAACGAGGGTTAAACCTACGGATAAGTATTATACCCTAATAAACGGTCTTGTCTGACGCTGCCTGACTGCGCTGGATATTTGCGTAATTTATTCTATCGGTCTTACACAAAAATGGATATTTTATAGTAAGCATCTCCTTTGTAGAGGAACATCGGGATGAATGTGAAGATGTAGGTGCCTACATATATTATAATATATTACGCTACCGGTTCAAGTTTTGGTCGAACTGACTCTCTAATTGCTAAATTATTAACAAAAGAACAATTTGGGTCATTTTACTACTGCAGCAGGCAACGCTAAACGAAACTAATTAGTAGAGTACAAAAAAATCGCATCGGCCGACTCGCGTAATGGCTAATAATTGCTGTAGGTAGCAGCAGAGCGAAGTTCGTAAACAATAGACTCATTTCCGGCCTTTCCGGTATTGCGTCCTAGTTTTTAAAGCTCCACGCCCAACAGTAGGACCCAATTACTAGGTCTCCGCCGTCTATTAAATTGGATTAATCTAGTAGCACATTGTACAACAGCACTGGCTGGTACTACATGTTTAACTGGTCACTACTGTTAACAATGCTTGCGTGGATCTCTAAAGGAGTTTAATAAACATAAAAACGGACATGGTTTAATCGATGGAATAGTCAAAAGATTAAACAACGGCAATACAAATAAAAGAAAAAAAACATGCCCAAGTCTCTCATGGATAGAAATGTTCCCAAAAGGCTGGTCGCATTGCCTCCCTGTATGTATAGTGAGACTGATCATTTGACCAAAGTATTGGCCAGCATCTCAAATGTTCGAATCACACATCTCAATATTTGATCCGTTTTTTACTCGCCGCTAGCGAAAAGTATTAAGGCCTTGCCACACACAAAGCTCTGCGCGAGCGCGGCTCGGGCGCGGCGCGATGCTGGCGCGTTGCCTAGGCAACTATCGCGCCGCGCTATGGTTGCCTAGCAACTATTGCACCGCGCTCGCACCGCGCTCGCGCCGAGCTCACGCCACGCCGGCATCGCGCCGCCAGGGGTGGACTAACGAACAAAGCGGGAAAGGCGGCCCGCCCCGGGCCTCTGGTCCAGGGGGGCCTCCAAACGTCTCCAAGTTGCCTTGATTAAATCCTATACAAGGCTTTAAAATATGCTTAGAACATATCTAACAGGTGGTTCGGAGTTGTGACAGGAGCTATCGCCGTATCACTATTCAAACAGAATTAAGATCAGGGTCGAGGACCCCCTCCGCCAAAGAAGTAATTTTAACTAAATAAATAAAAACACTTAAACATACAAATGTGAACTAAATAAAAAGCTTGTAAAATTACATAAAACTTCTTAAACTGGGGGCCTTATAAAGGTTGTCCGCCGTGGGCCTCTGATGGACTTAGTCCGGTACTGCCGGCGTCGCGCCAACAAAGTGTTGCCAATGTAGGCTATTTATCGCCATTTGGGGTATTCGAGATTAAAATTGGCGACGAAAAAATTGTAATGGCAAATTGTTTAGGCTATCTCAGGCTTTGGGCCAAGGTACATAAATAAACATAAACTTAAGAGAGAACACCCGACGGTTTCGCGAATGACTGTGAGTTCCAAGTACATTTACCTACTACTGCTCTTGCTGACACTAGCACCCATAGAGATATACATCTTGATGCGGTTGAACGAACAAATAACTCTGACGGTTACCGTAGTTAATAAAACAGCGCCGTCTACAGTGCCACAAAAATGTCTGACCGGGTGACAGCATCGCTGTTGTTGGCATTGACATTACATTTCAAACGGCAACACTTAGTTCCGGTTTTGGCCACCGGATCGAATAGGTTTGTCAACAATCTTGTCAAGCCGCCAGATATAACATTGTTAACGCGTACAAGAATTTGTATGGACAGTGGTAACCATTCCAATAGCTATGTGTAATACGTCGTTGGATAGCTATTTTCAAGCTGAACAAAAGTAACTATGGCGCTTGTTCCAAATATAAGTCCGTTCCGGTTTATGCTGTACTAAACATATTACAGTAATAAGTATTTTTTTCTGTTCTACCCACATTTAATGGTCAGAACTAAATTCACGGTGTTATACCGCCAGTGCAAAGTCACATCGTGCGCATGCATGTAAGACGGCCAAATAAAAAACAATCAGATGGAGTGCATTGAATTTGATTGAAGATCCCAACGAGGATCGAAAAAACTAAAATTATTTTAACAATCCCATCAATTATGATAAAAGCAGCATCAGCATTTTATTTGTGCGGCGCATTTGTGGTTCGCCGCGAGCACGTTGCCTCAACGAACAAACAAATGCGCAGCTGAGCAGCCTCACCGCGCGCGGTGAGCATCTCGCCGCGCACGGCGAGCATGCCTCGGGCTGAGCCGCTCTAATTCGTAATACCTTTACATTGTAAAGTAACGACCATTCGTAGACATGTCCGAGACGTCACTGAGACAACATTGGAGCTCTATTGCAGTTTTAGCTCCAATGAAGTGGTCTCATTGCCTTTGTACAATGAACCGGTCCATATATAGAAGTCTTTGCTGGCAGCACTACATTACTTTAAAACTCAAATATAATATTCCTATCTGTAAACAAACTGATACTTCAGCTGTCACATCGACCAGACATTGCTTTTTTTATGTTTAAGTTTTCATGTGATATCACAGTGATATTTCCAGCATTTTACTGTGTGGGACGTTTATTTTCGAAATAAGTACAAAAACATAAAAGCGGCACGAAAACAGTAATATTTTGAGTTTCTCAAGCATGTATGGCCGAGTTTAGAGCAGATAAGTTGCTGTTTGATTTGGAAGATGTACAGCAAAGATTTAAACGGTACGTAACATGTATTAGATTTTGAAAATATTGAAATAAATGTGATCTTTTGGAAATCATTTGAATTTAAGTGGAATTAATGTATTTTGTAGTACTTATTGTTTACATTTATTTGAGGTTACAAAATTAACCGAAAAATATTATGGTAGCTTTGTTCGTTTTGTATTTTTGATATTTGTTGTTTGACAGTATCTAGATCTATATCCAGGCACAGTGCAATGTACCTAAGGCTATTCGGTGCTGGTGAAATGAAACCCTGCTGACCCTCGGTCAGAGAAACTTGAGAAATCTATTTTTAATTTCGGAAATCGTAGTAAATCATTATCACTGGCTGGTCAAACAGTGACACAGAGAGACAGAACATTTCTAAGAGATTGACATTACAACGTTGTCAGTGTTGCGGCTAATAAATTAATAAGGATATATACAAGAATATTATTTCTATATCCAACATTTCCCTTAAACTTATTATTTCAGCAATTTATCTATATTGTGACAGTTGAAGTAGGTACTCAGTTTGACATTAGGATTGTTTAGACATTGATTAAAACAGTCATGTATCTAATAAACCTCCCATTTGTTCCATTTGCTTCGAGTAGACATTATGACAATTTTGCTTTCCCTACATGTTACCTATCTATGGTCAATTATTATTTTCTATTACGTAGTGGGTTTATTGAAAAAAAAAAGAATTATGTTATTAATTTATACTTTTCGATTACAATATTTAAATTTCTAAAATTTTCATTTAGATGTGCACTAAATTACACCGTCTTTTAGGTGCTTTGATTTAAATTATATTAGAAAATTATAAAATTATACACCGATGTTTCAAAAGAAACATCAGGTCTTCAGGAGCTCCAGCAACATGTGGAGCGTTCAAAACATTGCGCGCGTTATTTTCTGACAGCTTATTTCAATAGACGAAAAAACGGGATAGCGAGGTTCATAATAATTGTAGAGTGAGCGAACAGGGAATATTTTTGATTTGTGTCTAGTCTGTTATGTGTCTTTGCCAGTGTCTACTGGTATAGTAGGACCACGCTAAGTCCGAATCGCTTTAAAAAAAAAAAATCTCTGTATGGCAACTAATGCCATGTCTTTTATCCGTCATAGAACGTCATTTATAAAAGTCATAACAAAGAATTTGACTGATTTGAAAAATATTGTTGAGGCGATTGGCACATTGGAGCGCAGCATTCATTCTGGCGAAATTTAGAAATATGTGTAATTTTTTATATTGTTTTATACAATACAATAAACAATTTAGGAATTCTCCAAATTGTTATAATCTTTTCATAAAATTATATTATTTAGGCAAAAAATAATTAGAGAACTGAGTAACGGAATACCTATTTGACAATCCTGGAGACCTCACTTCACAGCAGCGGCCTATTTGACGCCTTTTTATGTAGAAAGTACAGCGCCAAAAACTTATATGACCCGCAGCCCGTGTCAAATGTTGCAAAGAAAGAAAACGACGGATCCGCACGAACGCGCGTGGATGCGTTGTCAGTGTGTTCGACTATGAGTAATTTCCATAGAAACCGATGACAGCTCAAATTACTTTACCTATGTCACGCACTAACGCACGTCACGCACAAAAGTACGGTGCTGCGTTCCAGTGTGCGGATCGCCTAAATAATAATGGACAATGACTGACAAGGACAGATTATCCAATAGATATTGCCATATCCACATTTTATAATTTCTACCACTGTCAGTTTATTCGGACTAAGCGTGGTCCTATTATAGCCAGATTATATAAATTACTAAAAAATTCTACCATAAATATTTAAAAAACTACAAAAAAATTCTACCATAAATATTTAATAATTTCACCTGGCAAGTGCGTTTTGACAACTGTCAAAGACACAAATACGTAAGAGTGGGTTACTTAAGCCCGCGGGGACTATTCTAGCGACAAATCCCGGTTCAGCCGCTAGAGATAAATCTGTTAGAAAAAAGTCGAATTTGATTCTGTATGGCGGTAAGTCAATTGTACACGAACAAGAAGAACTACGATCCATGGCCATGAATTGAGCTTTGGGCAATTGTTCGTCTATTTTATACTGAACT
This sequence comes from Blastobasis lacticolella, assembly GCA_905147135.1. NCBI lineage: Eukaryota > Metazoa > Arthropoda > Insecta > Lepidoptera > Blastobasidae > Blastobasis > Blastobasis lacticolella. The sequence goes on from LR990043.1 coordinate 12,406,030, forward strand.
GAAAATTGTGGTGGATAAGATTGAGCGCAATTTTCTGTGCACTGTAGCGGGTAATTAAACAAAACATCTATATCAGCGTTAGACTCTAGCCACCGAATTTTTGCACTGTAGAATTTGTGCTCTATGTTACGGTATCATTAAAAGTTTGTCTAACTCGACAAGTAAGTCGTACTGAAATGTTTTGATTCTGATGTAGGAGAGCTGTGCCCCCTCATCCTACCTACCTTAGGGGGCCTACCTAGGGAGCAAAATTTGCAGTGTGGTGTCCAACAGAGTAAAATAGCATCGCTGTCCACACTAAGAGGTGTCGTAAAAGGCGACTTATTTCAGAGGTAGGGCGTTACTTTTCCAAGCTTCAGGTTTTTACCTACCTTATATATACTCTTGCAAGCTAGCGAGTGGAGGGGAATAAAAAGTAAGCCTATATTCTTCCTCAGGTTTAAAATTATCTGCGTAATGCACCAGTCAAATTAGGAGGAAAGATTCGGACTGTTGGTAAAAAGAAACGAGTAATTAACCCGCTATTACGACATGCGGGAGTATTACCATCCTAAAAATTCATTTCCCCGAATAATGGAGCAGCCACTCTATGTGTGCCGATTTGCATAGAAACGCGGTGGCCAAAACTGGAACTGCGGAAAAATAACGACACTTACTTTTGAAATGTATTTGAACTGACATGTCAATCCCAAAAACAGCGCCGCCGGTACCAGGTCTGATAAGTTTGTGGCACTGCACAGCGCAGGCGCGGCACCGCGCTCACGCCGGCCTGAGCGCGGCCTGAGCGCGGCGCGAGCGTGGCGCGATGCTGGCGCGTTGCCTAGGCAACTATCGCGCCGCGCGATGGTTGCCTAGCAAATATCGCACCGCGCTCGCGCCGCGCTCGCGCCGAGCTTTGTATGTGGCAAGGCCTTTAGAAACAACATTTTACTATTTTTAATAAGTTTCAAACGTATCGACTGCGTTTGCTCTTACTCGAAGTCAAGTTTTGCAAGTGTAATTGACAAATGAAGCGAAGTTTTCCGCCAAATGAATTTTTGGTTGACTTCTTTACTCTTGCAGAACAAAATGAAACAAAACTTGTTCATTGATTTAAATGTACTACCCGTATAAATTTAGAAACTTCATCGAACCGGGAGTAAGTATAATTGAAATGAGAGTTTTGATTAAGTCGTATAATTTTAACTATACTTTCGACCAAGTGAGCGTACGCAAAAATCAGGAAAAGTCATGTTGGTAGCTCGTTGGCAGATACACTCGCATGCAGAAATTTCACGTATTTTTTGTTTTATCACTTTCCGCTAGAGGCTCTGTTAAATTTTCCATACAAAATTGGAACTTAACTCAAACGCAATAGTTGTTTATTACGAATGAACACTTACACTTAGGGTACAGCTCTTTCGTCGTGTGATACGTTAACTAGGCGCTCAGTCAGCTCTCAGAGAGTATGAGCGAGCACCTAGACCTCATGGCCCAAGCGTTTCTCCGCCACATGGCGCCAATTAATAATCTCCGCTGTGGCCAGCACATTTGCACTGTTTGATGTGTTCTAACGAGGTGGCATCGGTACCGGCTTTGTCATTCATGGTTGGAATATGGGAAGGTGAAGGTAACGACGCAGGTTGTATTCCTAATCAAACACCGACAAACATAAAATTCTTAATAGTTTCCATTAGTTTAGTTAGGATAGTTTTCATTTTATACCCTTAGAAACGAAAAGAGATCTAACTGCAAAAATGTTTGCTTGAATTTCAGACGACGTTGAAATGTGTCTACAAGTACATATTGTTTCCGAGTGGTGGCGGTAAGTCATTCCAGCATTTCGTCGCCTGGATACGGAAACTGCTCCTAAACGCCCCGGTAGCCCTACATCCAGGCGCGGATCCAGGATTTGATTGAGGGGGGGGGGGGGGGGGGCAAAAGTAAAAATTGTAGGTATCTTCTAATTATAGGTATTAGGTATAGGTATTCTACTCAATGAGCGAGTGCCCTAAGTAACTCGGAAATTTTAGGTTTTAAAACCTGGGGAGAACAACAAATGTGTGAGCGAGCGGAGCGAGCTCGAAATTTTTGACATTTTGCGTGTTAAAAGCTGCGGTGATCAATGAATGAGTGACCGGAGCGAGCTCGACATTTTTTACGTTTGAGGTTTTAAAAGCTGGCGTGAATTGAACGAATGAGCGAGACGAGTGAGCTTGTAAATTGTGATATTTTGGGTTATAAAAGCTTGAGGTGATCATTATTGAGCGAGTGAGAGATCGATATTTTTAGATATTTTTAGTCGAAATTTTAAATATTTTGATCTTAGGGATATTAATGAATGAGCGACCATAATGAGCTTATTGAAAGTGCTATGAGTGAGCGAGCGAAGCCAGCTAGATATTTTTGATATTTTGGGTTCTTTATGTCGAATGTCCATGTTGTGCCAGTGACAGTTAGAGGCACTCCACTTGAAGTTGTTGACGACTATACATACCTAGAACAAATAGTCTAGTTAGCTAGATCCAATTTCGAGAAAGAGGTTTATCGACGAATCCAACTAGGTTGGGCAGCGTTCGGAAAGCTACGCCATATATTTTCGTCTTTGACCAATGTGTGTTGCCAGTGTTGACCTACGGAACTGAAACGTGGCTGCTCACTATGGGCCTTATAAGGAAGCTCACTGTCACCCAAAGGGCAATGGAAAGGGCTATGCTCAGAATCTCGCTGCGCGATTGAATCAGAAATGAGGAGATCCGCAAGCGAACCAATTGCACCCATTGGATCCCCCCTGGATCCGCGCCTGCCTACATCAAATATTACGAAAACGAAATTTTGGCATAAATAATTATTTCCCAAATATACCTTCCCTAATTAGATGAGGTATATATTTGGCTGGAGTTCAAACAAAGGACATTGTTAATATTTTGTACAGTATTTTGTAACCTAGTTCTCAGTTCGTCTGTCCTACTCTGTCATTAAACGGGACATACATCAAACTGAACACGATCTAGTGTTTCTGTTTTACCTATCTCACGATAATTGTATAATGTATCATAATAGAAAAAGACAAACAAAACAATAGAGTGCGACAAGAAATATAGCGTCAAAAGGAACAACCGTCGACAAGGAAACCCACAAAGTATATCGCCCTCACCTTCAATATGAGGGTCACGTCACGCCATAAGAAATAAGTAACTTCTTACCCAGTTGTTTGATGCTGGCTAGGCGCAAGTTGTACGCCATCGTGTGGGCTATTGCATGGTGATAAATTTAAAAAGGGAACACCTGTCAAAAACTTTTTCTTTTTTACAATTTTCATATTTTTTAATACAAGAGACTCTTTGAACCGTTCGCCGCGAGTCAAATGGCTTTAAATTTCGATTTTCGATGTGAAAAATTAAATTATTGGAATTTCATTGGCAACGGTAAAAGCGGATGGTTCAAAAGTTGAAACTCGTTCGACTGGAAGCGAGCGGTTTAAAAAACACAGCCGTTTTAATAAGTTTTCCATTTTCAAATTCATCACCATTTAACAAGCCTACACGAAGGTGTACATACAATTTGTCAGCAACAAACAACCGGGTAAGGATTGCTAATTTATTTTGGCAAACCTCGTTTTGGTGACCCTCGTATAGTCCTGGTCACGTATGTCGCACTCCATAATGTATTTTTCTATTAAAATGCATTTAGAGACATTAGGTACCAATCCTACTTTGGATTCATTTAAGTGCTATGGCAAGGCTGTGTCAAGTTACAAATATCAACAGTAACGCTGTTGGATTCTTTCTTTTTACGCTGTAATTGTTGCTTATCTTTTAAAGTCTTTTGGCCTTAATATTGTCACAGTCCACTGCAGGACTTATGACCTTTCCCACGAAAGGGGAAACTATTGCCATTATGTCCACGCTTGACGGGTTGGAGATCGCAGCGTTATGAATATAACTAGAAAACGCTGCTGCCCATTTTCCAGCCAACGGAGACTCTTGATCGTTTGCCTCTAAACATTAGTCGCCTTGTACGACACCCACGAGTGTAAAGGGTTGGTGCTATTCTACTCTGCCAGACACCACGCGGCTTAGCGACTAAGCGAATCATATTATTGTAGTCTTTATTCACTTTTTATGCTAAATATTAATATTTTGCTTAAAGAGCAACGTATTATAGACGTGAGCAACACATTAGCGATACTCCGTTGCTAATGTCCTAGGCATCGGTGACCACTTTCCATCAATAATGCCATAAAACAATTATTGCCTAGCGTACGTTCCTACCTGCTACACGTAATATAGTTCGTACCAAATGGATTGGCAATTGCGAACATTGATCTCTCGATCAGAAGTAATTTGTAAATGATCTCGGTGGTAGTTGTAAAGCTGAAATAGCATTGCAATAATAGCAACGATGATAGCTTAAATTGTTACATAAGTGGGCGGGCTTGTTTGGTGGTGGAACTACTAGTATAATTATGAAAATAGTTTGGTAGTAAAATAATTTTAAATTTAGTTTATATGTAGTATCTACTGTAGTTGTAGTAGTATTGTACTAGTTGTAGTAATACTGTAGTATTGTATTAGTTTTAAGTATCCGATTTATTATCGGTATAAGTGTATAAACCGATTTTGTTATTTGTATTCCAAAGTCTATCAGCGAAGACCTGTAATTGGCTTTCTGTTTCGTAAGAATACTAATATTATGTTGTTGGATAGCTTTTGGTCCTCCAAATAAAATAAAATAAATTAATGATTCCTGGCTAGATGCCTGGCATCACGTACGGGCATCACGAGCCTTTTTACCACGCACGATTAGGATGAGGAATGAGCACCCTCTCGAAATCTTGCCTCTACACTACAACATGGGTTTCTCAAAAAGCATGTCTCAACCGGTACCTCAAAGGCCGGCACCGTATCCGCTCCCCTTAGGTTGCAGATGTCCTGGACGACGGAGGCCACTTTCTATCAGGTGGACCGTCGTCCGGGTGCCTCACTAGGCAATAATTTTTTTGATTAAATAGTCATACTCGTTACAATTTAATTAAACGAACAGTTTATAACAGTTTTCATCATGTATTTTTCCGTATAATGATAGAGAGATAATGCCGGTTCTTGACCGAGAAGTCAAGACACTTTCGCACGGACTGTAGGTATTTAATAAATAGGCTGCAGTACCTGCTCGGTCAGGCGAGCTGTAAGCTAATTGTTATCCTGGTAAAAATATGTTTTTATATCAGGGAAGCCCTGGTATAAAAACATATTTTTTAATAACGACACGACATAGCATAATTGGCTGAGGACTTAATTTTGAAAATGAAAATGACACAGTATTTATTGAATTAGGATTACGTGTATTAATCTCTTTTCAAAAGTTAAAAATCTAACGGAAACCAAAGGGAAAGTTAGGCGAGCTCATCCAGGTAGAGGGCGACGCATGCAGACCGATCAGCGCGTACGAGGGCTTACTCCGGCAAAACACCGGGCACCTATACACGCCACGCACATAACCGTCTCGGCGAATCATGTGCGGCGCGTGCCCGGCCCCAGCCAGCACGCCGGCGCTCACACCCGCATGCACCAGCCGGCCTACCTGCGTCGCCCCCTGAGCTCGGAACATAAAGTAAAATGAATGTCGTCTGTCTGTCAGTATGCCGCCTCAGTTAGGAAAATGACCATATGTGGGAGATAGAAACGGCAAGAAACCCACAGGTACATTTAAATATGATTACATTGCATTGATACATTTGTCAATTTATTTTGAGTGAGCCTGTGTTGATTGGAATATGATGTGAACCTCTAAAAATCGGTCAGGATAACTAAGAATAAAAAAAATTAAAAAGAAAATGGTACAGCAAAAGCAGGCCAGTCCACCAAGGCAGCACCCGTTCACAAGCATGACGCAGGGCCCAGCCGTCATCCAATTCAACCATATTTGAGGGAAGAGAACGACCCGACCCCCACGCCACCACCAGGCAGACTTTTAAGTGAGCATGCACTGCCAATGCCTAACGTATTTAAAAAAGATTTCGACGACGAAGTACCAATACCTCCTAAATAAAAAATTACAACTTTTCAAGAAACGAAAAAAATGTGAAGTTTATTTTTTAAAAGCTTATTCTATTAGTGTTTAAAGTTACGAAAAATCGAATATCAAACTTAGGGGTCTTGCCAGCACGTGTGAAATTTCATTCTGCGTCGATTGACATTAAAAACTAAAAATCGCCAAAATGGAACTTAGGAGGTATTGGTACTACGTCCTCGATTTGTTATTAAATGACTGTATAAATAACTTCCTATTTCGAAGAGCTAGTAGTACACCATACATTTTTGTCATTGATATATTCATCGATTTTATAATAGGCTTTTTTCATTAAAGTTGTTTTCACCTTTTCTTTAAATTGTGATTCAGGCAAATTAATAATACATTGTAATATATATAATAATATACCTGTATATAATTATCTTATACAGTTACCCATGAAAGATGAATTTACTTTACTAAGTCTGAACAACGGTGTTTCCAGTTTATTTTTGTTTCTTAAATGTACTTATGAATATCAGTATTTTTAGCAAATTGGGTAATATGCTTTCTGACATACATAATATTATCAAATATATATTGACTTGAGAAGGTTAATATATCAAATTCTTTAAACAATTATTTGAGTGAATCACGTCGACGTTATCCATATATTGCTCTTACAGCTTGTTTTTGTAGTTTGAATATGATGACACTATCAGCATATTTGCCCCATAGTATGATACCGTACGACATAATACTATGAAAATAACTATAATAAACTAATCTAGCTGTATTCACATCCGTTAGCCTCCTTATTCGCCACACGGCAAATGCAGCCGAACTTAACCTACTAGCCAATGATTCAATATGTGAGCCCCTTTGAATTTTTGAATCTATATTAACGCCTAAGAAAGTAGTTTTCCCTACCAACTCAAGTTGCGTTTTATCTAATATAACATTACATTGATTACTTTGTACATTAGGGCGGCAAAAACGAACGCATTTAGTTTTTTAAGAGTTTAAGACTAAGTAATTAATCGTAAACCAATGAAGTACATTCTGAAGAGCACAGTTTACTTCGTCTATATTATTATCTTACATATTAATTTTAAATATCAGTGAAGTATTGTCAGCAAACGAATCTATACCAGCAGTCTGCACCATGTACGGAAGGTCATTTATATAGACAAGAAAGAGAAACGGTCCCAAAATAGATCCTTGTGGGACTCTAATGCTCATCTCCCCCCGCAGATAACTCGCCATTAACATTTACTTTTTGAACTCTACCTTGTAAGTATGATTTCATCATTTCAAGACGATAATGCGTAAAACCATGATAATGCGTAAAACCGTAATGTTTTAATTTTAGTAATAGTGTTGAATGACTTACACAATCAAATGCAGACTGTTTACAGAGTTTGATTCATGTTGGTCAAGATTGAAATAGGTTCAGCGGCAAAGCCTTTACGACAGCAAAGAGGTGCTGGCATCGTAATTATTCTCATTTGTCACTGAAGACGACGCGATGAATGCGTGGCTAGCACTCGGGTAAGTATTCACTTTTTAGGCTGGTTAATTGGTTTTCTTCGTCACTAGTCTCATTCAAATCTACCTAGGCAAAGGCTATTAATTTGGCTGAAACATATATACTATTTTCTCGTTCTTTTCCGACGTTGCTATTGAATATCGTTACGTAATATTTACTTAAAGAGTATAAATATGTTTGGCTCAAATATTACGTCTTGAGAAGTGGTATTGTTTCGGTAGAGTGTAATCTTATATCCTTTTGTGAGTCCCAAGAGCGTCTGAGTTCCGACATCTAATCACCACAAAAGTAACGTAGGTATTGGCGTCTGGTCTTTATCTGTTGTTGAAAATGTAGCTATAGATACTGGCGTCTTAAACTACAACGTTCACTCATTAGTGCTGTTAATGTAAGGTAGTTGTTCAGCGCACAGAAGCCGGCGTGTCTGACTAATTAAAGCCTATTTACGCGAGTCACGCCTTGACACTGTAAAATATTATGTGCATTTGTAACAGCACGTCGCCAATGTCAGATAAGGTTCAAAAGAGTGTGAGACAAATATGTACTTTAAAAAATGTAGGTACGGCAGATTCTATTCTTATAGTTATAATATGATCTAAGCAGTCTCATATTCTATTTAATAGACAGATATTTATGTTAGAAAGTTAATTATATCTTATTACCAGACAAGCTTGTGGACAGAAAAGAGTATTGGCACTTGCAATGGAAGCTGGAACTTAATGTTCATCTACTATTCCATAAACTTAATAAACCTGACGACGAACCGAATAAACTTGAATATAAGACACGAGTAGTTAAGTAGTCAACATGCCTGGGTTCGATTCCCGGCAGGGCAGGAATTTAAAATGATGAATTTGAATTTCTGTTACGAGTCTAGGTGTGACATGTAAAAGTAAGTCATCATTGTCTTAGCGCTTATCCCGGCCTTTGCCAGGGTCCGCTTTCCTACTCGTTCTTCTCCACGTCGCCCGGTCTTCGGCATCCTCTCGTCGTAAACCGTTGGCTCTCGTATTCGACTCAGCGATGTCAATCCATCGCTTCTTGGATGTAAAAGTAAGTACCTACTCGTATAAGTGGTTTATCAGTTATCTAACACCCCAAGTACAAGCTTTGCTTAGTCTGGGACTAAAAGGCCCTGTGTGAATCCAAAAGGGGTTATTGAGCAATTATTTTGGTATCATCTTAGGGAGTCTTAGGCTCGAACTCCACTCATGCAGTGCAGGGCAGAGAACAAAGAAAACCGTGGTGTTTTTCTGGTTTTTAAGTTAGGCAACGTTCGCACGAGAGATTTACAAAAGATTGTGTATTAGGCAACGTTTGCACAAGAGCTTTTTCGACGCTTTTGCGCGCGTTATTTTAAACGACTCGCATAATTAGTGACCATAATATGTCTTCTCGACTGTGTTTTCACAAGCGGGCGTAAAAAAGTGACCGCAGATGTTTTAAATCTGCCGACTCAATTGCAACGAAGGGAAACGTACAAAAAGGATATCATTCATTTTGGACAAAAATAATAATAGTTCTGGCCAAAAAATAATTATACAATTTTCAGAGAGACCATAAAATTTCTACCATTTTCGTTTTGAAGTTACTCAAGTTTTGAGTTTGACAGCTATCATCCGCAATGTAGATCGCTACGAGAAGTATACATTTTCTTAGGAATTAGTGGTTTAGGACCAATAGTTTCAGAGTTATTATAGTTTTAAGTTTGACAGCTGTCACCCGAAATGAAGATCTCGACGAGCACTTATATTTCTCTTCAGGAACTAGTGTTCTAGGAGCGATAGTTTCAGAGTTATTCCCGTTTTAATACGTGAATTTATGAAACTTTGTTTTACAATCTATATCCTAAAATCGCCGCGTTAATGGGAGTTATAGCTGTACAATTCAAAGCTGCAATGCCAATAACAAAATGCAGTTTAATATTTTGAGTATCAAACCATCTCTGTGTTGAGGGAGGCCACCTTGTGGGAGGCCTACCCACGCTGCGTCTTCTTGACTAATCGTCACATGTGAATTTACTTTATTAAATTTTTAAGGTATATAAAACAGAAATTATCATTGTCATGTGTCTACTATTAACATGAGTCCGTACTATTTATAGCTATTAGTGCTCATTAGTCTCTAGTGCCGCCATATACCTATGACTCTTTTCTGAGTTATGTTACTAACCGATGCTCTTATGAAACCTGCATATTCAGGCGACTAAATATGTAACTATCATTCAATCTGGTCAAGGCCTCCAGTCCGATAATTTAGAAGCTGTAATTGATTTGTAATTAGATCGCAATAGCAGCTCAGCGGCAGTTTTAGGTGTAGCAGAAAACCAAAAACGCGTAACACTAATTAAGCTTAGAGCACTATTATTTATTATTATTGAGATCAAATTATAATTCAATCAAGCCATTAGTAAATTAGCGGAAAGAGGCCCAAGTTACCCTGTTGCGTTAATTAGGGTTACGGAGGTCAGAGGGCAGTCGTTACAATGTGGAACTGCCAAATCCTGGATAACGATAAGATGACCAGTGCTCATTAGTCTTCGAACACAAAGAAGTTACAATGTCTGTCTAGTCTAGGTACATTTGCTTGATATCCAAATCCAAAGCGGTACCGAAACAGTTAACTTTTCACATGAATTACAAGTTATTTCAATGCTGAGATTTGGGATGAAAAGGAAATTAATTTTTAAACTATTCTAAGTTTCCTTGAGCGCCGACTTCGGAGTCAGTTTTTGGTACCTACTTGGACTACTGCTACTTGGTATCTACTGTATTTCGTGAAATAATAGTAGTAGTTCCATTATCATTGGATTTTATGAAGCTACTAGGACACTTTTTTTAAATTACTAGCAAGTTTCTATTCTTTTGTAGGAATTCCTACAAAAGAATAGCAGAAAGGGGCACGTAATAGACATTATATTTGCTACACAAATAAAACAAGATGAACAGTCGTTATTTTTCTTCTCTGAAAATCAAGACCGTCTATATTGTTTTCTATGTATTATTTTCTTCTGCAGTGTACCTACTAAGAATTCTTAAAGGCGTAACCCACAAGAATATTTCAAATATCTAATCAAGGTTTAAATAAATACCAACAAAACACAGAAAACCCTCTCAAAAGCCTTTTTAGATTTAAAGCTTATTAAATTTCTGAGCCGTACCCTACACCGGATTTAATATCAAGAACGATGATCTTCTGGTTTACAAATACTTGTACCTAGTACAAGTACGTTTCATAAGAACTTTTGAAGAAGTAAATGAAACATTAATTTGCCTCTCCAAATAAAACATAGCTGTTTGCGAAACTGAAAATGATTGTATAGGTACTAGGTACACATGAGCACAGAAGGGAATAACGGTCTAGCGGCAATTTCGTCCAAGTATGTGACACACGGCATCAGTATGCCGACAATGATAATAAAACACTCAATGCTACTCTGCGGCCGCGGGTGCTCCCGTGCGTCCGGAATACCAAATGCATTATGGGGAAATGTTGACAGCTGGTCCGACACACGCCACTGGAGGGACACTATTTCAAATGATGCACTCTGTGTTGACATCAATGACTTCATAAAGTGTGTGAACAGAAATCGCGATGAGTGAAGTCAATACTCATTGTATCATCAATACCTATGTATATCATGTTATATTGCCTTCCGCGTCTGTCTGTCTGTCTGGTACCTATATCCGGTAACTCCTAAACCATGCAATTTTCATGCTATCATATCAATATCACTTTTATTTAGATAGTTTCTTCCAGAAGGTTTATAATATTAAGGTAGGTACGTGTATAGTAGAGAAACCCCGACCCGCTAGTACCTACTCACTAAAAGGGAAATAGCGTATTCTGCCAGACCATTGTTGTCCCAAATTGAATAATTGACAGTGTAATCCGGACTATTATCTTCGTGGGTTGTTGTTCAGTTTTACTTAAATTGGAGTACCTATTGGATTAACTTGCAATGGGATTATGCGCAAAGCAGTTAATTAATTAGGAATTATGCTGAAAACTTATGTTTAAACATCTAAAATTAAACGTGATGTCTACTCCCGATTCCAAGGCTAAAATAACAAACGGAAAATGGTTTTCAAAGATTGTGAGTAAAGGATCCAAAACTTTGGAATTGATTCTATGAATCAAACAAACTCTTTTATGTGTAAAGTATGAATTTAGTTAGATTTCATTTTAAAAAATCTTACGAGTGTATCTTTTATTTGACTTGGTTAGACTTATCGCAATATTACTGCTTATAGCGTTACGTAACAGAGATTAGAGAGGTAGGTTTGGTACAGAATTAAATTTATATTAGGTAGGTACTGCTGACCACGCGTTGGAAATCGATAAATGTGGATTTAATGACGTCGGTCGGGTGTTGATTGAAAATTCCTGTGTAATCGTTTTCTCGTTGCGGCGTTAATGGCAACATCGCACGTACTTCGCGTACCGGCGAGCGCGGCTGCGTCACCAACGCTTGCAATTTCGGTTTAAATCTGGTAATCTCTTCAAACAGCTCATGGAGACAAAGTTTCCACGCTGTTTACTGTTTGTCCTGACTAATGGCCACTTATCGTGGCGTTGTTCAGCGTTTATCAACGATACGGCCGCCTGATATCGAGATACCGACTAATGATGTAGCAGTTAATATACCATGAAATGAGACGGTGTCTATGATGGTTTGTGCAGGTACTTAACCCATGCATTAAATAATGGCGGCTTTAATTGCCAAGGGCCTTTTAGACTATTCGGTTAGCTAGTTATGTATCTAAATGTGTTATCTAAAAGTCAAGGTTCTTATAAGTACTTATATTCATTGAATGCATTTACCTAAAATTTATTTATTATAATTTCATTTTATAAGCAGTTCGTTTACTTTCACTGTATTAGGAACCTACTGTGTACCTGTGTTAATATGCTCCAAAATTATTAAACAAAAGTTTGCTTAAGCTTCTAATTAAAAGTTTCAGGTATTAGAGAGAGAGCGAAGGTACAGCATGAACTTCTTAGAAAAGGGGTGAAAACGGTTTTTGTGCTGTCGGAACAACGTCTTATCGTTGGGAATGTCTATAGGTTGCGGTTAATATTTACCACAAAGAAAATGTGTTGGTAATTCCTATCAAGTAGTACATTATTAGAAAATAATGGTTGACATTAAAACAAACGGAATATTTCTAATTTTGTTATACTACTGGCAAAACGTACCTCTATCACACAATACCAAGTAGGTGAGAGGTGACGCATCACATACTCTTAATACTTATTTGCTCGAATACCTAGGCTATTTGGTTATACCTGAGTGAATACTTACCTAATGATAATTAGATATTTTATTTATTGTTAATTCTTATCTATAAAACTATACCAACCTATGTCCAATTTAAATGTTTATTTTTGGCAACAACTACGATAATTTTGTGCTCATAACCAACACACCTTATTTGGCATTAGTGTCTAATATTCCAAATCAAATACTAAAAGAGAATATGATGTAAAAAACTAAGACGACGCCGATAAATTACTTTTGAGTTTAAGTACAAAAAGTAGTTTCATTAGTAACATCTGGGCGGTGTTCCGAAAAGAAATCCAATTCGTCCGGCACGCTGACGGGGCGGCCGGGGCGGCCGGGGCGGCCGGGGCACGCTAGCCTGCACCAATTTGTAGCAGAATAACTGGTTTGCTGCTGACTTTGCCTCTGCGGAGTTTCCGCTCTGATTTACTGCGCCAAATGGATGCGGGAACAACACATCTTTCGACAGTCTATGGCACCAGGGAGACAGATGAACCGCGCTGTGGCCGGTTAGTTTTAAGACTAATGTGTTATGTGTTTACCCTATTTTAAAGTTGGTTGGTGTGCTATCTTTAATTGATTGCTGTTCCTAACGTCTGTAGACCTTTTAAGGTATTTCATCAAGGACGCAGGACAATAAATGAAACATTTATTTTCGTAAGTATTTAACTTCACGAAGAATCCTAAAACAACGTTTTCTGTGAAAATTACCGTTTGCCATTTGCCATTACCGTGATCAATTAATGTTGACTCGTTACTTAACCCTTGAACTTAGTAATGTGACAACGCTTCCTAAAATACGATAGTTCGTAAAGGGTCAGGGATGATATTAATCTTGCTTTGTAATAAATGAATGGACTACGACCCTACCTACCTTATCTTTGACAGGTGCTTGATTAAGTTTATGGCTCTTCGAAAATAATGGTACCTAACTAAACAATGGTAGGTAATTGAACAGAATTACGAGCCAGTGTTGGTTGATTGGGCTGGCCCTAGCAGCCGCGTTGAAATTGAAAGGAATGTAATTATAATCTACCGATAAAGGTAGGTATTACTTACCTACCTATCTACATCTATACACATGCCTTTTTATAATAAAAATAAGCATCTTGGCGTTAATGACCCGGCTGTGGTCTCGCGCACGAGTGCCCGGGCTCCGCCTTGACCAAGATCCTGGATTTGGTAGATCAGTAAATTACTTATAGTGGAGTGCCTACCATCTGACTTCCGTGATCTTGCTACCAGGGGAACCTGACCAGATTGGATCACGGTCATGGTTACACATTTAGTCGCCCGAATTTGCATTCGACCCGAATGTGCATTCGAACTTGGTACCTCTCGCTTACGAGTCGTATACCTTAACCACTCTGCCACCGACGTTCCTTGTCTTTTTATAATATAGGAAGGAAAATGAGCAAGCGGGCCATTGGACGGAAAGTAATCACTGCCGCCGCGGATCCGGAAACTACTAATGCGTTGCCGGCCTTTGAGACACCGCCCTGAATTTGTCATACCATCAGCTCTCCGGTTGACTGGTAGATAAAGCTATGAAGCTTTAAGTCCGCCGTTGTACGTAACAATGTAACAATGCATAAAGATAAAAAAAAAATTATCCCACTATTCTGCTAGTTCGTAGCTAAGTCTACACTGTAGTTGCTCATTGTCATTGATAGACGTTTTTAGCCATAGTTTCTTCCTGAGATGTGGTCATTGTTTTCACATTAAAACCGTTCCGTGCTCGGCTTGGCAAACCCATTTTACATAAAATGTTTTTGTTGGGAATTCATATTTTTTTAGCCCTATTTCTTTCTAGTTTGCTTACAAAATATCACCTTCCTAGCACTTCGGGAATTACTTATTAATTTTTTTTATAGACTTGCGTCTCCCTTTTAAGAGGTTGGATGGAGGGTGAAACTCAAAGATTTCTTAATTTTCTTGTTTTCTGAGAGCAAATTCTAGCTTATTGTGCCGTCGGAAAATGTTTTATAGGTTTTGAAGAGTCAGTCGGTCGGTGTCGAACTATTCGGTGTCGGTGTATTTGGTGGTAATAAAATCCAAAGTATAATTAAACTACACACATGAAACTTTGTGTGTTTTATAAGTTTGCTATGTATATCTTATCCTGATAATTTGAACTCTCTAGCAGTTAGCATTGTCCAGACTGAAAAATGAGTCTATTGACTGAAAATATAAATGAACAAAAAGTTGCTCATCTTGTTGACAGAGACACTTCTTTAGAAAACACATCTTGGCGTTTCTAGTTTCTTCATTTCGTTCATAATAATACTTTAAATCACTGTAAAAGCAAATTACTATGTCACCAAGTAAAATAGACAGGATCGTGGAGTAGCGGACAATACCAGGGCATATATAAAGTCTGTTTAAATATGGCTCGGATATGGACCATTAAAAATGAAGCGAAAAGAGTCTATTTAAAGACTTCTCAACAACTAACCATGAGCAGGCAGTAAATTATTGGAAAAAATATAATTTTACAATTCTCGGAAACCGGATCTCGAAAATTTGAATTTCCCCGACAGTTACCAGTACCTATAAACAACATTTGGAATGCGTCGCATCGTGCCCGTTTAATGGGCCAAGGGCTTTGCCCCGTTATACTAACATGCTAGTCAGGTATTTGTGCGTTAGAGGTGATAAGAGACCCCACTAATAGCGTAGGCGTGTATTTTATCTGCCACCAGGTTAACGATTTTTTAAAGTTATAAACTATATCTGACAGTAGGTCTATATCGGACTAATACGGATAGAGCACTTTGGTCGTGCTCAGCGGATGAGTCTAATTTTAGGCGAAAGGTTCTCTCAATTATTGAGCTAAAGGTTGTTTTGTGTATTTTGGTCGTTTCCGTTCGGACTTGTGTATTTTAATTACCCGCTTTTATCCGTAGTTGGCATATTTATTAAATAAACAAAGTTAAGTCAAACGTAATTCTACTCCACATCCAACTGGATGAATAAATAAATAAACACAATTACCTTAAACCATTTATAGTTTATTCGAGCCTTGGGTATGCTCAACGCGCTTCTGGCATCGGCACCCGAGTGTGACTTATTTGACTGGCGATGGATGGATGTGTGCAAGGAATGCCTGAAGTACTGCGAGAGGATTAATGAATGATAATTTTTTGTAATAGATACTGATATATATTTAGCTTTCAGTGAATTGGTTTTTACTGTAATACTGTAAAGTTGTTTTAAATAAATAAATAAATAGTATTATAAAAATCTTGTCAGAAAAGTGATAGCTCCCAGAGCTCCCAGATCTCAGAAATAATTGGACACCTTAGGAAAACAGAAATTAATTGTATTTGCATCAATGGCGTAACAATATTCAACAATTGATGAAAATATAATTTAAATTCATATGTGGATTTCAATAAATATGGTATGAAGATCGCAAAGTACGCGACCAATTTGGCTTCAAGGTGAGGATGAACTCCTTATAAATATGCACTGAATGATGGATAGACGGACTATTTTATGGCTTAACTTTATAAAAGTGAGTAGCAGCGGTCACTTATATTTATATTCTTATGCCACATAAACCTTGAACCTGAACTTTAATAAATATCGTATTATGAAATTGCTTCAGCGCTGCACCATTCAATTATTCCCGCATTGCTCGTACACACCCGAACCACTAACTGTGAAATTGGATTCTGCATAAACTGATTGCAGGTGCTGCTGTTCGTACGGACGACTTTAGAGGATTAAGGCATATGGATGCAATAGGACTAAGCTATTACGTATCGAATGTAAAAAATAATAATCCTAGGCCTAGGGTCCGCCTTGACCGTGATCCAGGATTTGGCATATCAGGTATCGTCTGTAAAAAAGTAATCATTTTGGCGTTAATGTCCCGGTGGTTAATGCGTTATGGCGCACGAGGGCCTGGGGTCCGCATTCGCTCATGATATGGCAGATCAGGTAATTAAAGTGGAGCAACTGCTATCTGACCTTCGTGGCCCTGCTAGCAGGGAACCTGACCAGATTGGATCATGGTTACACATTCAATCACCTAAATGTGTAGGTTTCATCCCGATATTTTCCCTCACCGTAGGAGCATCGGTTAGATTTATTTAACACAGAAAAGAGTTTTGGTAGATGCTTTTTTTTTTTATTGTAAAGAGGTAGGTACATTGAAGCCGAGGGATTCTAACACGAGACCAGTCGCTTACGAGTCGGATCACCCTTACCACTCCGCATTAGATACATATGATATTTATGTATTTATATAATATAAATGACTATTTAAATTAAATCATGGCATTCTCGTTCCCGTTATGACATTCTGAAGTATGAGCATAATGAAACTTACAACGGAAAACACACACATTGATGTCATAGTAACACATATCTTTAGGTTACACTTGTTACTTGAGTGAGTTTTGTACAACATTTTGTTATCACAAATAGGCGACGTAGGTACAGTGCAAGAGCATAAATGCATTGCCACTTCAAGAATATTTTCCCTTCCCGCTACAGCAACATTCACGTATTTGGTGCATCTTTAGCCAAAATCAGTTTGCTAAAAGAAGGGAGCATTAGCTGTCCGTTATGCCCAAAAGACTCGTCCTTTGCCCCCAAGGACTTTTTTATATAATAAATAAAAATTTAATTCATGAATGCAATAAAAACCATTTAACGACTGCACAGTAGTGCAAAGGAAAATGATTCTTAAGGCGGTCATGCACGAATACTTTAGCTTTATACAAACATTTAAGAAGATCCACGTAACTCTTATAACGTACTGTACGTAGCTACCTACAACATCATGAATGAATCGCCATTCATTCGTTAAATTTTATCGCATTGTCATACCGTCACTTCCAGCCAGCAATTTGAAAACGTAATAGGTAACTCGTAATAACCTTGCGGGTTCCAAGTGACAATTGGTGAAGCTATAAACGTGAAATGTATATTCCTTGTTATTTTATTTTTATCAGTTTGTTTGCATGTGTGGTTCAAATTTTGAAACTGAATTTTAATAGCCATTCTCAACCTACTGGTTTGGTTTTGAATTAGGTACCTAAATATGGTTAGCTAAGTGACGTTATTCTAAATCCAATATAGCGGACTCATGTAGGTGAAAATTGTTTTAAGCACACTCTTCAAAATTTTTTTAAGGACCCAATCTCTACGTAGTATAAAACAAAGTCGCTTCCCGGCTGTCTGTCCATCTGTATGTATGTATAATATGACTTTCAACAATAGAGTGGGAAGGTTTATAGTGTGGACAACACGCAGACGAAATTGCGGCGGATCAGCTAGTAAGAAATACCCATCCTGCGAACAACTTATTGACGAACGGAAAACTACGCCTTGCTGTGTGTACGTACACGGTCATACGCACACAATGACAACCAAACTACGCAATGGCACACATGTTTACCAAACTGGCCTCATGTCACTGTTGACTGCGCGCCATATTTATTTTTTATTTGATCTGAGGCACTTTCATGATGGCATTGGATATCAAATGAAAGTGTTTGCTGACAGGAATACGAACAAAAGTAAAAACTATTATAATCGAAAAAATTCAGATATCAATTCAAATAAAGCATATTGCATACTTGCCAAAATTAGATCTTAGAATACTTTGAAATTTATATCAAATTTTTAAATTTTTGTGGCACACTGATCAAGTAGGAGCGTGCACTGATCAGTGCGTTATACAACACTTTTTTATTTAGTTAGAATTGCTTTTGGTCCAGCAAATTACCTGTCCACAACGTTTACATAACCTCATTAAAGATAATATTCTTGCAATTTCATCGTCTATTTTATATGTTATAGATAGAAGATTACTAATAGAGATGTAGCGGATATCCGGCCACTATCCGGTATCCGGCCTATCCGGCCATAATTTACTGTCCGGCCGGATACCGGATAATGCGTTAATATCCGGCCGGATACCGGATAGTAAAAAATGAATGAAAGCCATAAAAGTGATTTTGCTGATCGGAAATATATGCCCTTCTGTAGCAGTCGAGTAAAAAGTCGTATCAAAACGTTTAAAAACCATAAATATTAATCAAAGAACTATTGATTACGTCGGCATCGGCAACTATTCTACTCGTATCGTTCATTTGGTAGGTTAGCAAAAATTATTAATAGTTTTCAGGTCTCTTCTTTTTGCACTATGCCTTTTCCATTAGCTGGAGTCGGCTCTCCTTGTCTGCTTCCTCCATTTCTTTCTATTTTGAGCAGTAGCAGCGTCAATAATATTGTCCTTCAGGTCCCGTTGGTCCGCCTTCAGCCCGGTGGCGTGTGGGTGTCTTCCGCGTCAGCGAGTCGTCGTCGCCAAATTTAAGGCTACTTGCACTAAGGTGATCTTTAGGGCGGCGGAGCACATGCTCACACCATCGCATTGAGCGTTCTTTTATTTTCTCGGGCGACTTTGTAACTTCCACGAGTGGACATTACGTACTTTGCCCAACAGGGTGACCCGCTGATCAGCATAAATACGCATTTTTGTCGTGTGTCGTTTTGACAAGTGCTGTTTAGTATTATAATGTACTTAGTGTAATAATTTAAAGTCAATCAAGATATATATTGATATTATAGATATGAAAAAATATTATCCTGGATTAAAATATGAATTTCTTTTTAAAATTGAAATTAGTATACGATGTCGTTTATCCTCTACGATGCTGTGGGCTAATGTGTAAGCCCGCATTTTGAAACTATCAATCCGTATGATGGCGGAAGATTTGTTCAGTTCAACGTTCAAATTATTCACATTAAACGAAAACATTAAATTACATAAACACATGCAGTCGTATAAAGTACCACGCCGCGATTACAGCTTGCACAAACTTGTTAAGAGACTATGACCTGTGAATATCCGGCTACCCGGCAAGGAGGCTGGCCGGATATCCGGTATCCGGTATCCGGTATCCGGCCAAACAACTATCCGTTTCATCTCTAATTACTAATGCGCTGAGTGCCGAACTATTAGCGCTAGGGAAGTAGGAGGTAAATGGGCGAAATCCGCTGAACCCAGTTCAAGCACGGCGGATTAGGGCCTAATTCCCTCCTATCGAGATATAGGAGACGACACACTCAACAGCCGCGATTAGGTTGCTGCTCATTAATTATGATCATTTTATCCCGAGCGTATTAATATTGTATCATTTGGAAACCCACAGATAAGCAACGCACGCAGAGTGTAGGAAATGTATGGGTGACCGAACTTCGGCACTCCAACGAGCTCTCCACTCGTTAGGTGTACTTAATTAGCGTTGGTGGACCGAAATTGACCAAGGTCTTCCGCTGGGGACCAGTTGACCTGTCTCGGGAGCCAATTGGCACCCCGTTACGATATTATATCGTTTTATCCCGACGTTTCGCTGAATTTTCAGTTATCATAGTTACCGGTTGTGCTCTCGCGCGCAAGAGCTGGGAGTCCGCCTTGACTAGGTAATTTCAGTGGAGCTATTATGATAGTCTTGTAGGTACTAGATACATGTAAACCTTTCGGAAGAAATTCTCTAAATGATAGTGAAAGCCACATCAAAATTGTTTAGGAGGAATTTGCGGATAAGCGCACGAATAGCGACTTTATTTAATGTACTTTATTTACATCACCCCAGTTTTCAAGGGGTGGTACCTACGTTTTGCATATAAAAATTAAGTACCCTTGTATGTAGGTACATTCTTGGAAGTGTTTGACGTTTTTAATGTATATTTGTGCAATTGGCCGTTAGTAAATTTATCAAATTAAAACTCGAAATGGATTTCTACAAGTTAATAATATAAAACAAAGAAATGAAAAAGAATAAATATAAAATCACAAAACAACGCCATCTAGCGGCGAATTTTTTTTTCGATTTAACTACTTTATTTTATATCATTAAGCTGGCAGTATGGAGCGTCGGTTGACGAGTGGTTAACGTATCCGACTCGTAAGCGAGAGGGTTCGAAAACCACTGCGGCCATGTACCAATGACTCTTTTCTGAGTTATGTACGTACATTAGTTGAATGCCAACCGATGCTCTTACGGTGAGCGAAAACATCGTGATGAAACCTTCATATTCAGGCGACTGAATATGTAACCATGATCCAATCTGATCAGGCTCCCCTGGTAGCAGGGTCACGGATATCTGATCTGCCAAATTCTAGATCATGGTCAAGGCGGACCCTGGGCCCACGTGAGCGAGAGCACAACTGGGACATTAATGCTAAGATGAAGATTTTAATCATTAAGCTATAGAAAGCAATTTCGCTGTTAATTTAATACATTTACGAGAACATCAATGTTTCAAATTAACAGCGAAAAATTTATCAAATTGTACATCAAATTATACTCTTGATGTACAATTTGATACGTCAAGAGTATGAATCGTAATACAATTACTAAACACTCAAACGAATGAAAGCTTGCGAATGGAGGTGAGATGGCGGACAAATGTCTGGCTTGTCTAATATAAAAAATATATATTTTGTTTCTTTTAATTGTGTACATAAGCTTTTTATAAGACGATAAATAAAATATTATTTATACATGTATTTTATTTTATTTATTTATATAACAAAAATAAAAAGAATGGTATGAGAAATTTAATATGGGCGACAAACACATTAAACGCCAAAAACTGCGCGCTCGCTGCGCTCACTTTATGGTACTACCTAGATGAGTGGCGCGCTTCGCCTGCCGTACGATTTTTACGAAACTTCCTGCCTCGTTGACGGTTAAGGTGTTTCGGTCTCGCCTGGTTTCGGTCTGGCCTTGTTTTATTTGTGAAAGAATTAAGATTTTATGTATTTAGGCACTTAATTCCCCCCAAAATTTTTAACTGCGTGCCCAAACGCATGAGGAAAAAAAATTATTTTAACTCAATAGTCGTTTCGGCCTGCGGCCCAAAATCAGACCGGGCCGAACGCCTGAACACTTCTCATACGACCAAATTTTGGAATGAGTTTCCTCCATAGCTAGCACAAGTGTGCTTTCGCGCACGATAAGCGAGAAATCGCACGGCATTGATACTGCTATTTCTTTTATCTCAGGTTTGACATAAGGAAAATAAAAATTAAGAGTCTCAAAAAAAGAGCATTCATGTAAAAATAAACTATCCTTTGCTATAGACAGGTTTTCTAAGTTCAATAATCAATCAAAGTCAGTCAACAACAAGTAAAGCTATCTTAAGCCGGCTCCACGACATGTTAACGTTTTTGTTGTCAGTGGGTTAGTCCGCAGCTTAATTGCAAGTCGGAGATATTTTGATAGTTACAATAATACAAGTTGAGTGTCACCGAGCATCTGCATGCAACTCGCTCGTTTCCGAACATTCCTTGTTTCGCATGACAGTGTTTCCGCTGTGTAATTAACATATTGTAGATTTCTCTATATACTATCATCATCATCGTCTTAGCTCTTATCCCGATCTCCCCCAGGGTCCGCTTTTCTACTAATCCTTCTCCACTTCGCCCGGTCTTCGGCATCATCTCGTCGTAAGTAGTTGACTCTTGCATTCGATGTCAAACCATAGTTTCTTGGGTCGCCCACGAGGCCTCTTTCCTGATACCGGCAGGTTCAGACACCTATTTCCCATGTATCCCTGAGGCTTACGCAATACGTGACCAAACCAGCGCAGACGAGCTTCCTCGATCTGCGATAAGACTATTATACGCCAAAATTACCACGGATGTAACAGTATATACTATCTTGACCCTAAATATAGTAGGATACTAAATATACTAGTTGCGGCCGTACCTACTTTCTATTAGCTGACCCGTTTGCTCGTTTACATTACATCCTCTACAATCATGTTTCATTAATATTTCTGCTAATAAATTTCTCTGGGCAATTCCGATTGATCAATAGATACTAATTAGTATTAAACAGTAATTGATTTTGTTATTAATGAGACTGTGCAACAGCGCAGAACCAGAACTTAATTTAATAGTTACAACGATGCATTAATTCAGCTTGTTGGCGGTGAAATATTGCTGAAGTTTATTAATATTAATAAGAATATTATTTAGTGGCCATTTCTTGGCGATTTAGGAATAGAGTATCGTTGGCTATTACTTTTTTAATATTTCCTGCTTATGAAAACTTGACGGGAGTCGCAGACTACTTATTAATAAATCTAGTTACATTTTATTATGTTATACGGGGCTTACACGCGACGTACCTTTTCGATTTGTTTTCACGAGGTTTTGTAAGGTTACCATTAGGTCTCTTAGATCACCCACCGTGATCTTCTTGTGAGGTACGTCGCGTGTAAGTCCCGTATAATACAATAATATGTGTTAGAACGCGAGTTTAGTTTGAATATTAGTCACATTTTGTAATAAAATCTAACTTCAGTACAGGACATGAGAAAAAGAAAACAATTCACGCAAAACATTGTTAAGAAACACATTTCAAAATGACATTCGATTATATTTAACAAGCTGTCCCGGCGCGACTTCTTTCACGTGGTGTCCTACCTCTTAAATCCCTCTATCAATTAATGAAAACCGCATTAAAATCCATCAAGTAGTTTAAAAGATTTCAATTTCAATTACCTATATACCTAATATTAATAAATGTCACTAAAGTTATTCTTTCTTCTTGGAGAGAGAAAAAATACGTACCTACTGTTTCTTAGTGAATCGTTCATTTACAAGTACGTTTATAGAAATTAACAAAAGTAGAGCACGTCAATGTAAAGTATTATAAACAGAAACCCAATTTAATAAAATATATATTGCTCTTTAGATTTCTGAGATATTAAATAAGTAAATTTATCTAGATTTCTGTGGATATTACGTTCTCTTGCTCTAATTTTGTTAATTTCTATTGAAAGGTACTTGTAAGTATCCTACAAATCACGAAAATACACTCCACTTTACTCGACAAACTCAGTAAGCTGAAACTCATCTGTTTAATGGCTGAAAACAAGCGAAATTCAATATTTGCGTGACTCAAACACGAATAGAACGCTCAGATTTTCGACTTTGCCACGGTAGATGCCATCGCTATGCTGTCGTCTGTTTGCATTTCAATTTTTTGTCATTCCGCTTAGTGTGGTATATCATTAAAATTTATCTGATATTTTATTTCCACACGTGTGATGGCGTTGTGTGGCATATTCGACATAAATGCTCTACGTTCGAAGAAGCGTAGGAGCGTCGGCGGCCGAGTAGTTAAGGTATCCGATTCGTAAACGAGAGGTACCGGGTTCGAATCCCACTGAGTTTCGAGTTTTGTACATTAGTTGAATGCTAACCGATGATCTTACGGAGAAGGAAAACATCGTAATGAAACTAGCACATTCAGGTGACTGAATATGTAACCATGATCCAATCTGGTGAGGTTCGCCTGGTAGCAGGATCATGGAGGTCAGATGGAAATCGCTCCACTGTAATTATCTGATCTGCCAAATCCTAGATAATGGGTCAAAGGGCCCTCGTGCGCGTGAGCACAACCGGGACATTAACGCTAAGATGATAATTTTTTTTGTAGTCTACATTAGAAGACACAGTTATATTGCCTACTTTAGACTTAGCTCAATTGTCGTGTTGAAGGCAATTTGCAACACGTTATTTATGTTCTCTTGAGTCCTTGACAATTTACAGTTCGAACATTATTATCAAACCGTTATATGACTGCCAAGTATTCTCAATGAAAATCCCGCAATATGTGTAATATCGTATTGACAAACATTATTAGAAATAATCATCGATAAAACTACTGCAAAAAGTCTATAAACTTTAAATTCCAATACGTGTCTGTCATCAAGTAAAAACAATACATATTTATTCCATATGTACGTGTAAAATATAACAAAAGGTTCAAATAAACATTGCCACAAAATTAAAGCCACATATAACCCGGTGACATTTATGATCTAATCTAATGTCTTATTGTGTTGCTAATATGGTAACAGTTGTTAAAGTGTCATTTACATTTGTATAACTTAGCGTAGACATTCAAATGTAAATTCAAGACCCAATGGTTGATGCTTTACTAATGTTTGGAAAATCAATTTTACTAGGACTCTCAAATACCTAGTGCTGTCTTTTTAATGCATACCTACTTACCAAGTATTTGTATTTCTGCAACGCTCATAGTTAATGTACCTACCTATAAATATATGGTAAGCCATCTAGCATATTATTGTTCTATGCTCTATTTCATTCTGTTTACGCGATGCTCAGGAAATAATAGCGGGTTATTTTCGGATTTCCCAATCAGGTCACAATTCAGGTCTTTGTCCACATTGTAGCCTAACAGCCTAATCGTAGTTCTTAGATTAGATTCGCACAGAATAGGATTCTGAGATGGAATTTGCGCTAGGAAATTTCACGGAGATTTTGTCCCACCGTATTCGCCGTACGAGTCTAACTTTTCCTGTCGACTTCGCCGGCACGCCACCAAGCCGTCTTGTTGGAAAGTTTAGAAAATTGTGCTACTTAGAATCTGGCAGGCTGCCAAATAAACAGGTGAATTCGGCACATAACCTACTACTCTACGTAGGCAATGTTCAGCGTCGGGACTATCACGTCGCGACAGACGTGTGACACGAACCAATTACGTCCTAATTAAATTATAGCTAGTGACGTCGCTTAGCCGTAAATACTCTTTTCATAGTAGCGATGCTTATTTTTTACTGCGCAGAGTTGCTTGAATATGGATTGTTGACAATTTGTTTGTATAAGGAATAATGTAAGTTTGAGTAGGTGTAAACACTACACAAGCTCTTTAGTATTGTTTGGTTGCATTTCTGTTACCTACATAAAATCGCATTGCCCCAAGCATCCTATTGCCTCTTATTTTTGGCATAGACATTGTTCAAGATACAGAAAAATGGAGGAAAAATGTATTATAATAATTCTTTGCAAACGAAGTTGCTGACATATTTGGTAGAACGCGAGAATGTTGATTTGTACTTCATTCATGCGTCAACAAATAATTGACTGACAGGAATAATACAAAATTGTCGTTGGCCTACTTTCCATTCTCAAGCCAAACTCACACATGCGTTGAGATGTTTTGTGTTATATAGTTATATTTACTTTACCTCTCGTTTCCTTTTCCTCCATTCCTTTACGATGCGCGCCTCCTCGCCGCTCTCGCTGTCGGAGTCGCTGAGGTCGTCCTTACCGCGGTAATAACCGCGCCCCACTCGCACCATGGCTCGGTCAATGCTCCCCTATTCACATGCGGACAAAGCCCCTCGAACGAAACTGTCCCACAATAACACCTTAACAACAACCAACTCTGCCGAACAGATGAATACTGCTGACAAAACTATTCAGATTGATTGAGAACATTACTCTAACGATCGTAACTAAATTACTTTTAATATGTATTTAATGCGTTCTTGTACTCATAGAATTTGTCAATCCTGAATATGGTGACGTCGTATCTAGATAATAATAACGGAACGATGTATTCAATCTGAGGCTCTGAATACGCGGAAGGAGACGGTGGAATCATTATGTGGGAGTTTGACCCTTGACCCTTTGGCTGGATAAATAGCAGCTTCTCAACAAACGCTGCCGTGGTGACGAACGACAACCCGGCGACCTGTGTAATCATGCCGTGGCGAATAAACTTACCTGTGTTTTTCTTGTGCAATTACCATTAAGATCAGCATTCACGACGTAGGTAGGTAGGTAAGTAATGCGATATAACATGTAATTCAATGTTATCGTTCCTACTTATACGAGTATGTTTCAATGTTGTGATTTGAACATAAGTGATGGATTGCTCCCATCAACCGCCGCAGGTAGGTATGACTTGCTGTTGTTTTCGCATTGACTTACATCTGGGTGTTCTTGGGTTTTGTCGAGATTTCTCGATTATAATATGTATACCTATTACCTTTAAAAACAAATAATATCACACACCTTCCGAGAAGAAATTATCTAAATGATTATGAACTAGTCTATATGAATTGATGATTATATCGTAAACATCGATTTATGAAATATTGTTAATTTATCGGGAATAATTTGCGTGTCCTGGGAATGTCTTCTTTATGGGAAGTCGTACATGGTGGGGTAGCGAAATATTTACTGACATTACGTTACTTAGATAAAAAGGAATTTTCTGAATAGAAAATGTAGCTATCAAATTAATTTCAAAGTCTTCTCAAATTAGCAGAATTGTTGTATCAGGTCTCCGAAACTTACTTGATTAATCCTGTGGCCTTTGTACACTTCTGGTGGTAAGTAAAAAATATATAAACCTACATACAGGTTGGAAAAAAAAAAGAAGAATGGGTGACATGGACCTTTATTAACTAATGTTTACACAAACGGAAAATGCCCTTATTTTTTTTAACCCGCGACGCAAAAACGAGTGCTATACCTATCTGTGTGCTTGTTGTAGCGCCATGTAACGAATTGATAGACCGATTTAAAAGCGCTTTTCTTATTCTGAAAACCAGTTTAAACGTTTCTTCCATATCTTCGGTCTGAATAATGCTAGAAAGTTCATATTTTAAGGATAACATGTACGTTGGCTCAGAAAAAAACTACGCTGACGCAAAGTATTCTATGTACACAGCAGGCTTAATAAAACTGAAAATTTCATTCGTCTATGTTTTATACTTTGCATTTTATAAGCAACTAAGTCAATAACTTGACTAATTCACTGATTTGTCATCAATATCTATTCGGCCATTCCCCGAAGCTGAAATTTGGTATGCAGGCCCACACTTTGCATCCCAAAACCCCCATAAAGTGGATGCAGATCTGTGAAAAAAATAAACTTATAAGTCCCTACTGAAATTATACTAGTATTCTTGCAGGATAGAAATTAGTTGGGAATCAATACTACAAAAAAATATGAGAACCTACCCAAAACTTTTCATTCAAAATTGGTTCGCCAAGTCTTGCAAGCACACGACGGTTTCATTACGAATAAGAAAAAAAATAATTTATTACAGTATGGACCTACTCATCAAGACCATTCCATAGAGCCCAAACACGATGGGGTTATCCTATCCTATGACCACCTTCTGACTCTATCATCATAATCGTCGTGCATTGTCATCCAAAATACATGAGTATACCTTTTTAGCTCAATCGGATACCAAAAAAGGTCGCAATATGATTTGCAAATGATGGACAATTTACATATGAACAGTGCAGGTTAAATAAAAGCTTGTAAATAGTTATCAGATCTCATGAAGAGCAAATCCTTCACCCTTCAAATTTACATTTTGGTCAGAACGTATGGCTTGGACGTTTCATAAACTAGGTTAGGCATCACAAATTAGGCTGGATTCAGTGCTCGACTGACGCGATGGCCAAAGTTCTCGTCAGCTCTGCACTGTAATTAATCATTGTCACTGATAGAACTATGTTTGAATATATTACAAGCTATTGTTTTTGACGAAAATGAGTTAGAGGCTTTTCATGAGATCTGATAACTTATTACAGTACACAGTTATGAACTTGCGAGGCTTTGCGAACCAATTTTACATGTAATGTTTTATACAAAATAATAAATGTTGGGGATAAAATTTGATTTTTTTCGCCATAACTGTTTAATATCCGGCTCGGACGCATGTTCGCTATAGACAGTACATTATCTTCTCGAATCGTTTTGGGCACGCTTTCGGCATTTCGCAGAGTTTTATTGCTTTTGTAAAGACTAACGGTTGTTTGACTTTTTGTGTGGAATAAAAGCCGATCTGTTTAATCGTTAAATTGGTTTCAGATAGCGTTTATTGGAAAGATCTGTGATATAAAAATTCATTTTCAGAGAAAGGTAATAACGAAATACACGTTTTGCTTTAGCGATATTTACGCATAAATCTTAATAATACATACACACACTCTAAATAGTATACGTACGTAGTGTAGGTAACAATTTGTGTAGGTAAGTGGGTACTCTATTTAATACAAGGTTATTCTAGTTCATCATCTTGGCGTTTAGGTCCAGGTTATGCTTACGCACACGAGGGTCCAGGGTTAGCTTTGACCATGATTTGGGATATCTAGTAATTACAGTGCGACTGCCATCTGACCTCCATGACCCAGCCACCAGGGGAACCTGATCAGATTGGATCATAGTTACACATTCAGTCTTCTGAATGTGCAGGTTTCATCACGATATTTCTCTCACCGTAAGAACATCGGTTAGTATTCAACTAATGCACATAATTCAGAAAAGAGTTAAAATAGATATTGGAGACAGAAGTGTTAAAACTGAGCTCATTAAGAACTTAGCTATACCTCCTAGTCGATGTTAAATGAAGTAACCCTGAAACTTGTTTACTAATGGTAGCGATTCGCTACTAAAAGACGACGAATAGTTTAACTATTGTTAAACTATTTTTCATTGAAATTTTCACACGGTACGTTTAAAAGCAGTTTTATAAGCGTATAAACAATTATAACAGCCAGAATACCTGGGCTCATAAAGCGTTGTTTTCAAGACATTTCGCGTATATTTCTAAATTTATCGACACCTATGTCTTTGTTCTTTGTTTACGAGTCGTGCCGCGCGCGTAGTCGCCGGGGAAGCTGCGCCTGCGCTGCGTATCTGTTTCCTTAGGCCTGTCCTCGACAGATACTGCGCGCGCGCAACTGCTGCCGGAACTCGTATCATACGGGTACGACCAGAATAGTAAATGAGGTTAATATTGATAATTGTTTGTAAGTATTAAATAATATAATAATTTTAATTATAATTTCAGCACTGGTTTATGTTGATATCGATACTTCTTTGTATCGTATTGGTTTTAATGTGGTGATTTGTAGGTATGCAAATAACTACCCCGTGATAGGACTCCCTGCCCTAATGGACTCTCTCGAGACGTTGGCCAGTTCAAATTGGAGTATTCTCCAATTTAGAGATAGTGAATTATGATAGTTACCTACGGCTTGTTATTCACCCTATTGTTTTTACTTGTATTATACATTTTCAAGCTCATGGACAGAAAATCAATACTAATCGTCTACGTTCAGTTTTGCTAATTGTGAGTACCTACTACGTAATATTTTTTTCTCTGTGGTACCATATATCTACTGTAATTTCGGTCGCTTAAATTTCATATAAAATTCGAAACTGAATTTGTATCGTTGTCATGTGAATCAATGGAAATTGATAATTATAATATATATAATAATATATATATATAATTATATATTGTATAATTGTAAATTGGAATCAATGGAAATGGTGAGAAACTTGACTTTTTTTACTTTTATACCACCAAGGTGGCAATCAAGCTTACGACCTGCCTGATGGTAAGAAGTCAGCGACTGCCAAATTACCTCGTCGGTCACCAGCCTAAATATGTGTGTAACTGTGGGAATGGTCTCACTTGAAGGCATAGGAGGCCTTGGCCATGGATACCTATTTTCAGCGATGGATGTCGAATGGCTGGAGGTTGATGGTCTCACTTGTACGATAGATGTAAGTATATAAATATTCCAATGATCACGTAATTATCATGTCTCACGTGCAGGTTAAATATGTTCCAATGATGACCTGATATCGATATTTTTAATAGCTTTTCTTAAATCCAATATATAATTTTAATCTCTCAATTCAATCTTTTCCCCTTTTCTCCCCTGGTGTTGCTGATGACCACTTTCAATCAGGTGACTGTCTGTCTGTCATGCCTGTTTGTCTGCCGAATACCATTAATAAAATTCAACATCTTACTCTCACGGTTTGCATTCCACTTAAGTTACTAAATCTACTGGTATAAAAATCTCTTTGGCATAGCAAGACATGCCCATGGTTAAATGTGTGTTTCTAAATATCAGTATCCACCACCGCATTTAATGTAAATAAATAAATTCTCTTCTATTCCATTACATTTCATTCTGTTCGTTCCGTTACGTTTCATTGCGTCCCATTACATTCCATTTCGTTCTGTTCCTACCTATTCTACTGCAGTTACTACGTAAATACTATGTGGATTTTGCGTCATAATTCTTTTAACTTATTTATGTACGAAAAATCCTTGCAATGGACGCATTGGTTAATATGCAATTGTGGTCTTGGATAAATCAATTCGCCGAGCTCTGCAATACCTACGCACGATAGATCTGCAGACTTTACAGCTTTGTGATTTGATCTGCGAGTTTCATAGATAAGATTACTCATATTATTATTGAGAGGGAGGTAACAGAAATTGTACAGTAGGTACCTATACATACTCGTATGAGTCGTATGTAACGTAACTATTGATTTTTTGTCGCATAATGGAGCATTGGGTCAATTTACCAAGGCCGAGTTCGCCAATCAAACTTGAATTTCTTTCTTTTTTTGCAACATGATATATGTTATTTAGAATTTATTATGATTTGCTGCAGCTATCTGATAAACCATAAATCGTTTCATTGTAGTAACTTGCGAGGGGATTTATTTAAAATGAGAAACGGGTATTAAAAAAAGTATTGTTTTCTCTAACGAATACGTTCTGATGTAACGTACGATTTACATGTATCAAAAACTAGCAAGCCGCTTTTTCTTTTTTATATTTACAAGACAGGCATTTGACCGCCATCTCACCTGTTGGTAAGTGACGATGCGGCTGAAGATGGAGCATGCCCGTCTTGGAATAGCCTATTCTCTCTAGCCTTGCAGGCATCCAGATTATATTGATCATGGAACACACTCGCAGGCAATGCGTTCCACTCCTTAGCCGTACGCATTATAAAAGTCAAGCCAAAGCGGCTCCTGCGGATAGTTGTAAGATCCACGACATAAGAATGGACTTTGTTTTATAATAATATATAGCGACAGTGATATTAGTAACGGGCAATTGCTCTATAACGTAAGCAAAATGACAATAACGTCGATGTAATTAAGCCCATCTGTGCTCTCTGTATCGACGCGACGGTTCTCTTTTCTAATATTCTCTATTTGATTATTCCTCGAGGTGTAGACTGAATATGTTCTACACTAGAATATATACCTACTGAGTTAATGAAATATCACCCACCTCATCCGTTTAATTAATTGAGCCTATTAATTATTTGGATGCGTGCAGACACTACGAACATGCCGCGAATGCACCGTTGCAGCATCGGCTATGAAATCTGCAAACAGCTGTATTAAATGATAGCTGAATAAACCTCAAAATTCATGAACTTTTTAAGTAATGTCTAACGAACGACAATACCCCGATTTTACAGGCTAATCCACGCCCAATGTCAGAACACTGTCCTAACCTAAACTACTTAATCATCACAGCCCATAACAGTCCACTGCAGGACTTTGGGCCTCCCCACGATAGGGGTGTTATTGTCATTGATCGCAGTGCTATAAATATAACAATGGAATACGCTACTGCCCATGTTCCAGCCTACGGAGACTCTAGGTCTTTTGCCTCGAAAACATTAGTCGCCTTGTACGACACCCACGAGTGTAAGGGGTTGGTGCTATTCTACTCTACCGGACACCACACGGCCAAATGAAACACTGCAAATTACTTCAAACGATAATAATAATTTGCATTCGATAACAATGTATTTAATTCGTTTAGGTTAGGTCAGCGTTGTGACAATGCATAAGGAGCTCCATGAACTTAGCGGAATATTGTTCGTTAGATGTCACTTTAAAAGATTTTGAATTTTGCGTTCCGTTCAATTAAGTAATGGCTTAACATGCTACCGGCTAATTTAACCGACAGGCGGCGACAAATCTAAGTACTGCGGTACTGAAATCATTTATAGAATTATCCTAAGTATATAATAAAAAAATAACATTAATTTGTTTTCGTGCATGGGGTCCCGGAGTCCGCCTTGATTATGGTCCAGGGTTTGGCAGATCGGGTTATTACAGCGGAGCGACTGCCATCTGACCTCCGTGACCCAGCTTCCTGAGGAACCTGCCCAAATTGGAACTTGGTTAAACTTTCAGTCCCATTAATGTATAGGTTTTTATCACGATGTTTTCATCGGTTAGTGTTCAACTAATATACCTACTTATATAACTCAGAAAAGACTTATTGGTACGTGGTGGCAGTTTAATTCGGACCGAGTACCGCTCGCTTACAAGTCCGATACCTTATCCATTTGGCCACTGACGCTCTTTGTATACCTATACGTTACGCTAATTGAAATTACCAGTCTATTAAACCATTTTGCCGCAGTCTAGGTATACCTAAAGAATTACATTTTGTATGAAGTCTTACTTGCTTAATGTGGCAATTACCTTGCTCAAAAGTATCCTGTTAGTGCTCCAGTTACAATTCGGAGCTCCAGCTGGCCTTCCTTGCTTCTCTACAGTTCTCTTGTGATGATCAAGTTTGATTGTGAATTACCTTCGCTTTTTCCCATCCGTTGGTGCTAACAGGTCCATTATAGTGGCACTGGTGCAATTGATTTCGGTCCTATAGGCTCTGTGGCTAGCTCATCAGCTACGTCATTTCACCGGGTCCGCTAGTCCCTTTATCTTTGATTATATGTGATTTTTCTGTATAATATCTACTTATCGTTATCGTGCTCTACTTAGTCTTTTTTTAATGAAACGTACCTTAGTTAAACATTCCAATGTAGGTAAGTTTCTTCAAGATTGTTCTCATCTCATAGGTAAATTCAATGGGCTTAAAAAGTTACTTACATACTTACTTGCACAATTCCAAGTGAGGCTTACGGGTTTATTTAGGCGTGCTCCCTGTGAAAACAAATTACCTTTATTTGCACCCAAACAGCAAGGAGTCTATTGCAATTATTGGAACAAGAAACTTAGCCAATATTGGGAGAAATCAATTATTTGTTTACAAACATTCTAACTATACAGGATGGCCAAAAAAGTTTTGTGTTTTATTACGTCGAAGCGTTTCCGAATCGATTGATGAACGATTCTTTGTACCTTATGAGTATTATTATCTAAAAAGATTATACCTACCTATTTTTGAAAATTTTCGCCTGCATTGAATGAACATTTTATTTTATTTTATGTTACTCATTGTCAAACGAGTAAACAGCCCAACTGTTTGTTAACGGTAACTGTCACTCGTAACGTCTAGGTACTATTCATGCACGCCTGCACCAATGGCTATGGTGGAAGGCGTTTTCATGTTTTTTTGTTCATGATACATAAAAATAATCAACCCTAACGTTGTGTACAAGTAACAAATAGATTGAATAAAAATAAAAATAAATGTTAAAGTCACTTTTAAATCCATATATTTGAAAATCTAAAGAGCGGGCGATTACATAATTTCTGTAAATTCAAAAACTACGCGAAAAAGTAGCACTGAGAGTTGCTTTTACGGATAAGAAATTCTCAATGTCGGAATATAATTCGAATAAAATGCATAAAATTAACAAACAAATTATTAAACATCTGATAATTTTATGCATAATAGACAGTGCTATACATATACTTCACGTCATATAAATAAAAAGTCAATGAGAACCTGGTACTACTATAAAAATTGCGGAAAGTAGGTACACAGGTGTATCACTGCCATTAACTTATCTGACACGGCGACTGCGTCACTGTCTCAAAATAAAATGCCAACATTTTTCCAAAGTTCCAGTTTTGGCCACCGGGTCAGATTCTTCTTCAGGTAAGGTGTTGTAGCTATGGCAAGTGCTCTATGCAAATTTGGCTAGACCCGCTGTATACAACTATACAGCTATACATTTATAATATTATGTAGGTAGCACAGCTCAACAGCTGTACCTACTACCTACAGAATATTAGATCGTTCATCCCGATCCCTCACGGTGGTCGTGTGCAAATAAATTTCTCAAATATTGAACAACCCAACATTCTTGATTCAGTAGATTATATTCTCCAGTTTAATGAAGCAATCTCTCCCAACGCTTGAAAATGCTAAGTACGTAGGAAAAGTTTTCGTAACTCATTAATGAAACAATTTACATTTAAAGTAATATATTTAGGTGTTTTTCGAAGTATTTTCCATTACATTTTAAACACTTTTTCAGCCTGACAAACCCTTTTTTAAAACATGAGGACCATTAGTCTGAGAGCATGTTAATAAATATTTTTATTTTTGGTAAAATATAGAAATCGCGTGGTGCCAGGTCTGGACTATGTGCGGGATCACTAGCTCTACCTTTTCAGAAGCCTAAAATCACTTTGTCTTGATCGCAGTGTGCGCCGAAGCATTCTTCTTCTTCTTATCGTGTCAATTATTAATAGGTTAAAGTATGAAAAACAAATTATTTATTATTAGGTACTTATAGCTAGCCGTGTGGTGACCGGTAGAGTAGAATAGCACCAACCCCTTACACTCGTGGGTGTCGTACAAGGCGACTAACGTTTAGAGGCAAAATATCTAGTCTCCATAAACTGGACAATGGGCAGCAGCGTTTTGTTATGTTTGCAACACTGCGATCTCCAACCCGCCTGCCAAGCGTGGAGATTATGGCAATAACCTCCCCTTTTGCGGGAGAGGCCCAAAGTCCTGTAGTGGACTGTTATGGGCTGTGATGATAGCTCCGCCGTGTGGTGTCCGGCAGAGTAGAATAGCACCAACCCCTTACACTCATGGGTGTTGTACAAGGCGACTAATGTTTTCGAGGCAAAAGATCAAGAGTCTCCGTAGTCTGGAAAATGGGCAGCAGCATTTTCCATTGTTATATTTAAACACTTAGATCTCCAACCCGTCTGCCAAGCGTGAAGATTATTACAATAACCTCCCCTTTCGTGGGAGAGGGCCTAAGTCGTGCAGTGGACTGTTAAGGGCTGTGATTATGAGGTACTTATATTTTTCCAGGTACTTATATTTTACAAGTGGGATCGTGTAGTTAGGACACGCCCGGGAGAAAAAAGAAGACGAATATTTTTTTGGCTATGCTTCTCACCTGCCTTAATTTTGTTGGTTTGCTGTCGCCATTGAAAACCCATACAGAAGACTGCTCTTTCTTTCCGGCATGTAACAATACGAGTATATCCATGTTTGATCTCATGTCACAATATCAAACACAGCATTTGAACGTCCGTGATCTTACTTTAACAACATTTTTTTACACCAATCAACTCGAATCCGCTTTTATTCTGGGGTGAGTTCATTACGAATCCGGCAGCAAAGCTTTCTAACTTTTAAATGTTGATGTTCGAGTTTTGAATCCCCAAATGTCCTTACCTCGTGATACGCCGGTGTTTTTTAATTAGTTGCCTGACAGTAGCCACATTTTCCTGTGAGGTATACTCTTTGAAGAACACCTAGCGGTAGTACAAAAGAAAGTCTCATTGTACATTTAGCAGTGCGCAGTAATAAGGCTCTAGCGATCATTATTTAAACTGTTCATAATCTAGCGAATATAGCGATTCGTACCGGCTTCGTACAGATACCTATACAAATAATATATTATACATGTAGTTTATTGTTCTATGGATATTTTGGGTAATTATGCAATACAGTTAAATTACTTAATAATTAAACCTAAGGGGTAACTCATTCAAGTAGGCTGGCTTTCACTCGTATAACATCACCTAGAATCAGTTAGATCATAGTTCATACATTACCTAATGTGTTCTTTTATGTCTGGAAATCGGCCCGTAGGGTCCTATCCTATGTATCCATTTTACTACTTACATTTTACTAATACTACAAGATTTACGTATAACCCGCGTCACGAAAGAAGAGACTTGTCAAATGGCAGTGGAGGGTATTTCGCGCAGGTAATCGTATACAGCGCAAGTCGAACCACGTGACCCGCCAAGTCTCTTCTTATTAGGCACTAGATATTTGCAGTTAAAGGTGTACCTTTAACTGCAAATATCTCTGATCTATATTTTGATATCTGAGTATTCTTCAGTGATTTATTTACGTAATAAATTTTTTAGGTGTGACATCGCACACAAGCTTGCAAATAGTAAAATCTTCATCATTCAAGAATCAAATTACCTACATAATAAAATGTAGATATCATAATTATCGGATGAAACTATAGGTGATCGGGTAATCTGCACCTATATCATAAACTTGTGTGTACCACTTAAAACTATAGTTTATGAAGATCATGAAGAAAGTAATCACTAAAAGTACTAATTACGTACTTTACACCTAGGATAAGCAATAGAAACTTCTAGAGCTATTCCTACTTGTCAAGTTATGCCATGTTTATTAATAGGGCCGCTTAAGAATTGACAATAAGCCGCTTAAGAAAAGACATTTGACGTCATTTTGTATGAAATTTTGTGTTTAAATGCGTTAAGATTTTGGAGCAAGGGCTTAAGGTTGTTTTGTAAACTCTGTCCCTCTGCGTGATCATAACATTTTATAGGAAACTAAAATATTAAATCTGTACATAAAGACTGAGATAAAGACATGAAGAATGAGCAATTTCGCATCGTGCCTTGTTTGTTGTGTTATGCGCGCACGGCTGTTTAATTAAGATAGATCCAAGATGTTTGTGAAAAACATAGGTGCATGTGGATGAAATCAAAACAATGGCAAATTGCTGTACTGTTTTCGCATGTAATTGATCAACATAATACTTTACCTACACATACCCATGACTATTACATACATTTTGCAACAATCTAGTTTCTAGTGGGTAATAAAAGTACACATTATGAAAATGACTGTATTATATTTTTGTGAGTATCTTCCTATACATATATAGACCAAATGGTAATCACTGTTCCGTCATAAAGTTCCGTACAATATCCTACACAAATAAAATATGCTATTCAATGCGTACCTACAGGATATGAATGACCCAGTAAGTAAGTACCTGTATACCACATATTTGTGTGGGATACCATCGTGATATAGTAAGTAGGTCGAGAAAACTTTGTCTCAAATGAACCAGATATTAAATTTCATGGAAGGTAGTGGCTACTTAGATAATTGGAGAGTAGGCTGAAAACGTAAGTATTCCTACCTTTGCGTACCACGCGACAATTAGCAAGACGATATAAAGTCGAATTATTAATGTTATTGTATTATTAATGAGATTGCGCTTGACCTCCATAAAGACCGCCATCTTGTCAATATTATATTATAAGTATTTTTAATCTGTTGCTTGCTCTTTATTACTTATAGGCACTTCAAGGGACCAAATAAACACTTGTCTTGTTGTAATGGGACGTTTATGGTTCACAGTAGCCCGCATGTGCTCAGCCTCACAGCATGAGTCAGGCACGACACCAGCACTGCAACCTAACTATGCAGATATGCCCTTATGGATGTCACCTTGTAAGGTGCCTGAGTAACTTTAACGTCTTATGTGGCCAATATTTACTTACTGACATGGTTATTACTTCTTTAATTTTCTTACGTAAACGTCTTAATACATCACGATGCATAACGTCTTTAGGTTTATCTTATAAGGAAAAGGAAGGCGCATATAGCGTGGAGGACGATGATGGACGATGTCTTACTAAAGGCTCGAACATGAAGCGAAAATTTTTGGAGTATTTGTATATCTTGAAGTTTTAGAATTTTAAACAATTCATCTTGTTTAATCATCCGATGAAAGTCGTCACCTCTAATTTGTTATAAACAGGTTTCGGGGAATTTTAAAGAAAATATTAGAAACGCGGTAAAAATTTAATCATGAAATGCCAACTGTACCTACTGCCTATTTAATCGTGTTATTTCAAACTCATGTTGTGATAATACCTTCCACGTGTAATGCATGAATACGTAGAATAGGGTCTAATTATAATGATGGAGTAACCAGAAATTTGTATCATGTAGATAGATAAGTAGCCACCTAAATCAAGGGTACGTCGCAAACAAATGTATATAAGGCTTATTCATCATAACATTATTCTGGGGAAAATCATTTATTAATAGCCCAAGCTTAGAGTTGCCCTTCTTATGAGGTGGTTGTACTTAATAACAATACGTCAAACTGGCGGGTTGGATTGAAGTTCAGTTGTCTACGGAGTAGATCGGTTGTCGACCCAGCTTAATTATTGTGTTGTATATATCCTTTGATTATAACTGACAATGAGCTATTTCCAGACGAGAAATAAAGTACCTACCAGGAAACTAGTGACAATTAACAGTTTCAGTGTAGTTTCATCCAAAATTGATTGGAACGAATGAAAAAAATATTTACCTACACAATAGTAAGTAATTTCGCCGGGACAACTCTCGCTGGAGCTAGTGGAAACAATTTGACCTCAAGCCGTTAGTTGGCTTGTGCCTGTATGTGTGACTCCCGTGGGTCAAAATATATAGATTGTGACTTCAGCTATAAGTAGGTGCCTTCTATGCCTTTGTGTCCAACTTATTTGATCACAGCCATTCCCAAGTGTCAACTAGGATATGCATCTACATCGTCTAACGTAAAATCAGCTGTTGGTTCTCTATTTCCTATCTAACATTAGGTATCTGGGTAGTAAGCAAAGCGTTAAATTAAGCGTGTACTAAATTAAACAGTACTTATATCCTGAAATAGATAGGTACCTTGAAGATCCCAATTCCCATTGCGTTTAATTTTTTATATAAATAAACAAAAGTAGGTCTTTATTATTTCTAATTAATTTCCTTTTGAGCCTTTATGTTATTCTGGGGGTATTAAATATGTTCGACGTTGATTTTAACAACGAAGGTTTAACGTTACGCAATATTCAGGAAATGTAAATATACCTAAAGGCAGGGGATATTTTCAATGTGGAGCATAAATTGTGGCATTTGAATTGTGTTTGTCGATGTCGTTTTATTGCCATGCTTATTCGGTCCGGATTTTTCTTTTATTGGACATTTTTAATTTTGGAGTAACAAAGAAGGTAAAATTATATTGTGTTCCTGCCGGTGAGTAAGGTTTCCGGTGCTTCATGGAGATGGATTTAGCAGCGGACGGGTATTTACGTTTTTGCTGCCAGAGCAACGTGTTATAGAGGTGGCGACCAACCCATAGCGAAATCCCTGGTGTTGCGAATGCCTATAGGCAGCGGTGACCACTTTCCATCAGGTGGGCTTACCTATTTGCCACACCTTACCAGCTTGTCACACCTCAGTGTGACATAAAAAAAATTACTTATATATTACTTTAACAGTGACATTATGCCTACAGATACATTCTATCATTGCACCGCTCGCCACAGACAGGGAGTTCATCCTCACAATTCGGAGCCAAATTGGTTGCGGGGTCGGCAACGCGTGGGTGATGCCCCTGGTATTCCAAACGTCCATAGGCTACGGTCACTGCTTACCATCAGGCAGGCCGTAAGCTTGTTTGCCACCTTAGTGGTACAAAAAAAATACTACGCCAATAACAAAATGAATGCTATACGTTAAAAAGAAATTACAAAAAAGAACGCAATTGAACTTTCTCGAGAACAGTGTAAATCAATAGATTTCAGAGTAGGTAAGTAAGTATTACTAAAACGTCTGCTAATGGAAACGGCCCCACTTGGGTAAATACTTAGGTTACTACTTAGGTAATACAATTTCTCGTAGCTTACAAACTTTCTAATTGTACGGGCACGATGGACGGCCAGATTTCCCGGACTTTTATTTCATTTTGTAAAGTTAAGTGTTATTAGGTATGTATTTATTCAACGGTGTTTAAAGTCCAAATAAAAGTTATACGGATGGATGATTGTTTATGTATTCCACAATTATAGATAAACAATATTCCCTCCAAATAAAATTTGAAATACCTCTCCTGCATAGGCAGCCTCCTAAGCAGGAAGTATAGGGTTTTTGTAATAAACTTATTTCTAGAATATAAATAATCTGGTAATCTACTATTGTGCTAGAATCTAGCACACTTTCTTGAAGACACTACAGGCAACATCCACAAGACATAACCATTTATTTAAATTTTATATATTG
The DNA here is from genome assembly GCA_905147135.1 of Blastobasis lacticolella. Lineage (NCBI taxonomy): Eukaryota > Metazoa > Arthropoda > Insecta > Lepidoptera > Blastobasidae > Blastobasis > Blastobasis lacticolella. Next base: position 12,446,559 of record LR990043.1, read on the forward strand.
TGTAAATCGAAGGTTTTGACATCTCTATTGCCTTTTATAACATACTGACAGAAATACCTAAGCGATAAAGTTACTCATGCAGAAGAAGGGTTGAAGCGAGACAGTTTACTATGGAAGCTAATACTTTTACCCATGGAAAAAGTATATTTTTCTTGCTTTTACCGAAGGTATACGATTGACGTTACGATATATGATTGATGTCACGCACTTACCAAAATGTGAATCGAAGACGGAAGCTTTCAGCCACCAGCGCATTAACTTGGGTAAGGAGTTACACTGCTACTTTAAAATAAATGAGTTCAAAACACTAACGTTTAAATCGACGAAATCTGTTATCAGACTTGGTCAAAGTACTGCAAGTTTACTAATTAATTTGATTCCAAAGGGACTTCGGGAACTTTACCGAGTTTTCTTGATTGTTACTTAATTCTGATCGATCTTTCGATTTCTCTTCCGTATCTACTCATTTAGGGGAATACTACCTAATACACCGCGATTGACAAAACGCCCCACCAACCTCACACTTACACAAACACAGTTAAGCGCTTATTACATTTGGCTAAATGCAGTCGTCTAAATTGAGAAGCAAAAAGCGGGAGAGCAAATCAAAGTGAAATGTATTGCTCATAGAATTTATATTACGCGTCGCTCCTCTTTTAAAAAGCGTGATAGAAAAATTGACCTTATTTCATGGGCAACACATTAGATATCTTTTGCTTCTGAGTTTAGACTAATGCATTTAGCCAAATGTAATAAGCGCTTTACACGACTCTGCTGACGCGCATCGTATACTCCATAGTCGTACGAGACCATGGCGGACTATGCACAATTACTTTATAGGCGGCAAAATTATTGTTTGTTTTCGCTATTTCATGACATTACATTTTGCGGCAAGTGTAGAAACTTGCAAAAAAAAATTATTATGTTTTACTAAAGATAACACATTTAAAATTACCTCTTATTCTTTTTCGAAATAATTGAGCATTGTAGAAATTCCGCTGTTGCTAGGGGATTGGTGGGGAATATTAATTATAAATTTTCATAACAGGCTCCACACGCCAGTTATAAAATGTCTCACTTATAGCAATTACGTTAATATTGTTTGCAGATAATGGCAACAATGGCTAAATCTCCCTTGACTATATAAAAGATGAAACCAAAAGCTATTTAATGAAGACAATACTGTTTATAGAAATAAAACCAAAAAAAGTATAAAAACTAAAACTTAATGATTTTACTGATAAAATTATCGGAGAATAATGAAAAATAATATAATAGGAAGGTATGTTAGAATATTTAACAAAAAGAAGACGTAAGAAAAAGTAAAGAAAAATGCAAAATAAAATTTGGTGTAGTCAATAAGAGAAAAATGCTGAGAGAGATAAAATCCCTAAACAAAAAATGAATAAAAATACACGGGGAAGATAAAACAAAAAATCTGAAGCAGGTTTGAAGGAAATGAGACTGATTTTATGTTTATTGAGAGTATATCATTGTAAATAAAATTGTTATTTCGTTACTTTACAAAATTGTTGAGCTGGATTTATAGCTGATAATGATGGTTTTTATGCGGGAGCATTTTGTAAATAGAGGTAAGTCATATTACCCAACAGTCGCCAAGCAAAACATAGGCAAATTAGAGGGAGCTCTAGGGTAAAAGAAAATAAACTATATTTAAGTTACTGTATTCTTACAAACCTGTCCGTATGCCAGTACCGTACCAAATACCAAATATTGTCGTGAACACAATACCTATTTTAATATTGACCAGTAATTCGTTATATCCAAGATTGAAAAAAATTGGACGTTTTATGTAGATTTGCCCTAAGTTTGAATGACTTCAACAAAAACAAAACTAAAATGGTGGCTTTTAGGTACGATGGTACCTTTGGAATTTCTTAAGAGAATTTAAATAAACAATGTACCCAAACTTTTTTTATTTATAGTAGGTACAGCATTTTATTAATTGTTGAATTAACATAATTATATTTACAACTGGTTCTACATTATCCGTATTATTCTGTTTGGGCCGTGGAAGTCTTTTTGAGTTAAACATTTCAAAATTTATTTCGCGATGCGCTCTAAGGCTATACATTAGTTGGGCTCTATATAGGTTCCTTAATTGTTTGCAACCTTAGTGATATAAAAAAATGCAAACGATGAACCCTACTGTAGGTATCTATTATTGCAATGAGTTTTAGATAATTAGGTAGGTAGTAGGTTAACTTGATCTTTGTAGTCAAGATGTTTGTTCATTAGAGGGATCCACTGCTATTTCTTTAATCAGTTTACAAAACTTCGGCTACATTACAAAATCTAAGGTACTTTAAAAACACTATCTCGCAAATTTTACACATCATGCCCACAACAAAGTATCGAGTAAATAGGTACTACACGTGCCTAGAATCCGCAACTAAGTGGGTGCCCTAAAGGTAAAGATATTTACACGTGATGTAAGCGCAAGTTAAAATCTGGCGACAATGTACTTGAACGCGCGTTTAGGTGAGATCCGAGACCATAAAAAATTGTGCCAATGTCAGCGCGACCTTGCGGGGAAAGATTCGCCGTCCGATAGGGCCCGACGCGGCGGACTGCACAGCAAGCCATTTTACCACTTTTATCAAGTACTTAGCTATTGCGGAAATAGCATTTTATTCAAACCGTCGGACTCAGCATTGGCCGGCTTTGGTACGTAGTGAGTAATCAAGTCTAGTATCAGAAAGAGAACAATATTATCAAGTGATTGATAAAATTGCAAATCGATATTGAATGAACGTAGCGTGTAAGCCTGGTTGATTACAGTGAGCGCGCGTTTATTTATCAACTATGTGGGCTAGGAGAAGGATAAAGGCTGTAGAGAATTTTGTAATTTAAATCCGCGCAAAAAATGCTAGTTAGAATCTTATTTAATAGGTATTTTTCTTTGCTTACTCAACATTTTATATCAATAACCCGTACCTACAATACACGTGTCCGAGTTGTACACTTAAAAATATTAATTCAAAAGTACAGAATCTCTAGGTACCTATCTATTTCAGTTTGCATTTGGATAAAGTTAAACAAGGGGATAAATAAATATATACTTATTAAGGCTGCTTATTACATAAAAAATAACAAAGTTATACGCGGACAAAGTTGTAGTAAAAGCTAGTTGGTATTGGCCAAAGAAAAAGGGCTATTCGAACACTGACGATGGCGGCCCAACTCCTACTTACTCATAATTACAACGAACAAGTAACAAGTACGCATCTACATTAACACACATTGTTTTCGTTTGGTGCGTTCGTCTACGATTCCAATACTTAGTTAACGTTATGGTGGTAGTGAGGTACATTAGATAATCATAATGTTGGTCTTACTCATAATCATGAAACCGCAAAACTGGATTGAGAATTTTTAATTATCGATGTTCGTAACTAGGTAAGGATTAACTAGAGGTGAATTTTTGCAGATTTATGGGTATGATGTACCTATAGCTATAGTTTATCGATAAGTTTTTAGTGGATGACGGTAATATCACACCGTAGATGGGACAAAAAGTAATAGGCCATTTAAGAAGCTGTTTGCAGTATAAATATTAGACGAAAAACAGTTTCATATTTTTTGTCCGACTCTGATTCCATATTTAGTTACGTCAGAAACCGCGTACCAAACCTTCACGTAGGTACATCGTCAAGTTATGGTGTTTACGATCGTTCAAAGTGCATTCGTTGCCGCTGCATCTATCCCGCGCCACCAATACATACTGTGCTGGTCATCTAAATAACAAATAGTGAGTTTATTACCGTACCTTGAATCAATTGTGATCGCCAGGGGAATCCAAGTATCCTATTTGGTTGTGTTTCCCACTTTTTTGAGGCACTCGTTGTTTGTATAAAGGTGATGCGGTTGTATTTGCTAGCCGGGCGCCGGTGGCCGGCGCGTGATAAGCGCGCGTGGTGTCAGCCGGCTGCGTGTGCGCGGCACGAGCGATGCGCGCGGCCCGCGGTTATCAACTAACTTTAACGACTAGGATCCAGCTGACTAACTCTTACTGCATCTCGTAACGCACCGAACGTTGATCTAATAGCAAACAAACGTACCGTTGCTTAGGAATCTTTGAAAACATTTAGGTTGAAATGTGGTTGGTACCTTATTGAAATTGGAAATTAGATTTAGTAGTTATGGGACCGACTTTTCGGGTACATGGAATAAGTAGGAGTATGCCGCCAAATATGGCAGAAACCTCAATAACCCAGTTATATCTTCGCACTGACACTCTGCCCATAAATGCCGGCATTCTCCCAGGTTCTGAAATGTCTGCCCACCTTGGTTATTCTGCATAATGATGAATTAATAATAATGCACATCAGATGATGGTGATGCCCAATCAGAATTGATAGCAGATTCATACTTGTGTCTGAAACCGCGACGTCCCAGGAATAGATCACCGAATGGGCAGACGACACTTCGCCCAATTCAACCTGCTCGAACGTTTCCCTTACCATACTTGGGACATTTCGAACAAAGCCCAATTTAGGGATCACTTGGACGGTAAAGCCAAATTGGATTCTAATCGCTTTCGCGTTGACCCGGGCGCCTATGGGCAGCGGTGATCACTTTCCATAAGGTGGCCCGCTTACCCGGTTGCCTTCCTCTACCTATTATAAAAAGATGGAGTATTTACTAGAGCCAAGCAGTGCTTTACATCGGAATCATTTAAAGAAGAGGTTCGTCTCAATATGGAGGCATATACACCTATGAGCTAACTGGCGCGCTCCAACTCTTTCACTTGATTCCATCCAACGGCGGGCTGTCCGTATTGTCGTACTCATAGACGGCTTAGATCCCTTTAGACCTCCGGAGAGGCGTTTGCTCTCTGTGTGTTCTCTATCGTCTGTGATAGATTTTATACACATAATCTGGACGCCTGGCATTAATTTGTTAATTCAAGACTAGGTTCAGGTTTTAGTTCTGATTTAACACCATTTTCAGACAAAGTAGTCCTAGTCCAGGTTCAGGTCTAAAACTAGGTTCAAGTTCAGTCCAGTTTTTGGTTCAGGTCCAGGTCCTGGCCCCGGACCAGGACCTGGTTCAGGTTCTGGTCCTGGACCCAGACCAGTTCGTGGTTCAGGTCCTGGTCCTGGTCTAGCTAGTTTTTATGGTCTATGTGCTGGTACTGGTTCAAGCTTAAATTGTGATCAAGGTCCTTGCTCGGGCCCAACACCAAGACCAGGTCCAGGTCTTGCTTTTGGTTCATGGCCTATCTCATATCCAGATCCAGGTGTACGTCCTGGCATTGGTTCAGATAGCTGTTCCAGTTTTGGTCATGGTCCTGGACCAGAACAGGGAACCCTGTTCTCTGGGGGAGCCAGGTATAGGCCTCCCCCAGAGATTTTCACAAAGGCCGGTTCTGTGCCGTCCGCATCCAGCCGGTACCCGCATCCTTACATCCAGGTACCGGCAACCAGGTCGTCAGTCCATCTTGCCAGAGAGAGGCGTGCCCATTGAATCCTTTAGGAAACCCACACATTTCGGGTGGGCGGACAGCACAATTGCGATGTGATGGTTTGCTTGAGTATGAAAAGGATCTTGTGTGTCGAATTTTTTTTTTAATATTTTTTAGCTAACATTTTCGAGCTTCCATTTTAGGATTTTACTTCGGCAAATTAAACTCGTGTGCGTTGTTACGAGCGTTCGTAACGCGGAGTCAGCGAGCGCACTAAGCCCCCTGCGGCCCCCGCGCTCAGCCCCGGAACGTCACATGACGTCACCCACTCTGCCCCCCAAACCGCGCAGGCGATACATAAGTTAAGTTGTCGACCTATAGACAGTCGACGAGGTATCATCCATGAATTGTAATTCGATGTAACCGATGTTATGTTTTTCGAAATCGCATATTGAATCCATTAAAAATTATTCCACACAACAACGCAATGCACTCGTGACTGCGCGGGCCACACCCTCACGCCCCCGTCGTTTGTTTGCCGGCAGTGTTGTCAATATAGCTAGGTAGTTACAACATCCTTAATATTAAGGTACTTGATACAAATAAGGTCTATCGAATTTTAAACTGCTCATATTTCAATAAATAAAAGCATCATAATAAAAGCAGCAATAAAAGTTCATGACCATATTTTTTATTGCCACACAGACGGATGGTTCACTTTATGGAAAGTGGTCATCGTCGCCCAGGATATCTGGTAAGAATCTCAGAGAAGGTAATACAGTTTTTTACTTGATCCAAGCAAAATAGAGTTTCGAAAACACGTATTTTGTCCGTAATTAGTCGAGTACTTAATAAAGCCCGTATGATTCAAAGCAAGTTAAGCCCTTAAATTGAGGTTAAACAAAACAAAATACGGTCTCATTACGATATACAACTTGGTTTCTTTGAGTTCTGAAAAGCTTTACAAACAAATAAATGAAATGTCTTTTAAATCTCGAGCCATACCTACATTTCTTTTATTAAGAAATACACATACATTTTTAATCAATCCCCATCTGGAGTATTGCTCTCATCTATGGGCGGGAGCACCGGCATATCAGCTTAGTCCTTGTGACTCGATCCAAAAGCGCGCTGTGAGAATTGTCGATGATACTATGCTCACAAGTGGTATTGAGCCGCTGAGTCAGCGGAGGGATTTCGCCTCCCTTTGTGTGTTCTACCGCTTGTACAACGGTGTTTGTTCTGAAGAACTGTTTGACATGATGCCTACAGCTACATTCTTTCATCGCACCGCTCGCCATCGACAGGGAGTTCATCCTCACACCTTGGAGCCAAATTGGTCGTGAACTGTGCGGTTCCAAAGGAACTTTCTCCCACGCACACTAAGGTTGTGGAATGAACTACCTGGAGAGGTTTTCCCTGGAGAGTACAACATGGAGTTCTTCAAGAAAGGGGTTAAAAGGTTTTTACGGGGTCGGCAACGCGTGGGTGATGCCCCTGGTATTGCAAACGTCCATAGGCTGCGGTGACTGCTTACCATCAGGCAGGCCGCAAGCTTGTTTGCCACCTTAGTGATAAAAAAAAAAATATATATATTTTTTTAAAAAACAATAATCAAATACCAATAAATATTTTTTACTAAAAGACTTTTCTCGAATTAAAAGATTTTAAGATAAAAACTTATATTCATTATAGGAATATAAATTAGTCATCAATTCTTGTAAACTAAATATGACCTTAATTTTCGTCACATCCAGAGCATAAAAAGACTTCTCGATCTTCTTTGGTTATGAAAATCTTTATAAGGTGGCATATGTGGTATATAAGCTACATTGTCTTCGAGACAGGTCTTCCGACAGTAACAGTATGGTGTGTCTCCCTAATATTTTGTCTTTATTCCTCATTTCTACGTGGTTTCATAGACCAATATAATGTGGTATCAAAGGGTTCTCCACGAAATACCTTATTGATCTGATGTTATGTCTGTCCAATTTGCACGTTTTTGTTTTGAGAGAAACGTTGGATGTTGTTCTAAACTGTTAGAAGGCACAGATACATACGGTAATTAAATAAATCATAAATAGATTTCGGGATTACTAATATGGCCTACCGTGCTGAAATAAGGCCCAGGCTTTATTCGATATCATGGTCAACATAAAAATTTACGATGAATAAATATTGAGTAGCAATTACTTAGAGAAGCTTAAACTTGAACAGCGTAATTTTTACTGAAAACTTGCCCTAATATTTTTATAACGCAGCACGAAATCGACCACCTCTTTTGAAGAATCATCATGATAAGGCGTTGGGATGGCAGAGCGGGACGTCTACGCACTCAGTCGGGTTATAGGGCGTAAACACCTATACATGCCCTTGAAGTATTTTCTCGGTCGAGTTTATTTAGGTTAGGTTTGACGACCTGAGTGGTTCAGTGGTCAACATGCCGGTCTGCCACGCAAGAGGTCCCGGGTTCGATTCTCGGCCGGGCAGAAATTGAAATGATGAATTTTAATTTCTGTTACGGGTCTGGGTGTTCTATGTATAATAAGTATGTATTTAAAAGTATATAAGTAGTTTATCAGTTATCTAGCACCCATAACACAAGCTTTGCTTACTTTGGGGCTACATGGCGTTGTGCGAATTTGTCCACGATTATTTATTTATACGAGTTTTCTGATGTATTGGCGTTATTAAACGTAGGATTTAATCGTATCAAGTACCCTATGATATTAGGCTATTAGAATATTTATAAGTACTAAATGGTCGATAGAAAGCGATGTTGTTCATTTTATGGTGGGTTTAGAGACACTAAGTAAATAAATAAAAATATTTATTTACTTAGTCGCATTTTACGACACCCCTGAGGATGGGGTTGCTCCTACATTCTACTCTGCCGGTGGTTACTTACTATTAAATATGGTCCTATTCATCATCACAGCCCATAAACAGTCCACTGCAGGACTAAGGGCCTCTCTCACGAAAAGGGAGGTTAGTGCCGTAATCTCCATGCTTGGCAGGCGGGTTGGAGATCGCAGTATTATAAATATAACAATGGAAAACGCTGCTGCCCATTTTCCAGCCTACGGAGACTTAGATTTATTCCTCTAAACATTAGTCGCCTTGTACGACCGACACCCACGAGTGTAAGAGGTTGGTGCTATTCTACTCTGCCGGACACCACACGGCCTATGGTCCTATTACTACTTATTTAATATGGTACCTGTCACTCCTTTTCTGTTTTCCAATTAGAAAATTATTCGTACATATTATCTTTCCATCCTATTACTATCTACTTAAAAACAGAATAATTTATTTTCTACATTTAATACAGTAAAGTTAACTTAGTAACTACTTACAGAATAATAATCCGGGAATGAATAACAATGGAAAATTTACTGATCTGGTTTCAGGCCCACGCGTATAACATTTTCGAAGATTGGTAGATCGTAAAAGCAGGATTTGAGACAATAATTTTAATGGGCGATTCGAGACATAAATGATCAAATAATACTATTTTTATTGTTAACGAAAAGTAGAAGACCTATATTCAGTAATAAAAAAAAATTTAAGACATCTAGTTCATGTTTAAAAAATTTAAACATTCCTTCCTTTTGGCTTCCCTAGAAATATTGACCTTCGTGGTATGGTATATTCCGCAAATCTATATCTCGTAACATTTACCCTAAAAACTATTGGGCTTCTGGGATTGGATTTATTATTTATGTATGATTGGATTTGGGCTTCTATTTTATGTACCGATAATATTACTTTTCATATTTTCCCCAAAATATGTAGGTATTAGTTATATTATCTATACTATTATAATAATATTATAAAGAGGAAATGTTTGATTTTTTGTTTGTTTGTTTGTATTGAATAGGCTTCGAAACTACTGGACCGATTTCAAAAATTCTTTCACCGTTGGGAAGCTACACTATCCCCGGGTGACATAGACTATATTATATTTCTAAAAATTACGGATCATTAATAAAACTCCAATAATGTAATCCAAGGTGTAAAAATATACCCAAAAAATTCCTTACATCGCGTGTGCTGCGAAAACTATTGATGATAGAACAAAATAATGTACAACGACTTTGCAGAACACATCATTATCTACAAAAAGTCTATATAGTATATGTCTAACTATTATAGTTATGTGACAATAAGTGTTATTTTTTTCAAAATTTAATTGAAATGCCGCCGCTAAAAACGCTCTTTATTTGTACCTTGGTATTAATCCTTATCAAAATCAATTACTTCATATTCACGACTGCTTCAATACCTTTATATAACTATTTGAATTATTCAATTCAGATATTCCATTAGAAAGATATCACGAGTTTAAAAATGAGAATATTAGAAAAAAGTCGCGTGTTCGCTGCTCAGTCCGCTCGGCTATCTAGGCAGCACGGAGTCAATGTCAAGAAATAAAGTGCCGCGCGGCTTACTCGCGCGGTCGGCTCCCTACGCAGCGGTCGTGTGTAACCCGTGTACCCGTAGTGGTACCCGTGCGAAGCCGGGGCGGGCCGCTAGTTGTTTAATATTTGACTGATTGAATTTGACCACAGTTGACGCGTTACACTCGCGATAATTTGATGTTGCATTCACAATTGTTTAAAATTTTTTATTTTGTTGGTTTGTTTAAGGTATTGTTTATTTTTATTCTCTGTATTCTTTGTAATTCTTTTGGTTGATTATGATATTAAACATCTTTTTAGAACTATAGCCTTTATATAATAATTATTTCACAATTAATAGACTTCTGTGTTCATATTACTGGGAACAGATAAAATGGGCCGATTTTGTTGCACTCGTAATAGCACTTTAAACGTCCCTCGTACATATAGGTTTTAAGACTTTCGTGGTTATTCACTACACTTTCACTACACATATTATCGGGTTTGTTACCACGGTTAGTATTGTTTTTACCTCTTTATTTCGACGCAGTGCATGCGTCATGGTCACGACTAACCGTGGTAACAAACCCGATAATATGTGTAGTGAAAGTGTAGTCCCTCGTACATTTATACTTTATCGTGAACATTAAATTCTGTACTAAATATTCGAGAAAAGCTAATAAGTAGCCCTTCAAGGAACAACTTAATCGAAAATGCGTTTTGCTTTATTCTTATGAAACCTTAAAATGTCTAAATGCTTCACCAGCGTTAATGGAATCGCCCTAATTTATCCACTTAAATTAAAAATAAAAACGTTCGAAATAATTTGTAGTTAAAGTGCCACAAGTAACGTTATAAGTACCATACTCGGCTGCTGCCCAGTTACAATTTAATGTTCTTCTTCTTATCGAGTTGATAGACTAAAACTCTCACTTATACTTTATTCGCCCAGTATTCGGCGACGGATACAGCGTTTGAACTGGCCTTGAACAAGTCCTCCATGGTACAAGTTTTAGGGCACGCCGAGCATGAAACGAGGTGGTCCATAGTTTGCGGAGATATGCCGCAGTCGCACTGAGAACTGTCATTTGTATATCCCCACTTAAAGAGATTCTCTTTGCATCGGCCCACCTGGGTTCGCAGCCTATTTAACGCATTCCAGGTTGGCCACGGAAGTTTGTTTCCGGGTGGGAGCTTTTCAGTAGGAGGGATAAAGGCGGGATTGGAAAATTTATTGATCCACAGGTTTCTTCTGGCTGTGGGAGCGTCACTTTCACAGGTAGTGGTGGTCGTCAAGAAACTGGATCGGCTTTTTAATCTCTTGACAGTAGGTTCCTGACCATAGAGAGGGTGCCGTGAGTCCTTTTCCTGTTTGCGTTTCTCAACTGCACTGGCTATCTCTCTGCGAACGGCTGGTGGAGCAATGCCAGCTAGTGGATACAACTTACTTACCGGAGTCGGTTTAAGACATCCGGTGATTTTCCGGCATGTGTCGTTAAGAGCTGTATCCACTGTCTTAGCATGAGCTGATCGGTGCCATACGGGACACGCATATTCGCCAGCAGAGAAACATAGTGCTAAACCGGTAGAGCGTAAAACCTGTGGCGTGGCACCCCATTTTGAGGAAATGAGGCGTGAGAGTAGGTTGTTTCGGGCGGTTACTTTGTGGCGTATGTTCTCACAGTTTTTCCTATAAGTAAGCGAACGGTCTAAGGTGATGCCAAGATATTTATTTTAATGTTGAAGTTCCAAATATATGTTTTTGTTAGTGAAAAACGTTTATGACTGTAACGTTTACACGACTGTACGGTATAAACGTTGTTGTATAAACCTGATTACCTGATCTGCCAAATTCTGGATCATGGTCAAGGCGGACCCCGGGCCCTCGTGCGCGAGAGCACAACCGAGAATTAACGCCAAGATTTTTTTTTTATAACATCGCATAATTTGATTTTGTAGACATTTTCAAGACTTTATTAAATCTTTGGCCACCGATGCGACGTTATTTAATAGTTTTATCAAATTGTTCATACAACAACGTTTACACGACTGTACGGTACTGTAACTGGTTTGTCTCTTCTTTTTGCTGACGACACCACGGTCATAATTAGTAGCCGCACTTTAGAAGACCTCAGTGCAAAAATACATCAAGTATGTGATCAATTGAAAAGGTGGTTTTCTGCAAACGGACTCATATTAAAATAATAATAATAATAATAAATATTCGTGGACAAATTCACACAGCGCCATCTAGCCCCAAACTAAGCAAAGCTTGTGCTATGGGTGCTAGATACCTAATATACTACTTAAATACTTTTAAATACATACTTATTATACATAGAACACCCAGACCCGTAACAGAAATTAAAATTCATCATTTTAATTTCTGCCCGGCCGGGAATCGAACCCGGGACCTCTTACGTGGCAGACCGGCATGTTGACCATTGAACCACTCAGGTCGTCAAACATTGAACGCAGATAAGTCAAACATTGTGCTTTTTTCAGCTAAAAATGGTACTGTACCGCAATATGTGCGAAATAACCCAATGTCGCTTTGCTCTGAGTGTAAGTTCCTTAGATTCACTTTGGATTCAAGACTAAACTGGAAGTGCCATGTAGATAGACTCTGCGATAGGCTGAGTGGGTTTTCGCTTTGCGTAAATTACGCCCACTAATATCTTCGGATGCATTGCGACAGGTCTATTTTGCACATTTTCACTCAATAATGTCGTATGGTTCAATAATCTGGGGTAACTCTACTGAAGCCAAAAGAGTTTTGCTTATGCAAAAACGTGTGTTGCGTGCGATATTTGGTTTAAAGCCTAGAGATTCCTGTAGGACACTGTTTGTGGACCACCGCATTTTGAGCCATTACTCTCTATATATATTGCAAGTGCTAACGTATGTTAGAAATAACATATCTATGTACAGACGTGCTCATAACGCGGATTGGAGGCAGACACGCCACCCAGGCAAACTGAAAGTCCAACCGCGTCGCCTGGCACTTTCAGAAAAAAATCCGCGGATTATGGGTCCCACATATTATAATAAACTACCATCGCATTTACAAAACGAACCATCTGACGAAACATTTGGGCGCGAACTGAGAAACCTTTTATTGAATAATCCGTTGAACTCAAAAAGTGAGTATTACGAACTTTGCTCGAAATAAATTCTTATTATTATGTACCTTTGACATAATTGTACCTATTGGTTATTATTTTGTATTATTTTATTTTTAAATTGACGTCACTAAATAAGTTATTTGATTTTATTATATTTAAAATTATTATTATTTGATGGAAATATTTTTAATCTAATCTAGATTTGACATTCATATAGAATATTAATTGTTTTTATGTAATTCGTTTGTTTGACATTGTGTAATTGAATTACCAGACATGTGAATTTATATAGTTACATAAATATTGTATTAGTACTTATATACGAGTATATACATATATATGTACTGTAACTCTGACGATCCCTAACTGAAAACACATTTTTGACATATTTAATATGATCAGAATGAAATTGTATTTACTTTTGGGAAATAAATGAAATCTAAATCTAAATTGGTATAAACGTTGTTGTATGAACGTTTTAGATAAAACTATTAAATAACGTCGCATCGGTGGCCTAGTGTCCGACTCGTAAGCGAGAGGTCCCGGGTTAAGTACATTAGTAGTAAATTGCTAACCCATGCTCTTACGGTTAGGGAAAACATCGTGATGAAACCTGTACATTCAGGTGTTTGAATGTGTAACCATGATCAAAACTACTAAACTAGTTGATTGCACGACTAAAATGTGATATTCATAACATCTATAGGAAGTAAGAGTTACAGTTCTGACCTTTTTGTCATTTGGGAGATATTTGGTTATTTTCTGACTTTACTGTGACATCTTAAAATTTCGTAATGTACAATCAGCTGCAGTCAGTGAATAAACCACTGCTTGATACCCAAATGTAGGTACCTATCCTTAGTACTGTACCCTACTCACCTTAGTACAGGCCCTAATCACCTTTTCTTCATTATGAGATTTCCCTCCCAAGGCTTAGAGAAGGTAGACTGATGAAGATGAATTATTTTTAATCAAAGATAATAGGCAAACGAGTGCGGAAAACGGGTTGATTACGCACGAGAGTGTGCTCAACTGATTAGTGAAGTTAACCCACGCGCAGGCCGGCCTGTGGTTATAATGTACTACGTTTGTACACCATAGGCTGGCACGCGCTATATAGCACCTGGAACGGAACCCACGGCTCAAGAATTTCCTACTCAAATAATGTTACCATAACGTGTGTTTTAATATCATGATATTAAAAGGGTTGGCGCTCATACAACAACTTATATCGATACCTGTTCAGTACTATAAAGTCACTAGCCAAGAAACACGAAAATACATATAGAAAATATTTCCTAGATAGCTATTTCAACCAATTGGTTGTTCTGTAAAGAAACGGACGGTTATATAATATTGACTGCGCACAAGGGTTTTTATGTATCTAAGCCCGACTGTGAAGATTAATTAACCATGTTTCCCCAGTATTTTTGTTCCCATTCGCATTTTTCCCCACTTGGGTTAGTTTTCGTTCATATATTTCACCATTCGCATGTGTTCCCGACAAGTTCTTTATTTACCCGTAGCGTAATTTCTATTACCGAACTGAAGTCCTACAATTTTTATCAAAGCGCTTAATAAATGCAAATGCCTGTTTTTGGCGCTTTCTTTTATTTCACTGTTATAGACATTGACCGTAACTATTTTTTTAAGTCTAAAATTATTTACCAAACAATATCTACCTAGAACTACTATGGTGGTTTGGGTTATTACATGTATGAGGCGTTGTCACTCAGCAGTTTCATTATCTTCTCATAGCCTTTTCTGCAAGACTTTTTCCATGCACATTTTTCTTAAGTAGGTAAGTATCTTTGGAGGAGCGTCGGTGGCCGCGTGGTTAAGGTGTCCGACTCTTAAGCGAGAGGTACCGAGTTCGAATCCCACTGCGGTCATGTTCCAATGACTCTTTTATTTACATTAGCAGTGTGCTAATCAATGCTCTTTCGGTGAGGGAAACATCGTGATAAAACCTGCACATTCTGGCGACTGAATAGTAACCATGATCCAGCCTGGTCAGGTTCCCCTGGTTGCTGTCTTGAAGATCAGATGGCAGTCGCTCCACTGAAATTATCCGATCCGCCAAATCATCGATCATGGTCAAGGCGAAACCCAGGCCCTCATGCGCGAGAGCACAGCCGGGACATTAACGCCAAGATTATTATGATATCTAAGGACTACTATCCCTCTAAACTCAGTTCAGACTGCTGAACTGAGGTAAATCTGACAAAGTAAAAGTACTTATAGAAACAGTTCTTATGTTTTAAACTTACCTGACACCTGTAACACAGAGTAGTGAAGTCTGAACTCACTCTATAACTCAGGTATAGTTGTTATATTAAGTATTGTTTGGTTCATAATTTTAAACAACAAAAAATAGTTTGGGTTAGTGTAACAGCGAAATAAAAGAGCCGCCTCTCGTTTCTAAAATAAACCTTTAACATTTTCAAAACGAATTGTCCGCAACTGTAATTCATCAAACCTGAACAACAAATACAAAGTGAACAATCGTGAATAGAACCGTTTGTCAGTGAATAAAAGCCATTGCTCGCTACTCAATCTTTGTTTTGATTCGCTTTTACATTTGAATTTGTCTGATTTATTAATCGCCTCGTTAGATCTACTACGCCATAATGGTCTTTATGAGTACTATGTAAAACGTACTTATACAAATAAAAATGACAGACAATGACACGGTTGATATCCAAGCCCGCATGAGTGTCTGGGCCAGCAATGTAAAAGATTGTAGACCTATTATAGTGTTTGCGTTTTATAGGTATCTACAGTTTTTGCGCGTGACTTGGAATTTCGTGTCTTGAAAAATTACGCCTTGTACCTTTGACCAAAGTAAAATATATTTTCTGGAGGTAGAGGAAATCTACCACCCCGCAACCCTGCGCCCCGCAACATATTCTATACGTTGTATAGTAGGTACTTTAGGTTGGCTACTGAAAGTAGAGACTGAGCATAGATTTCTAAACTGCCGTCGGTATAGATATCTTACATTAGACTGAACAATGAAAAACAAATTGCTACTGTCAACTCTGACAGTATAACCACAGTATTTTTTTATGTACGTACTAGAGCTACCTAGTAAGCTGGAGTGGTATTAGGCTAGTCACGTATGTCGCGGAACTGATAAGTAACCCATGGAGTAGACGCGTTTTGGAGTGATGACCACGCCTTAGCCCTCTGCCAAGCATAGAGCCACTGACGTGGAGGAGGCTTGTCGCTGCCTTAATTGACAACGGTCGTGCGACCATTGTCGTACGACGGATGTCGCTCGACCAATACAATACCTCAAAACCGCCCGTCGCACGACCGTTTATCAATTAAGACAGCGCCGTCTAGCCGTGGAGTGATATAGAAATGGGCTGTTGATGATGATGGACGATGCATGAAGATTGAGAATACAGTGTTTCTTTCTGTACTTTGTAGTTCTACATAAATTGGTCCAGCTAACTGGCTGAATGATACTACATCTACTCTTATAATGTATTTTTGCCATACGAATAAATATTTTTTTAATTTTGACCCCAGTGCCGCCATATACCAATGACTCGTTTTAGCCTTAAGTATGTAGATAAGTAAGGTACATTAGTTGAACACTAAACGATGTAAACTTATGAAATTTAACGGTATGTTCCGGGTTTCCTACCGCGTACCTTTATTGACGAGTAGCCCGATATTTCGACACAGTTGCATGCATCATGGTCACGGGACAACTGGTTCGCGGTAGGAAACCGCGGAGAAAACGGAGCATACCCTTAAAATGTGTAATAATAACCACGATTGTTTAAAAACATTACATAAGACATGTAAATAATCTTGTTTTTCGTTCAATCTTTCTTCTGTTGTTTATGCTCAAATTTGGAAATCATGCCTAAACAATATCTTCCGCTCTTCGGTTTTTAATAGTTTTATTCAGTTTGAAAATGTTCTGTATCACACGGGTAGGTTTGTTCAAGGTTCCTTCAAACAGGCGCGGTGGGGCAGTCGCTACATTTTGACCAAACGCACCCGCATCCAGATCGCCATTAATTAAATTTTTACATGATTGACCAGTTCTGGACCACTTTTTAGATTTTTCCGTTGATTTGCTATACTTAGGGTCGCCAACCCTACTATATAATATAGTATCCTACTATATTAGGAGTCTACCTACTATATTAGGAGTCTACCTACTATAAATTAAAAATTAAAATATAGTAGGCGAAACTACTTTATTTAATTAGCACAACATTTCCACTTACCGCAAAACGGAACGCGTCTATAAGATCCTCAAAAGAAAAATTTGACATTTGTATGACATGACGTCAAACTCAAGTAAAATAAAACAAAACAGCTATGAAGCTCAATGTAGCAGAAAATATACATTTAAAAAATAATATAGGTACAATGACCTCTATATACTTATAGGTACGTACCTACATTTTATTTTAAAAACCTACTATATATTTCACAATATATATATATATATATATGAGAACTCAATGTTTGTTCATAAAAATTTACACTTATTTAAGAAGAATAGTTCATAGTTCATAATATTAATACGAGAAATAAAGATAAGCTTGTTGCTGGTGCTTGTCGTCTAGCCAAAGTCCACAAATCATTTATGGGTCAATGTGTACGCTTTTATAATAAGGTTCCAACAGATATTCACAATTTACCATTGAATAAATTTAAAGTTGCTATTAAAAACAAATTATGTCAAAAAGTTATTATAGTATATCTGAATATGTAAATGAGAAAAGTCCATGAGACTGAACTGCTGTTCTATACAGGTATTTACTTTTAAGATAGTATATAGGACAAATAATGTATTAGTACATAAGACATGTTTAAAAAAAATAGAATTAACGTAGGCTCTGTCGGTTTCTTGCCATTTCTTTCCCCCACGGAGAACCACCTTGGAAGCGGCGTTAATTTTCCTTCCGCTCCTACACATGGTGTCTCCTGTCTGCGCTAGGGTAGGGGTAGGGTAGGGTAGGGAAGGAGTAAGATAGCGGTAAGGTAGTGATAGGGTAGGCTAGAGATAAGTTAGTGGTAGGGTAGGGGTAAGATAGTGGTATGGTAGGGGTAAGATAGTGGTAGGCTACGGGTAAGGTAGTGGTAGGGTAAGATTAAGGCAATATGGTAGGATAGGGCAGGGGTAAGGTAGCGGTAGGGTAGGGATAGGATAGAGTAGGGTGGGAGCGACTACCTATCATATGCAGCATGTGTGATGCACGCTCACTTAAAAGCTGCCTTGGTGGACTGGCTTACTCTTGCTATAGTTTTAGGTGGTTTTTCTTAATTATACTAGACATACCTATATAATATATCGAACGCGGTCCGGCTCTGCCTGGCATTGTCGAACACGTACGGTCGTGGTTGGCGTAGGGTGGGTTTGCTGCGGCCATAGGGTGGTCAGCGTGTCACTGTGTGATTCCTTCCTAATTTCCTACCCCCCTCCTTTTTGACGATTGAAAGAGATATTTAATGTCCTAATCAATAAGAAAATTTTGAATTTTTAGTTCTAGTTTCTGTTTTGATCTCATAATTTGTATCACGAGGCTTTGTTTTCCCTGCCTCCTTATTTATTACATTCCACAGTCTTAGCTTTGTTTGAAGACGAACTTATAATTTTCTTATAGTGCTGTGGTTTTGCCATTAGACAAACTTTCTTAAACGTTTTTGAATATTGTATGACATATTCTACAAAATCTTTATCATGGCAATAAGCTCGCTGACTGTATAGTTCAAACATTTTATCTCTGCTTTTTCGGCTACCTAAAGTAGCCTAATGACTAAATTTAGATTTACAGATACTTTTTATTCTTTTTTACGTCAAAACACTTTGATAAACATTATTGACAGAATTGAACATATCAGAAAATGGAATGTTTGGGTCATGAGAATCAAGACAAAGGCCGGCAATGGTCACCGATAGGGCTTGTTTGAAGTGTTCAATTCTCCTTTGAGTAATTGGTCTCGTAATTCTTTTATTGATATTACATTGACAATAAAAAACAACAAATTGGCCACGAACGAGTTGTGTAGATCAGCAATGGTCGCAGTGATACTAGGACGTTTAGCCTTGAAAAGCTCACTTAACATAATATTAATAAAGGCTTGGACGTTTCATTGATTCACGTAGCTATATCAGTGACAATTTGTTGTGATTGACACCATATCCGATTTATACTATAAGCCGGTGTAGATATGCACTTGTACTCACTGGACGCTCTGCATGCGTCCTCCCGATGAGTTACACTATCTCTTTGCTTCCTCGCTCGCTTAACATGTTTAACGTTTAAAAACAGATTAATTAACGTAATCAATAATACAATAAATACTTTATAATTTTTTTTCACTTTAAATCCATAATAAATATCAAATGAAATTATCTATGGAATGACTTACACTGATACTTAACCTTTAAGTACGGTCGACGACGTGCGGTCTGAGAGGCCCCGGAAAGCACTTGACTGGTTAGTTTACCCCTTTCCCCGCGCAACACCGATCCCTGCTTCAAAGTCGCTGCAAGGACAGTGCCCACGTTGACATCGATGCAGGAAGTGGTGTCGTGTCGGGAAGCTTTTATAAAAAAATATGCTCGACAGTTGGTATTAGAGCACATTAAGCGAACATTTTGTAACCTAGAGAATTTAAGATAAGTTTGAAAAGAATACTTGATTCTGATCAGCCAGAGACATCCGATGATAAAGCTGAAGAAGTCAATTGTCTTTCACTTCAATCTAAATTTAAAACAAAATCGACATGCTATTTGTACAAAAAACACGTTTGTGTGCAGTGTGCGAGACTCGTGTGCCCTGACTGTGCTTAGAATTCAAGGTGTAGTTCGACTATAGCCATTTTTTTCCAGAAAGTTTATATATCTATTATATTTTTTTATAAAAGGTTTATTAGTCATAAGTAATAAATACTATTTTTTGTTATTCAGGGAAGAGTAATTTTTATGCTTTGACTTTTTAAAGATAATAGTCGGATTTTTCCCAATGTCAAGCTAAATATTATAATAGTCTTATATCAAAAAATGTTATATAGTAGATTTTCTTTCTACACTGATTTTTTCTTAAACCTGTTTATTTTTCATCATATTGCAATTACAGATATATAAATAATCACTTTCTCTATAAAACACAACAAAATTGAAGCGGCATCGCAGGCCTCACGTCGGTAGAGCTCGTCTAGTCTAAAATGACGCGCCCCACTATTTAGTTAGTTGATTTCGATGCGTGAGTGCAAATATTGATAACGACACTTCATCTGTGTGGGAGCCAATGAACGACGCGTGCTCCGACGTTTGAATCTCACCGGCAACTGAATGACCAATTACAACGGCATTTGTATATGTATTGCGTCCATATTTTAAACTTGCTTGTGTGCGTTAATGCGATAGTGGGGCGCGTCATTTTAGATAAGACGAGCTCTACTAATGTTTAAAAAAAATGCACGTCGGTACTTAAAGATGAATTATCCAACACAATACCACTGTCACTCAATACATGAACAGAACAGGAGAAATATAGTACGCCATTTAAATAAAGTGATTTTGGCAGTTGTGGCTGAAACGAAAGAAATGTTTTTACTTTTACTTTCTACATTCTCGGGTTACCGAGCATCTACTTATTGTAACCTTGATTCAGTCTTGAGTCTACTTCATTTGTATAAGGATATTGGTAACGTAAACTCAATATTTTATGGAAATGAGACCCTGACACGAGATGTAGTAGGATCAATGCTTGTCCTTTACATCCCCTTGTGGACAAAAAGATAGGGGAAATGTACTAGAAGAATTTATACATAAAAATACTTTTCTTAAGTCTGTATAAAAATGGGGGCTTATTTTCAGCTAACATCTGTTTTGTCTGTAATCTTTACCCGTCAAGCCATTTTCTCAAGTTTGGAAACGTGAAAAGACTATACGCCTACCATACATGTTGTGGTAGGTACTGATCGTTAACATAACATGTACCTGCACGCTACGTTACAAGATCCTAACGTAAGTAATACCTTCTAGATATAGATACACCCGGGCATTTACCGCAATTTATCGACACTGCGTCTCTTTTACGTGAGGGTGGAAATTATGATTTGGGTAACACTAATGTTCGTACCAACCCAATTCCTCGAGGAAATTCAAAAGACCCTTAGGTCTCCGGAAAATCTGCGAGAGGGTCGTTGGTTGTCCTAAATACTTAGACCCATGAGAAGCCACGCCACTACATTTTAGCAGGACATGGGTAGCTGTTTCTTCTTCATCTAGGCATGCTCTGCACATGGGGCTGTCCGTCAGACCTACGGTTAAAAGGTGTTTATTATACAGGCCGTGTCCTGTTAGTAGCCCCTGTTACCATTCGGAGTTGTTTTTTTGTTAGCTTTATTAGTTTGTAGGATAGAGAGGAGAATATCATGGGAAGGGCCTCCCTTGCTTGTCTGCAATCATTCTGTGAAGACCATGTTTGATAATGGTTTTCTCCCGTAGGTGTTGACAGGTCCACGCATATGGTATTGGTAAAATCGGTTCTGGACCCATTGCTATTGTGTCGGATCCTCGTCTGGCCTGTTCGTCAGCCGCGTCATTTCCCTTAGAGCCATATCGCACCGCAGCATTACCAGGATGTGCGACCGCATTAAAGGTAGTCCGCCGCTGACCCGCCGATATACGAATGATCAGCAGCGGCAAGGACACACAGAAACGATTTAACGGTAGGTGTACTCTCTTGGGACCACACCCCGCTGGTGCACACAGTTCGGCTTTTCCTGGTACTTAGTGGTGGATGGAGTACAGCAATACAGCCACCCCAGGGCCCATGGCGCTACCGCCCACATCCCTAAATATACCTTGTATTACTGATATCCTTGACACGTCTAATGTTTGAAGACGATATAACGGTTAATTAATTTTTTATTACAAGAACAAATAACCCATATACCCTTTCATGGCTCTTTATTTATTACTTTGAGAATAAAAAACAAGAGAATTAGAAAAATACCAAACACAACTGTTCTAAATTAGTTTAAACCATTAGGATGCCCATACATAGACACATAGTGAGGCATCGGAATCCTTGAGTTGTTGGATTAAATAAAGCAGAGGCAATGTAAGGATGGTCTCGGCGTACAGCTCAGGCCACCGCGCGGGAATGCCTATTGAGCTTATTAAAAAGACCACATGCTGCACTGGTAATTCGATTTATTTGCTAAGTTGTATAATCAACCACTTGTTGAAACTATACGTCCCTAAATAACATGTTTATAACATTACGCGCATGTACCTGGATACCCATAAACTTAAGGTAATCTAGAGCCATGTAACATTTTTGTTGTTTATTTTAGCTGCGTGTGCAAATATTTTTCTGTTCATAAATCACCAATTAAATTAAAAATGACTACGTACATGTTTACAACTTGTGGATATTTCCACAAAGTGTGTACCTATATGTTGTTATGGGTAAATGAACTTTAGCTACCAGATTTTCAACCAAAGTTATCTAGTATTTATGCTTACGAAGATATTTAACACGCACCTTACCCTTTCGAACATTGTACAAGATATACCTGTACCTACGTCCATGTACGTGTATGTAATGTCTGGCAAGAAGTCATGAAAAAGAACCACTGCTCTTGCTACAATGAATTTCTGTCATATTGAGTTCATTATTAATAATAGTATTTGTTTATAGCATTTATTTAGTTTACACTGATAAGCTTGTGTGTACTTCCTATGCCTAAATGCTGACTTGCGGTTTCTTTGACTCCAAGCTTTGCTGGTAGAAAACTCAACTGTTGAGTTAAGCTCGCCTTTGTACTTAAGTTACCTTCTGTTAATTTGCATTTATTATTTTTGTGTACAATAAAGAATAAATAATTGAGTACTTCTTTTGTCAAGTGACGCCCGCAATTTTTTTTACACTTTCTTGTCAGAAACGTGTGGGTGTAGGTACGAAATTTGATCCCCCCTGTAACAGTTTAAGCTCCGAAGCAATTTAATTGAAGTACACGCACGAATCGAGTGAAGTATCAACAATTACGTTTTTTTTTTCAATAAAACGGATTACATAGATCAGCGTATATTAATGACTAGGTGCCTACATTGATAATTGTTGAAGACATAACAACTTATGATTATTGATTTTTCTATTTTATTATGAACTAGTGGACCCGGCGCGACTTCGTTCGCGGACACCTGCTTTACCCTTACTTACTTACTTACCCTTTTTTCTTGCTTATAAACCTTCCTCGTGAATCGCTCTATGTACTGTTGAAAACCGCATCAAAATCCGTTGCGTAGTTTCAAAGATTTAAGCATACAAAGGGACATAGGGACAGAGAAAGCGACTTTGTTTTATACTATGTAGTGAAGTAGAAAAGTACAATTCGTTTTTAAATATTTTTAATAATAGACTGACATGAAACTGTGACGTCTTTATGTATTATGTAGAGGTTAAACTTTAAATCTTTAAGATCGTATAACTCTGACGTATGATAATAAAATTTGTAAAACAATACAGCAGATAAACAGGCAAGCGGGCCACCTGATGAAAAGTGGTCACCGCCGCCTATGTACATCAGCAACTCCAGGGGACTATAAATAAATTGATACCGTCACAGGGCCTTAAACTGTCAAACCTGTCTCAGAGTCAATAGTCTTCAACCCTATTATAAAATTAGGTTACCTATGAAATTGGCGTTTTGTATGACGGAAATGACTGAAACAGTAATTTTCATACAAGCAAATTTTTCGATTTCTTGGAAATGGCAAATCCGATTACCAGGAAACTTTGTACGTATAATCAGCTAACATTAAGCTAACTGGTGCATACCATTTTATTGTGATAAATACTCTGTTAAAAAAATTATACCTGATTAAAGAGAGAAAATTTACGACAACTGAAAAGGGGTATTATCAAACCCTTATAGAAACTTCAAAACAATTTTTTATTTGATTTTAGAGACATGTGGCTATCTAAATATATTCTATTTTCGGAATCAAGTATTCATTTTGATTTTTTATATGCAACTAAAAATATATGAGCAAATGTATACTTACGATAAAAACGCCAATTTCATAGGTAGGGACCCAATATAATAATAGTTTTGATGGAAACATCGACATCGCAGTAGATACTATTTTACGTACCTATCTAATCTGTATTACTAACGCCTGAAGCTAGTACCACAATATGTTATTTGCAGAGCTGGATTTTGGTAGAAAATCTCAATTGACCTACTTTGTATTTGTAATCCAATTTGTTCTTAATTTATGCTAAGACTGGATGAGTTGCGACAAGCATCCTTTTTTGTGTAATAGCTTCTGTTTCATATTCTGAAACGATGTACCTGGGATCTACCTATCTCAATAAAAAATGTTAACCTTGTATATGAAAAAGAGTGCCTATTTTTGCCCAACTATCGAAATATGAATAACAATTGCGAGGGTCCCGGTCTACCTTTTCACCCAGATATTTTTGATATTCACTTTACGACCGCTATAAAATATTTATCACATGATTTATGTTAATACACCCACAGGTCACGAGAAAAAAAGACTATGGGCCTTAAATATGCCAATAGCTACTCACAGTATCTACTATTACAGGTCATTCCACTATCCAAACTATATTTTAATCAAAACTCGATTGTATTTTCAACACATTTTCCCGCAAAGCGGCTATTTTGCCGTGCTTGTTTGTTAACATGCCGTTTGCAGTTGGTTAACTTGCAATTGCAAGTCTGCCACGCACAAGTCCCGGGTTCGATTCCCGGCTGGGCAGTAATTAAAATTTCATCATCATCGTCCTAGCGCTCATCCTGGCCTCTGCCAGGGTCCACTTTCCTACCCATTCTTCTCCACTTCGCCCGGTCTTCGGCATCCTCTCCTCGTAAGCCGTTGGCTCTCGCATCCGACTTAGCGATGTTAATCCATCGCTTTTTTTGGATCGCCCACGGGGCCTCTTTCCTGATACCGACAGGTTCAGGCACCTATTTCCCATGTATCCCTGACGCTTACGTAACACGTGACAAAACCAGCGCAGGCGAGCCTCCTCGATCTTCTCCGCGATATCCCTCACACCAAGTCTGCCACGAATATATTCATTACGTACTCGATCGAGTCGCGTAACTCCGCACATCCACCGCAGAATTTTCATTACGTTGGCGTGGAGAACGCGAACGTGTTTCGGCAGCGCTTGCCATGTCTCGCAGCCATAGAGCATCACAGGTCTAATTATACTATTAAATAAAAGCCCTTTAAGCTTGACAGGGATTATAGGGTCACAGATGACTGTCGTGAGTTAGCGACATTTGGCCTGAGCTGCAGAGATTAGGGAATTGACATCGGGACCGATATCGCCGGACTCGTGCATCACGGATCTGAGGTATTTGGATTTATCTGTTCTATTGACAGCTTCGTTACCTATACAGATGGTGTCGGGATCCGCTCTGCAGCTGGCCCTATACTCTGTTTTGGCGTCATTCAGCATCAAACCACCGTTTTCTAGCACATTCTTCCACAAGTTTATCTTGGTCTCAAGGCCCTGCCTAAGATTGTTCACCAGTACAATGTCGTCTGCGTAATTCATAAGCCAGAGAGGCATGTCCTAAATTTCCGCTGAGAGGGCATCGAACACAATGCAATACAAGTAAGGGCTCAGCACTGAACCCTGGTGAACTCCTACAGTAATCGGGAAGGGATTAGTATGGCCTACGATGGTTTTGACGACGGCTACAGTATTGGCATACATGTCCTGTATAATACAAATGTGCGCCTCGGGCTCAGACTTTGCTCTCAGAGCCCACCAATTCAATTCAATTCAATTCATTTATTTTGATAAACATAAATTTACACGTCAAATGTCATCAAATTCTTGAGTAGTCATTATTCTTAAAATAATGTTACAACAGATAAAGGATATCACAATCTTAATGTCATAAGGTTAGTTACACAGATTAATGAATTTTGTCCAAGGGAGTTAATTACAAATTTAGATGTCATAAGCATTATTATTATTATTACAATTCAATTCAATCATTAAAAATGTATATATATATATGTCGTAAACTAGGGCAGACTCTAGCAGGGGAGAGATCCATCAGAAGGTATTTTCGGGATAGTGTTATTGAAATAAGAATTATAAGAACAGTTTAACAGTGTATTGAGGCAATAAAGCATAATTACAATAAAAACAGCAAACGATGAAAGCATAGGATGACTTTAGGATAATTTTAAGTAACAGATAATAATGTGGGACTACCGAACCCGTGGGTCACTGGAAGACCCGCCACCACCCATGGCCATCCCGCGAGGCCGAAACGTAAGGTGCGCCGGGGAATCTATTCACGTGCGCCCTTGTACAAATTCTAATTTGGTAGTCCCTTCTGTACTCACACTCTCCTTTATGGAGTACGGCTATGTGATGCGAGGCAATTAATAAAGACTTCTTCTTTCTTCAATGGATGAGCGGCTAGTTACACGTCTTGACTCGTCGATGGTCGAATGGGAAGTGTTCGTTGCGACCGCGCGCCGAATATGACGTCTTCACAGTATTTCCAGCTATCCGCAAGGTGGCGCTTCGATTGACGTTGCGTTTCTCAGTCAAAATGATGACTAGGCTCATGACCCTCTACGACATATATATATATATTATTTGATGTCAATGTTTGCTTATATTATTTAATACAAGTGTCTTTATAATGCGTCATTTAACAATTAAGTCATACAAAGTCGTACATGACAACTTATATACGAGTAAGCTTAATAAATATACAAGCATACGCCAGTTATTTAACTAAGTCAATTTTCATTAGTGAATTCGTCTAGTGAGTAGAGCGCCTCCGACAGCAGTTTCTTTTTCAGTTTTTTCATAAAGATGTTGTTACTGAGTGAGTTTTTAATTTCTTTTGATATTTTATTATATATTTTGGGACCGACCGTGTGCATGCATTTCGACGACATTGCCAATCGTTTTAAAGGGAGTCGCAAATCATCGCGGTTCCTCGTGTTGCGAGTGTGGACATCCGCAGTAGCGGTGAACATGTGTAAGTTATATCTTACATATTTAGCAACTTGATATACGTATAAGGAGGGCAAAGTTAAAATTTCCGCCTCAATGAACAGCTGTTTAGCGGGATGATCCCACTTTACACCGGCCATAATACGTACCGCTCGCTTCTGTAGGCGGAAGACTCTGTCGCGATCCGCGGACGCACCCCACAACTCCACTCCATACGATAAGATAGAGTGTAGGTACCCGTAGTACGCTTTTTTCACGTTTTCCTTGCTTAGACTTGGGCTCAACCGCTTCAGAGCGAAACAAGCGGATGATAGCCTGTCACACAGTTTATCTACATGGGGAATCCACGTTAGGCGGGAGTCAATTATGAACCCAAGGTAGGTATTTAACCTCGTCAACCTGCGGGACGATTTGACCGCGACACATTACCTGCAGTTGGCATGCAGTGTTTCCGCGTAATGAAAAAAACCAGATTATCTTCTAAGAGACACTGTCGAAAACCCTCTGCAGGTCGAGAAATGTGTGGCTCATAAGTTTGATACCTCGATAGTTGCCGCACTGTTACACACTGCCTTTTCCTTTATAGATTGGCGTGATTATATTTACGCGCCACGCGTCAGGTATAAGCTCCGTAGCTACAATCCTGTTGAATAGCTCAGTGAGCAAGAATACGCCACGGGTCCCCATTGTTTTCCAGGTTTCTATGGGTATTCCGTCATGACCAATATCTTTTCTGTTTTTCATACGTACCAGGGAACTCTCCACCTCATCAGGGGTAATCGGGCTTATCATACCAAGGTTTGCAGGAAGCTGTGGTGGGCGCATGTAGTTGTTGGCCTCGTTAGACAGTTCCTTGAAATGACAGCACCACCGGTCTTTAATAGAGTTTGCGCTTGTGAGCAAAACGCTGTCCGTACTTTTTATGGCAACACACTTTGTCACATCCAGACTGGCTCGACTCCGCGATTTTGCTAGCTTGTAAACGAGTTTTTGCCCCTCCACAGAATCCAACGAATCGTAGAGCGGATCCGAAATCTGAATCCGAGGAATCCGAGTTCGGAATCCGAAGCCGGAATCTGAAAACGGTATCCGAGACCGGAATTCACTGCACGTCTTTTTCTCATAGGGTTAGGCAACTGATGTTGTATCTACAACATCTTCCTTTTTTTTTGATAATTATAATATTAAGAATGAGAAGTTTGAATTAAGAATTTTTATTTATTTATTATTGTAAAATTCTGTTGCTAACCTAATATATTAATTCGTAAAGAGGGTAAAATGGATGATGTCTATGGCAACCCTCAAATCACCCACACATATAAAATGGCGGCGATTTTCATGCGTCATTCATAATTTAGGAGACATGGATTCTGCTTTTGTTTCATTTCTGTGCTCCAAAATAGTCGTTTAAGGATGAACTTTAAAAAGTATCTTAAAATACTTTCTAAAATTTTACAGGCAGGGAGATGGCGTCTTAATAGATAGTGTCTCACCAGCCAACACTAAAATATTGGCATCATCTGCACTGAGCGCACTCCGTCCCTACGGGGTGTAGCATCCGATGAAACCTGAAAAGCCCTTATGGCTACAGGTGCTCCCAGGGGGTGTTTAGCACGTATGCGCCTAGGCTCTTTTTTTGGCGAGTCGTGCATAACCAGTCCGGCCGGCCGGCTGGTACTCATGGGAGTTCACCTCCTCCCTCCCAACCGCTATACCGGAGGGTGCCCATTTCCTTTGCGTTGGACGCAAAAAAAAAATCATCTGCAAAGAGTTACCGTTGGCAAAATACTTTGCATCATCTGACGTATAACTGAAAATATCGAAACAGGGCACTATGGAGTCGCTAACTAGAGAAAGTAATTGAAATAAATAATTATTAGTACTTATTTGCAAAAAAAATAAAACGTTCGACGAAAATTGAATTTAAGTCCACCTAGTTCAAATACCAACTAATAATAATAGTATCAGCAGCAGTCCGCCCTCTATACTACCCGGCACTTAGACTTTGAAGGTCCTTAAATAAAGTAGTATTGATACTACTCCATAGATACACTGTTCTAGAACGACAAACCTTGGGTCAAATATCAGCGATGTTTCCGTGAGGAAATTAAAAAATTGTATTTGTTTAAAAATACATTGTTATTTAATTATAAAAGAAGATTAATTTACATCGAGTATGATACTTCGTCCAACATATTGTTCTAACGATCGTTATTTTCACAGTTTTTAAATAGGCACTGAAGCATTGTAGGACGTCAAAAGTTGGCGCGGTCGCAAGCATTCATACTAAGTCATTATAGCCCCTCAGTTTAAAAGTTATATGGCTGCTTTTGGCACTCTGTCACGTTATCTAGTCTTGATATTGTTTTGTTTATAAAAGATTATTTTTGAGTATGTAAACTAGTTTCGAGGATGAAAACCAGAAGGAAAAGTAACTTTAATGTGGCGGGAAAGCGATACTGCCAAGAGGATGTGAGGCCGACCGGTTTTTTTTACTTATTGAACCCACACAAGAGGATATGTTAGTACTATCACTACGAAAAGTCACAAGCAAGTTTAAAATATGGACGCAATACATATTTGGCGGTAACGTGGAGGAGAGAATTCCAGCCGCCAATGTTGGCAAGCGAAAATGGAGAAGGTGGAAAAGGGTAATTACCCACCTGGCCGAGTTGCTGTGACCAGGGGACCGAAGTCCAATGGACGCTCTTTGGATCTTGTATATAAGCGTTGTAGATGGAACACTCCGTTAGCGCGATGTAGATTTGACAGTTGCTGTCATGCTGATTTTTGTCTTGCCAACTCGTGTGTGCGAGCTCTCTTTGGTTCACTATGGAGATCGCTACAGTACTCCCCCCGGAGACTGGAGGTCGATACCGAGCGAGAAGCGGAGTGGAAGTGCTGTTTCGTCGTTGAGCCGTAGTACAGTCATATGATGCGGTGAGCATTTTGGCGAAACTCTGGCGTGAGGTTGCCTAGTGAGCCATGCCGATGCGAAGCTGTCCCCAGTGAGTCGAGACTGGGTGGAGACAGTGGAAGGCCGCAATTGAACGACCCAGCACGCGTCCGTGCTGATAATGGTCGTGACCAGGAAGCACGCGTCCGTGCCGACTATGGTCAAGAAGCTGTGACTGCTTGTTGCTTGAAGTGACGTTGTGCAGCTGCTCCGTGATGCTGATGCTGAAGGTCTTGAAGCTCGTCGTTAGGATCACGTCGGGGTCACCACTTTGGCGGTAACGTGGAGGAGAGAATTCCAGCCGCCAATGTTGGCAAGCGAAAATGGAGAAAGTGGAAAAGGGTAATTACCCACCTGGCCGAGTTGCTGTGACCAGGGGACCGAAGTCCAATGGACGCTCTTTGGATCTTGTATATAAGCGTTGTAGATGGAACACTCCGTTAGCGCGATGTAGATTTGACAGTTGCTGTCATGCTGATTTGTCTTGCCAACTCGTGTGTGCGAGCTCTCTTTGGTTCACTATGGAGATCGCTACACATATACAAATGCCGTTGTAATTGGTCATTCAGTTGCCGGTGAGATTCAAACGTCGGAGCACGCGTTGTTCATTGGCTCCTACACAGATGAAGTGTCGTTATCAATATTTGCACTTACACATCGAAATCAACTAACTAAGTAGTGGGGCGCGTCATTTTAGACTAGACAAGCTCTACTAAACTAAAAAAAAAAATTCTGTGGAATTTTTCTTGTACTTACTCGATAACGTAGAATAACCTACGTCACCCTCACAGTCTGTTATTAATGTAACGATTTCCCAAAAATATTGGTAAACCGAGTAGTTATTATAATGAAAGGCGTACAATTTGAACCATTAATTATGTACAGTTTTATCACGATGTTTTCCCTCATCGTAACAGCATCGATTAATATTCAACTAATATACATAACTCCGTAAAGTCTCATTGGTACATGGCCGCAGTGGGATTCAAACCCTCTTACGAGTCTGATACCTTAATCACTCGGCCACCTACGCTCCCACACACATAGCACGCATCTTTGCATAGGCCTTTAAAAATAATTACTTAAAGTTTTAGAATAAATAATTAGCCTCTCTATCCAGTGAAGTGACGCGGCCAGCCATCTGGGCACTTATCCGGTTACTGGGGATCTTAGGCAAATTATTTATCTTTAAATAAGTTTAGTTTTGTGTATTTTATATATATACTTGTTACTATATTTTTATACTTGTTAATATCTCTTTTAATACAAACAAAGAAACATATAATTATGTTTTGAATGTTTTCAAAATACTATTTCGTTTAGGTAATTGAGTGGTAGGTGAAGTCCGAAAGAGTTTCCTTGTTTACTTCTAATGTTATGGAAGAATAATTTGAGGCAAACAACTTGAATAAAACTTTCTACGAAAACTTGTTTGAATATGATAAAGGTGAGTATTCTATTTTATCCAATATATTACAAAGTAAAAGTGTAAGTAAGTTCCAATTTTAT
Organism: Blastobasis lacticolella; assembly: GCA_905147135.1. NCBI lineage: Eukaryota > Metazoa > Arthropoda > Insecta > Lepidoptera > Blastobasidae > Blastobasis > Blastobasis lacticolella. The sequence continues at coordinate 12,477,998 of LR990043.1, forward strand.
GTTTTATGAAATACTTACGACGGTAGGTAGCAGTCCCCGCGGGTTTCATCCTTTAACTTTTATTAAAATATGAAATACGATAAAACACTGTATCATCGATTATGACTGACTGCTATGAATTCATAATGAGTGCAGGCACACGTGGCTTACATATAAACTTGTCTCGCATATACAGACATTAACCTCTGGGGCCTGCCTGCTACATTGAATGACACGTGAATAATCGTCACATCAAAGTTTATAATAGTTAAGTACGTTAGGTTCGTGAGACGATAAATGCGAAACATGATTGAGATGAGAGTGAAGATGCGTGAGAGGTAAATAAATAAATATTCGTTCACAAATTCAGACAGTGCCATGAAAAAACATTTAAATGCGAAGGTTGTAGTTTGCCTGATGGTAAGCAGTCACCGCAGCCTATGGACGTTTGCAATACCAGGGGCATCACCCACGCGTTGCCGACATAGTAAAAACCTTTTAACCCAATAAAATTTTAGAACAACGTAGATTACTTATCTTTATCCCAGAATTCCGAAAAATCTCAAACATATTCCGAAAACTGGGGTGCACGAAAGGGTCGCATCAATTGAACCTATGCGTACGGCGAACCCTGGCCAGTCTGCGGACAGCAAGTTAGCAAAGCAAACTGGCTGATCCTCTCACCACAATGTTTAGTAGGTACTTAACCTATTAATAATTGACTAATCTACTTAAATATTATACCGTTATTTATTTCAAAAATGTCTTCGGCATTATCATTTAAAAGATTTTTCAACAATTGAATAAATATATCTATACATAGTACAAAACAAAGTCGCTTCCCGCCGTCTTTATATGAATCTATGTACGCTTGAATATTTAAACTACGTTATCAGCAATGGAGACAGTGATTCAATAGGAAGGTTTTAGGATAGGATAACACGCGAACAAAGCTGCTTCGACCCATTTAAAATAGTTAAAAATATAAAAAAAGGTAGGGGTAAAGTAGGTTTAGGGTACCAACCCTACCTCCGTCGAAAGAGGCGACTAAAGTGGGTCATCGGAGTTGCGGATATTTGTGGCGGGGACTACAATGTCCGACCAAACGAGTCCTGGGACGATGTCTACTTTTGGTGGTCATCAAGTCGATACACACCGGAACGGTGTAGTCCTCAACCTGCCTCGAGATGAGCCTTCGGGCGCAGTGATAGAAGGGTTCCGGTTGCGTACTTTGGAGATCCCGGAGCCCTTCAAATTGCACCGAGGTGGACCACCGTGGAGTTTTTAGTGGGTAGAAGCCCCACATCACCCAGCTATTCCCCCGGGGGGTTGGGTACTTGGATTGCAGGATTACCATTACCACTTACCATTACCACGAAAAAAAGGTAAGTGTAGGGTAGTTGTAGAATAGGAGTAGGGTAGGGTATTGCAGAGGTAGGGCCTAGCGGGGTATCCCGTTCGAATTGGAGCCGCCCGACTGAGGAAGTACCTCCACCTTACAGAATACCGCAGCTAAACAATACTCTTTTAAATAGTGTTGTGTTTCTGCCGGTGAGTAAGGTTTTCAGTGCTCCATGGGGTGGGGATTTGGGGAACCGTGGTTATGGCTGTGGAGGGGCATTTGTCTTTTTGCTGCCAGAGCAACGTGTTATAGAGGTGGGCAACGCATTGGCGATACTCTTGTTGTTGCCAAGGTCTATAGGCAGTGGTGACCACTTTCCAGCAGGTGGCCCGTTTGCCTGTTTGCCTACTGTATGATATAAAAAAAAGGGGTTGTGGTATGGTATGGTAGAGTAGGTGTAGGACAACACGTGAACGAAGTCGCGCCGAACCAACTAGTCTACAATGAAAAATGCGGGTGGATTCAAGTACCTACTATGCTGGAATATTATTAATATTCTGTGCCTTTGTTAACGAGTCATGTAGGGTCTTGCCCTGATGAATGGTGTACTTACAGTTATTAGAATTTCTTTTCAAACAACTGTTCAGGTTCTTGAAACATTTATTTTAAGTTTTAATGTAATTCTCATCCTCGCCCTGAGTGTGAGAGTTAATTGCCGAAAGTAGTTTATAATCGAAATCATAACTGCCAAAGCCCTGTATTAATAATTTTGATAATTTAGCCCAAGAAAGTTCTATATCTTTGTGCTTTTGAAAACGAAGCCAATGCAGTGCCTTGCCCGTAAAAATCTCGAAAGCATTGTCGAGCAACCGCTCATGGGATAAATTTCGCGAAATGCGAAACTCGACGAGTTTTTGTAAAAATGCTTTGGGACATTACATTACCCCGGCCTTTTGGGGTAATGTCTTGCCCTGATCAATGGTGTACTAACAGTTATTAGAAGTTTTTTTTGAACAAATGTTCAGGTTATTGAAACATTTATTTTAAATTTTAATGTAATTTACAGTTTTATTTCCTTGGGTTTGGCCCTTCAGGCTTTAATGGCTGTCCAATTCGTTATATTATGTTCTGAAACAGAGAGGATATTATGTTTATTTGGATACAACCATTATTTTAAATGGTCTACGAATTATGTATTACTAGACGTTCTTGTTTTGTTAATTTGTTTCCATTTGGCCTTGGAGAACATATTTATAATATATGATATAATAATTTTTATGTCTAGTACTTTTTGTTAACAAATTGTTTCGAAGTTCAAGCAGTGACGAACCACAGATCGATGCCATGATGGCGAAGGTTTTATTTCTACTCGTATTTGCTACTTACGAAAAAGACTGGCTGTGATCAATTTGAAATTAATTTACGGCTAGAGAAAGGAATGCAGACTGATAGCTGGGAGTATGAAGTTTGGATGTGAAAAAAATGAAAGTTTTTCATGTTATTTTTACGAAAACAGCCTTCGATCTATAAGGTGGATATTTATAACGGGGCAGAAGCTATCGTCTCAAACTAACATAGACTTTACTTTTCTTGGTGGTACTTTTCAGCTTGCTTTCATCTTAAATACAAGTGAATTCGGTGATCCTGCCTAGACTAAGGTTATGTGGAGTAGACTCTTTTGGAACTTTTGTGCTATTCTTAGATAATTTTGTGTTTTCTGTATTAACTGAACCTGGCACTGTCCGTGGGACAGTGTTACGTTACAGTCAACGCTTTAGAAACGATAATTGTGTAGTTTACTTAACTTACAAGTACCTAACCTGCTCACCAAACCCAACCTCACTTAATTAATATTTTTTATAAATTTCTATTTCGGAAAATAAATTTCTTAAATCACAACTTTCTAGTCTCCACTTCACTTATCGAAACAGGTATTGTTCTTTGTAACTGTACAATTAGTTTCTTTTTGATAGTCTTATAAAAGGAAAACCTAACAAATTTATTTTGGAAAATTAAAATCTTAAAGAGGTTGAGTCGACAGGACCGTAGTAAGTGGAACAACATGGTCTCTACTACTTACGGGAAAAAAAGCGTGACGATATGTAGGTAGGATTGTATGTAAAAATTCCTGTAAAAGATATACATTGCAATGTATATCTTCCACCAACTCTTATCTACCTTGACAAGTTTCTTTAAGCTTTTACCTAAAAAATTCATATTTCTGTCTCTCATTTGCATCTAGGCTAAATGCTTCCCGAAGTAGTGTATTTGCAGTTGGCTTCTTACACTTTAGAGAGTGAATACAATTTCAAAGATGTCAACCGTATTAGTAAAATTTCTATCACATTCGGCAATAAATGCAAGTGCTTCAGTAGTATTGCCCTAAGTAGTAGGTAGGTACAAGTCAGTACCGAGTAGTGTAGAATTGTACAATGATAACTAGTTTATATTTATAAGAGTATTGCTAAGTTCACTGTAAAGATATCAGTTGATAGCACTCTGTCAAGCTTGAGGAGTCCGCCTGAGTGAGTATCACTGTTTTATCTAGTTCTGCCGACAAGCACCAATGCTTGCATTGTTGTGTTCCGGTTTGAAGGATAAGGTAGCCAGCGAAATTACAGGCATGAGGCATTTCATCTTAGTCCTCACAGTGACTGCGGATCTGCATTTTTGTTACCTGCACCCTAAATATATGAATTATAGATGTTATGGGCGATAGTTACCACTTACCATTCTTGTGTGAGCAATTAAGAATTTATCTATCCTATATCTATCTCAGGTGGGCAGTCTGTTCGTTTGTCAATGAGAAGCACAAAAAAAAGAACCTACTGTGCTGATATTGAAGACTTAATTTATTATTTTCTGTGTACCTTAGTACTAATACTAATACCAAGCCTAATTAAGAAAATTGTAAGACCAGTGACTTCGGGATACATACCTTCACAGCAAAGAAACGAAAAATAATTAAATCAAACAACAATGTACAAAAGTGAAATTAAACATTGTTTGGCTACTCCAAGCCTCTGGGAATCGTAATGGACGACCCTGAATAAGTACTTAGCCGGAATTAGACAGAAATTAGCTTCTCAGGTACTGCTTACTTACTTGACTTTTATGTGAATATAAAGCCAGTAAATCACGTTATTAAGTAGGTACTTTCCATACAAATCATGTTCATACTTACCCATCAATGCAATTTTGAAAACGAAAAAAATTGGAATTTCACAAAATTATCACATTTTTATATTTACTATAACGACACAATAAGGTAATTTTTTTTTACTTTTTCAGGACAGTATTACAAAGTTTTGTTAACCAAAAAAGTTTAACGTAAACCAAAAATTACTTCATTGCGCACGAAAAATAGGGGTTTTTAATAAGCAGTTGATTGTTTTTAATAACAAATACACAGTATAGGTACAGCCAACTGGAGAGTGCACGGAGTAGTAGCGTTCGTTAGAAAGGACCCCGTTCATTTTGTAGCCGACTGTACTGATACCGATAACTAAATTACCTTCACGAAACTGAAACAGGTTTTTGGTAAATACTGTACCTACCTTCAACCATTATACAATTTGGTCAGATTTCCCTGGTTGCCAGGTGAACCTGACAGGGGGTCATGGAGGTCAGATGGCAGTCGCTCCGCTGTAATTACCTGATCTTCCAAATCCTGGATCACGGTCAAGGCGGACCCCTGGCCCTCGTTCGCTAGAGCACAACCGGGTCATTAACGCCAAGATGACTGAACCTACCTTTACATATACCTAAGTAGCTCTGCGTATGTCAGCAATTAATTTACAAAAAATTTAAATGTTGTGCATGTTTATGCTAATAACAATTACCTACATGTGATGCTCCAGTTAACGTATTCACTCTAACTTTCGCATAACGTTAGAGTTGAATTCGTTTGTTAATTGGCTGCCACGTATACAAATAGCAACTATTTGTTTATTGTTATACTCATACTCTTAGCATGGATGAATAGGTCACAACACACAATAAACTTATTGTTACTGCTCTTATTACTGCTCAGTGACGTCAGAACGTCCAATTACGTTACACGGAGCACTGAAGAAGCATTTCCCAAATTGTGATCCGCAATAAGGGTTCAGGACAGGTAAAACATGCCAAAAACTCAATAGTCAACTAAATTTTGGGACGATCGGATCATCATTTGACAGACGATGACGACGGCAGCATTTCCCGCCGGTGTAATACTTAAAGAGATAGAATTTCGTAAGGAAATTTATTTCGCTCTAAATAAATAAGAACCTAGTTAATATTCTTATTTCGTAAAAACAAGACATAGTCGTTATTCTAGTACTCGTAAATCTGAAGAGCGTAAGCCAAATCCACAAAGCTCAGTCACGTTTATTAAATAATTTCCTCACAAAGCTTTTTCAAGTGCTTTTCCTCGAATAAAATCCCTTTTTATCGCGATATAAATATAAATCCGATCCAAATCCGAGAAAATGCTGTTTGATATAGCCGGGGTACTACTTCTAAATAAGTTACGCACTCTAGTGCTCTCATATCCGAGTAGATAGTAAATATCCAATTTTACGTATACAATGAAATATTCGAAACGATAGCGTTTCAATCGGTGTCTAGTATTGAAGGTATGAACGAATTTATCAATATTTTCAGAACAGGCTTCTTAAAAAATTTAAACGGAACCTACATTTTACTTGTTATTGTAAAAAGATTTGACGCAAGAAATTCTTTTAATTTTAGATAATTATGTTCCTTTTATTTATTTTATTTACTTAAGGAAAGCGAACAGCAGTTGTTACAATAAAAACAATAATAGCATTACATATCCAATTATAGGCTTCCACTGATAAAATAACAATATTTAAAAAGAAGTGCAACAGTTAATGAGACACAACAACTTAAGCCTAAAAATTATCTTTGCTCGACTCAATCAATAAAATTACTTACGTTACAGTTTGTCAAAGTACAGGGTGGCCAAATAACAGGTATACACTTTACTTTTGTAATTTTATTCTATGAAATATCAAATATATCAAGTATTACTTGTTAAATATAGTATTTAGGGCCGGCAATTAAACATGGAAAATAATGTCAGACAAATGTCTGCCTCCAGCAGCATCGCAGATGTGAACCCTTTTCATCGCGTTTTTCATCACATTTTCACACATTTCCTGCGTTATCTCAGTGACTGTGTCTCGAATATTTTGTTTTAATTGCTGAAGGTTCATTGGCCTGTTAGCATAGACACTTCCTTTAGATAGCCCCACAGAAAAAAGTCAGTTAAATCAGGCGATCATGGGGGCCAATCAATGTCACCGTTTCCCGAAATTAATCGACCGGGAAACACTCTTTTTAATGTTTCAATTGTGGCTCGTGCCGTGTGACATGTGGCCCCGTCTTGTTGAAACCACATGTTTCCTAAGCCAAATTGATTCATTTGATACGAGCAAAAATTGATAATCATCTCACGGTACCGATCTCCACTCACTGTAACAGCATCACCAATAGCATCTTCAAAGAAATAAGGCCCAACTACCCCTCCTGACCAAATTCCACACCAAACTTTTACTCGACGAGGATGCAGTGGCCGTTCGGGGATCAAAGAAGATTGTTCTTCTCCCCAATAGCGAGAATTGATGAAATTTCTGATGAAAGTCTGGGTCTCTTTCCAGCTTGGTTAGCATAGCACTACAGTAATCAAGATGGCGTTCATGGTCTCGAGGCCGAAGTTCTTGAGATATCTGTACTTTATATGGAAACAAACAAAGGTCTTTCTTTAAAATTGTCTCTAGAGAAGTCCTCTTAATTCCGAGTTGTTGAGAACGTCGCCTGGTAGACAATGTGGGTTCTTCGGCTACACTTTGGCGAACAATCTGGATATTCTGCTCTGTACGAGCCGTTCTGACACGATGAGGAACTGCTTTATCTGTTACGATGCCATACTGCTCAAATTTATTTACGAAACGAGCTATTGTTAGCCGCGAAGGTAAGTTATTTCTACCAAAAATCGGCCGCAATTTTCTCAGAGTTTCCGCAATACATGATTGGGTTGAGTTAAACGTTTTAATAATTAAATCACGTTGCTCCGTCGTAAAACGCTCCATAATAAATTTGCCGTATCTACACAAAGTAATATTCATGCAACAACTGTAATATTTACCGCCATAACAAAATGGCGGCAAAAAAAAGTTGTATACCTCCAAGTTGGCCACCCTGTAATACTTAAGTACACGATTCCTCGCCGATTCACAACTTATATTAAATAGGTCAAGGTCAACAACTTTGGACAAGACGTTAAAATTTTGAGTTGCTCGTAACAGAAGGGTATTTCTCCTATAGTTGGTGGTAGCTTCGGGAAAATAAAGAGGGTAGTGGTGCCTGAAGGATTTTACAGGCGCTTTAATAAAAATACGAGAGAGAAGTTCCGGGCAATCAACAGTACCAGATGCAATTCTGATAAGTAATCTCAGGTCTGCTATTTCTCTACGTTTAAGAAGTGGAGGAAGATGGTGTTTCTTGCATAGGCGTAAGTAATTGTTGGATTCATAATACTGACCCGCTCGATAGCATAAATAACGCATAAACTTCTTTTGTATAGCCTCGATACGTGACTTGTAAATAGCAAAGCACGGACTCCAAACCTGAGATGCGTATTTCAGAATACTCCTAGCAAACGTACAACACAAAATCTTCATAGTTTTATTGGAATTGAATTCTTTAGAACATCGCATTATGAAACCAAGCACTTTATATGCTATAGCTACTATCGCGTTGATATGTGAATCAAAAATAAGTTTGGAGTCATGCAAACCGATTAGGTGCGTGATTTAGGCAAATCACGCACCACCGAGACTCTTTGAAGCTTTTGTCCTTTGAGAACATAATCGAAATATATGAAGTCTCGCTTGCGACCGTAAGTCACAATTGAACACTTAGCGGGATTGAAATCCAGTTTGTTTCTTAGACAGTAGTCTAGAAAGTAGTAGAAATGAAAATAATAGTATTTATTGAATTAGGATTACGTTAATTAATTTCTTTTCAAAGGTCAAAAATCTAACGGAAGCCAAAGGGAAAGTTCAGCGAGCTCATCCAGGTAGGGGGCGACGCATACAGACCGATCAGCGCGTACGAGGACTTACTTCGGCGAGACCCCGGGCACCTATACACGCATCGCACATAACCGCCTAGGTGAATCATGTGCGGCGCGTGCTCGGCTCCAGCCAGCCCGCCGGCGCTTACACCTGCACGCATCAGCCGGCCTACCCGCGTCGCCCCCTGAGCTCGAAACAAAAAGTAAAAAGAATGTCGTCTGTCTGTCAGTATGTAGCTTCAGTTAGGAAAATGACCATATGTGGGAGAAAGAAACGGCAAGAAACCTACAGGTACATTTAAATATGATTACATTGCATTGATACATTTGTGAATTTATTTTGAGTGAGCCTGTGTTGATTGAAATATGATGTGAACCTCTACGAATCGGTCAGGATAATTAAGAACAATAAATTAAAAAAAAAAAGTACAGCAAAAGCAGGCCAGTCCACCAAGGCAGCACCCGTTCACGAGCATGACGCAGGGCCCAGCCATCATCGAATTCAACCATATTTGAGGGAAGAGAACGACCCGACCCCCACGCCACCACCAGGCAGACTTTTAAGTGAGCATGCACTGCCAATGCCGTACATATTTAAAAAATATTTGTTATTGAATGACTATTCCACATTAAATCATCCTCACCCAATTTACAAATTTGTAAATTTATAAATAACTTCCTATTTGGAAGAGCTAGTAGTACACCATACATTTTTGTCATTGATATATTCATCATTTTTATAATAGGCCTTTTTCTTTAAAGTTGATTTCACCTTTTCTTTAAATTGTGATTCAGGCAAATCAATAATACACTCAGGAATATGATTATAAAATCTTATACAGTTACCCATGAAGGATGAATTTACTTTACTAAGGGTGAACACCGGGTGTTACCAGTTTATTCTTGTTTCTTAAATTGACATTAATGAACATCAGTATTTTTAGCAAATTGGGTAATATGCCTTCTGACATACATAATATTATCAAATATATATTGAATTGAGAAGGTTAATACATCAATTTCTTTAAACAATTCTTTGAGCGAATCACGTAGACGTAATCCATATATTGCTCTTACAGCTCGTTTTACGTCGTAAGGTATTAATTATACTATGGGGCAAGTGTGCTCACTTTCCCCATAGTATAATACCTTACGACATAATACTATGAAAATAACTATAGTAAATTAATCTAGCTTCACATCCGTTAGCCTCCTTATTCGCAACACGGCAAATGCAGCCGAACTTAACCTACTAGCCAATGTGAGCCCAATTAAATTTTTGAATCTATATTAACGCCTAGGAAAGTAGTTTTCTCTACCAACTTAAGTTACGTTTTATCTAATAACATTACATTGATTACTTTGTACATTAGGGAGAAAAACATGAACGCATTTTGTTTTTTTAGAGTTTATTAATCGTAAATCAATGAAGTACATTCTGAAGACCACAGTTTACTTCGTCTATATTATTATCTTTCCTATTAATTTTATTAAATCAGTGAAGTATCGTCAGCACTAACTCGCCATTAACATTAACTTTTTGTACCTTCTAAGTATGATTTCATCATTTCAAGACTATCATGTGTAAAACCGTAATGTCTTAATTTTAGTAATAGTGTTAAATGACTTACACAATCAAATGCTTTAGAAAAATCGCAAAAAACACATATTGCATTATGATGTTTAGCACACGATTTTTTGGTTCAAATTTTTGGCACACGGGAAGAACGTGTGCCAAAAATTTGTTGAATGAGGCTAATACCAACTTCGGTAGTATTGCGGTCTTTTGTGAAGCCATATTGTTGTTGATGAAATAATTTATTACTGTTAAAGTGCACAATCATTTGACTTAACATAATCTTATCAAAGATTTTACTGAAAACGGGTAGAATGGACATCGGTCTAAAATCTTTAATTTATTTTTACAACCTGATTTGAAATTGGCACCACTTTACTGATTTTCATATGGTAGGGGAAAACTCCTACTTTAACGCAAGCATTAAAAATGTAAGCTAAATACGGTGCTAAAATATCAACAACAGTACTTATTACTCTGACTGACATTCCCCAAATATCTTCCGTCTTTTTCAACTTAATGCTTTTAAACGATTTATTGATAGTTTTAGCATCTTCTTCGGAATAATAGAAGTCATTTTCACCGGTACCTATATTTTCTTTTAACAAGTTTTCAGCAATGGACATGAGTTTAGCAGTGACGTAGTTTTAATCGGTATTTCGGTAAAAAATGTTTGGAACAACTCTGCCACTTCTTTATTTGCGGTACTTGTTCCGGTTTCTGTTTTGATTTCATAATTTGTATCACAAGGCTTTGTTTGAAGACGTACTTATAATTTTCTTATAGTGCTGTGATTTTGCCATTAGACAAACTTACTTAAACGTTTTTGAATTTTGTATGACATTCTACAAAATCTTTATAATGGCAATAAGCTCGCTGACCGTATAGTTCAAACATTCTATCTCTGCTTTTGTGTTACAGTTACTTTTTATTCTTTTTTGCGTTTGAAGTGTTCAATTCTCCTTTGAGTAATTGGTCTCGTAATTATTTCATTGATATTACATTGTTCCGTAAAATTATAAACAACGAATTGTCCACTATGGTAAGATCTTGTACAATTTATAATAACCTTTTCGTTGACCTCGCAACAGCAGAACATATTGTCGATGCAATTTGCTGATGATTCTGTACATCGTGTTGGCTCTAAAAATACATAATTATGATTAAAACTACGGAATAAGCTTATTATTCTCTTACTGAAAGTTGTTTTTTCTAGTAAATTAACATTAAAGTCTTCACAAACTATTACCTTTTTTTACATGTCTTTCTAAAACTTGTTCCATAGTTATTTCAAAAATCTCAAAATTTTCATTGTTTGTTGGCCTATACAAACAAAGTATGATTAAATATTTATAGCTCTACGCAGGATAACTCAATATTATGTTCAACTGAGAAGCCAGCAACATCTTTCCGGTCTTTCGGTTTTTTTTTTCCGTACTGCAATTAATGAACCACCACAAGAAATAGATTTCCGATTATAGCAACTAATTATATTATAGTTAGATAAACTAAATGACATCTCAGATTCTCTCAGACCGTGCTCAGTTAAACATAAAACTTCTACAGGCGTTTTCTTTAAATATAATTCTAATTCATGTTCTTTGCCAGAAAAACCTTGTATATTTTTATAAATTAATCGTAAACATTTCTTGGGCTTTTCTTTTGACTTAAAATCTAGTTTAAAGAGCATCCTTTGTCCTTAGATGATAGCGAGGAGGAGCACTGGTCAATCCTACTTACGCTAATATTGGTATAACAATTAATATTATAAGCTAACAATGTAGCAATATACTTTTTGTCCTTTTCCTTGAAATACAAAATATCATTTGTACAAATAATATTGCCAACTATAATATCTCAAAAAATGAAAATGCGTTACTATAAGGAGTCAAATTATATAAACATGTATTCAGTCTATGTCGTCTATTTAACTTAGGGTCATTATTTGTATTTGGGAAAGCACACAAAGAAATGTTATTAAAATTATGGTACTGAATTTTTTGAAAACTACAATATCATTTCTAGTTATTCCAATGGCATTTCCGACCATTACTATAATATTGGTACGGTCTTTATAACATTGTTGACTAGCCACATTTATTATCTCATTAAATGATCGGTCATTAGTTGAGGTATATTATCGTATTGTATATATTGTTACTGAAATACAATTAACCGATCTTAAAAAAGTCCTTTAAGTTCATTCATATCTTTACTTGATATAACAGATTTTACGTGAACACTGATTTCGAATATTTCATCAGATTAGTACAATTTTTGACAGAAAAAACTGGTAGCCAGAAGTTGTCGCGTCGCAAGAATTAACTTTGAGTTTTGATTGTACTCTATTCCTTCAGACGACTTGTTTAGTATGTTGCCAGCATAACCTTGATGGAGATTAGACTTTCTATCTGTATTTTTACGATTAGATGCAGTGCGTAAGCACTGTGTTTGGAATTTTATCTTTTACAATGTTAATCTACTTACATGATAAAGGGGGTGCTAAGCCGAGTAGATAGTATTTAGACCTAATAATAATAATCTTGGCGGCAATATACCTACCGGTTATGTACTAGCACGTGAGGGAACGGGGTCCGCTTTGACAATGATCCGGGTTTTGATAGATCATGTAATTACAATAGAGTGACTGTCATCTGATCTCCGTGACCCTGTAAACCGTGAACCTGGCCGGATTGAATAAGGCGCTATCCTAATGTGCAGCGGTCGCCCGACCAAATAGGAGACCTCATGACCGTCCGTCATTGCCAATTAGGATGGCGCCTTACAGTTACTCTTGCAGTCGCCTGAATGAGCAATGTGTGCAGGTTTCCTATGGATGTTTTAAATCCCCTTGCCGTAAGCTAAGAACATCGGTTAGTGTTAAACTAATGCACCTATATTACTCAAAAGAAGTCATGAGTAAAGAGCTTAGTTAAAAATCCGCTCGTCCCATTTTGGTTGAGTGACAAAGCTATTTACGATGGGACCGCGATTCCGCCATTGCTCCCTTGGTGTAAGTTTACGGGTGTGATGAATTGATGTAGCCCCTTTCGGCTTAGTACCGCCATTATAACATATCGTAATCGAGGGTCGACCCTGAGGACGGCGAGATGACACATGGACGGTTGAGGAATTATTTATGAATCCTTGAAACAAACGGGATTCCATTTCTTTACCGGAACTTGTAAATCGACTTACAATGTATCGTTCATATCGTATAATGTTTACAAGAGCATTTTTTTTTTTAAATGTCAACGATTGCCGTCACAATGACTGGTCAAAGTATTGATGTTGTATTTAACTATGGTATGTTTTTGAACTTTCATAATAACTTAGAAAATGAGATAAAATTATCCCTTAAGTAAAAAAAGTGTAAAATTACGCAAATAAGAATATGTTTTTAGGGTTCTCCATGTCTAGCTAAACAAAGGGTAATAAAATGTGAAATTGAATATTGTTGTAACATTACAGTGACAAAATACAAAATTATTTAATGAAACCATCACAAAAACATAAGGCAGGATTTAATTTTAATATTGCTTTCTCAATTCTGCGAATCAAGCTCCGTCCGTCTTTAATAATTATAAATTAACTAGTGAGCCTTGCGCGACTTCGTTCGCGAAGCGTTCTATTCCTGCCCTACCCTACCTAACACCTCCTCTGCCATACCCTTCCCGTCTCCTACACCTACCCTACCACACCCTACACCTACCCTACACCTACTCTACACCTACCCGACACCTACCCTACTCTACCCTACCTCTACCTATCTTTTTTCTTTCATACAAACCTTGTCCTGACATTTACAAACACAACAAAAAAAGAATTAGTTAAATGAGTGCAGCCGTTCTGAAATTTTTCGCGAACATGGATACCTTGGGTTATATTATTGCAATTTTCCTATTGAACTGTAATTTTTAAGATAAAATATAGTCTACGTTACTCGCTGATAATGTAGCTGTCGCAGCCAAATGGTTAAATTAGCCGGTTAAATAAACGGCTAGCTATTTAAGCAGTTATTTAATTGAAAATTGGCCAAATTTATGAACTTTGAAAGTAAAGTCAAATTAACGATATTGCCTCGAGTTTACGGAGCTCTTCCATTCATTGTCATAATGCAAACCTAAACTAACCGAATAGAAACCTAATGCAAACTATTATTATACTTTGAAGTTATTGTGGGTTAGGTTAGCATTGGAACAATGTGTGGAAGAGCTGCGTAAACTCGAGGCAATATCGTTCTTTCAACATCACTTTAAAATCTTATGAAACTGGCAAATTTTCAACTAAATAATTGCTCAAAAAGCTAGCCGTTTAGTTAACCAGCTAATTTAACCATCCGGCTGCGACATAGCTATCTATAAGTGAAAGAATTTTTAAAATCGTTTAAGTAGAAGAATGAATTAAATTATCGTAATTTTATATGTGTGGTGTAATAGTTATCGATCACATACGCATTATCAGTTTTGTAAGCTAATGTTACGTTTCAGATGAGGAGGACTCTGAAGATGTAGAGTCGTTCATGAATAACGAACCTCCACCTACAGAGCCTCGAGACCTCGGGTCTTCAACGTCTGGACTGCAACCAGCCGGCTCGGGCCAGTCCCTGCCGCTCATCATCGGGCCCACCGATGACGACGAATAGAAGATGGTTGAGGACGACCCCCGTCAGGAGAGGCCGTGTTAGGAATGACAGGATAGGTGGTAGGGACAGCCTATAAAAAGCGAGTCGCCATAGGTTCGTTTTTCACTCGGGCTCAGGACTTCGCGACGGCAACAACTGGTGGCGACATTGGTGACGTAGCTTTCGTTTATTTTCCCATTGTATTTTCTGTGTGATTTTGCCTATTTTTATTGTCAAGTGGCGTTTCGTTCCCCCGTTATTTATATTGAAAATTGTCTAATTATTAATTGTGTAATAAAAACTTGTATATTTTATAGCTATTTCACTTCTGATCCCAATAATATCAATAAAAAGATGGCTGCAGTGTGGTCCAAATGATAACATCGAATTGCATGGATTTTGTGACGCGTCAAAGAAGGCGTGGCTGCGTTATATATTGTAAAATCAACCGTGAAGTTCAATACCACAATTCACAAAATTCAGTCGTAATAATAGCAGCCAAGGCTAATGCGCTTATTACACATTCCTAAATTCAGAAACAAAAATCGTGAGAGAAAATGAAAGTGGAATGTATTGCTCATAGAATAATGTACATTTTTGTATCTCGGATTTTTGAAAAGCGGAGCGACGCGTGACTTAATATAGTCACTGAATTTAGGAATGTGTAATAAGCGCAGAAGCTAGTACCAAAAAACAAATCAATAACGCTGCCTAGACTTGAATTATGTGCGGCTGAACTGTTATCAAAACTGATGAACACAGTCAAAACTTGCTTAGCCGAGCACAACGTGAAACTTTTCGGCTGGTCAGACTCAACAGCTGTGCTTGGGTGGATAAACGGCGATCCGGGAAAATGGAAGCCTTTTGTCGCCAACAGAGTTATAAGGACTACCAAAATAATGCCGCCAGGATGCTGGAGCTACGTACCGTCCGGAGAGAATCCCGCTGACTGTGCAAGCCGCGGAATATCAGCCCAGTAACTATCAAACCATGACATATGGTGGACTGGCCCGCGGTGGTTATCATCATTCAATCAAGAGATATAAGAATACCACGAAGACAAATGGAATTTAGAAAATGAAAATAAATTAGAATCATCCTGCAAATTACTAAAATTCAATCCATATCCAAGGAAGGTCTACCACGAATTGGAGGAAGGCCACGACATGCTTACATCAATGTAAAGATGAAAGATCCTAGAAGATTTATTGATTCCTAGCAATAGTTACCTTGCCGACTTACTCATTGATCAAGGTCACAAAATGATATTTTATGGAGGAGCTAGGCTGACACAGTCATAGTCATGGCTGAGACAGTAATATTGGATTATTGGCGGCAACAGAGCTATCAAAAAGCGGCTCCGTAATTGTGTCACTTGTCGAAGACACTCTCCAAAGAATCATCACTAAATTATGGGCGACCTACCGAAAGCCAGAACTAACCCGACCCGACCATTTTATCACACAGGAGTTGACTACACGGGCTCCGTTGATGTCAAAGCAAATAAAGGTCGTGGTGTAAAAACAACCAAAGGATACATAGCTGTCTTCGTAAACAAGGCTGTGTTTATAGCCGCCCTGCGCCGCCTCGCCGCCTGCCGCGGAACCCCGCGTCACATCTACAGTGACAACGGAACCAATTTCGTCGGTGCGTAACATCTTGCAAGAAGAAAATATAAATCTACCATCGATTTTAAATGAAGAGTTCTAGAACGAAGTAATAGATATGAAAATACAGTGGCACTTCAACCCACCGAGCTGGCCAAGCGCGGGAGGACTCTGGGAAGCTGCAGTAAAAAGCCTGCAGTAGATAGATAGATGTATCCGGGCCGTTTTCCGCATTCAGGCGAACTTGCGCCCATTCTGCGTGGATATGGTATACTCCAGGATACCCTATTGTTCCTGCCATCCTAACTCCTCCAGGAAACGTAGTAACCCTTTCAGTTTTACAAACGTCTCTGGAAGGGTCTGTGGCTGTCTGAGATGTTCATGCCTGTATGATGCCACCCCCTCGCATGTCTGCAGGATGTGTGCTGCTGTCTCTTCCTCCCTCAGGCAGGCTCTGCACAAGGGGCTGTCGGTGAGACCTATGGTAAAGAGGTGTTTATTAAATGGACCGTGTCCCGTTAAAGCTCCGGTTACCAGACGGAGTTGCTTTTTGGTTAGTTTTAAGAGCCTTTTAGAGAGGGATGGGTTAATTTTCGGTAGAGCCTCCTTGGCTTGCCTGCATTCCTCTAGTGATGACCAGAGTTGATTATGTTTTACCTTGATTCTGTCCACCAGATGTTTACGGGTCCATGCAAATGGCATAGGTAGAATTGGTTCCGGGCCTGTGGGCTTCGTACTTGAGCCTCTTCTGGCCAACTCGTCAGCTGCATCATTCCCCCTCGATCCGCTGTGTCCTTTAATCCATTGTAGGGTTATAGGATTTGTTTTACATACCTCATTTAAGCACTTGCGGCAGTCGAGTAGAAGCCCCGAGGTTATGTTGTTGTTTTCAAGGGCCAGGAGTACTGCCCTGCTGTCTGATAGGATCCTAATAGGCTGTTGTTCTACCTTCTTGTCTCGCACCGCGTGTGTGGCTAGGATGATTCCCATGCACTCCGCTTGAAAGATCGTATTGTACTTACCCAGTGGGGCAGCTATTTTGATGTTTAGGTCTTCAGAGAAAACTCCGCAACCTGTACCTGAGTCTGTCTTGGACCCGTCAGTGAAGATCCTTACTTCCCGAATGTTTTGACCCTCCTTCGGGTCCTCGTAAAGTTGGATCTTGTACTTCTTGACCGTTTCTACCTGCTTTGATATTCGGTCGCTAATGGCCTCCATCATTGGTTCCCTTTTTGTTTCATCATAGTAAAGTTCCGTATGCGGGAACGGCACTTTGTCCAATAGGTTTGAGTCTTTTAAACGTACAATAGCTATTGCTGCCTCTTGTTGTACGTGAAGGTGAAGTGGTGTAAGGTTCAGCATAGCCTCCAGGGCTGCAGTTGGGGTTGTCCTCATGCATCCGCTAACTGCCATGCAGGCTAGCCTTTGTAGTTTTTGTAATTTTGCTATAGTGGTGGATTGTTTGGTCCACCATACCACTGCTCCGTAGCAGAACATAGACCTAATCACTGTTTTGTATAGCCACATTATGATTTTGGGGGATAGTCCCCAGGTCTTCCCTATCATCCTCCTGCATTGCCAGAAGGATATTGTAGCTTTGTTGTACCTTGATTCAATGTGGTTGTTCCAGTTTAATTTGTTATCAAGTATTACTCCTAGATATTTTACCTCCGTTGATAGAGTAAGTTGTGTTTTAAAGAGACTTGGTAGTCTATAATTACCTAAAAGCCGTTTATTCGTAAACATTACCATCTCTGTCTTCGTTGGATTGACTGTAAGTCCATACTCATAACACCACTGTTCCACCATTTTCAGAGCCCTCTGTGTAACTCCAGTGACGGTGTCCGCGTTATTTCCAGTAATGAGTATGGCCAGATCGTCAGCATAACCTACTGTGAAAAAATAGTTAGAGTTTAGTTTAGATATTAGTGTGTTAGCCACCAAATTCCATAGTAAAGGCGACAGGGCTCCACCTTGTGGGCATCCTCTTACCACTGACACCTGTTTGTTAGGATTGCTATCTAGTTGAATTACTCTTTATTGGACACACAGGCGTTCGAGAGTCTTAAGGAGGAAGGAGGTAAGACTGATAGGTCTGAACGATTTTGTATCGGTGTAATCACTTTTTCCTGGTTTTGGTATAAAGGTGACTCTTACCTTCCGCCATTTATTCGGTATATATCTGTGAGCCAAACATGCTCTTAATATTTCCGTCAGCAGGTGTGTCGTGCTTTCGCCCGCCCATTGTAGAAGTCCAGGAAATATTTCGTCTGGCCCTGCCGCTTTAAATGTTTGGAAACTGTTAATGGCCCACTTTACTGACTCACTGGTAACTACTTCACCTGCGATTTTCCAGTCCTCTGCGTTGGGTGTGTATACTTCCTCGGTGATGTCCGAGTTGTTTATATTGTGGATTTTACAACCGGGGAAGTGTGTTTGTAGCAGGGTTTCTTCCGACTCCTCAGCAGTGCTTGTCATTGTATTGTCTGGTTTGCGCAGTACACCTTGCTGTGTTTCCATAGGTTTGGATAAGACTTTCCTAACCCGATTTGCCTGTTCGTTGGATTCGATGTTGGTACAGTACTTTTTCCATGTGGTGTACTTCATGTATCTGATTTCTTTTTTGTACTTTGCTTTTTCGTCCTTGTATAGTTCCCAGTCTTCCTCAGATCTAGTGTTCATTGCTCTGTTGAACCGTTGTCTCACCTTTTTCCTAATTCTATCTAATTTAGGACCCCACCACGGTTGCTGTTTGGCGGTGGGATTGGAGACTCCTGGTTTGGGACAGCTGTTATGATAGCAGTTAATGATTAGCTTTGTTAGTTGTTCTACATGTTTTTCTATTTGTTGTGTCTCGGTTAATTTCAATGGCTTACTCATGCGTTTAGCCTCTTCCTCAACCAGAGCTTTGTATGTATTAATATTTGTCTTTCGCGGGTTTCTACGTAGTACCGTGTTAGTATTAGCTATATTTAGATCGTACAGAATCCACCTGTGGTCTGAGCAGGATGCCTCAGAAGAGACTCTCCAGTTCTTTATTAGTTTGGCCGCGTTTTCTGTAGCTAGTGTTAGATCAATTATCGTTTGACATCTTTTGTTTACAAAGGTCGGTTCTGCACCGTTGTTAATAATTAGCAGGTTAGTTGTGAACAGGTATTCAACTAGAAGTTTACCTCTGTTATTTTCGTTCTTCATCCCCCATAATGGATGATGTGCATTTGCGTCCGTCCCAACAATGATATCGCTGTTAGGTCTCTGGAACAGTAGTTAAGGAGTTGTTGTGCATGTATATTGTTACTAGTGTATATGCATGTTCTGGGTGATTCAGTCGAATTGTATATCTTACCTCCTGTATGTAGGAGACCGCATATGCGGTCCGCCCTTACCCATGGCTCTTGGATTAAGGCGATGGTGGTGTTGTGGACCTCCAGCCATTTGCGTAGTTGAGCCGTGGCGGTTTGACTATGATGGAGGTTGATTTGGATGATATTGATATGGGGGTTAAGCGAAGTCAGCGCCATCATCCATAAGCGCTTTCTCCTCCTCGTCCAGGCTCATGTCGCCTAGGTTGCGGGTGCGTTCGTCGTCGCTGCCGCTGGATCCCGGTATGGCGGTATCCATCGGCGGCGCCGACGGTGTCGGTAGCAATGGCTCTGGCTGGAGTGTTGTAGGGCCTGGGGCGGCCACCGTATCCGTCACTACGATTGGGCCAAGTTTCTCCGTCTGTGCCGGTGGGGTGTCCTGCTTCTCCTCCTCTTCGGCTCTTCCCGCCGGGCGCTCCGAAAACTTCCCCCCCACGACCTAAAACTTCACGTAGACTGACCCCAGACAGAAGCACAGCCTACGTTCTCTCTCCAGCAGTGTGGGGACGATAGCTTCCGGGACGCTGACCACGACGAAGGTGTTCCCCGTCTGCACGTCGACTTTGTGAACTCGCCAGGTGTCCACTTGTGCCCAATCGTTTTGGTAACGAAGTGTTTTACCTATGAGTTTAGCATCAGGCCATTCACCGGGTACCAGTATTCCGCAGCGAACGCGTCGTTGGAGCTCATGTTCTTCTTTTACACAGATGGTATCTTCACTGCTCAGGATGACGTTCTGTAGTGTGTTCCTAACCCATTCCTTGGCTTCGGTACTAAGACACCACAGCTTCAGATTACCATCCGTGTAAATTGGTATCCCTTGGAAGCCCGGGCCTAGCCTCATGTTGTTGCTCGCTGCCTCCATTATCTTCTGGCAGAGTAGTTTTTCCACCTCAGTGGCTTGTTACCGGCCCAGATGGTTTTTCTGGTTGGTGATCCCTACCACCAAGTTAGGCTTCGCTGCATCAGCGTAGCTACCAGGCTGTGGTCTACGTGGAGTCGCATACTTCAGCCGTTTAGGACCCTCCCTCGGCGTGATGGTCTCGTCGAGACGGTTCCTCTTGACTGGGGTCTGCGCCTCCCCGTGACCAGCAATACCTTGCAGCGCAGTTCCAGGGTTCCTGCATGGCCGGTACGCCTTTGGAGGCGGTCTGCTTACCGCAGGATGAGTTGCCTCACCTGTGGCCGGCAGTCCAGCGTCCTTGGACGTCCCAGGTTGCGGTTCCCCTTCACTGGAAAGAGATTTAAGGCGTCTGCGTTCTTTTGCCCTCTTCTTCTTGCTGGGCCTCACTTTACGGGTCCCTTCAGCCACGTTGGCTGGTACCCGCGGGGCCACCAGAGTCCATCCCTCGTCCATTGGGTCGGGCTCTGGTTGTTGTTTTTGAGTTGTGGTCACCTGGCTCGGCGTCGCTTCACTAGGCCCAGCAGCAGAGTTGTCTGCCCCTGTGTTCCCAGCTACTGCCACTCCGGCCGGAACCTCAACTACGACGGTGGGGCCACCCGTACCGGCCGGCCCTGGTCC
Organism: Blastobasis lacticolella; assembly: GCA_905147135.1. NCBI lineage: Eukaryota > Metazoa > Arthropoda > Insecta > Lepidoptera > Blastobasidae > Blastobasis > Blastobasis lacticolella. Next base: position 12,499,094 of record LR990043.1, read on the forward strand.
CAGGGATTTCTCCGTGGAACCAACACCCACCGGTATGGGGCCCGCAGGCCGCCTGCCACGTGTCGGAGGCTTACCTCCGTTTCCGCGCTGTCCCTGCGCGTGCTTATTTTTGGATGTTAAGTTTGGTTTGTTGCATTTTCCGGTATACATAATGGAGTGTTATTGGTTTTCATCCTTCCGGCTTCCCACCCGCCACGGAGCCCGAACCTGGGGTGCCCTTTTTAAGGGGCACCAGGACTACCGGAAGAATATAGGGACGAAGAGTTGGGAGTCATGCGCGACATCGACAGCTCGTAGTGTCCAGCTTGCTGGGCCGTACACCCTGGCCATCTCAGCATGGCCGCCCCCATCCCGTATGGGACCCCCCCCCCCCCTCGCCGGCAGACCATTAAGTGGAATCCACAGCCGATTGATCCTGAGTGGCTAGCCCAAGACCGCCCGTTTGAGAGGAACTCCAGACCAAAGAGGCGTGTTGCGATCAGCGGGCACAACCGCCGGCCCTCCTCACGCTCAGCCACCAGGATTTCTTCATCCCCCCGTACGGGTCTCCACGCACGGCACAAACACGTGGGTGGTACGGTTCTACCCATCGCTAGTCCGCATAATAAATTATACGGTGGCGAATCGGGCCCGTGACTGTTGTGCCACGAATCAGTCACAGTTTAAAGAGCTGCTGGGCAACACCTATTTGATGGCGGTGTTTGTTCGCCATGTCGTGGGGTCGTCATCGGGATTTCTGTGTCTTTTCATGGGGTACTCACGCAGCTGAGATACCCCAACACTCCCTGTTGGCCCTACCGCCTCGGTCCGGGACTGCTTATTTCGGTTTCCCTTTATTCGCAGCTGTCCTGCATACTACAGGACTGTTCACTATCCGCCACCTGTGACCCGGTAGGTAGCTGAGGCTCGCCCCTACTAAGCCTGAAGTACTACTTAAAAACAGTTATTGGCGGCCAGAAACTCACCTTTGAAGAATATGCCACGCTCTTAGCTCAACTGGAAGCATGCCTCAACTCAAGGCCATTGTGCGCCATATCTGAAGATCCAGAAGATATTAATTACCTGATTCCATCTCACTTTCTATCAAGCGGACCCACACTTACCATATGTGATACAGAACAGGACGAGCGTACCAGATGGCACCTTACCAAGAAAATATTTAAAGATATTTGGAAGAGATGGCGCTCCGAATATTTGACACATCTCAACACTCGTTCCAAATGGAAACAACCACAGGAAAACATTGCCATCAACGACATCGTCATTATTCATGAAGCAAACCTACCTGTGGGCAAATGGGCCCTTGGCAAGGTCGTCAAGACCCATCCTGGCAAAGATGGTTACTTGCGAGTCGTAACATTGAAAAACCAAGTTATCAATATTGCTTAGAGACCATTATTCTGATCAATATAACAAAGAGATGAACAATCGCAAGAAGACCAAAGAAGAAGCATCAAATGACCATGTATCACAAAACCAAACCAAGAAAAGAACCTGTAACCTAGTGACATACCTACTTACATGTTTGTTGGTCACCATCGCACCAGTTTAATACACCTACAACGTAACCAGTTTAAGAAGCAACCAAAGCCTTTTCTTCGACAAGATTTCAAACTAATTCGCGATAACTGGAACCTCGCAGTCTATTATTAAATACCTCAGTCACCTGGAAAACAGATGTCATACTATAAAGAAACCAAGCCATTGCGAAATGATCCTCTTACAACTACGTCACAACTACAACGAATTGCAATTCTATAATGAATTGCTCCTTAGTCAGCAGTTCGCACCGCACGAGCGTCCGAGGCGCGGTCTAATAAACGGTGTAGGCAATATAGCCAACAATTTGTTTGGAGTATTGGATTCGACGTTTGCCGAACAATATCAAACATATATTAAACTGTTGAAGGAAAATGACAACCATTTACTGTAGCTGTAGAGAAATCAAAATTCTATTATTGAATGAGAATACAATCTACTAAAACGAGTTGAAATCTCTATGGAAAACCAATGCCAATCACTTAATTTTCATTTAAATACCTTAAAAAAAGCCACGGACACCATAAAATCCGAAAATAAAAATATTGAGAACACCAAGAGAGGTAGGGCAAAGCGGGGTATCCCGTTCGAATTGGAGCCGCCCGACTGGGGAAGTACCTTCAACTTACAGAATACCGCAGCTAAACAATACTCTTTTAAATAGTATTGTGTTTCTGCCGGTGAGTAAGGTCTCCAGTGCTCCATGGGGTGGGGATTTTGGAACCGTGGCTTTGGCAGTGGAGGGGCTTTTGCCTATTTGCTGCCAGAGCAACGTGTTATAGAGGTGGGCGTTGTGGGCAACGCATTGGCAATACTCTTGGTGTTGCTAATGCTTATAGGCAGTGGTGACCACTTTCCATCAGGTGGCCCGCTTGCCTGTTTGCCTACTGTATGACATAAAAAAAAACCAATGAACTGTTGATATTATCCATCATGGCCGGTAACATCCTCACAAACCTCAAGACTCTTCAGGAAACCTTAGTAAAAACCATTACCAACGTTTACTATGGAAAATTGAACATTCACCTCTTGCGACCAGGTTAACTTCGAAAAGAAGTCAACGTCATATCCGGACAACTAACGAAGGAATTAATTTTACCAATTGAAAACATACAATTGGATTTATCCAAAATGTACTATTTGTTACGAGTGAGAGCAAGAATTACCAAGGAACATGTCCTATTCGAAATAAAAATTCCATTAGTAAGCAGACACCAATACGATATTTATACTATGTGAATATAAAAATAAATTGAGTTGTAAAACAATATTACAAAAGAGATCCATACCCAGATGCAAAGAAATGCCTTTGTTCACCTGTGACTGTTTACTTGGTTCTTGAAACGAATTTGATGTAAAATCTTTAAAAATTGAACCCAAGAGTACACACTGAACTGCGATCTGCAGAAGAAGAATGATATATAGGATTATCTACGTATACCTACTGCTGTATGAAACGAGAAAGAATACATGAAAATCATGAACAGGCACTGAAAAAGTGTTGTGGCTGCCTTAAAAGGCCGTGACGCGCAGTGAGAAGCTGCTACCAGCGCGCGGACTGATGGTGTTAAGAAGAGGAAGACGAAGCTCGCGGGATTGTCACCAGTACGACGCGATTGCGTAGTCGGCTTGAAGAGCCGCGACGGGATCGGCTGGCAAGATTGAGCAGGCTGCGAGAGCAGTCGCGTAGTCTGTTTGAAGAGCCGCAACGCGATCAGCGTGAAGGATCACGCAACCAGCGTAAGCAGTCGCATAGTCGGCTTGAAAAGCCGCGACGCCATCAACGTGAATGGTCTTGCAGCCAGCAGGAGCAATCGCGTAGTCAGCTTCGAGCAGCAACGGCGTGCATGAGGCGGGCGGTCATTCAGTCAGCCGGAAAACCACGACCGATCGTATCGTATCGTGTCAAGGTTAAGGTCAGATAAACGGATTATTTAAAAAAAACAGAATAAGCAGTGTGGGACATACAAAAATGTATAACTAATTTTAAGTAGGTAACTTACGTACGTGCAGAAAGTCACGGGTTCGATTCACACTCACACTCACATTCTACCCAGACTGGTAGAATGTGAGTGTGATTAAACATCTAAGTAGGTATCATACGAAGGGAATTCAGGTGTAATTAATTGATGCTTAGCGATGTTTAAATTGTTGCCGATGAGCGGGGAATACGTTTTACAATAGCAGAAGACTGTTACTTATAGCTTATAGAGAGAAGGTACTTATAGCTTCAAAATTAAATCATTAGTAGATCTATTTATTATCTAATTTTTAATGGTTCATTTCTGTGGGTACTATCTAAGTAAAGTTTTAACATGTAAATGCTAAAGATTAATGGATAATCTACCTACGATATAATAAAAATAAGAACAGTTTTCTTAAGAGGACCTTAATATTTTTATAGTTTTCTAACACCGATTTTGAGCTAGCTGTATGATTTAGATACGTGGAATATCAGAATGTGTTTCTTGAGACTCAACTAGTATTCATGTAACGAAAAACACAACCTATAGAGCTTTCTTAATACATTTTATAAATTACTGCGACATATTTTTAGAGATTATTACTGATTTATCGCTAATTCGCTTACGAGAGCAAAATACACATAAGCACAGGTCGAAAGTCGCTTTTTTAAGTACCTACAGATGATATTGAACTTTATGTCTGCACATGTAAACTCGAATCTGGCATCGCGCGTCATGCAAAAACAAATGACAGGCTACGGTGTAGGTACTCATAATGTACTGTCAGTTGGTGACATTCAAATCATTTTATCTGGAAAAATGTAAGCAGTGGACTAACTACGGAGCAGGAGTTTCTTTCGCCGTGGGGACTAGCCGACGAATCCATTCAACATGTTCAATTATGTTTTAAGTGTAGGCACAGAATATTATAACAATATCTCCACACCCGTTAGGTAGCTAATGAAGTACCGTTGTGTAGTATAAAAGATCTAAGATTAATGGCGGGAAGCGACTTTGTTTTATACCTATAATAGGACCACGCTTAGTCCGAATCAACTGACAGTGGTAGAAAATATAAAATGTGGATATGGCAATATCTATTGGATAATCTGTCCTTGTCAGTCGTTGTCCATTATTATTTAGGCGATCTGCACACTGGAACGCAGCACCGTACAGTTGTGCGTGGCGTGCGTTAGTGCGTGACATAAAGTTATTTGAGCTGTCATCGGTTTCTATGGAAATTACTCATAGTCGAGCACACTGAAAACGCATCCACGCGTGTTCGTGCGGATCCGTCGTTTTTTTTCTTTGACACATTTGACACGGGATGCGGCTCAGATAAGTTTTTGTCGCTGTACTTTCTAAATAAAAAGGCGTCAAATAGGCCGCTGCTGTGAAGTGAGGTCTCCAGGATTGTCAAATAGGTATTCCGTTACTCAGTTCTCTAATTATTTTTCGCCTAAATTTTATGAAAAGATTATAACAATTTGGAGAATTCCTAAATTTTTTATTGTATAAAACAATATAAAAATTACACATATTTCAAAATTCGCCTCAAAAAACTTCACATTCAGAAAAATCGCCTCAACAATATTTTTCAAATCAGTCAAATTCTTTGTTATGACTTTTATGAATGACGATCTATAACGGATAAAAGACATGGCATTAGTTGCCATACAGAGATTTTTTTTTATTTTTTTTTTAAAGCGATTCGGACTTAGCTTGATCCTACTATACTATATAAAGATTACTATATAATATCACAATGTTACAGTTTTCCGATTTACTCGTAGAGTTTAGGTACCTACAATATGCACATCAACAAAATCAGAATTATATACGACAAAGGCGGCAAGAAAAGGCCGCACACCTACCCTAGTCATGGAGCCGTCTATCAAAATAAGTCATGTAAATTAAATAACTAAGAGATAATAAAACTCATTGACTTTCAGAAGAATTAGACGAATTGAATAAATTAAGATTTGTCATTATAATAAACGAGCTGCTAATTATGGTTTAACGTATGAACCTACCCATTTTTGCGATGAGACATGTTGGAACTAGGTAAACGCATATTTTATATGAGTCCTTTCGCCCTGCAACAGACTGTACAATAAATATAAGGTTTATGTTTGTTTACCTTCAACTCTGAGTCAAATCAAGTACGAAAAATAAGCGGACTTAGTCAAGGTCAAGATGCATTCTAGATTTCAGCAGATTCGCAGATGGTTGTCGTTCAAACAATCGCAATAGACTGAACGATGTACCATTTTATACGTCTATTATTGTACCAGTCGATTGTTTTACAATGCTGTAATTTTATTATTCCTATTTTACACGATTTACAATTTTACGGGAGCTTGGCGACCTGATTAAATACTTTGTTGATAGATCCAAGGAACTAAAGACGACATTGATGATTTGCAGCGTGACGACGATTGAGCAAGTTACTAAGGATTTATGAAATTGATTTTGTTCTTTCAAAGTATGTTCCATCACCGGGTGGAGACTATAGACTAAGCGGACTGAGCTGATAGAAATGCTGCGCTGTACTGTTTAAATGCTGTGCTGAATTAATTAATTGCTGAGCTGAGCTATGCCATAAAATCGATCATTAATTTGTCACATGGAAATCACGCGCGAATGATAGTTTAATTGGAATATTAAATAAAGGAGTATTATGTTGATTTATTTGAGGGGTCATGTGGGTAGACATTATGATTATTTTTCGTTACAAATAGCAGGTATCGTGTTGCGGTGGCGCGGTGGAGCTTGATTGGGTTTGAAGCGCAAAGGAGTCGATCTATATTCTCGTGCTGATGAAGTTGTGATAAAATAATAAATCGATTTTCCAAGGATTTATCTACTATTCCCTAAGAGTACAATTTAATTTAACAAAGTAGACGTTCCTCGCGCATTTCACCCTCGTGGAATTCAAACCTCTCTCAATTTTCAATTATCCCACGGGATAATTGAAAATTTGAAGCCACTCGTACAGTAAGTACAGCAGTTTAGCCAAATCCAATTAGATAAATAAGTATTTTAGTATACGGGTTCAGAAGTTGTAGATTACTAATGTGGTGCTTCTGGGTTAATAAAAAATTATCTCGTGATTCTCGGCGACTTTATATTACGTACTTATTTATGAAATTAGCGTTTTGTATGGCAAAAATGGCGGAAACTGGATTTTTATTGATAAAAATTAAATTGTTTTTTTGGTAATTGCCAATCGGATTACGATGAAACTTTGTAGGTATAACAATCAGATAACATTAAACTAACTGATGTATACAATTTCATTTTGAAAATTAAATAAATAAATAAATGACGTTTATTACACATAAACCCATAACAAGATAGGTACATTAAGTATCCTTTTCATAAAATTACATTTGGTTATAGAGATAAAACTGACGACAAATAAAAAGGATCATTCAAACCCTTATATAAACTCGAGAAACATTTTTTTATAAAATTCTAAGGGACTTACTAGCATCTAAACATACCTACTTACTTACTTCGCTGGCTCAGCGACCTGAAGTGAATCTTGGACTCCGACACAAGAACTCGCCAATGTTCCCTATCCTGCGTCATACCTTCCTACCAAACATACCTACTATATTTTCGAAATTAAGCATTAATTTTGATATGTGAACAAATACGTAATTGCAAAAAAACGTCAATTTTATTAGTAAGGTCCCAATATCACTACATAGTATAAAACAAAGTCGCTTTCTCTGTCCCTATGTCCCTTTGTATGCTTAAATCTTTGAAACTACGCAACGGATTTTGATGCGGTTTTCAACAATACATAGAGCGATTCACGAGGAAGGTTTATAAGCAAGAAAAAAGGGTAAGTAGGGGTAAAGCAGGTGTCCGCGAACGAAGTCGCGCCGGGTCCACTAGTTTTCAATAAAGGACACTATATGTGGAGAAAGCCATTGGTTCCCCGATTACCGTTGCTCCGTTAAGGGTCTGTCTGATAGAGAGCTTAAAGATTCAGAGCCTTCTGTCTGTCCAGCAATATACATTATACGTCTCTGAATACGAATCATCCAGAGAAATATCAATTTATGAGGACAAGTAAGAACTACTAATGGATTAGTGCGTTCACCAACCAACTCTTCAGCTTTATATTAAATAGCATTAAAAAACCGGGTTATGTGGGTTAATAATAAATATTAGAATCACACACGACAAACCTGTACTATTGTACACTCAGCTGGAGAGTGAATAGACCCCATAGTATACAATAGAAAAGAATATGTTTATTCCAAGTAGCAATACAGAGAGAAACAAATTCATAATTTCAACATGGAAAGTATCTTGCACTGCTCAAGGAATCGGAGTCGACTCAGCATATTGTTGCTAGTCGGTGAAACTAACAATACTGATATTCTGTCAGCACTACCTTATTCATATAAGTTATTTGACGTTCCATAAACATTTTTCAGCAAAAAAAGTTTTTGTCTTTGTTAGTCACTGAAATGATAGAAAGTTGGAAAAAAAAGACAAACCATACTTTTATGAAACATTGTTTCATGTTTTTATAAACATATGATAATGTTCAATCTCAATGTTCAATCTGAAGCTGACTGTAAATATTCCCTTCCACATCACTAAAGTGCCTTGTAAGCAAACAAAATTAAAGCAGAACCTTACGTCATTTGACTTGATGAATCTTGTTTCATTAGCGTCAAAGGACGCTAGAGGATGTAATTTTCAAGTACTTATACCTAAAATGTAAAACACATTTATACATATTCTCTGAAATATTTGTGTTTGTTACCTTCATTGTTTGTTGCTAGGTAGCAAAAAATAATGAGGTACTGTAATGTTTAAAATTGTACTATGTTATGTCGGGCGCTAAACCTAGAGGATTGTAATTAAAATGGTACTTCACATTGAAAGAAACAATATTTATTTTCACTTTGGAGTCTGTTACACAGAGATTATCCAATTAATTGCTAGATTTAAGCTACTTAGGAGTATCCTAAACCAGTTCAATTAAATAACAAGGGTTAATGCATACGAGTCAACAAAGTTTGATAAAAAGGTTAGAACTCAGCTGCAGATCCTGTGGAGCCTCGACCAAAATCGAGAATGTGCGTCCCAGGAAGCAGCTATTCAAAACTGCGCCAACCAGAAGGCAGGTATGCTACAGATGTAATCAAACAGCTGGCCGTAACCAAGCAGATGGCAACAACAAAGCAGCAGCTTTAACTAAGCACTTCTTGAAATGATCACACCGCTGCAATCATTCCTTTTGGCCATTTTCCTGACGGCGGGGTGGGGAAAAAGCCAAGAAAATGCATGTTAACCTGTTGGAGACGGGTTCGACCGTTTCCTACGCGTCGCGGATACAAGCGACGTGCGTAGGCAGCTGTCCTTTGCGGGACCGTAGAAGGAGTACCTCCTACTTCGTCGGCTGAAATCACCAAAAAAATTAGAATGTGCTTAATCGCACAAGGCGGATGTGCTACTCACGTGGGAATCGCTAGGTCAATACTTTCACCACCAACTACCGCGGTGTCCCGTGGATTTGCGAAGGCGACGAGCCAGTAAATGCGCTGCAGTCACAGGTGCATCCCAGGCATGATGTATGGAACGTGTTCTCTACTTGTCGGCTGAAATAAACAAAAAACCATTAGAATGGGCTTTCACAAAACACATGCCGCCAAGCTATTGTTGTTTACTCCTTGCTCGGGAAACTACAGGGGTGATACTCTCACCGACGCGACCGTCTCCACGTGGACACAATATTCCGCAATTTCAATTATAATCGGGCTTAAACCTCTTGGTCTGACTGGTTGAGCTAAAAACAAAAGGAAATTAGAAATCGAAATACACGACAACAAAACCTCACGGATCAGGAAACACTTACAAGATTCAATAGTCACTGATTACACGACACAAACAGGCCGTCTGGGAAAAGAACCGAGAACCAACTTTTTTCTGGATACAAATGCAAATCACAGTATCAAAAGAAACACAGTAGTAATAGGCCGCAGTGCCGTAAGCGGATGTACCCAATACTGTTGAAACATATGAATAATTTGGAGTGATAGTCCATGGTCGACGTGCGTAACGTACTTGAGTTGGATCTCGAATGGCAAAATGTGCGGATATCTCACCGCCGTACTGAAAAATCACGGTTTTCTTTCCGCAACGGATTTTAAACGCACCGCAACTAAAGTGGCGTTTACAAGGGTGACAAAAGCTGCTCGATTTTTGCCGCGCGGCGTTAATCGACCGTCTCCATGGCAATTTAGTCACTTGCGATCTAGCCGAATTGCCATTTAGACGGTCGATTAACGCCGCGCGGCAAAAATCGTGCTGCTTTTGTCACCCGTGTAAACCCCACTTAACTGAACCGCCGTGCGCGCTAGCCCTAATGCGCTTAATACACATTCTTATATTCAGTGACTGAATTCAGAAACAAAACGCGTAAGAGCAAATCAAAGTGGAATATATTGCTCATAGAATAAGGTCCATTTTTGTATCTCGGATTTTTGAAAAGGGGAGCGACGCGTGACTTAATATAAGTGATACAAAAATGGACCTGATTCTATGAGCAATACATTCCACTTTGATTTGCTCTGACGCTTTTTGTTTCTGAATTCAGTCACTGAATTTAGGAATGTGTAATAAGCGCATAAGAGAAAAATAGGATTTGTCAAGTCATAACTTTTTTCCAAAGTTAGCGGAAGGATAATAGACATACCTACTGCGAAACGATAACGCTCGAAAAGTACAAATTAAATTGTGGTAAAAACAAAGATTCATCCAAATAAAACGGTTTTACATAGGTAAACTGAAATGAATTTAAGAAGCAGCGGATGTGATTCCGAGTCAACTTCATGGAAACCTGAAATGCAAACACCAAAGACCAATTTGGTGTTCCAAAAAACAAATCATTAATTCGGTGACATACTAGTAAAGAATACAAAATATAAAAAGAAAAAGAAAAGAAATGGAATCAATCATAATAAAAATATTTTTTACTTTATTTATTTCTGCAGGAAATTAATTTTATGTCAGTAACACCAGCGTTTATTTTCTCTAAATTTCGGCAAAGTGGATTAGGTATCTTACAGCCATACCTTTACTAATATTCCTCGGTCGAGAAAAATATGTTACAGGTAAAATAAATTACGTAAATAAATGTTTTTAAGTACACGGTATTAGGCAAGTGTTTAATCAGTGGACTCAGCGCGACTTCGTTTGCGTGTCGTCCTACCCTTACATACCTACATTACCTCTACCCAATTTTTTACTTGCTTACAAACCTTCCTCTTGAATCACTCTATCTATTGTTGAAAACCGCTTTAAAATCCATACATAGGGGCAGACTTTTTATACTATGTAATCAAAGACTGATATATATATATATATATTCCAGTATATTGTGTTTTAGAGGACAAAAAGATTTAGTTATTTCGAGCCCTGATATTTTTATAATAAGTTCTTGTTTGAAACGGTAAAATACTTGTACCTACATCTGCTGTAGTTTGTGCGAGTATGGAAGTACCCTTAGCTACATCTGAAGTCGATTTGGAAAATTCCTGTACTAATTTCATAGCTCACTGTTCCCGGATATCGTTTGGCACGTTTCAGTATACGCCCTAGTGAAAATTTATAGCTCAAGCAAATAGTCAAGTAGGTAAACTACAGAGATATAATAATGCAATTATCCGCTTGAAGAGTTACCTGTATAGAAGCGTGTCAACTGATGCGAGTGAACTGGGATCCGTTGAATAGAAAGAAAATAAATTACTTTGTGGGATCCTTATGTATAGTATGTTGTTTGACTTTCAAGGTTGTTTACTTTAGGTGATGGAATATGTAACGTTGTTGTTAAAACGAATACACTTGCTTTCACATTACCAAAATGTAGGTACCTACTCGCGGTTACGTAGATATTTAAATTAGTAAATAAATAAATGCCATTCTAATTAAAGGCAAAAAGGCTGAATTTATTTATCTATATTATTTTTAACTTTACATCAGGGCTCTGTGCTTAGTCCACTTCTATTCAGCGTGATATTAGACGTACTGTCAGACAGCATCCGAGACTACCACGAGGTGCCTCCGTGGCTCCTCTCATGTATGCTGACGATATCTCGTTGATAGACTCGGACAAGGGGCGACTAGTCCAACGTGTAAAAAAGTGGAAGGAGTCACTTGAGAAAGGCGGTCTGAAAATTATTGTGGCGAAGCCAGAGTACATGGCATGCAACAGTGCAGATCCCCTACCCGGATCAGGCCAGATACCTAGGATCTGTACTAAGCGCAACCGGGAACATCAACAGCGACGTTAAAGCCCGAATATCCGTAGCTTGGGCCAAATGGCAAGAGCCCTAAAATGCCGATAAAGCTGAATGGACAGGTCTATAAGACCATCATTAGACCTGCTCTTCTATACGGCAGCGAGACTTGGCCCCTACTAGAGCGACACAAGCAGGAGCTGCGCGTCACGGAAATGAAGATGCTGCGGTAGACGTGTGGAGTTTCACAAAAGGATCGCGCTCGAAATTCTCACATTCGGGGTAGCCTTGGCGTCCGTGACATCGCAGAAAAGCTGCAAGAGCGCCACCTTCGATGGTATGGCCACGCGCAGCGCAGACCGGCAGGCTATGTGGGGAACAAGTGTCTGGCCATGCCGCCCCCGCCGGGCACGGGAAGGAGAGGCCGGCTCAAGAAGATATGGCTTGACGTAGTCAGAACGGATATGCGTGCCAATAAGCTTGGATGACGGCCCGCCTGATGAGTAGTTACCGTAATATATGGACATTTGTAATAACAGGGCACGGACTGCTACTAATATACCAGTGGTACGGTCTGTGATAGGGGAGGGGAACCGACCCTCGATATACCTACCTATTCAAAAAGTTCTTACCTATTCATCCTCATCATCCGAGTCGCTTTTCGAGTCATTCTCCTCTATTTCACCCGGTCTTTGACATCCTTGCATCATAAACCATTGGCTCTCGCATCCGACTCGATGTCAGTCCTTTTTCCTGATACCAGAAGGTTTAGGCACCAATTTCCCACGTATCCCTGGGGCTTACGCAACACGTGACCAAACCAGCGAAGGGGATCTTCTTCGATCATATCCGCGATATTTCTCTCGCGCCAAGGATGCCATGAATGTACTCGTTACGCACTCGATCGAGTCGCGTAATGCCACACATCCACCGCAGCATTTTCTTACGTCACCAATTTTTTTTCTACCTATAGAAATCTACATTATCTACATTGGGATAATCCCCGAAACTATTAATTATGAGATTTTTAAATGAGATAAATAAACAAGTTCTAATTACATAAAGCACCACCATAATTTGAAGAAAGGTTCTTTCGAATTAACCACATTTAAAAGGTTATTAGATTATGTTTCAATCTCCGCAAATAAATTAGCTTGTTCCGCCGTAGTTTTGCTTAACTAGAAGCAACTCTGTGTTAGAGGCGTAAAATTGTATTTGCATATTTTCTAGAGTTTTGTTTTGTTTCTTTAAGTTTTATACACCATTTTTACAAGCGTTCGTATGTAAATTGTGCGTAAAAACTTTTCAACCACTTGTTGGTATCCGATTGAGCTGAAATGTGGAACCTTGAATCTTGGTGTATCTTGAACGACAATGCATTAATATGATACCATGGAGCTGGTCTGATGATGGAGTCGGAAGGTGGTCATAGGAACTAATGAACGCTTAAGATAACCCCATCGTGTTTGGGCTCTTTGGAAAGGTCTTGACGAGTGGTACTGGTGCTATACCGTGCAATAAAGGCTTGTCTTGAATTTAATTTTTATTTGTGATCTTATTTTACAAGCTTTAATTTGCATTGTATGTTCGCATTAAATCTTACAAGCCTAATTTGAAATATTTCCTGACTTTCGTTAGATGAGCCTCTTAACCGTTGGTGAAGCGAGGTTGACCAAGGTCTTCTGCTGGAGACACGGAGACTGGTTGAACAGTTTAGGGTCTCGATACGGCATTTTTTATTTATATTTTGTTTGGAAGAATAAGTAGATGTTGACATAGAACGCGATAAAAAGGTAGTATAATAAAAGCGGTTAATAGGTAGGTATACCATTAACTTATCAAAATGTATGACTAACGTCTAAGCGGTAATGCGCTTTTTACACATTCCTAAATTCAGTAACTAAATTCAGAAACAAAAAGCGTGAGAGCAAATTAAAGTGTAATGTATTGCTCATAGAATAAGGTCAATTTTTGTATCACTTATATTAAGTCACGCGTCGCTCCTCTTTTCAAAAATTCGAGATACATAAATGGACCTTATTCTATGAGCAATACAATCCACTTTGGTTTGCTCTCACGCTTTTTGTTTCTAAATTCAGTTACTATATTTAGGAATGTGTAATAAGCGCATAAGATAACCCGATAAATTTTAGTAGGAACCCTCAAACTGACACTCTTTTGTATTCGTCACTTCGTTGCAAAGACATATGGACCGGTTCATTGTACAAACGCAGTGACACCAATTCATTGGTGCTAAAACTGCAATGGAGCTCCAACGTCGTCTCAGAAACGTTTTGGCGTTTATACGAATGGTCGATACTTTACAATCTAAGAATGTCTAGTTGCGTAGAAAACACATGCACTAATTCCGATAAACAGCAACCAAAAACAAGAATGGAATATATTTTTTTCATAAAGTATAACAAACATCTGTTATAATCCGCCCGCGTCATGAAAGAAGAGACTTGTGGGGATTTCGCGCAGGTAATCGCCTACTGCGCAAGTCAAACCGCGTGACCCGCCAAGTCTCTTCTTACATGACAAGTCTCTTCTTCTCTAGTTATATCAAACGTCTGCTTGTAAAACTTATGTTTTAGCATTTCCAATAAATATTACAGTGTTTATTGCTAAATTATTAACCGGCCATGATTAGTTGGTATGTTCAATCAAATTGTTCATCTGCTTGTTTTATATTTGGCCGTCTTACATAAATGCGCATGATGTGTGGCATAATTTTTAAGGAGATAAAATAATAAAGATTAAAGGTTGGAATTGAAGGTTGGATTTTTAATTGACGAATTCCAATTATTACTGTTTAGAAATTTATATTTTAGGTATTACATTCCGTGGTTAGGAAGGATTTGTCACGGTCCAGAAGAAGAGTAGACGTCGTGCTGCTCAGAATTTTCGCAGCACTGCATTTACTGGTCCCAACTTCCTGCTGCACCCTGCGACACCGACGATGGCGCCTCACCTCTCTCGCCTTCATTACACAGTGACGACAAAGAACGTGGAAGAGCATATCCGCTTAACCAAGAAGTACCTCGTGTGGGTCCAGCTCTTGGAATCAAGCCATGAATGTACGTTTAACTTGTTCGTGGCGTTGGTTCCCACCGCAGATTTGGTTGCCTGGAAGAGATCGCTCTCAGCGATAAGGCCGCCCTTGTACCTATATTGTTTTAAACTGTATTTTTACGATCTCCTTTAATGTACAATAAAGTGTTATAAATAAATAAAAATAAACTACACCTTTTGGAGAATGCGCCATTTTATTTCATATGGTAACGGTGAGAGTTATTTGTTCGTTCAAGCATATCTTTATACTTATATATCAATGCTTCGTTGACTATTAGTTATTAGGTACCTACATTATTTTAATTTTAAAGTAGTTGTTGCCCGCCACTTGGTCCAAGCGAGTTTGCACCAAGTTGGCAACGTATATTTAGTTTTCCTGATCATACTACAGAAGGCTTGAAGGGGGCGTTTTGACGCCAAGATATATTTTTGAACATATATTTGTTTACTGCTGGATATATGCTTCCTCCAACAAGCGGCAATGGCAAATTCTATTTTACTAATATAAAAGCTGAACAACTTTCTTTTTGTTTATTTGAATGCCACTCAAAGAACTAGAAAATTATTTTATTAACAGTAAGCTAAATTATTTTCCGCCCACACATAATCCTAGCTACGCTCTTGTCGTTTATTTCATCGACTCTGAGAGAAAGGTAAATTAAAGTCCATAGCTTTTTTACTTTTATCTATTTATTAAGTAAAAAGATACAATAGTAGCTACAAAATCGGCCTGTCAAATTACTGCGCAGTTCTAGGACAGAGTACTCTCTAAGTAAACCATAACACTTATTTGTGTAATATTTACATTACTTAGGTATAAAAATTCAGTAGGTGACAACTCAACGTGACGGCAACGGTGAGAGATCCGGGCTGAACGCGATGATTTCACACTGCCCAAGTCACTCATCGTCCCCCCGAGAGCACTTTAAATTTGCGCTTCATGGCGGCAATGGATTCCGCGTCGGTGATCTTGTCTGGCAACGAGTTAACCAAGTGCGGCACCAACCACCATCTAGTACGTTAATATAACATTAATTTAAATGGAGATGACAAATGTCACTGAATCTTCCTCTCTTCTCAATAACAGCATATACAGCTTTTGAATATTGTAAATTATAAGTCCCGCGTCTTCCCTACTAAAACGGCAATTTCATAGGGTTCGAAATTCTGCCTTGTTCTACTCAAAAATTTACCTATGCTCTTAATAATTCTTTGTAGCTTAACGCGGAGAGGTCAGTCACATATTTCCTTGTTGGCTCTACCGTTGTAGAAGCAGGGATAGTACGGATAGGTATACAGGATGGCCCATTAAGATGGGTCAGTAAGAGCAACTCTGAAACTATAAGACATACAACGATGTTCTTAAGAAACATGTCATCGATTTCAGTGACATGAAAAACTGTATTCATACCTAAATTAAAAGTTATATTGTAAAAGTACGGAGTTATAGCCCAGTCCAGCAAGCGCAGCTATACCTAGAGTAAATATAATTTTGATTTAGTTGGAAATTCCGTTTTCTTGTCACCATGCAATCTTGTCACAAAATCAATCTGCACACAATTCACAAATAAATTGCTAAAATGATATAATTGTGTAATTTCGTTCGAACAACTTTGTCAAACGCTTTTTATTTGATGGATAAATTAATATTTTTCCCCGTTTCTTCCCCATACTTTTCTTCTTAAAATCCAATATTCCGGTAAAGTTATTTGAAGTAGGGTCCATAAATATCACGCCCTTTTCAAGCGAATCAATTACCAAATATTAAACCGATTGATATGAGTAGGTTGCAAGAAAAGTATTTTTCCAGTTGTCGTCACAAAATTTCGTTCCAGAAAAGTAATAGGATCCAGCGGGATAGTTAAATGTTTACTGCGCGCGGGTGAAAAACGCGTAAATATTAAGTAGTTTAAAAATATTAATGGACCGTCAATACTAGATGTATTGTGGAGCTATACTCCCAAGTTTTGAGGAAAATTGCCCTCAAACGTTGTACACAATTCTAACGTACATTATTTTGTGGACCGTTTTCACCCCCTACGAGTTGAATTTATTTAAATTGTAATTTATTATTTTGAAGAACAATAACACTATTGTATAACCGCTTTCACTGATAGGAAGGACAATATTCCCAAGTGTCATAGGATACATTTACGCCCTGTAAAAATAACAGGATCCTACTATTAAATAAAATGTTAATTGTCTCTTTGTTTGTTTGTCCTTCTTTCACATCGAATCGAAGTCTGTAAAATGTATCTACTTGGCTGTTGGCACATATGTAGTTTAAGGGTCGGGCATAGGCTCCCTTTTATACCTCCTTCCACGCGAATAAAGCCTCGTGCTAAAGCCAGTAGACAATGGAAAATTTTCTGTGTGTCCAACCACAAAATAATTACATATTACATTTATTTCGCGAAACGGCGTTTATGAGAAGGTATTTTACTTAAGGTCTATTTATTCTAACTTGTCTTACATGGTAAACAAACAACACTTGTAAAAAAATATTGAGGTGCCGTATCAATTACGCTACGTACCTACTTTGTGTATAGATGTCTTGAATTGTATAATAAACACGTAGAATGTGAATTTCAACTAATAATGTGGCGAATTATACATATAAATACATAATTTCACTAAAAATATAAAAATTTCACATTCACTTAACAGATTAAAAAAAAACATTAAAATATTTTCGTTTAGAAATCAATTTTGCCTACGATTTTTAGCGATGAGAGAAGTACTGTGATGCAAATTGCCGTTTACAATAAAGTTAGGAATTGAAACAATACCGTTTTTCCTATCTCGGTTAGCTAAAATCAAGAGAAAAATTCATCAGCAAATATTTAAAAATAAGCATATTTATCTAAAACCCTATTACAAAAAATATTGCAAAACCCTAAAACTAAAAAATTGTATAGTAAAGCGAAAATATAATATTGAATATATATACCTAATAGTACAAACAAAAATAAAGCTACATGGAGTCTAATAAAAAACAAACCAAACCTGTAAACCTAATAAAAACAACTGTTGAATAAATTAATGTTAATAGTAAATATATCACAGACGCAAACATTATCGCTAAGTCCTTTAATGATTACTTTACCACTCAGAATAACCATCCCCACTGATCAAATAACTACAAGCCGACAACTAAGAACCATTGTAATAGTATATTTCTTCAACCTGTTGACTCTCTCGAACTAAAAACAACTGTAATGAGCTTAAAAAATAAAAACAGTTATGGCTATGATAGGATCCCGATTCAGGTATTAAAACGTTCTATCGATTCCATCTGTGAACCGTTTGTCTATAATATCAATTTAATGCTTGAAAACGGAATTATTCCTGAGGATAATATTTCCTAAGGATCTAAAAAAAAATTAAGCTCATTTTTAAAAAAGGTTCCAGAAGTATGTATTATTGATGACTATAGACCTATAGCATTAATCACAAGCTTTTCAAAAATCTTTGAGAAAATTATACAGACAAGGCTTGTAAAATACCTAAATAAAAATAATTTATAAGAATAAATCCACAACTTTAGCAATATCTAAAATTCTGAAACAAGTTTGGAATATGGCTAATGTAAAAACACAATCTGTAGGCTTATTTCTCGATGTGTGGCGTTTGATTGTGACATATACGATACGTTACTAATTTAGCTGGAAGACTTAGGTATACGAGGAAATGAACAACAAACTGCAATAAATAAATACAATAAAACCAACAAAACAGTAGAAGAAATTGTAGGGTCTTGCCCTTCAGGATCTTGAAACATTTATTTTAAATTGTAATGTAATTTTCAGTTTTATTTCCTTGGGTTTAGCCCTTCAGGTTTTAATGACTGTCCAATCCATTATATTATGTATAGTTTATAAAAACATATAAACGTAAAACAAACACTTCATTTATATTCGTCACATATCTGAAAACCACGAGAAAATTGAAAAGTTTCATGAACGTAACTGACCAAAATAATATTGACGTTTTTCGTAACTCCGGACACAGAAATGTTTCTTCAATAGCGAAAGAAAACTTTTCAGAGCTCTAGAAATGTGATTTATACTTAGATTGACTAAACAAAATACTTATAACGTGCTTCATATTTCCAACTATCAGACAGACTGGACTCAGAGTAAAATAATATTATACGTATGGGATAATATAGGTTAATGCAAACAAAACAAAACTAATCCAATTTAGAAAGTACAGAAACGATTTGTTTATCTTAAATATATCAGATACTAACAAGAAAATTTAAGAAGAAGATGAAGTTAACTTCCTTGGCCTTTCTCTTGATTCTTATTTAAATTGGAAATCACATGTAAGTAAAATTAATAGAAAAATATCGAGTTATTGCTATGCCTTATCTATTTTAACAGAAACGACTTTAGTAAAAGTTGCACGTGCTGCTTATTATGGCCATGTTTACCTACTCTTGTCATATAGAATTATATATTGGGGAAACCTAGTAAATGTTCAGTCTATCTTTATTCTCCAAAAATAATGTTTACGCGTCATTTATAATATGTATTCCGACGAAACACAGAAATGTTTTTAGAGAAAAGCAACACCTTACACTTACGAATATATATATATATAATGGAATTATGCTTCTTTATAAAAAATAAAATGTCTTACTTTAAAACCACAGCAGTGAGCAGAACAAACAAACGTAATAGATACATATATGATATAAAGGTACCTACTACAAATAATAATGTATATAATAAGAGTGCTTTTAGAGTGGGAATTAAAGTATACAATCATGTGCCTGCAGAATTAAAAGCTTTAAATTCAACTAAATTTAAAAATAAACTGAAAATATTTCTTTTAAATAGTGTATTTTACAACTTAAAATAATTTTATGACTACGAAACCCACTAGTAGACCTAAGTAAATAACTCTTTCCCTAAACAGTAAGTACGTTCTATTTGTTATGATAGAAATGTCTATTTTAGTTTAATTATTTAACTGTTGCTCTTTCTATTTGCAAAACCATCTGCACTAATGTAACTACACAGTTCTCAACTATTCTATTCTCAATTTAGATGTTGCTGATTGGTTAAAATCTAGGCAAGACGGAACTTTCGAAGCGATTTCTAATTTTAGGGAAAACTGCCATAAGTGTTTTTATGTATTATACATAAAAAATCTTTGATTGTGATCAGAGAATGAACTAAATTGAAATCCACCCTCGATGAGACGATTCAATGATAATAATGCTTAAGATAAAAGAAATTTAATTCGGTCTACAATCTCTTTGAACCTTACAAAACGATAATTTTTCACTTTGAAAACTATACCAAGTAAGTATAATGAATTAGGAATAATTATATTATTCTTAGTATAATTAACAAATTCAGGCAACGTTGTACAGTTTGGTTCCTACAATATCACTATAGTGATGATAGTGCAGGTTTAAGTGGGTTTTCTTTGGGCAGCCAAAAGTTCACACAGGTGCTTTTCATAGCATTCTTTAATCACAGCACACTTAACTGCACAAATATGTGCTGCGTATTATATTATAATTAATAGTAATGAAAACTTAAATACACAGAAAATGACGAAAACTACAAAAACCACGTATGTACTTAACGGTCTAACCAAATTGCCTTGATTGTATTACAAAAGTGTAACTAAACACTAAACATCCTGGCGGAACAACCTCAAACATCTACCTCCATTACAATCTAAATCCGGACTCTGGACGTACTTATTGATGCTAATCAATGTCATAATCTCTAAAATCTACAACATTTACGTAACATCTTTGAAAGTCAGTTTGTGGTGAATCCAAGCAGCTAATGAGATTTTGTAAAACTCAAAAGGCAATAACTTTTAAATTCAACGTGCTAACCTATTACCCCATTCTGTGGTTAAAACTGCGAAAAAACAACTAAAATAGGGTTATTAGAGTATAGTCAGATCTTGGCACATCCCCTTAGGACCGTTACGCTCTAGCAGATAGCAAGACATGGCCGGTGTTGAAAAAGCACGTCTGCGAACTGAAATTCACGGTGGATGTGCCACTTTACGCGAACAAACATAAGTTTGGCCGTGCCGTGAGTGGTAGAGTAGAAAATATATGAGTATACTATGAACTAGTACAAACAGAGACGAAGCCTCTGAAGCGCGGGCATAATATCCATTTTGGTAAAGTTGCTACAGGCGGATAATATTATATTAACAAGACATTTCATTATCATTATCCACGCGATCAATCCCTACTTCTGCAGGAATCTGCACGCTCTTTCATCTCCACTTCGCCAGGTCTTGAGAGTCGTAAACCGTTGGCTCTCATATCAAGGTTGCCAACCCTACTGTATAATATAGTAGTCCTATAAGATGGACCGAAGACCTGGTAAGGATCGCAGGTACCAGCTGGATGCGGAAAGCACAGGACCGGCCTTTGTGGATTATGATTGTTTCAATCTTATCACGGATAAGAGTCGACTATCCTGGTTTGGTCACGTGCTGTATAGTAGTTGAAAAACGTAGGAAGTAGATGCGTACTCCTGCCGGTATCAGAAAAGAGGTCCCACGTGAGGTCTAAGTAGCGATAGATTGACATAGTGGAGTCAAATACGAGTAGGGTTGCCAACTTTTTTAAGACAAAATATAGTATTTTCGGATTTATTAGCCATAAAGTATAGGTTATGAGAATAAAGGAAATCCCATCATATAAATTTGACAAGCCACATCAGAAAAGTGTACCCTTTGACTATGACGTAAAGGTCATACAAATTCTTTATTTTGACAACTCAAGAGCTGCTGATTCCACTTGCAGTCAGACAGGTGCCGTTTTTTTAAGTACCTAGGTAGAGATCGTCTAATCTAAAATGACGCGCCCCACTATCGCATTACCGCACACAAGCAAGTTTAAAATATGGACGCAATACATATACAAATGCCGTTGTAATTGGTCATTCAGTTGCCGGTGAGATTCAAACGTAGGAACACGCGTCGTTCATTGGCTCCCACACAGATGAAGTGTCGTTATCAATATTTGCACTCACACATCGAAATCAACTAGTGGGGCGCGTCATCTTAGACTAGACGAGCTCTATAAACAGGCTAAATTACCCGCTACAAAGTCAAATTATTTTTGAGAATTTAAAATATTCATGCTACTGAACCATTTTCCTCAAATTAAGTTTCTCAAAACGCCGATTTCTAAAAAAATTCTGACGCAAATATAGCAGTCACCTGACATGCGAAATAAATTACCTACCTACAATATACATTACATTTTCTTCAAACTTCTGTAGCGACATTTTAATGGTCCCTAGGTACCATCTTGAAATGTTATTCCATTAGTAAAATGTTTATGTAGGTAAAAAGTCACAGTAATGTACAGTAGCCACATTATCGGGACACTTAAGTTTAACCTGCAATATTATAGGAACGTTTATTACGGTATCATAACCCTGTAGTGGTTGCGTTCAAAGTCGGGTGACCCGAAATTCTCACTTGCCGGCTGGACCATCTCACACTGTAGATAAATACATACGAGTATATAACAATATATAAAAATATGTACTGAGACAAATTCACACAGCGCCGTCAAGCTCCAAAATAAGCAAAGCTTGTGTTATGGGTGTTAGATAACTGATAAAAAACTGTACAGACACTCTAGTACGTATTATAGAAAATCTAAAAGAAAACTTGATGAATCTTAAAATAGAGAAGTGTTTAAGAAATCTTCAGAAGTAATAAAACCCGCACAATATCAGTTTCCTGACAGTTTTTAACAACCGATAATCATATTTTAGCCTCCGATATGTCAGCAAGTGAGGACTCTGAAAATAAAGAAATCGAAGAATCTGAAGAAAATTAAGATTCAGATAACGAGGAGTCTAAAACTGAAGGCTTAGATTCAATGAAACTGTCTGAAGGCTGGAGAAAATGAACTGTTAAACATAAACTGACCTCAGCATCCCTAAACGATTTGTACAGTACTTAGAGTATTGTATAAACATGGCAAATGGGTAGTAACCTTAAACAGGTTACTACCTATAAAGTACAGTACAGTAAAGTACAGTGCGTTTATAGTTATTTTACCTCTGGTTGTTGATAAAATTTTATGTTGTAAGTAATGTAATGCTTAATCATACTATACCTACTTAGGTACCTACTAAGATGTTACTCTTTCACTAATATCATAATTTCATTTTAATAGTTAGAAGGTTTCTATTTTTGCTGATAATTCGCTACAAATTAATTGTAATGAAGTACCATTTAACTAGGTAACGAATAAATCAAAAATGTCCGAGGTGAAAAACTGTGTACGAAAGCGGACTGTAGGTACCTTACAAGTTGGTTAAATAACTCTTCTGCAGCATTTTTTGCACAATCTCTTACATACTACATACAACATACTGAACGACGCGTTATGATCGCGATGAGTTCCCTGCCACTAGATTTATCGCTGTTAGGAAATTATTATTGGTCGCGAAGGCGACTTCATAGTTTGTGACTTTAAAGTAACGAGGACCTAAATAGGTGATTTAGACCAAGAAGTCGCAAAAATTATGTCAAATAAACCTATAATATTTACCAATCACCTTAAGGTCGATTTTTAGGTAATATCTAACTTTATAGGCGAGACGCCATTTTATATTGTAACAATCAGGAAGCCGTGTATAACAACGTAATTTTATAATGCAATTTATCATGTAATACATAAAAAGTATACCTCTATTTACCAATATTTATATTGAAATATTAATGCTGTCATTGAGAAATTACAACCAATACCAAACTTTTTCTTTTTAGTACAATTTCAAACATGAGTCAAAATACTTAAATTTAACAAATACACGCATTTTTTATTTTTTAAGTATTTTTGAAGCCCATCAGCATTTTTGAACGTAAAACCATTATAATATACGAAAAAAATTTCAGCGCACAAGATTTTGACGCATTATATGCGAAATTAAAAGTTTTCCATCTAATAATTTAAATAATGACTTATTCATGGCCGCCATAATTGCTAGAGTTTAAGTTTTTATTAAGTCATACATTTGTTTGTAAGCAAAAAGAAGTAAAGTAAAATTCACACTCGCTTACAAATTATAGTGATAATATTTTACCTTAATAGGTAAATTAATAGCAAAAATTACGTCGTAATTACGTTAAATAGTGGTTAATTTTACCAAATTAGTCGTTGGATCTACACAATAGGTCGAACCGAGGTCGTCTGGTCGACGACGAATAGGTCGTCACTTAGGTTACTCGACGTCGGAGGAGTAACCTAAGTGACGACCTATTGGTTGTAATTACCAGATTTATGTCGAAAAATACGTCGGAGGCACGTGCTTTTTTTCCCCATTTTGGTGGATTCGACGTCTATTCGACGTCGATTCGAGGTGCCTAATTTAGGTCACCATGAAAATTGCGACATAAAATAGGTAATTTTACAGTAATTTCAACCAAAAATGTTTGCTGGAGAGTGTTCTGAGAAAACGTTGGGGCTGGTTCACCGTCTTACCTACTATAGCCATTATTACCTACATCTATTAGCCAACTTGTACGATAGG
Source organism: Blastobasis lacticolella (assembly GCA_905147135.1). Lineage (NCBI taxonomy): Eukaryota > Metazoa > Arthropoda > Insecta > Lepidoptera > Blastobasidae > Blastobasis > Blastobasis lacticolella. Next base: position 12,523,484 of record LR990043.1, read on the forward strand.
GTACTGCATGTGTAATCATGATACAATCTCGTCAGGTCCTTCTGTTAACAGGCTCACAGAGGTTAGACGGCAGTTGCTCTACCTACTATAATTGCCTGATTTGCCAAATCCTGGATCATGATCGAGGCGGATCCCGGGCCCTCGCGCGCTAGAGCACAACCCGGATAATGACGCCACGATGAATTATCATCATCATCGCCTTAGCGCTTATCCCGGCCTCTGTCAGGGTCAGCTTTCCTACTCCTTCTTTTCCACTTAGCCCAAGATGAATATTATTAGCCATCTTGTAACGATAGCTAGCTTTAAGCGACAAGCGTTTGTTTTAAAGTAATTTTTCACCGGTTGTGTCTGGACTAATCCAGAGTATCTATGTAGAAAATATTGGTAAAGCAAGCAAGTTAGAACCACTGGCAAACCGAAGGGACTTTGGCTCCATCTGTGTGTTCTATCGCCTGTACAATGGGGAGTGTTCCAATGAACTTTTCGATCTGGTGCCCACAGCACATTACCGCCATCGCACCACCCGCCGCGAGCTGGGTACTCATCCCCATTACGTAGACCCTCTGGTGGTCACCACGCGAAGGTTCGAAAGAAAGTTTATCGCTCTTACGATTTGAATGTGGAATGAGCTCCCAGCCACATTGTTTTCATGACTATGACATGGGATCGTTCAAAAGGTATATTAGAGATCTCTACAGAGGCAGGCAAAGCATTGGTGTGTTGCTGATGTCCATAGGGGGCAGTGACCACTTTCCATCAGGTGGCCCTATAGATTTATTATACACTTAGATGCGGTTGAGCGAACAAATAAGTCTGACGGTTAAGTAGTAAACAAAACAGCGCCGTCTACGGTGCCACAAACATGTCTGATCGGGTGACAGCGTCGCTGCTGTTGGCATTGACATTATATTTCAAAACGGCAACACTTAATTCCGGTATTAGCCACCGGGTCGAATAGGTTTGTCAACAATCTTGTCAAGCCGCCAGATATTACATTGTTAACGCGTACAAGAATTTGTATGGACAGTGGTAACCATTCCAATAGCCATGTGTAATACGTCGTTGGATAGCTATTTTCGAGCTGAACAAAAGTAACTATGGCGCTAGTTCCAAATATTAGTCCGTTCCGGGTTATGCTGTACTAAACATATCACAGTAATAAGTATTTTTTTCTGTTCTACCCACATTTAATGGTCAGAACTAAATCCACGGTATTATACCGCCAGTGCAAAGTCACATCGTGCGCATCCATGTAAGACAGCCACATCAAAAACTTGATGAACATGAATTTGATTGAACATACCAACTAATCATGGCTGAAATATTTATTGGAAATGCTAAAACATCAGTTTTACAAGTAATACATGATGTTTGTTATACTTTACGGAAAAAAAATACTCCATCCTTGCGGAATTAGTGCATGTGTTTCCTACGCAACTCGGCATTCTTAGATAGTAAGGTAACGACCATTCGTATACATGGCCAACGTAACAGACTACGTTGGAGCTCCGTTGCAGTTTTAGCTCCAATGAAGTGGTCTTATTGCCTTCGTACAATGAACCGGTCCATATAGTATAGAAATCTTTGGGTGACCCGCTTGCCTGTTTGTCTGCCGTATAACATAAATAAAAAACCTACGCGTACGCCTTATTCTGCATTAGTCATATAACAACAAAATGTGGTAACCAACCCGTGTCCGTGGTAACGATAAAAACCTGGTACTAGAACTAGTGGTTTATGATAACTAGTTTAATATAATGTTACATAGGTACTGTACTTACGACTCAATGAACAAATCGACTTTTAAGTAGGTATCTTTATTAATCAAGTAACCCACGAATTATTTTAGAATTTTTTGCCAAATTTGCAAGATAATACACTCGTACGTTACGTACGTTAGTTTCCGCTTCTAGAATTCCAAACAAGTTCCTGCGGTGTTAGTAACCGCAACTGTGCACGGCTTAGTGCTCTTAGGAATAAATTTACGACAGGTGTTTGCTTCGCGCTACTCGCCCGCCGCCGGCGCTTTGCTAACTTTTATTTTTATGTTCGCTATACCAGCTAACCATTCTTACCTTCTATTAAATAACATATGCTTCGACAATCTCGCACTGCGCCATCTAGCCCCAAAATAAGCTTGTTTTATGGGTGTTAGATAACTGATATACTCCTCAAACACAGTTTTGACCTCAAAGACACAGGTCTGCACATTTCCCGCCAAAAAGGATTCTTTAGTCATGATGCCGCAGTTTCAAGGAACACCTCAGTGTTCTATCGGCTGTACAATAGGGAGTGTTCCGAGGAACTTTTCGATCAGGTGCCCACAGCACAATTCCGCCATCGCACCACCCGCCGTGGGCTGGGTACTCATCCCCACTACGTAGATCCTCTGTTGGTCACCACGCCAAGGTTTGAAAGAACGTTTCTCGCTGTTTGTCTGCCGTATAACATAAAAAAAATACTATTTATTTGTTTAAGTACTTTTTTTTTAATACGTACTTATTGTATATACTACACCCAGACCCATAACATAAACTAAAATTCATTATTTCGAATCGAACCCGAGACCACTGCGTGGTAGACCAACAGAACCACTCAGGTCGTATTAAACTTATTGTATGGAATACTGCGGCCACTACTGAATATCAACTGGTTGCTTTGGATTCGGTAAAACAAGAGTGCTATTTGTAATCCAGAGCCTGTAATATCGGCATAAACAAAACTAAATGTGAGAGGTCGAACGGGAAGATTTAGGCGTAGGTAGGTACTTAGATATATTCTACGATCAGGTAAAGAGTAGTACCGCTAAACGGCGAACATGTATGAAAAGTTGGTAAATGTGAAAAAGGGACAGAAATTAGAACTGGAGCAGGTGAAACGATGTGGTCTGGAGCAGGTGAAACGATGTGGTAGTAGGCGTTTCACGCCTACTTTACTGAAAATAAATATTAACTAAATATAAACCTTTTAGCCAGGTATTTTTCAAATTATAAACATTTCGAAAATTTAATGTTCCATTACAATCGAAAAGAAACGGTATTTTAACTGGTTTTGCTTATAATTACATTTTCTGATTTTAGAATCAAAATGCTGATAAATTTATACAATATGTAACACATATAAAATCACATCATAAAATAAGTAAAATTATCAAAAACGATCCAGTTTTTTAATTTTTTGGAGAATTTGGCTTGTGCACGAAATAATGAAAAGGAATGTAGGTAAATACCGAAACTTTATAAACGGTCGTTACGCGTCGGAGTTCCCGGTCGGACGCCGTGACTTTGTACGCGTGTTATCCTACCCATTAAACCTTCCTCTTGAACCTTCCACTCTATCTATTTTCGATAACCTTTTTTTTTTATATTACTTTACTAGCCAGGCATTTGACCGCCACCTCACCTGGTGGTAAGTGACGATGCGGTCTATGATGGAGCATGCCTGTCTAGGAACAGCCTATTAACTCTAGGCTTGAAGGCATCCAGATTATATTGATCAGGGAACACACTCGCAGGCAACGCATTCCACTCCTTAGCTGTACGCATTATAAAAGTCGAGCCAAAGCGGCTCGTGCGGATAGTTGGAAGATCCACGACATAAGGATGAAGCGCTCGCCCGGATCGCGTCTCCCGATGGCGGAAAGGGGCCGGCAAAATGAGGTCGTGCAACTGCTTCGCACACTCTCCGAAGTGCAACCTGTAGAAAACCGACAAACGCGGAACCCTACGCCGATGCTCGAGGCTCTGCAGCTTAGCCTCAATTAACTGCGGATCACAAATTAATCTCTTAACCTCATTAAATCCGTTGCGTACTTTAAAATATTCGGCGGGCCGTTATTTACTTTGTGATCTAAGCGTACGCTTTCCTACTCAATCTTCTCCATTTCGCCTGGTCGATCTAAGCGTACATACATACTTAAAGAGGGACAGGCGGCGGAAAGCGACTTTGTTTCATCCTATGTATGTATATTGCCGTGCAAAACAAAATGCAGTCAGTGCATTTTCCTAATTTCGAGAAAAACGTGTTTGCAGTAGGTACAGGTTTGTATCTTTTATGTTATAAATTTTGTTTTGACAAAAATAACGGTTGAAATTACTATCCTGGTGGAAAAAAACGGGCAGATTGTGATTTTACCATTTAAATAGAAAAATATTAATTATTTAAGGACAAAAGGGGAATGTAACCGCAAAATAATTAGAGTAGTGGAACCGTCAAGTAATAATTATGTATATGTTTACTTACTGCGGTTATGTTAAGTGAACAGCCAATACCACAACAAAGCGCTGCAGTGGGATCACATACTGCCATATTAGTAAGAAACGAATGTAAATTAAGATAATTATTTCACCTTAACTTTTGTATAGTAATTAAGAAGAATATATGCGTTTATACTAAGGAATTCTTTCAAAAGTTACTTTATCACTTACGTAAAAAGTGACTTAGTTGTGCCTACTGCATTTATGCAAGCGTATCGTAAATTTGGGTTGTGATTTTATTTATTTCTTTGCAGCATCATCACTCACTGCGTTAATGTTATGCATTTGCGACTCATTAATTATATTACTGCGTTTATAGCTTATTTTTTTTAGTTTCCAGAGTAGGTATCAAAGAACGGGTCTTTGATTCGAGTAGATCTCGTTTCCTGGATTCCTAAAATAGAATAAACCCAAAAGTGAAAAATGCACCCACTGCATTTTGTGCGGCAGTATAGATCTTTGACTTTGTTGCCGTGTCTCCTAGAAGAAGATTGAAAAAAGTTTGATTGGCTTTAAAATACAATCGAACCATGATGACCACCTAAATGTTAAAAAATTATTTATTTTAGGTATATTGAAAATACTCGATAATGCAAATTTATCGCCTACCTATGTTGTATTTTTTACGCTTTACAATTTGATGTGTGTTTCGTACGAGTCTCTCGTAGACGATTTCGTGAGTTTAGATCTCTAGCCAAACTCGGATGATTGTCTTGACAATATTCAAGCCTGACTTAAGAGCAGTTTTATCGCTGTCAAATGAGTTCAGAAACGCAAACGAGTTAGCATAAGGTAAAGTAGCGAACTGGCAAAATTGAGATTTTAAAGAAGAAGAATTTAGAAGCCATACATAAGTAAGTTATCTACTTGAAATTGTCAATTCAGAAACCGTCTGTGAGTTATATCACGCTGGTTACCTTTGAGCTTGCCGTAGGAAACAAAAAATTGTCAACGCATTGACACTATTTAAGTAGGTAGAAACTCGCGCTGACCGTGAAGCACTATGATTGCCCAAACCTTGTTTAGTCAATTGAATTATTGACGATATACAGGCTGTCCTAGAAAGCGATGTCCAAGCGATAACCATTAATAGGCCAAGTGATGACAGTAACTAGAAAAATAAAACAAAAAATAAATCCTAAGTACTTACAAAGTTGTAGGTATTTAAATATTTTTTTAAAATTTAACAGCCTTTGCAGTACATTGATCACTGTGACCACAAATATTAACAGATTTAATTTTTATTTTTTGTTTTATATTCCTGAATAATGACTTTATTAATTAGTGTCTAAAATTAATACCTAAACATCTTCATTTATTAGTAAAAATCAAACTAAATAAGAGCGATGAAAAATTTTTTTACATCACGCAACTTTGACGGTCTACACTGGAAAAAAAAAGTACCAGGCTAAATTATCAAGTAGTTTTAAAAATGGCGCATTTCTTCGTGATTTCAGAATGGTATGATACTTATTCATAAAATAACGAACAATGTTTTTAAAATCAATAATACTGTCAACTCCATAATTTTTATTTACAACAAAATGCAATGAATCTTTCTTTAAGCCACTAGTTTGATTCAGACGCATAGAAAGTGATTCTGTTAAGTGTAAACGAGGCAAAAACTTCTTTTAGAAAGACTGGGTACCTACTACGAGTTGCAAAACTAACACACCTACTATTTAACACACTTAGTGAATGAAGCTAGCACATACTTATTTGGTAAAAAAAAGTAATAAATACAGACTTTAATAAAATTTGAAAAATATTTTTTTACAATATGTTCTCAAAATGTTGGCCCCTAACATAAATATAAGCCCTCATTCTTCTTAGTAAAGAGCGCTTTATGTGACGAGCAAAATTTCGACGATTTATGTACTCCACACCCTCAGTAATTTTAAGACGAAGCTCTTCCACGTTCTGGATTGGCTTCGCATACACTCGTTCCTTTAGTGCTCCCCAATAAAAAAAAATCGAGAGGGTTTAGATCCGGTGAGCGGGCGGGCCACGAAATCCCGATCCGAGGGCCGATCTGGATATTCTTCGTTGAGAAATTCTCTGACATGGTACGGGTGAAATTTATCTTTTTGGAGTATGCAATGTGCTGTAGTTCTGGGTACTTCTGTGTTGATCTCTATTTCACGCAAAGAATGCTTCGATCTTGAGTAACTGCATGTAATACTTCGTATTTTGCTCAGACGCAGGCCTTTCCTCACTGTTGACTTGATTAGGGAAGTGGCCACGAGAAAGAGAGTTGTGAACATTTATAAACACTCGGTGGTCTGGGTATCGTTGAGAATTTGGGTATCTCTCACGGTACAGTCTAGCTGCTGCTCTGCCGTAGCAGAAGTTTTTGCCTCGTTTACACTTAACAGAATAACTTTCTATGCGTCTGAATCAAACTAGTGGCTTAGAGAAAGATTAATTGCATGTGAATTGCATTGAATTTGATTGTTGCATTGTGTGATTGTTGTAAATTAAAAATCATGGAGTTGACAGTATTATTGATTTTTAAAATCATTGTTCGTTAATTTATGAATAAGTATCATACCATTTTGAAATCACGAAGAAATGCGCCATTTTTTAAACTACTTGCCAATCTAGTCTGGTACATTTTTTTTTCAATGTAGACCGTCAAAGTTGCGTGATGTAAAAACAATTTTTCATCGCTCTTATTTAATTTGATTTTGACTAATAAACGAAGATGTTAAGGCATTAATTTTAGACACTGATTAATAAAGTCATTATTCAGGAACACAAAATAAAAAATAAAATTAAATCTGTTAATATTTGTGGTCACACTTATCAAAATTACTACAACACACAGTTACAAAGGCTTATAAATTTTAAAAAAATATTTAAATACTAGAGATGTAACGGATATCCGGCCACTATCCGGTATCCGGCCTATCCGGCCATAATTTACTATCCGGCCGGATACCGGATAATGCGTTAATATCCGGCCAGATACCGGATAGTAAAAATTGTATGAAAAGCCCATAAAAGTGATTTTGCTCATCGGAAATATATGCCCTTCTGTAGCAGTCAAGTAAAAAGTCGTATCAAAACGTTTAAAAACCATAAATATTAATCAAAGAACTATTGATTATGTCGGCATCGGCACCTATTCTACTCGTATCGTTCATTCGCAAAAATTTTAATACTCTTCTTTTTGCACTATGTCTTTTTCATTAGCTGGAGTCAGCTCTCCTTGTCTGCTTCCTCCATTTCTTTCTATTTTGAGCAGTAGCAGCGTCAATAATATTGTCCTTCAGGTCCCGTTGGTCCGCCGTCAGCCTGGTGGCGTGTGGGTGTCTTCCGCGTCAGCGAGTCGTCGTCGCCAAATTTAGGGCTACTTGCTCACCATCGCATTGAGCGTTCTTAAATTTTCTCGGGCATAGGTGTGACTTTGTAACACGTAGGTGTGACATTACGTACTTTGCCCAACAGGGTGACACCCGGTGATCAGCATAAATACGCATTTTTGTCGTGTGTAGTTTTGACAAGTGCTGTTTAGTAGTATAATGTACTTAGTGTAATAATTTAAAGTCAATCAAGATATATATTGATATAATAGATTTGAAAAAATATTATCCTGGATTAAAATATGAATTTCTTTATATTTAGAGGTAGTATACGATGTCGTTTATCCCCTACGATGCTGTGGGCTAATGTGTAAGCCCGTATTTTGAAACTATCAATCCGTATAAGGTCGGAAGAATTGTTCAGTTTAACGTTCAAATTATTCACAATAAACGAAAAATTTAAAATACATAAACACATGCAGTCGTATAAAGTCCAACGCCGCGATTACAGCTTGTACAAACTTTTTCAGAGACTATGACCTGTGAATATCCGGCCGCCGGATATCCGGCTATCCGGCCTGGAGGCTGGCCGGATATCCGGTATCCGGTATTCGGCCAAACAACTATCCGTTGCATCTCTATTAAATACCTACAACTTTGTAAGTACTTAGGATTGATTTTTTATTTTATTTTTCTGATTACTGTCATCACTTGGCCTATTAATAGTTATCGTTTGGACGTCGCTTTCTGGGACACCCTGTATATTTAAAATTTAATGAGATGTCGATATCCTACTTACAAAAAAGTTCTCGGATAGCAAAACAGATTTTGCTACGCAAAATAAATTTTTATTTGAAAATAACGGCGCGCTTGAAATTGTAATTCATAATTTAATGGCGCATACCTAATTGTTGATTTGCTTAGCATTCTAATAATTACGTCAGTAAATAAGTATTCTTATTATTGGTAACTAAATGCTATATTGAGGGCCCTGTGACAGGAGCAATAAATTACAATAAGACCATTTAATTAAACAGTAATAATAAAAATATTCATACAAAAACCTTTAACGTAATTCTTAAACGTATTTAAGTATTTGGTGCAAGCCGGGCTCAGTCCATACGGTTTCAAGTCAATAAATTTAAAAAATTAGTTTACTGTTAATTTCTAACAGATCATCGTGATGAAACGTCGCCCTAGTACCAACGAAATACACGGACAATTTCGCGATGATATAATTAATTGATTGTAACTTTAAATTACTATTACTCTGAATTTAAGCAGTGAGGAGCACTACGATCAGGCCAAGGTAACTACGAATACTCTGTGGAGCCATCGTTTATTGCGTCTGTTACAGGGCCCACACTGTATAGACGACCAAAAGTAGGTTTTTCGTAAAAAGCGATAATAGAGGCGCCCACAGAGCATCCTAGCCCATGTCTTCCAGACTGATCGACTTTGTGCCATTTGCAGCCTTCGACTCCCTACGGTCTTTGCAAGGTAGTAGATTAATTTGCCAATATTATCCCATTCGTGGTTTTCCTCATATTCTTTATTATCCATTCGTCATTTTTCCTGTACCGTAATTTCCATTCCCGTTTATCTCCATTCATAACTTGCTACACGCGATAATATTTTCGCCTCATCTGCAATCGATTCTACGAGTTATCTACGAGTTAGTTATATCTAGGGCCTGCTTATTGCGAGTTTAGTTTTGCTACTCTGAAAGCTGTGTCACTGATTTTAGTTGTGCTACGAAGATTTTTATTCCCGATCCTATCACGTAGAATAATGCTGAGCATAATCTCTTTCCACAGCTCACTGAGTGACTTTGAGCTTTCTTTTGCGGCCCTTAGAGGCTATTCACACTGGAACGCAGCACCGTCCGTTGTGTATGACGTGCGTTAGTGCGTGACACAAAGTTATTTGAGCTGTCATCGTTTGTATGGAAATCACGCACCGACGAACACACTGAAAACGTATCCACGCGCGGTCGTGCGAATCCGTCGTTTTTCATTTATTTTTTTCTATGAAACATTTGACAAGAGTGCTCTATAGTCAGTATTACCATGGAGGTCTACTGTAATATGTATCTACTAAATTAATTGCTGAATCCAAAGAGATAGTATATATTTGGCTGAATCCACGGGCTGTCCCTAATGAAATGTACAAAATATCTAATGCTTTGTGGGGAAGTTTTCCGATTTTTCAATGCAATATATAAAAGCCAAAACCAAGAGTTTCATGTACCAAATCTTTAGTATCTACAAACCGACAAGGACCATGAATTTGTAACGGCATGAAATAGTTACTCCCAGAAACAAGAACCTGATAAAATGATAACGTGTTAAGCACAGCATATAGTGCCTACCTATAGATTTTAAATGTTTCCGGAGAGAAACCCGCTAAACGGCGAACATGTATGAAAGTTGGTAAATGTGAAAAAGGGACAGAAGTTAGAACTGGAGCAGGTGAAACGATGTGGTCTCTACTTGCACCTACGGAACAACAATAATACAATGATCGGCTTGTTTAGGCCTAGTCTAGTAGGCCTATTTGTAGTCGACTAGTCGGTCAAAGCCATAGTCGCATTTAATAATATCTCTGTTACTAATATCAATAAGGTCTCATCATCGTCATCATGTTCTTGGCGTTAAATCCCGGTTGTGTTCTCGCGGCCACTCTTGCAGACTGTCTGTGATATCACATACGCCAAGGCTGCAGCGAAGTAGGCGTTTCAGACGCGCGTAAATATTAACCTTATAGCCAGGTATTTTCCAAATTATAAACATATTGAAAATTTAAAGTTCCATTTCAATCGAAAGGCAACGGTATTTTAACTGGTTTTGCTTATAATTACATTTTCTCATTTTAGGATCAAAATTCTGATAAATTTATACAATATGTAACACATATAAAAACCACATCATAAAAATCAACATAAGTAAAATTATCGAAAACGATCCAGTATATTATTTTTTTTAAAATTTGGCTAGAGCACGAAATAATGAAAAGGAATGTAGGTAAATATCGAAACTTTATTGACGGTCGTTACGTGTCGGACTGCCCGGTCGGACGCCGTGACTTTGTATGCGTCTTATCCTATACATTCAACCTACCTCTTGAACCATCCACTCTATTTATTTTTGATAACCTCATTAAAGTCCGTTGCGTACTTTGAAATATTCGGCGGGCCGTTATTTATTTTGTGATCTAAGCGTACATCATCATCGTCCTAACGCTTATACCGGCCTCTGCCAGGGCGGCTTTCCTACTCAATCTTCTCCACTTCGCCCGTTCGATCTAAGCGTACATACATACTTAAAGAGGGACAGGCGGCGGGAAGCGACTTGTTTCATCCTATGTATGTATATTGCAAAATAAAAATGTAGTCAGTGCATTTTCCTAGTTTTGAGAAAAACGTGTTTGCAGTACAGGTTTGTACTTTTTATGTAATAAATTTCAAAAATAACGGTTTAAATTACTTTTCTGGTAGAAAAAAACGGGCTAATTATGAATTTACCATTTAAAAAGAAGATTATTGATTATTAAAGGGAGATATAACCGCAAAGTAATTAGAGTAGTGGAACCATCAAGTAATAATTATGTATATGTTCACAACCTATAAACGCAGTGAGTTCTAGTACTTACTGCGATTATGTTAAGTAAACAGCTAATACCACAATAAAGCGCTGCAGTGGGATCACATACTGCCATATTAGTAAGGAACCAATGTAAATTAAGATATTTTACCTTAAGTATAGTTATTAGGAAGAATATATGCGTTTATACTAAGGATTTCTTTCAAAAGTTACTTTATCACTTACGTAAAAAGCAACTTAATTGTGCCTACTGCGTTTATGCAAGCGTATCGTAAATTTTGATTATGATTTTTTTTGTTTCTTTGGGGCATCATCACTCACTGCGTTAATGTTATGCATTTGCAACTCATTAATAATATTACTGCGTTTATAGCTTATATTTTTTTTGTTTCCAGAGTAGGTATCAAAGAACGGGTCTATGATTCGAGTAGATCTCATTCCTGGATTCCGAAAATAGAATAAACCCAAAAGTGAAAAATGCACCTTAGAGTTTGCCGTAGGAAACAAAAAATTGTCAACGCATTGACACTATTTAACCCGCGATCACTCGCGCTATGAGCATTTTGCTTACAGTAAATTTAAAACATGCGCCATTTAGTCAAAATTATTTGCAGGTACATCGTTCATTTGGTAGCCGAGTTTTGTAACGTCCCCCACCCCTGTATGTAGTTCACTACTCACCAGTGTGCGCCAGTCACTCGCACCAGGTGGTTTGTTGCGCCGTGTACCATCAGGCGGCGTTTTGCTCATCGCGCGGATATCGACGTAAGTATTTTTTTTTACTCATGACTTTATTTTTTTCATCTTAGCGACAGTTTTACTGCTACTTTTATGCAATATTATGATTTCACATTACTGAAATAGTAATCTATTATGTATTTCTATTATAGATGGATCGTGATCGATGGGATGAACGAGTTTTGGCATGGTTGATGGAGGAGGATTTGGAAGATATTGAGGACCCGTCTTTTAGAGCCGATGATATTGAAAGCGATCGAGGCAGTGAACACAGTCATCATTCCACTAACACCGAACAGTCGTCATCGGAAGTAGAAGGTGAGGTTTCTTCAATTTTACCGGGCAGTCAGCTATATTACGTAGGCAAAGATGGGTGTACAAAATGGAACTATAATCCACCTCGTTCCAATGTGAGAACAAGAGCTCACAACATTGTCGAAAAACAACCAGGAGTAAAACCAGTAGCTAAAAATGCTAAAACTATAATGGATTGTTGTCTCCTCTTTGTGAGTGAAGAAATGCTGACTGATATAGTTCGCTTCACAAATATCCACATCAGGAAAATCAAGGACCAATTCTCAAGGGAGAGAGATTGCAAAGAAATGGATATTGTAGAACTAAAAGCCTTTATCGGTATTTTGTACATTTATTTATTTATTTATTTATTTTCGGAAGACTTACAGCTATAACATTGCAATTGATATTCTATACAGTTAACAGGAAGCCAATTACAAGTCTCCGCCTGTAGGTAACAAAATTATGTGTAATGCGGAAAGAATTCATAACACTTGGTTGAATTTACTTAGTAAACTAGCTCATAAGTAGTAGTTAGAGAAACACAAAATATAAAATATTCAAATTGTAGGTATGTAAATGAAATGTGGTTAAAGTTCAGAGTCAACGAAGTAATCTTTTATAACTAATTGTTTAATTTTGTGGGCTCGGGTACAGAACAGGTCGACATCAAAATCAAAAGTGAGTTTATTGCATAGGGTAGATGCTCTTACGACATATGAATTGAGTCTAATATTGGTTCTTGAAAAGGGTACATTAAGAATAGAACGCGGTCTGAGGATTCATGGCTTGGAACATGGCTGGTATAAAGAAGAATAATCACTTAAATTTGAAAGAGATGTGGGACAAAGATGACACGAAATACGCGCAGAGACTACTTGAAACAACTAGCCCTTCAACTAACACAGCCACATATCCAAAGAAGAAGCACCTTCCAAAATATTTCATATCCTCTTCAGCAAGTGATGAAACGTTTTGTACCAGAATCTGAGTTACCAGAAGAAGAAAAACCAAGTGGTATCTGCGCGGTTTGCCCAAGACGCAAAAATCGCAACACTAATAAGAGCTGCATTTACTGCCAAAAATTTTTATGTACCGAACATAGTCGTACACTCTGTGATATGTGTAAAGCTCGCGTATATGACGAAGATTTGTTATTCATACTTAGTTAAGTTTTTTTTTTAAGTTTTTATTTGGTAAATTTTATCCGTAAGACTGCCTTAGAAGACTGGCAAATTAGTTCCTATGATTGTTAATAAAAATAAAAATATTGTTAACTTTTTGAATATATATTTTGTATAATAAATAATGTGTATTTTATTTAATAAAATATTGTTTTAATAATATTCTTTGGTAAAACTTGCATTTATTTACATTCATAAACGTGAGCAAAATGCTCTACACGCAAGTGCTGTTGTAATTTCTTGAGGCGCGAAAGCTGGCGGGTTAAGTAGGTAGAAACTCGCGTTGACCGTGAAGCACTATGATTGCCAGAATCTTTTTAAGTCAATTGAATTATTGACGATATTTATTTGATATTTATTGAGATGTCGATATCCTACTTACAAAAGAGTTCTCAGATAGCAAAACAGATTTTGTTACGCAAATTAAATTTACATTTGAAAGTAATGGCGCGCTTGAAATTGTAATTCAGAATTTAATGGCGCATGTCTAATTTTTGATTTGCTTAGCATTCTAATAATTACGTCAGTAAATAAGTATTCTTATTATTGGTAACTAAATGCTGTATTGAGGGCCCTGTGACAGGAGAAATAAATTGTAATAAGACCATTTAATTAAACTGTAATTAAGGGCGGCTTGCACCACATTCTTAAACGCAGTTATATTGATACTTTAACAAAAACTATTCATACAAAAAAGCCTTAAACGTTATTCTTAAACGTGTTTAAGTATTTGATGCAAGACGGGCTCTGTCCATACGGCTTCAAGTCAATAAATTGAAAATATAAGATTACTGTTAATTTCTAACAGATCATCGTGACGAAACGTCGCCCTAGTACCAACGAAATACACGGGCCATTTCGCGGTGATGTAATTAATTGATTGTAACTTTAAATTACTATTACTCTGAATTTAAGCAGTAAGGAGCACTACGTTCAGGCCAAGGTAACTACGAATACTCTGTGGAACCATCGTTTATTGCGTCTGTTATAGACGACGTATAGACGACCAAAAGTAGGTTTTTCGTAAAAAGCGATAATAGAGGCGCCCACAGAGCATCCCAGCCCATGTCTTCCAGACTGATCGACTTTGTGCCATTTGCAGCCTTCGACTCCCTACGGTCTTTGCAAGGTAGTAGATTAATTTGCCAATATTATCCCATTCGTGGTTTTCCTCATATTCTTTATTATCCATTCGTTATTTTTCCTGTACCGTAATTTCCATTCCCGTTTATCTCCATTCATGACTTGCTACACGCGATAATATTTTCGCCCCATCTGCAATCGATTCTACGAGTTATCTACGAGTTAGTTATATCTATGGCCTGCTAATTGCGAGTTCAGTTTTGCTACTCTGAAAGCTGTGTCACTGATTTTAGTTGTGCTACGAAGATTTTTTATTCCCGATCCTATCACGTAGAATAATGCTGAGCATAATCTCTTTCCACAGCACGCTGAGTGACTATGAGCTTTCTTTTGCGGCCCTTAGAGGCTACTCACACTGGAACGCAGCACCGTCCGTATGCGTGACGTGCGTTAGTGCGTGACATAAAGTTATTTGAGCTGTCATCGGTTTGTATGGAAAATCACGCATAGACGAACACACTAAAAACGCATCCACGCGCGGTCGTGCGAATCCGTCGTTTTTCATTTATTTTTTTCTATGAAACATTTGACACGAGTGCTCTATAGTCAGTATTACCATGGAGGTCTACTGTAATATGTATCTACTAAATTAATTGCTAAATCCAAAGAGATAGTATATATTGGCTGAATCCACGGGCTGTCCCTAATGAAATGTACAAAATATCTAATGCTTTGTGGGGAAGTTTTCCGATTTTTCAATGCAATATATTGTAGTATGTATACTTATTATGCCGAAACCAAGAGTTTCATGTACCAAATCTTTAGTATCTACAAACCGACAAGGACCATGAATTTGTAATGGCATGACATAG
The DNA here is from genome assembly GCA_905147135.1 of Blastobasis lacticolella. Lineage (NCBI taxonomy): Eukaryota > Metazoa > Arthropoda > Insecta > Lepidoptera > Blastobasidae > Blastobasis > Blastobasis lacticolella. Next base: position 12,538,818 of record LR990043.1, read on the forward strand.
TTACTCCCAGAAACAAGAACCTGATAAAATGAAAACGTGATATGCACAGCATGTAGTGCCTACCCATAGATTTTAAATGTTTCCGGAGAGACACCCCGCTAAACGGCGAACATGTGTCAAAATTGGTAAATGTGAAAAAGGGACAGAAGTTAGAACTGGTGCAAGTGAAACGATGTGGTCTCTACTTTCACCTACGGGACAACAATAATACAATGATCGGCTTGTCTAGGCCTAGTCTAGTAGGCCTATTTGTATTTGACTAGTCGGTCAAAGCCATAGTCGCATTTAATAATATCTCTGTTACTAATATCAATCAGGTCTCATCATCGTCATCATGTTCTTGGCGTTAAATCCCGGTTATGTTCTCGCGGCCATTGCAGACTATCTGTGATATCACATACGCCAAGGCTGCAGCGAAGTAGGCGTTTCAGACGCGCGTAAATATTAACCTTTTAGCCAGGTATTTTCCAAATTATAAACATTTTGAAAATTTAAAGTTCCACTTCAATCGAAAGGCAACGGTATTTTAACTGGTTTTGCTTATAATTACATTTTCTCATTTTAGGATCAAAATGCTGATAAATTTATACAATATGTAACACATATAAAAACCACATCATAAAAATCAACATAAGTAAAATTATCGAAAACGATTCAGTATATTATTTTTTTGAAAATTTGGCTAGAGCACGAAATAATGAAAAGGAATGTAGGTAAATACCGAAACGTGTCGGACATCCCGGTCGGACGCCGTGACTTTGTACGCGTGTTATCCTACCCATTAAACCTACCTCTTTAACCTTCCACTCTATCTATTTTCGATAACCTCATTAAATCCGTTGCGTACTTTAAAATATTCGGCGGGCCGTTATTTACTTTGTGATCTAAGCGTACGCTTTCCTACTCAATTTTTTCCACTTCGCCCGGCCGATCTAAGCGTACATACATACTTAAAGAGGGACAGGCGGCGGGAAGCGACTTTGTTTCATCCATCCATCCTTTACAGAAAGTCTCTTAAAACCAAAGGAGCTCACCAAGCAAGAACTTCATAGTACAAGGTACTACAACATGCACATGCACATGCACATGCACACGCACACGCACACGCACACGCACACGCACTCGCCCACATGCACGCACGCGCGCACGCACACGCACACATACACACACCCACACCCACACACTCACACACAACAACACACACACGCGCGCACACACACACACACACACACACACACTCACTCACACACACGCACACATACACACACACGCACACATACATACATACACACACACGCACACACGCACACACACACACACACACACACACACACTCACACACACACACACACGCGCGCGCGCACACGCGCACATGCACACGCACACTTACACAAGCTATAACGTTCTAAGTTTTTGTAACAATTGAAATAACTATTTTAGTGTCTAAGAAAAAACCTTGAGTACGTTTATATTGCTAAATCTGAATTGCTATGTCTTGTAATAATGACGGTGACTATAGCACAGGAGTTTCTTCTCCTATTTTAGTCACCAGATTTCTGATGTAACCACATGCAAATACTGTTTTAAGCTTATAAATATAGACGTAAGAAGTATTTAAAGTATTTACACAAATAAATATTATTATTATTATTATCCTAGGTATGTATATTTCCGTGCAAAACAAAATGCAGTCAGTGCATTTTCCTAGTTTTGAGAAAAACGTGTTTGCAGTAGGTACAGGTTTGTATCTATTATGTTATAAAATTCGTTTTGACAAAAATAACGGTTGAAATTTTGGTGGAAAAAAACGAGCAGATTGTGATTTTACCGTATAATAGAAGATTATTAATTATTTAAGGGCAAAAGGGGAATGTAACCGCAAAATAATTAGAGTAGTGGAACCGTCAAGTAATAATTATGTTTATGTTTACTTACTGCGGTTATGTTAAGTGAACATCCAATACCACAACAAAGCGCTGCAGTGGGATCACATACTGTCATATTAGTAAGGAACAAATGTAAATTAAGATATTTCACCTTAACTTTTGTATAGTAATTAAGAAGAATATATGCGTTTATACTAAGGATTTCTTTCAAAAGTTACTTTATCACTTACGTAAAAAGTGACTTAATTGTGCCTACTGCGTTTATGCAAGCCTATCGTAAATTTGGGTTATGATTTTTTTTTTCTTTGAGGCATCATCACTCACTGCGTTAATGTTATGCATTTGCAACTCATTAATGATATTACTGCGTTTATAGCTTATATTTTTTTGTTTCCAGAGTAATCAAAGAACGGGTCTATGATTCGAGTAGATCTCATTCCTGGATTGCGAAAATAGAATAAACCCAAAAGTGAAAAATGCACCTCTGAGATTGCTGTAAGAAACAAAAAATTTTCAACGTATTGACACTATTTAAGTAGGTAGAAACTCGCGTTGACCGTGAAGCACTATGAATGCCCGAACCTTGTTAAGTCAATTGAATTATTGACGATATTTATTTGATATTTATTGAGATGTCGATATCCTACTTACAAAAGAGTTCTCGGATAGCAAAACAGATTTTGTTACGCAAATTAAATTTACATTTGGAAGTAATGGCGCGCTTGAAATTGTAATTCAGAATTTAATGGCGCATACCTAATTGTTGATTTGCTTAGCATTCTAATAATTACGTCAGTAAATAAGTATTCTTATTATTGGTAACTAAATGCTATATTGAGGGCCCTGTGACAGGAGAAATAAATTGTAATAAGACCATTTAATTAAACTGTAATTAAGGGCGGCTTGCACCAAATCCTCAAACGCAGTTATGTTGATACTTTAACAAAAAATATTTCTACAAAAAAGCCTTAAACGTCATTCTTAAACGTGTTCAAGTATTTGGTGCAAGCCGGGCTCTGTCCATACGGCTTCAAGTCAATAAATTGAATAAATAAGATTACTGTTAATTTCTAACAGATCATCGTGACGAAACGTCGCCCTAGTACCAACGAAATACACGGACAATTTCGCGGTGGTGTAATTAATTGATTGTAACTTTAAATTACTATTACTCTGAATTTAAGCAGTAAGGAGCACTACGATCAGGCCAAGGTAGGTACCCTACATCTACCCTACACCTACCCTACACCTACCATACACCTACCCTACACCTACGTCAAAAAAATAAAAATAAAAATTTAGGGGTGGACTACCCCTAACATTTAGGGGGATGAAAAATAGATGTTGGCCGATTCTCATAGATACCGGATAAGCACAAAAAATTTCATCAAAATCGGTCAAGCCGTTTCGGAGGAGTATGGCAACGAAAACTGTGACACGAGAATTTTATATATTAGATAAGATTAAGACTAAGATTAAGATTAAGATTAATGGATATAAGCGGTCGCGAGAATTTATTTAATAAATATTGTAGGTAAGTATGTTTTAATAGCTTTGAGTATATTTAGTAAAAATGGCCCACTTTTTTTGTATTGAATATACTGCACTGTATTAGTCAGACAGACAGTCTCCTCAGCTCAATAGGGTTGACTTGTTCGCGTTACTTTTGCTTTGACAAAGATGAAAAAAAATCCAATGCAATTGACACGCATTAATTGAAAAACTTTTAACTAAATTAAAAATCGTGTTTTTTCTCCAAAATGCGGGAGCTAAAAGTTCTAAGAGATTGGATTTTGATATATTTGGGATTACCCTCGTTAAATCTCGATTCGGGTCTTAAAAAGCGATCTTTGATGGGCATCTTTAAGAACGCATTTAGATGTTACATAACATTTATACAGTTCGGTATTTCACTGAATCACCTATGTGGTATTTGGGTACCTCACGGACAATTTTATACATAAATGTCCGGTATAAAAATAGCTACTCGAAGGTAGGCACTTACCCAATGTGCAGTGTTTTATTGTGTAGCCCTAAAAAAATTTGTTAATGTCAATCTTGCAAAGAGGCGCAGCGTGAAAAAATTCTATATAGTTTGGCGAGAAAGTCGTGAAAAGAATGTTTTGGGACTGTTTTGCTCTCGCCTAAATTGGCCACACTAAATTACTGTCAAACTCAAATATTCTATACCTATCTGTGGTCAAACTGACTTCAGCTGTCACGTCTCTGGGCATTGTCGTTGTTTTGCTATTGTTTTGTTTAAGTTGATATGTGTATGTTTCTAGATTTTTACTGTGTTGGACATTTATTTTCGCAATGAATGCAAAAACGAATAAAAGCGGCATGAAAAATGTAATATTTAGAGTTGTTCATAAATGTATGGCCGAGTTTAGAGCAGATAAGTTGCTGTTTGAAAGATGTTTACGGCTGAATAGAAAAGATTATCGGTACGTAAAACATTGAAAATATTGAATGAAATGTGATCTTTTGGAATTCATTTGAATTTCCGTAAAGCTAATGTGTTTTGCAGTATTGGTTTCATTTATTTAAGGTTACAAAATAAACCGTCAAATTAAAGTGTATTGTTATGGTTTTGATCCTTTTGTATTTTTTTTTTTATAATTATACTATTCATTGATATTTTTGCTTTCAGATGTGTTTAAAAGCAGTGCGGCGCTTCTTTATTGTATTGTAGCAGAGAGCTATATTATCCAGGCACATTACGCAATGTACGACTATTCGGGCTGGAGAAATGAAACCTTTTTGTTAATGAAAGATTATCAAGGTCGCTGGTCGAACAGAGAGAGAATCAGAAGATAGATAAGAGTTTGACATTACATCGTTCCGTGCATCAGTGTTGCTGTTAATAAATTAATAAGGGTATACCAGACTCTTATTTTAATTTTCAATACTTCCCCTTATTCTCAATCATCCATCAAAATGTGACAGCTGAAGTGGGTTCTCAGTTTGACAGTAGGTAACTTATTGTTGTAAGAGCAGTAGATCCCAAAATGCAAAAACTATACTAATTAATTTTACCTACTCTTCATCATGATACTCAAGGCAAGTGGCAAGGGCAAATAAAGGCCGCTCCAAGTCAGATTATTTTCAATTTAAAACAAAAAAATTGGTTGATAGAGCAAGGGTTCTACACTTTTGACGAATTTTTAAATATTAAGAAGCTGGACATGTAATCAATGAAATTTAGGTGAAATTTTATTGTTTTAATTGTATATGACATGAATGGTATATTATTTATTATTATTTGTATACGTAACTATTATTTATAATGTACCTACTTGATTATGATAAATGATAATGATCCTTGGGGAATTCCTATAGTGACATTTCCAGGTGCAGATCTATGGCTATGATCGCTTATCGTCACCTGAACCGAATTCCTTGCAGACAGGAACGATTCTAAGAGATCATAAGACACACCTGTGATACCACAGCTCTTGTAACAGTAATTTGTGCTGAACAATATCGAAGGCATTTGAGAGATCGTAGAATATCGGAGCGAAATTGCACCTATCATCTATCCCTGTAAGCACACAGTCAATCACTTTATGGGCCGCCATTATCGTTGATTTTTGGGGTAAGCATACTGTCGGCCAGTCCCTAGGTCATTTCCCTCAAAATGTTCCATACGATGCGTTCTTAAAATTGATTTAATAATTTCGATACTATTTGGACGATATTTATGTCAGTAATTATCAATTTTGTCCTTGTCTCCTTTGCCTTTAAATATTGGACATACCCTAGTGTTTTCCAATATAGTTGGATACATGCCCTTTGTAAACGTCTCATAATTTAGTAAAAAACAATTGATTTTGTATTATTAATTTCAGAATCGAATAGGTACAATGTTTATGTTCAGATGTCCGGACGAAGTCGCGGGGAACAGCTAGTACGTAATAAAACGTTTTGTTCACCCTTATCATCAGCTTTGAATACACTGCTTTCAGAAAATGATATATGAAATTTAAAGTAGAATGTGGTAGAAAACCATATTATGTAGAACTCATTAAAGTTTAAATATTGACTGATAGTCTGACTGAGTAAGTGCGTGTTTGCAGGACGAGCGCGGGAACATGGCCGAGATGACACGATATGACATTGGTACCTACTGTCCTACTGTAGGAAGCACCCACCGTGGAGGCAGTATTCTGTGATGAAAGCTATTTTTTTTAATTCCACTAAGGTGACAAACAACCTTACGGTTTGCCTGATGGTAAACAGTCACCGCAGCCTATGGACGTTAATGCATTTTGTATTAGTTTAGGAGAGTTTCAGGTTAAATCAGGTAAAATTTTAAAGCCATAGCGGCGCTGTTTATGCGAATCTAATTGTATATATCGATAGGGAATTTATTTAGCTTTAAATGTACATTCAAATTACCTTTTACTTTTTTAATAAAAAAAAGTATTTTCTGCGTGCACCTAGTGGTACGCATTGAACCGGGGTATGTTTTACATTAAACCAACTATATACTCTTTATACATCAAGAGACCCAGTTCCAGAAAAAGCAGTTTGTTTTATGGTTGTTGGATAACTGATAAACCACTTATATCTTTTTTACTGCTACTATAGCCAGACCATTCTGGATAACAGGCGGACGCCCTCGTTCGCGAGAGCACAACCGGGATATTACCTATATCATATTACAGCATATCCACTTACTTTTAAGTATTTTTCGTTGCTAGTTATGGGGCTTTTAAAGTGGGTTTTTGAAATCGCTCGCATCCACGCGATCGCTCGTCTTCTATGCTTGTCTTTTCTATCACTAGCAACTTACCAGTGTATGAGCGATAGGTAGCGTAGGAAAGTCGATTGTTTACAGAGTATTATTAGATACCTACCTAGTGCCCAAGCCTCGTGTAACAAATTATAAATTACAAACAGAAACCCGGAACTAGTACCGCAAATAAAGAAGTGGCAGAGTTATTCCAAACATGTTTTATCGAAATAACGATTAAAACTACCTCACTGCTAAACTCATGTCCATTATATATTATAGGTACCTGTGAAAATGACTTCTGTTATTCTGAAGTAGATGCTAAAACTATCATTAAATCGTTTAAAAGCATTAACTTGAAAAATACGTAAGATATTTGGGGAATGTCAGTCAGAGTTATAAGTACTGTTGTTGATATTTTAGTACCGTATTTAGCTTACATTTTTAATGCTTGCGTTAAAGTAGGAGCTTTTCCCGACCAGATGAAAATCAGTAAAGTGATGCCATTATTCAAATCAGGTTGTAAAAATAATTTGAATAATTTTAGACCGGTGTCCATACTGCTCGTTTTAGTAATATCTTTGAAAAAATTATGTCATATGATTGTACACTTTAAAAGTAATGAATTATTTCATCAACAACAATATGGCTTAACAATAGGCCTCAATACTACCGAAGCTGGTATTAGCCCCATTCAACAAATTTTTGGCGCATGGGAAGAACATCATAATGCAATAGGTATCTTTTGCGATTTGTCTAAAGCATTTCATTGTGTAAGTCATTTAACACTATTACTAAAATTAAAATATTACGGTTTTACGCATGATAGTCTTGAAATGATGAAATCATACGTAGAAGGTAGAGTTCAAAAAGTAAATGTTTATGGCGAGTTGACTGCGGGGGGCATTGGAGTGCTACAAGGATCTATATTGGGACCGTTTCTCTTACTTGTCTGTATAAATGACCTTCCATACATGGTGCAGAACACTGCTGGTATAGTTTTGTTTGCTGACGATACTTCACTGATATTTAAAATTAATAGGAAAGAAAATAATATAGACGAAGTAAACTGTGCTCTTCAGAATGTACTTCATTGGTTTACGATTAATAACTTAGTCTTAAACTCTAAAAAAAACAAAATGCGTTCATTTTTGCCTTCTTAATGTCCAAAGTAATCAATGTAATGTTATATTACATAAATCACAACTTGAGTTGGCACGGAAAACTACTTTTTTAGGCGTTAATATAGGTTCAAATTTTTTTTTTTTTTATTATAGTTATTTTCATAGTATTATATCGTACGGTATCATACTATGGGGTAAGTGTGCTGATAGTGACATCATATTCAACAAAAACGAGCCGTAAGAGCAATATATGGATTACGTCGACGTGAAGAACTCTCAAAAAATTGTTTAAATAAATTGATGTATTAACCTTTTCAAGTCAATATATATTTGATAATATTAACATCTTATCGAAGTATGAAATTTACTTTATTATACATACAATGGAATGTAAGAAACTTAAACAACTAGAAAATAATTTACAGTTATAATAAAAATATACACCTACATCTAAAATACCAAAAATATATACAGTAAAACATATAAAATATACCAAATTAAACCCTTATAAAATATAAGTATTTTATTATCTAACTAAACTAAATTAAATATGATGTAAAAAACCAGGGCCACGCGGTAAGGTGCCCATCATGGCGGCGGCATTCCCGCGCTGGATGGCGATACTTATCCGCTGCGCGAGAAAGCTGCCGGCACGTGAGTCACCCGTCGCCTCCCAGAGCCGCTTACTAAGCTGATAATATTATGTATGTCAGAAAGCATAATACCCAATTTGCTAAAAATACTGATGTTCCTTATGTCAATTTAAGAAACGAGAATAAATTGGTAACACCGGTGTTCAGACTAAGTAAAGTAAATTCATCTTTCATGGGTAACTGTATAAGATTCTATAATAATATTCCTGAAGGTATTATTAATTTGCCTGAATCACAATTTAAAGAAAATGTGAAAACAACTTTAATGAAAAAAGCCTATTATAATATTAATGAAAAAAATTTATGGTGTACTACTTCATCGAAATAGGAAGTTATTTTTAAATTTATAATTTTGTTAATTGGGTAAGGATGATTTGATGTGGAATAGTCATTCAATAACAAATATTTTAAAATGTGTACGGCATTGGCAGTGCATGCTCACTTAAAAGTCTGCCTGGTGGTGGCGTGGGGGTCGAGTCGTTCTCTTCCCTCAAATATGGTTGAATTTGACGATGACTGGGCCCTGCGTCATGCTCGTGAACGCCTTGGTGGACTGGCCTGTTTTGGCTGTACTATTACTTATTCTTATAATTTGTTGTCTTGACCGATTTGTAGGGGTCCACATCATATTCCAATCAAGACAGGCTCACTCAAATAAAATTGACAAATGTATCAATGCAATGTAATCATATTTAAATGTACCTGTGGGTTTCTTGCCGTTTCTTTCTCCCAATGATGGTCATTTTCCTAACTGAAGCGGCGTACTGACAGACAGACGACATTCGTTTTTACTTAGTTGTTCCGAGCTCAGGGGGCGACGCGGTTAGGCTGGTACGTGCTGGTGCTCGCGCCGGCGGGCTGGCTGGGGCCGGGCACGCTGTGTACATGATTCGCCTAGGCGGTTATGTGTGTGGCGTGTGTCGGTGCCCGGTGTCTCGCCGGTGTGGGTGCTCGTGCACGCTGATCGGTCTGCATGCGTCGCCTCCTACCTGGTAGGTAGGTTAAACCAGAAGCAACTACATAAAAATAAATAAAGTAAACCGCTTTTGAAGATGTGTTACCTTCAAAAGCGGTACCTAATGAATAAATTACCGCCTCCCGAATAATAAAGAATAGACAGACCGACACCGATGTCGACCGCAATACAATTTAATCAGTCACTGCCGGAGGTCTCCCACTAAGGTTCCCCTTTTGAACATTTAATCAAATTCCAAGTGCCTAGAGTTTTCGTTACTTACATAAATTGTGTAAAGAAAAATAAATATAAAACGGCCTCTGAAGAATTGTAATCCACCAGGAAAATATCCATTCTACATTCAAATAACTTTGAGGTTGAAAAATGAAGCTGAGCGAAAATAAAGTAATGGAGACAGACAAAAGGGTAATCCCGGCGAAAACCTTTGGAAAGTATACAATCCACAACTAAATATTTTTTTTGTAAATTTGTCTTAAAAGCAAAGAAAATGAAGAGAATGATCGAGATCCTTTGAGTCAATGCCAAGAACAGAAATGGAGCGTCCATATAGTAGAGTGCAATGCGTGCAAGTTCACTTTGCCTACGGCTGAAAATGGAACTAAATTTAATAAATAGCCAACAAGATAAACTCTCAGCAAAAACAATGAAAAGACGGCGAGTATTTTATGAGCAGACTTATCTTGACCGCACTTAAGCGTTCACTTACACGAATGGCAGGTTGTCGGCGTTTTTTCATTATCATAATTATTATCATAGGCCCATAGGAGATTTCGTACGATGGTCGCAAAATGGCTAAGCCATACTTTTTGATCACGACGTATGGTCGGTGCAGTTAGTGCTGGCAAACTTAAACTACAGGTAACAGACGTTCCATTTTGGTTAAAGCCGACCAATCGTCAGCTGCAGTTGATACAAAACCTTACGCACTATAAAATTAAGTCAGTTTTGGGTGAGGAGCACGTAGTCGGATGTCCGAGGGTCTCCTTGCCCGCGCATCCGAGTTAATCCAAAGCGCCTTTGCGCGTTGATAGAGTTAGCGCTGGCAGAGTAAAAATTTGATGCTCGACGATTCATTAGATCTGATAAGATTGCAAGTTTTGGCAAAACCAATTTTACTTGAAACACAATGAATAGAGAGTCTCGGAGATTATATGGAGATTCCTGGAATGTGACAGTTTAAAACAACTGCGTCTTTATATCGCGCACGTTTTACTTCGACTTCGCTCCGCTGATAACTAACACTGCAACGAATACGCGACCAGTGACGTCATTTACGTAGAACGCGCGTGGCCTAATTGGGCATGTAGCCCACGTAGTTCTACAGTGCGCACGTAGGACGGAGAACAAATTTTTCGCAGCTCCTCAGATAACTGAATTATTGCCTCGAGCCTATTCAACTGCAGAATATTTGCGAGAACTAAGTTTACGAAATATAGATCTTTCATAACGCGTATTAATATAAACTTGATCAACAAACAAGAGCAAATATTTACTGCCGTGAGTTAATTTGACGTTATTGATAGCGTTTGCTCCTGGCCGTGCACTGGGGTGTAAAGTTAAATAAAAACATAACTTCATAATTCTAAATATTACAGAAAGTGGACAGAACACGTCAAACTATCATTCACTAGCGGCCCGCCGCGGCTTCGCACGGCTAGTGACCTTAACAAATTATACACCTTAACCATCCTCAATCAATCATCCAAATCATTCTGTCTATAAGTGAAATATAGACGAAACGTGGGATTTTGTTTTATAATATTAGTGATGTGATTGGTACAGTTTACGTCTGAAAGTTTCTTAGATTGGAGATTTTATAACCTAAAGTGGTGGCCATTTCAAGATTTCCATGAAAAACCGGCTACACATCTACTTTCGATATGTGTTCCAACTGATTTTCGAGCACTATACAAATTTAAATGAATTTGAGAACTATTATTAATATTACATATTAATTTTGTGTTCCTATCAAGTTATAATAAATTCCACTTCCCCGACCTCTTCTCGGATCTTCGACGAGGTTCTTAATGGAGGAAACAATCGATTTAATATCCTGGTAACGTGATAGGTACGGAAAAATCCCAGGTGGGGCTTTTCCAAGAATTTAGTAAGTAATAAATAAGCAATAAGCTGAATGTCGAATAAAATTAGGGATATATCTATTAACGATCACAAACTTTGATTAGATAGGTATACTTATTTAGTTTGAATTGTATGCTTACCTTAACAAAATAAAACCAGTCTGAAGAATGGGTCTCTTGGCATTACAAAGCCGTATTATCCCATTCCAAATACAACAAAGAAAGAAAATAATTTCTAAAGAATTTCGTGAAGAACCGTAGCAAAATTACTACAAGTAGACAGTACGCAGATGTTGAGCCCGACGCAGCACAGAACCTGGCAAGATTAAATTTTCCGCCTGTAAATAAATAAAACTCGAGATAAAATAACACATTTAGGTCAAGTTTAACACCAAACATCGACGTCAAATAGTATTGGGAAAGTCGAATCGTTTGAGTGGGGCTCCCCCACTCGGCTATAACGAAGTTGGCAACTGTCTTTGTGCGACGCGACGCGGAATTTTCGTTAAATACAAGTACATCGTCGACAAACAAAGCTTTGTTCAATTCATTAGCCATGTTATTAACTTCCACCATGCAGCTTTGCCGGGCTGAACGGCGTTAATAGGTTTACCGGATTTCACGTGCTATACAGTAGTAGGTACAATATTTTTGCAGTATCCCAGATAACGAGCTAGCAACTTTGTGCTTGCGTTGCGTCATAGTCTACTAACTCCTTTTTTTACCCAGTTCCAAGCAAAGCTGGTTATAGGACTTAACTACTTTGTCCAGCGTTAAGCCAACTTGGACCTAGTACTTAAATTTGACTTTAAAAATTGAATATAGTAACGTGCAGCATATACGTAAACCAGAGCGCATTTTCCAATTTCCATTATAAGTGGCTTGGGCGTATCTTTGTATTAGATACTTTGCTCTTTTTGTGTTGTGTCTAACGAGCGATCGAAAGAAGTATTAAATCTGTAGCTCATAATATAAGATCTACGTAAAGAAAATTCAGCGCCAATGGCCAAATGCGTCTATGTCTTCATTACTATAACCTATACCCGAGGACTTGGAATGTCTGCAATTACACGGGTTAAAATATCTCACAAACTCACAAGGATGCAATCATTCTTGCTTGTAGCACAGAATATTTATACTATGCTTGGAGCCAGAAATAGATAGACAGTTCTTCAGACGAATTACATAGATGCACACAATATCCCACGGGGGTAGGCAGAGACTATCAAGTGCCATAAGCTACGATCCTGACTCACCTCTTTTACCCCTTCCACATTCATACATCTTTATTATATAAGTGTAACGTACTTTACCTTATAAGAATCCACGTACTTAGCTTCAAAAAGTAGGAAAATAATATAAAATAGTACTGATTAGAAGAATAAAATAATCTTGGCGTTAATGTCCCGGTTGTGCTCTCGTGAACGAGGGCCCGGGGTCCGCCTTGACCATGATTTCGCGATCAGGTAATTACATTGGAGCGACTACCATCTGACCTCCGTGACCCTGCTACCAGGGGAACCTGACCAAATTGGATCATGGTTACAAATTCAGTTGCCTGAATTTGCAGGTTTCATCACGATGTTTTCCCTCACCGTTAGAGCATCGGTTAGTATTCAACTAATGTACATAACTCAGAAAAGAGTCATTGGTACATAGCCGCAGCGGGATTCGAACCCGCTTACGAGTTGGATACTCAACCACCCGGCTACCGACGCTCCTGATTAGGAGAATACATTCATAACAAAAGAAATATTTAAGTCTAATCTACTAATAATCGTCTGTATCTATTTTTAAATAGTATAAAACAAAGCCGCTTTCCCGCCGTCAGTTCCTCTGTATCTATCTATGTTTGTATGTTGTACGCTTAGATCTTTTAAACTATGTAACGGATTTAAAAGCAGGTTTTAACAAGTGTGTGATTCAAGAGAAAGGTTTCGCAAGAAAATTAAGAGTAGGTAGGGGTGTGTAGGGTAGGTGTAGGCATAGAGAAGGGTAGGGTAGGAGTAGGACGCCACGCGAACGAAGTCGCGCCGAGCCCTTAATTTACATTTACATGGATATCTATACATATTATACAAAGTCGTTTATCGTCGGTATCTATGTACGCTTAGATATTTAAACTATGGATTTTAATTTTCAACAACAGATAGAGTGATTCAAGAAAAAGGTTTATAAGCAAGAAAAAAAGTAGGAATTTATAGGAATTTTACTCGGACGAAGTCCCGGGCCAAAGCTTATGTATGTCGTAGCCGTCGTAGTATGGATAAATTAGCCGGTTAATTATCATCATCATCATCATCACAGCCCACAACAATCCACTGCAGGACTCCGGGCCTCTCCCCCAAAAGAGGAGGTCATTGCCATAATCTCCACGCTTGGCAGGCGGGTTGGTGATTGCAGTGCAGTTGATGTAAATCTACCCAGAAAGATGCTGCTGCCCATCTTTCGGATTTGTCCCTTAGTTGTTTGTCGGTTAATTATGCGGATAGCTTTTTAAGCAAATTTTCAATTAAAAATTTGCCTAATTCATTAACTTTGAAAATAACGTCAAGCAAATTATATTGCCCGAGTTTCCGGAGCTCCGCCAGGCATTGTCAATTTATCACAACGCTAACCTAACGATTGTTATTGTTTGATGTCAAGTTTCATCAAAATACGTACAGTAGTTTTTGCGTGAAGGAGTAACAAACGTCCAAACATCTATCCAAACATCCTTACAAGCTTCCGTGTTTTTCGTAATTTTGTATATAATATATTAACTAGACCGGTAGGTAAGTCTAATTCTAAATAGTCTAAAATTTGTCAAGACCGTAGCAAGCAGAATGATGTGGTCTCTGCCTACCCCTACAAGAAAAAAGAAGTAAGATTTTGAAGTTTCACAGTAAACTAGTACCTAAGTATACTTATGGAACTAATTTACTATGGATTTAAATATCTGTTACGGGTCTGGGTGTTCTATGTATAATAAGTATGTATTTAAAAGTATATATCAGTTTATTCTGACTTGTCCCATTTGGTTCAGCAAATTATGTATTTAAATGGATAATGTGCAGCAGTATTCGTTAAAATTCACATTCTATGCATTTCTTACATAATTCATGACATTTAAACACAATATACGTAGCGTGATTGATACGGCAAGTCGTGATTTTGGGCATTGTTTGTTCACCAAATAAGACAAGTCAGAATAAACAGATAATAGTTTATCAGATATCTAGCACCCATAACACAAGCTTTGCTTACTTTGGGGCCAGATGCCGTTGTGAATTTGTCCACGATTAAAAAAAAAACTAAACACTGATAATGTCATACCTATGTCCCATTTGTTTTAAATACTGCTAAGGTGGCAAACAAGCTTATTGCCTGACTGATGGAAAGCAGTCACCGCAGCCTATGGACGTTTGCAATACCAGGGCCATCACCCACGTGTTGCCGACCCCGTAAAAACCTTTTGATCCCTTTCTCCAGGTAACAGCTATTTTATAGGTAACGGTGAACATAAATTATCGAGAAATAGCATTTGCATGGTACCTACCTAATGTAATACGTTCTCACGAATGGGATAATGCAGAAGCTCAACTTTATAAAGCACTAGTACGAACGTCGCATTCAGTGGCGTGGCATGGGTGGCACCCGAGGCGAATATCAATGATACGTACACTCCAAGAATAAACGGATCCAAAGAGATGCTATCCGGAGATGAGATCCAGTTACAAGTAATATATCCTACTTTAGTAATACGATAATAGTTTAAGACTTGATCTGATCTCTGGCCCGCCTGCTAGATGTAGAGATTGTGTCAAAACCCGTCATTGATATGGAGGAGGCTTATGTCCAGCAGCAATAAGATATAAGAGGTCCTTATGACATGTCCACTAGGTGAAGTTCATTTTTGATTAAAATACAAGTAAGTAAATTAAGTAAAAACTCTTTATTGCACACACAAAAAAAAATATACATAACAAGAGAAAAAGAAAAACAATTTATATGCGCGCAAAGGCGGCCTTATCGCTTTAAGCGATCTCTTCTAGACAAGCAAATACAATTAAATTAAATAATTTTTGAATATTTATGGCGCTAGTATATATAAGTCTTTGGTGTTAGGAGCATCGGTGGACTAGTGGTTATGGTATCCGACTCGTAAGTGAGAGGTATCGGGTACGAATCCCACTGCGGCTATGTACATTAGTTCAATGGTAACCGATGTTCTGACGATGAGGGAAAACATCGTGATGAAACCTGCACTGTGTAACCATGATCCAATCTGGTCAGGTTTCCTTGGTAGCACGGTCACGGAGGTCAGATGGCAGTCGCTCCACTGTAATTACCAGGGGGTCTAAAAAGGCCACATTAGCATTTCATAATATGATTCATATTAATTCGTCACAAACTTATCTGCAGCGTCGCTGTTGTTGACATTGACATGAAAATTCAAAATGGCGTCACTTAGTTCCAGTACTGGCCACCTGATCTGATAAGTTTGTGGCAGTCTAATATGAATCATAATATGAAACGCTAATGTGGCCTTTTTAGACCCCCTGATCTGCCAAATTCTGAATCATGGTCAAGGCGGACCCTGTGCCCTTATGCGCGAGAGCACAACCGGTACATGAACGCCAATATGATTTTTATATAAGTCTTTGGTATTAAATGAGATTGACACCTGTCAAATCAGATTAGGTAAAATGATGTAATTATTATAGAGGGTAAGTATTCTATGATATTAGATCAATAAAAGCTACAAGAAACAGTCTGTTAATAATAATAAGATAATCATCATTATTTTGGGTAGTATTGCTTCATCCTACAGGGATATGAATCTGAAATCATAACGATCGTGTAATAAACAACAGAACCACAGTGATTTAAATGCGGGTCGATATCGCTAAGCTCTCTGTAGCGGTCTGGACCGCGGTTGGGTACCTTATATTGCGATATATTACTCGTAAGCTTTGGAACTATTTGCTTGGTGTGGATTTTAGAACAACAAAATGAGAATGTATGGCGTATTAAGGTGCCTGGATACATCTGTGTAGTAGTTATTTATTGTGAAACACTCGTATCTACCCTTAACAGTTGGTACTAGTGTTTCACAATAAATAACTATTCCACAAATGCATTTTAATTCGCAACAGTCAAATATCACAAGATACCAAATTTCATCCAAAACCATCCATCCATCTGTTCGTAAAGAGGTAACAAACAAACACACACACACACAAACTTTCGCATTTATAATATTAATTAGTAGGATTAGGAGGATATAACTTAAGCTCGCCTTATAAGTATTTACCACATACCGGAAGACGCAACGTGGGTAGACTTCCCACAAGGTGGACTGATATGATGATGATAAGTATTTAGGTATTTTGAAAAGTTTAGAAAGCGAAAGAATACAATGACGATGACAAGTTCGTTCGTTCGACGAGAGCAATGTACGATGTAGCGATTACAAGAAATGCTGACTATCTGTTTCAAGATAATTATCTGTATTAGGTACACCTATCTGACGACTGGCCGTGTAATAAGGATTAATTAATGCGAGTGTACATATACATGGTTAGTCCTTGTTAGTACCTTGTAAGGAAGGTACAAACAAAGGACACCATAGAGTCTCGTCGAGAGGGCATGAAGACTGGTTGTCAAAGACACATTTATAAACAAACGATTTCAGTTGATTTATTGGTAAAATAATATAGTTTTTTTTCCGTTGAAGGTTTTGTTATTTTATTATATTAGGGAAGTGCTTTAGACCACCATCTTGTAACTATATTGTGGGAAGGCGCGTATTCAGGATTTGGTTCAGGTGGGTAGCAAAAGTCAAAATTATGCGCCCTGATTACCCCATTATGATCACCCCACCCAAAAGGGAATTTTTTTTTAACAAAAATTTTGCCTTTTAGTGGGGTGATCAATAAATGAATGATCGCAACGAGCTTGTTGAAAGGTAAGAAAATTAACTAAAACGAATTTTGGTGAATGGTAAGAAAAGTAACTGAAACCTATGAATAAACCAACAACAAAGACCTCTGGCTGGAGCGGTTCAAGGATAGTTATTTTTAGAGGTACTAAACCAGCACGTTTGATCGAATTTACAAAAAAAAGTAGGTATGTAACAGAGCCGCAACCGTCTGCTAGCGGTTGACAAAGCTTATGGTATGGCGGGCTTTCAAAATATGCAGATTTATAGTGCTCCCACACCGGTCCTAACAGACTATATATACATAGACTCTCGCACTAGGTGCGTGTCTATAAATTGATTATAACAATTTTAGCTATTCGTTTTAATTCATTTCACTATACTATATCACACAGAGCTAATTAGCTCACATGTCAGTGTACTTTTTCATTATCTACGGTATAAATCTAAAAAAAAAAATCTGATTGTTTTAAATATTCTGACAAGGTCCCTTTAAGAGGAGTTTACACCCAAGTTGCAACACTGAAAAACCTGTACTTACCCATGGTGCTCGTAAAACACACAAAAAATGTGTACCCTTTTCAGTTTTTACTTAATATATAACCCAAAAACTGCAGCCTATAGAAAATGCGTCCTAAAAAAAGGTCATCAAGAAATAAGATTAGGCCTGCTGGAAAAAAAATCTTTTAGAAATAAGTAGTGCCTGTTGTGTCAGTTATATCTATGTTATATCTCTGTATTTCTTTATTGTGTGCAATAAATAGGTAAATAAATAAATAAATAAAGATTCATATCGCCGGAAGTATTGCGAAAAGTTAAGGAAAATGTTTTTTTTTCATACAATTTTCTAAGTGTATTTTACCTACCGCTAAAAGTGAGACTGTTTTGTTCGTAAACGGTTGAAAATATGAAAAAGTGTATAAAACAAAAGTTGTACAGAATTTGATGTAGACTATCTTAGTTTAAAGTCGGGTTTTCAAAGTTTTATTGTTTTGCAAAAGCTACTTCCCATGCATGTTTCGCAAATATCTTTGGATTAGTTTTTGCAAAGATACCGGACATAATGGACGACAGTTTCGTGGACACCGTAGCACTTTGTTATTTATATTCTTTCAACATTTTATCAGCCAGCAAATAATGATTGCTTTCCTCGGCCAATCCTTAGAAAAGGCGTCCAACTCGTCCCGCCATCTGCGTTTAGGCCTTCCGCGCTTCCTTGTTAGGTTTTGTGGGGTTCAGTCAGTGGATATTTTTGCCCACAATTCGTTTGGCATGCGACATACATGTCCAGCCCAGTCCCACTTCAGTTTGGCTGCTTTCAAACCCACATCAGCGATTTTAGTTTTGGAGCGCAGGAGTGAGTCGTGGAAGATCGAAAGGGAGGCCTTTGCCCTGCAGTGGGACAGAAACGGCTAAAAATAAATAATAAATAAATAAATAATGATTATACGAAATATTTGTACTTTCTTATGAACTTTCTTGTGTACAATAAATTGTAAATAAATATAATATAAAAATACTCAGTTACCGTAATAATAGCAAAGTCGTCCATATCGTATACCGCGTAACAGCGAACTAAGTCTTTGCAAAGTGTGTGGGTGACGTCTAAATATTTATGGTTTGCGCCCTTTGCTGTACGCCAAAAAACCGACACATGAATGGCAATACGAAATATTTGTACACATATTTACAAATAGACACATCGTTTTTGCGCAGCTTTGTACACATCTTGACACATGTGCCTGGGCTCGGCATAAGAACATTTTATTATATAGGTCGCCGTTTCGAGTTATAAGCGAAATAATAAAATTCTCAGTTTTCAGAGCACCATAGGAGTAGCACAGGCTTTCCAGTGTTGTAACTTGGGCGTAAACTGCTCAAAGGGTCTTAACTATATAAATAATAAAAATAAAAATAATCGTAAATGACAACATGCGCGTTTGCGATATTGAATGTAGATTTGGGTACCTATACTGTATTATTATGTTCACCTTTTGACGTGATATCGATGAACGTCTTCCTCGTCTTCCCGACGGGCATTCCAGAAAAATTGTGTCACTAAAGATGTGTACTTTTGAAAGCTTCATGCTCCTAAATTTAAAATTCCCCGTATAAAAATTTTCCCCCTACCTCCCGCTGTGACGTCATAAACCGCGGAAGAGAGCACTGAAAATAAAGTGACATTCAGTATAACTCTCGCCACCATCAAAACTTCTTGTTGAATTTGAAAGAAGAGAACTGAATTTAAAGGTTATTAAGGTAAAATAATTATTATTTACTTATTAAAAATATGTTAGCACGCAGAAATGGCGAGGCCGATGCTTAGAAAGAAAAAAATAGCAAAAAATAAGGGAGTTATTTCCGTTTGAGACCGACCAAAACCACTTTTAAATGCCCAAAAGAAAAACACCAGTTCCAACGAGTTTGGCGAAAATTCGTAGCGGCGGATCCGAAAGTCCACTATTTCTACTTCGCAGCCATCCACATCATCCGGCTATTTTTCTTTATCTCTAGGTTTCTTGTGAAAGAAACTAAACATGAAGCCAGTCTTTCCATACATTGTAACTTGTTCGTACTAATACGAATTTTAAAATATCATAACATAATTGTATGTTATGATATTTGCTGGATTAACAGCCACATCGAATTCACGTTAAAATTGCGATAATAGCCTGACATGTAGCCATTCCAATTTTTTTTGTAAGTTTATTTGTAGGTAGATTACATGCAGCTTGTATCGCAAAGTACCTCCTGGATGAATACCAAAACTATGACAGCACTATCGCATACAGACAATCAAAAGAGATAGCCTAGACATCTGCGTCATTTCTTCGCTGTTACGCCTATGTGCATCTAAAATATTCGCGATGGTGAATTAGCAAGTAATAATGTAAGTAATAATATCCCGAAACTCACTGTTGAGCAAAGAGATGACCGTTGACCTTCGCACTTCAAGGTCATCGTGCTCAGTGTAGATCAGTTTACCTGTTTTACGGAATACGTCTGAGGTATTTATATAGGTATCTACGCCCTACATTATCATTTTATATTTACACTAGCTGGCCCGCCAGGACCTCGTTCGCGTGTTGTCTTACCCTATAAATGCTCCTTATGATCTACTGTTGAAAACCGCATTAAATAATTTGTGTAGTTTAAAAAATCTAAGCGTACAGACCTATACATACATAGGTATATACAGAGGGACAGATAGCGCGGCAGGAAGTGAACGTAAAAATACCTAATACCCTTCCTTTTCCACCCTTCGGCTCCAGAAACCTAATAAAACCTACCACTCTCAAAGATTTTTACCTGAGAAGAAAAAATTATCTTCGCATATACAAAGATTTTTACATTGGTATACATAAGTAGGATTGTTATGTCAATGACCAGTCCTTAATCCTTTCAGAGCTGTCAGCAGTGCTATGGTAGAGAGTTCTGCGCATGGGTTTCGGGAAGTCATTTTCTCGATAGGTATGTGCACGTAACGTTCGCCGTATGGGCGTTCGCCATCTTCGCCATCCTCGTGCTGAAGGAGGGCGCCATCTCTGCATTCCTTCTTATGCAGCGTTTGCATTGGTAAATTATTAAATTTAATAAATCACTAGTAGACCCGGCGCGACTTTTTTCGCGTTCACCTACCTTTTTCTAGCTTATTAACCTTATTAATGGTATGTTCCGGGTTTCCTACCGTCGTCCCGTGACTATGATGCATGCAACTGTGTCGAAATATCGGGCTACTCGTCAACAATGGTACGCGGTAGGAAACCCGGAATATACCCTTAAAATATGTAATAATAACCGCAATAGTTTAAAACATTACACTTAAATCCGTTGCATAGTTTAAATAATCTAAGCGTACATAGTGTAAGACGGCGGGAAGCGACTTTGTTGTATACTCTGCATATTCATAATCGATTCAGTTTCATATGATTCTTGTAAGGATAGGTATGTATTTTATATGTACGAAGTCTTAAGTAAATAAATCTATTAGATAAAAATAAAACAATTTGGTGGCAAGGAATCGCTTACTAGTTTTAAAAAAGAAATTGTTAAGTTAAAACGGCGGGTTCCCTCGTCACGATATTCGTGCAATAAGGTATTTTGTATAACTTTAGGCGTGGCTTACCTAAACAAAAATATTTCCTTAGATTTTAATTTGGTAAAGCTTTATTACGAGGACTAAGGCATTCGTTGACATGGATTTGACGTGGGTCGCCTGAAAGCTCGCCCCTGTTCTTTTGTCGGTACCCTTATTTAAACTGTGTTTATTATTATTGGCAGCTGAGGAAATGGGATGCCAACATCCTGACTTCACCGATCATCTTGGACTTTCAGGAACACAGAATACCTCCAGATTACCTCTGTTCCATGTCATTTATTGGAGCCTGAAGTTTCTCGATCGTGGAGTCTTCCTTTACTTCACCGATCATTTCTGACTTTTAGGAACACCGAATATCTCCAGATTACATAATCGATCCGTCTGTTCTATGTCATTTATAGTAGTCACTAGCTCCAAATCTCATCATTTGCATTAAACTCATTAAGAACGAACGAACGATATCGTCGTCACAAGTTAGTCCGCAAAATATTATTTTTCTATTTGGTACGAATAACGTACGAATATATGTCACGTAGCATGACAACGGAAAGCTGTGTTGACTTTCGGGAACCGCGAACCCGCATCAAAGGAATTTCCGCGCGCCGCCTCCCGGGAGATCAAAAACAAATAGATCCAAGTACCAACGAAAGGTGCTGTAAATTGAAAAAGTAAGCAAAACTTATCATGATCGAACGGTATATGTACTCAACGTTCACAAATCTGATAGAATTAGATACATTTTCCCAGTAAACCGATACAATTTCATCCGAAATAAATATCTGTGGATTTAGATATGGAAATGTTTCAAATGAAATTGTATATATATAAATTGGATAGCCGTATGTATGGTGCCGGGCAGACTATTGTACCAACCCCTTCAACTTATGGGTGTCGTAAAATGTGACTAATGATTTAGTTAGCGGCTATACAGCTATGACTCACATTGCCCAGAAAATGGCGGTATCTGTTGCGTATTTTAATCACTGCATTCTCCAACCCGCTTGCCAAGCGTGAGTATGGCCTCCACTGATATGCAGGAGGCTCAAGTGCCGCAGTGGACTACTATAGTCTATTGATCATCATCATCATCATATCAGCCAGAAGACGCCCACTGCTGGGCATAGGCCTCCCCCAGAGATCTCCACAAAGACCGGTCCTGTGCTTTCCGCATCCAGCTGGTACCTGCGATCCTTACCAGGTCGTCGGTCCACCTTGTAGGAGGCCTACCCACGCTGCGTCTACCGGTACGTGGTCGCCACTCGAGAACTTTACTGCCCCATCGGCCATCTGTTCTTCGAGCTATGTGCCCTGCCCACTGCCACTTCAGTCTGGCAATCCTTAGAGCTATGTCGGTGACCTTGGTTCGCTTGCGGATCTCCTCATTTCTGACTCGATCGCGCAAAGAAACTCCGAGCATAGCTCTTTCCATTGCTCTTTGGGCAACAGTGAGCTTTCTTATAAGGCCCATAGTGAGTGGCCACGTTTCAGATCCGTAAGTCATCACTGGCAACACACATTGGTCAAAGACCTTCGTCTTGAGACACTGCGGAAATTGGGACGAAAATATGTGGCGTAGCTTCCCGAACGCTGCCCAACCGAGTTGGATTCGTCGATTGACCTCTTTCTCGAAATTGGACCTACCTAGCCGGACTATTTGCCCTAGGTATGTATAGTCGTCAACAACTTCAAGTGGAGTGCCTCCAACTGTTGTAGTCTATTGATGATGATAATAAAATATTAGATACATTTGCGTAAAGTTGCCTAGAGCTTTAATTGTAAGTTTTTGTTATGTAATAGGTACAGCAGACAAACAGGCTAGCGGGCCACCTGATGGAAAGTGGTCACGCCTATGGACATCAGCAACACCAGGGGCGCTATCAATGCGTTGCCCACCTCAAACCGGGTAATACGGCTCTAATAAGAGTATACTTTTATAACATATATTGTGTAAATGGTTTAATAATAATGATAAAATAAATAATACCTCTTGTACGATCCCATGTCATAGTCCATCAAGACACTGTGGCTAGGAACTCATTCCACATCCGAATATTATGATACCTGCTACAGTTAGTTTCATTAAGCTCTGTAGATACCCACATGTAGTTGGTAGCACAGCTGTAGGAACAGCAAATATTAGTGCTACAGAGAAAAAGTTGGAGCGGAAAGTAGTGAGTACATACTTCCGTTGCGACTCCATTGAAAATCAAATGAAAAAAGTTAACGGAGTCGCTTGGCTTGCGACGAGTGTTTGCCGACAGTTGGATGCGCATTGTGCAGGGCCGCGCCCCGCCCCCGCGCCGCTCGCAGCTTGCACTCGTCTTGGCACCCTCGTCAGTGAAGGCTGGAGTACACCGGAAACGAGTCAGAACCAGCGGTAAACATTTTTGAAGTTATTGAGCTGACACGAGTTTTAATGTTATTGGGGTAAACAAGGAGTCTGTTTATAGTAACAATGCGCAAACTTTTGAGGAGGATTAGAAATAAGCGTTCGTCGTGAAAGCCTCAGAAGATTTTGCATAATTTGAGCGAAACGCGCTGAAACGGACAAAATGGAACCATTATGATGTATTTCCAAAAAAATTTACATTGCGACTTAATAAATGTCCGCACTAAAACCGGAAGGCGCGCCGGCCTCTCTCATTTTCGGTTGACGAACAAACCTAAGTGGTAGCTGACGCTCAAAGTTGTTTCTCCTTGCTTTACTTTGTAATTAATTTGTTGCGGTTCGATAAAGTAAAATTAAGTGATTTTGTTCTTAAGGCTTGTCCTCGACCTGCCTTGATCAATATTTTGTGTAACTTTGTATCGCCACTCTACAATCTGACTGAGGAATTGTGAGTAGATACGAGTGGCGTCTTCTTTGTTGCCAATACTTCTGACCCATACTGTTTCTTAGATGTGGAATACAAATCGCTCAGGCTCACATTCAAACGCTTTCGATGTGCCCAAGCCTTTAATACCTTTTGTCTTTTCACTTACGTAGATACTTATCTTGCTTGTGAAGCCTATTTAGGTACAAAATAAATGGGTCTGTAAATTTGGCCTGGAACATTTACATGGCTAAATAGCGAAATGATTTTGATAAGTAAGCACGACAGGTTAGTATAATACTTACTTAAGCAGTGCAGTCCAATCAAAATCCATAATATGTTGCTGTCTTCAAAGATAATAATATAACATAACGTCATAAAAAAGCGGAAAAAACCGAAGTAGTAATTTTTTGTTTTTAACTTAATACTGCATCTTTTAAAAATAATGTTTATTTGTATTTCTGTACTAAACTTCTTTGCATTGTTTAGTCGTACATTCATAACTCCAACTTTGATGATTTATTTTTTGCTTAACCTAAAATCAGTAGAGGTTGTGAGGTATATAGTGACCCACCAAACCGGCACGAACAGTGAGCCACCGGTCCACTATGTTTAACCCCAAGATTCTGATTTTCATAATTATTGTGCCTTAAATATCCATATAATTTTTATAATAATCCACAACCGGTTATTTTTTTAGCGTTACTCTATCAAAAAATGCGGGTAGGCAGTATCAAGCTACTGCCGTCAATCTTCGTGAATAGGTCCATGAATTGGCTACCCGGCGCATCTTTTTTCGCATGGTTTCAATGGAATGAACTCTACCTCTACCCCACTCCTACACGTACCCTACCCTACCCTTATCCGTGCTCCAACCGTACCTACCCGTACCCAACCCCCCTTAATCCACTAAGATCCACTGCAAAGCTCCACCAGTAAAAATAATTCCTACCCCTTCCCCTATCATTTTCTATATCGATTTTTATGCAGTGTGGGGCCTGAAACAAGGGCAAAAAATTTAAATATAGACTCTTTAACTAATCAATAAGTAAGTCCACATGGATTTAATTTTATAAAATGAAAAATAAATGTATTATTATTTTCAAACAAAATTAATCAAGCCAGCAATGTACTACATACCATCGTGTCCAGTCGGTTTACTTGACATTGACATTACGATCGTTTACGTTGCCCCAGTATAAAGGAAATTCCCGGTACCAAGACATCTAACGACAATTTAGAGATGACGAAATTCATTGATTATGGATTGTAACTTTAAATTCATATTTCTTTGAGTTTAAGCACTTTGGAGCATTAGGATCTGGTCAAGGTAACTTCAGATACTGTGAGGAGTATGCCTTTACATTTTTTGCCCCTGTTACAGGCCCTACCCTGTATGGAACCTCTACCTTGCCAAACCACCACTGTCGGTTGATGCGTAAAAAATATCTCAAGAACTCTAGTTAGTCGATTATTTATTTTAATACAACTTTAAAAGATAACATCAATGGTTTAAATAAGAAAATAGGTTAAGATTTTTTGTTAATGATTTATGTTGATTTATAGTCTTCGCAGCAATTTTTTTTAAATAAAACTAATTGCTTACACATTTATTAGGAACGTGTTATCATCTAAATTCTCTACTATGTATATAAGTACAAAGAGGACTCATTAATGATAGTGATCTCATTCATCGGGCTCTGTGTACTCCCCGGTTCGCTGTAGGTTCAATGTGTCCCAAGAGGTGGACACAATGAGTCATTTCCCATCTTTTAAAACTCTGCATTACAATTTTTTTCAAACTCTTTTTCTATAAATAATAATATCTTTTTTTATATGCAAAATGAGAGGACTAAAAACATTTCATTATATTGAAAAACTTATGAACTCTGATTGTTTAACTTTTTTGTGGGTCACTGTTCAACATTTCACCCTATTAATTAATGTTAGGAGTAGATGCGAGTTAGCTTAAATTGTACAAATTTTAATAACATTGATGGAAAGCAATTTGTACCGTAGGTAGTTTGTATATTATATAATAACACTGCAATTAATTAAGATTAGTGTTAGTTGAATACAGTGAAAATTGCTCTGAACTCAGTCCTAAATTGTGTAGGCTTTGGATTAAATAATTATCCAGTACGGAATTTACAGAAACTAGTTCATTATATGTGTGGCACATTCTAGTGCTGGGGTTATAGAATTATGTGTTATTGATATACACTTAAAGAGAAAATAGCCGGGAATTTGTGTTGCGAGATCTGTAGGATATATTAAAATTAAGGAGAGAAAGAAGATACGGCGAATCTATGTAGGAGTGAACAATTTTGTAGAAGGCGTATGTGGGTATACTAAATCAATAACTTTGCGACGGGTACTTAGGGGAAGTAGACCAAATTTATGTAATCAGTTAGTATAGGAAACATATTTGCGACCTAAATACAACCTATAACAAAGCAATGTAAGGAATTTTGATTACACTTGCTCAACTCTCTTATCATAAACTTCATAATAGGGAGACCAAATTACCGGACCGTATTCAAGGATGCTTCTGACCAAAGAATAATAGAAACATTCGTATGTTCGCTGATATTTAAATTAGAGAGAAGAGCGTGCTATGAAACCAATAAGTTGGGAACATTTGTCTATGTGGTCGTAGTGTGGTCGTAGTAAAATCTAAAAGTAAGTTTTTCATAAAAATACTGACCTAATGACTAACTTACGTAGGAGAACTTGACCAAAAGTAAGTAATTATATTGAACTTTATTTCATTTCGCAGTAACATAACCATACAGCACTTATCAATGTTACCAAACATAAAATTACAGGCACACTAATCAACAATTCTGTTCTGATTATCCTGTAAGTCTGCACAATCATCGACATCATTGACAGACATATATATTTTAAGATCGTCTGCAATCATAGACTAGGACATGTTAAGTTAATTACAAGGTAATTCATAAATACAATGAAAAGGAGTAGTTCCAAAGGAGACACCTGTGGAACGCCAGACGTTACAGTTACAGGATTAGACAAGTGCCCCTTAATACTCACTAGTATTACTCCTATTGTAGAGATAAGATCATATACATTGTTGTAAGTTTTCCGGGAATTCCATACCCTTCCAACTTAAGACATAGAAGTGAATGATTTACTTTGTAAGGTGCCTTCGAGAAATCAGTGTAAATGGAATCAACCTGACCTCTTTTAGTGAAGGTGCAAAAGTAATGTTTATATTACAACAAATTACTAACAGTAGATATTTAAGCATCGAAACCATGTTGTTTTGGGGAAATAGAGACTCGAAGTGAAAGTAAATTGTTACGCGCAATTAGGCGCTGTCCTAATTTTCAAAGGTCGTGCGGCAGGCGGTTTTAAGGTCTCTTATTGGTCGGGCGATGTCCATCGTATGATTGACGACGCCTTAGTCGCCTGAATGTGCAGGTTTCATCACGATTTTCTCTCACTGTAAAAGCATCGGTTAGCATTCAACTAATGTTATGTACTCAGATAAGAGTCATTGGTACATGGCGGCAGTGGAATTCGAACCCGCACCGGTTCGAACCCGTCTCCTGCAAAAATACTACTTATAAGTAAAATGTGCATGGGAAAACTATAAACTATAAAAAATGCAGAAACGGCTATGAGAAGAAATTAAATTCCGAAGACCGGGCAAAGAAGTGGATGAGGAAGAGTAGGAATGCGGACCCTGGCAGGTTGACGACTATGATGATTAATGAAAGGAGAAGACTTCTATATATGGGTAAACTCCACTGTTCAATATATAAACCGTTACACGAGTTTAATTCTTGATGTAGCTAGAACATACATCTAAATTAACAAGACAATAGGTACCAATTTAGATTATATGGTAGCGAGGTCGGTATACTATGGAAAGGCATTACCAGCCAATACCACACGAATATTATTAGGTTCCATCTGAATCAGTAGGTAAGGGTTATTTTATAAGTATATTTACAGATGACATGAATTACAGGTCAATCAATACAGGATAGAAGTAGGTAAACAGGGAAAAGGTACCTAATTGTGCTTTATTATGTGGAATAATCTGCATGTTCACTTACACTTAGGTGCTATTATGTTTATTTATTTATCAGCCTAGCACACTGCTGCCTTGAGCGATTCGTATCCATCCACTGCCCGCCACCTTTTTAAGGTCATCGATCCATCTTGCCAAGAATACGCACGCCGCCACTCTAAAACGAGTCGGGTCCATCGACCATCGGTCCGTCTAAAAACAGCCGGCCTACTACAGTGCACTGATCCATCGCGCGACATCGGTGACTTTAGTTCTTTGACAGATGACCTCATTGCAAATTCAATCCGCCAGAGTAACCTCGAACACCGCGCGCTCCATCACACGCTGAGCGACCTTGAATTTATGGACCAGTTGTATGTCATTACAGGTAGGACGCACTGGTTAAATACCCTAGAGCCCTATTTTTGAACCGCTCGCGTGGATGCGCCTTCTAATGCCTGTCTTTTCTATCTCTAGCAACTTACTACGAATGTGAAAGGAACTGGTAGCGCACGTACTAGCGTGGATGGGAGCGGTTCAAAAATAGTGCCCCTGGTCTTAAGCGATTGAATTCAAGGATATGACGGAGCTTTCCGAAAGATGCCCAGCCCAAGCATATTCTTGTATTAGCCTGCTTCTTGAAGTTATGCCGGCTGTTGCGGATAGGAATAAGATTCCAGACTGATATTATCAACTGAACAATTAATTACAAAATCTTAAGCTATTTATACAAATACCTATGCTAGAGAATGTGCTTACGCACTACTTTCTATCGTCCCAGTCACTCAAATGAACCTTCTTCCATTTCTTGTTTTCCAAATGCACAAACAAAATCTATCTTTGTACCCACTAAAACAGACACGTGTAAGAAATCCGGTTACAAAACCGATACTTGCTTCGCTGAACAAAAGTCTGGGTCACGCAATAAAAGATAAGTGAATCTTTGCCGCGAAATTGAAACTACCCGCAATAATAGTGTTTTTTTTTTATGTCATACGATAGGCAAACAGGCAAGCGGGCCACCTGATGGAAAGTGGTCACCACTGCCTATAGACATTAGCAACACCGAGACTATCACCAATGCGTTGCCCACCTCTATAACATGTTACTCTGGCAGCAAAAAGGCAAATATCCCTTCACTGCCAAAGCCACGGTTCGATCACCACTCCGCACTCGTTAAGATCACTGACGACATTCGGCTGAACATCGAGAGAAGGGAGCTCACGGTGCTCGCCCTTCTCGATTTTAGCTGTGCCTTCAACACAGTCGATTACGATGTCTTGCTGGCCGTGCTTAGAAATTTGAATATGTCGACGGAGGCTCTCTCCTGGTTCCGGTCGTATCTGCTGGATCGGGTACAATTGGTCAAAGTTGGTGACAACCGGTCTGATTGGTGTGATGTAGCGGCTGGTGTTCCTCAAGGAGGAATCCTCTCACCCGTTCTTTTTTCAATTTTCGTCAATGGTATCACTTCATCTCTCTCTTCATTCTTTCACCTGTACGCTGATGATCTTCAGTTGTATAGATCTGCTCCTCTATCGAATCTGAGTGATGCCATTGAGTTATTGAATAAGGACCTCCACACAATCGAGAGCTGGGCTAGGGACTTTGGTCTAAGAGTGAATGCCTCTAAGTCACAGGCTATCGTGATTGGTAGCCAGCATTTCATAAATAAATTGAAGAACGTCGATCTACCTGAATTGTCATTTGATGGCACGGTCATCAAGTTCAGCGAGACTGTTAAGAACCTAGGCGTCATATTCGATCAAACGCTGTCTTGGTCGACCCATATTAGCGAGGTCAGCCGTAAGGTCTTCGCTTCGTTCCATTCGCTGAAAAGACTACAAAATTTCTTACCTATTGAAACCAAATTATTGCTGGTAACGAGTCTCATTCTCCCGCTCTTGGACTATGGTGATGTAGCTTGCTTAGATCCCACTGAAGAACTTTTGTCCAGATTGGAGAGGCTGCAGAACCTTTGCATTCGCTATGTCTTTGGGTTGCGGAAATTTGACCACGTATCAGAATTTAGAAACAAATTGAATTGGCTTCCGATACGTCGCCGCAGAGATAGTCATACTCTGGCGGTACTTTACCAGGTACTTTATAACTCTAATGCGCCCGAGTACTTGCGCGAATGGTTCAGCTTCCGCCCGTCCGCCGACCCTCGACTGCGCCCCCGCCGAGAGCTTCAGCTGGATATTCCTTCGTATAATTCGGCTGGTTACGGGAGATCGTTCAAGATTTATGCGGCTCGCTTGTGGAACGCGCTACCTGAAGATATTCAACTCGCCCGCACACCTGGCTCCTTCAAGGATCTTGTGAAGAAATTTTTCTTAAAATTTGATGAATGAGCTTTATTTATTTATATATGTGTCGTCATATTATATAGGTTTATTTATTATATTTTGATTATTTATGTATATTAGGAATTGTTAATTTATGTACTGGTATATATTATGTATTAGTATTTGATTAGTAATTAGTATATTATAGTCTGCCTATATTTACATCCTCATATGTATATATGGGGTTAAATTCTTTAAAGTTAATTGTTTTTACTCTTAATTGCCTTCACCGCTCATCAAAGGTCTTCTCGGCTTATCAAAGGTTAGCTGGAAGAAATCCCGTTGTGGGATAAGCTCGCCTTTGCATTATAAACTGTATTTTTATTTCCTGTAATGTTATAAATTAATGCAATAAAGAGATTACATACATACATACATACGGTTCCCCAAATTCCCACCCCATGGAGCTCTGGAAACCTTACTCACCGGCAGAATCACAATACTATTTAAAAGAGTATTGTTTAGCTGCGGTATTCTGTAAGGTGGAGGACCTTCCCCAGTCGGGCGGCTCCAATTCGAACGGGATACCACGCTATGCCCTACCTCTCTTAAAACCTCTCTTATGTTATTATAGCCGTAATTCAAGGTGTACCCATCGATATTTTAATTAATAGTGGGGCAACCATATCATTTATTTCATCACCCTTAACATTTTAATTGCGGGCGTAAACCAGTTTTCTTATTTTGCGTGGACTAGAAAGTCAGGAACTCGAAAGCACATCGTATGTAACCTTACTGATCGAATTTGATGGAATAAATAGGCTCCCGAGGTTGATTTGTATGTTGTTGCTTCCAAGTTCATTAATACGTCCATCATAGTATGTACAGATATCCTTAACAGTGAGGATGTGCGGTATGTTCGTACACGTGAATCACAGTTGCTTACTAGCCAGGTATTCCATAAATGTTATGTACATTTGTCCGTGCCTCGCTTAGCAGGTCTCACTGAAAACCAGCGCTCCGGTTCACGCCGGGGCATAATGCTGAGTGAGGTCCTTTTTGCACAAGCACACCACCACAACACTTTATAAATTACACTTCACAACAAATACAAAGACCAAGTGGGTATATACATCGGCGCTGTGTAGTCTCCGTGTGTATTTTATGTTTTAATAATTGTGTTCTTTTTATGTATTTTTGGTTTACTGTTTTTTTTTATGTTGTGGTGTTGTTGTTTGTGTCAATAAATGTTCTTTCTTTCTTTCATTATTTCTTTATTTTGTTCAGAGAGCGTCATGACTGTGCTGTCTGAGGAGCCCTATACCTATATACAAATTGCTTGTCAGCTACCAATTACAACAATTGATGTCGATTATTAATTAGTACCTCCCCATTTTATTGCGGGTACCGATTCGTCCACAGTTAACACAGGTAGTATGGCTATCAAGCAGAAATACAGTAAGCCAGTCAATTATAGGCCTTATTTTTGTCTATTTCTTGTCGAGACGCTTCGCGTTCGAAACATTATTAAATCAATTACAAAATAATTTTGAGGAATCCGAGTCAGAGTACGCGAGCCCGGTGCTTTTTGTAAAAAAAAGAACGGGTCCGACCGAATGTGTGTTGATTTTCGGAAATTAAATTAAATAACGTTGAAAGATCTTGTTCCGCTTCCGAGAATCGACGGCCACATTTATTTTCTGGGACGCAATAAATATTTCACTAGCTTTGATATGGCAACAGGATTTCACCCGATCCCATTATTAAGGGTTCGGTTCCTTACACTGGTTTCGTAACGACGGAGGATAGCCATCAGTATTTAAAAATGCCCTACGGTTTGGCTAACACGCCGGTTATATACCAGCGAATTAAATTGGAAGATATATGAAATCCTGGTGTACATCAACGACTTTCTTATACTGAGTAAGACTATTGTTAAAGCCATTTCACGATGTTTGCCTAAGTCTATATTATATAGTTTTGAAACATGGTACAAGATGTCGCTGCAGGGTTTTTAGAACGCGGTATCGTTTGTGTCCTTACGAATGTATAATACCTAGACGAGTTTTATGATCTATGCTTTCAATCTAATACCTAGCAGTATTTCTAAACAACAATAAACGTTGTGTGCCATTAGTACAGACGTTTTGTTGCGCACCTTTGGGAGACCAGTGTAGTTTCAAGAGTAGATTCTTCATGGTCCTTCGAGCCGGATTTATCCGTATGTGGTTGTTTTTTTGGTGGCTTGAGGCTACACGAGTGATTCCTTCGCACCAGTAAGGGACAGCAGATTGCTGTTGAAAGTGCAAGCAACAGAATATTTCATAGAGGGCGCTAATTTGTATGGCGAATCAACAAAGCTTAAACGAGATATTCTGTAGACAGTGGAAAGTGGCGCCACTGTCAGGACACCTGGATTGCGGAACTACGAATTCAAGAAAAGGAAACGGGCGACTGGAGCTACGAGTATTGGATTAAAGGACAAAACATTGGCTGTGTGAGTGATCTGGTGAATTTACTGTTATCTTATGATATTTGAAGAATAGTGAACCTTATGAACATTGATCAAAAGACTTAGAACATTTAAGATGTAATAGAAGTTTAGGCGAAAATAGACTTTATGTACTATAAGAAATTAACTTAGAAGATTTGTCATTGTTTACTAGCACTTAGAATAATTTCGGAAATTTGGTTGAGATGGGGAACCTATGCCGGATTTTTTATAGGTTGGTAAAACACTTGTAAAATTTTTCGAGTTTGTTTCTTGGGCTTGTATTTATTTTTGGTTTATTTTCTAATTGTTCATTAAAGTTTAACTTACGTAAATAATATTTAAAATGGATTCGCTTTTGCTTATACAAGAAGATACATCTAAGCGAATTATTAAGGCAGAGATTAATTATAAAAAGTCACCTAAAAGTAGAATAACAACAGAGTATTTGGAAAGTAGACTCGATACGCTGGAGTTGATGTGGAAAGATTTCTTGAGGGGTCATAGAGATGTACTTAGGGCTGCTGATCCAACTGTTTTGCAAACAAAAAGTTATGTAACTGATGAGATTTATGATGTTACCGAGGAGACATATATAAACTATAAATGTGAATTAAAATCGGCCATGAATTTATTGATGAAAAGTAAGGCATCTGAGAATCTGTCTGAAAATGTGGTTT
Organism: Blastobasis lacticolella; assembly: GCA_905147135.1. Taxonomy (NCBI): domain Eukaryota; kingdom Metazoa; phylum Arthropoda; class Insecta; order Lepidoptera; family Blastobasidae; genus Blastobasis; species Blastobasis lacticolella. The sequence goes on from LR990043.1 coordinate 12,572,612, forward strand.
CCGATGTTAGTTGTCAAGTCAAGTTACCTAAAATTAATATACCTACATTTTCCGGAAATTACGCAGAGTGGACTTCGTTCAGAGACTTATTTCAATCATTGATTCATGACAGTAAAATTATAACTAAGGTCCAAAAGTTACATTATCTAAAAAGTTACATTACGGGTGAAGCGGAACAGCTGTTAAGAAATATTCCAACTACAGAGTCTAATTACATACGATGTTGGGAACCTTGGGATATCATTGTAATACACATTTTGTCTTTAAAGTTAGATGCGGAAACAAGGAAACAGTGGGAATTGACTGTAAGCAACAGTGAAGATTCGGATTTGCCCACATTTAAACAATTTCAAGACTTTTTGTTAATACGTTATAGAGCTTTAGAGTTTGTAGATACAAAAAGTAATAAATTCAATAGCATGAATGTTAACAAATCCAAATCTTTACATATAAACGCTGCTGAAGGATCGATGAAGTGTGGCTTTTGCACTGATAATGACCACAAACTAGCTCAGTGTAAGAAGTTTACGATTATTGACAGTGACGCTCGACGTGACTTTGTTCAGAAAAATTGACATTGTTTTAATTGTTTGGGAAACAATCATACAGCCAAATTTTGTAAAAATCCTTGGGGTTGTCGCGTTTGTAAAAGACGACACCACTCTTTGCTCCATTCTAAAGGTGCTGGTACTGGTATAGGTAATTTTGCGAAACCTCCAAATAATACAGGCAGTCTTAATTCGAATCCATCTGATGGAGACGGTCGTAATGTATCAGGTCACACCGTAACTGTATCCGATGACGGTGATACCGCTGTCGTGTCGTGTTTTTCGTCAGGTCAGTCAGTCAAGCAGGTGTTATTGGCTACAGCACTGGTAAGTAATCTGTACTTTCTGTATTTGTTATATTGTGTACAATAAACTGTTAAATAAATAAATAAAATAAATAAGTGTCGTACATCGCAATGGTGAGTTGTACACCGTAAGAGCTCTACTGGATCAAGGATCACAGGCATCCTTCGTTACCGAATCAACGGTTCAGTCTTTAGGCCTGAAAAAGATTCCAGTAAAGAGCCAAATTTCGGGTTTAGCCGGTAACAGGAATGTAGTATCTACTTCCATTGTGAAGATGAAACTTCGCTCTACCTTGGATCCAACAAAGGAAATAGAAGTCAACGCGTATGTTCTCAAATCGGTCACTTCTTTCCTTCCCAGTCGGAAGGTAGTCGAAGTAGATTGGCTGAAAGTAAATAAGTATAAGTTGGCTGATACACAATACCATACGCCTAATAAAATAGACGTTTTATTGGGTGCTGGAATATACAACCAAGTTATTAAAGATGGCGTTAAAAAGGATCCACAGGGTAATATTGTCGCTCAGTCTACAATATTCGGTTGGATAGTTTCAGGGTTAGTTGGTTCTTCCAATACCATTTCATCACATGTATCGGTGATGCATGTAGTAGCTGAAGATAATGCCATGTTAAAAAGGTTTTGGGAGCTGGAAGATGATTTCATTACAGGCACCAAGAAGATACTGAGTAACGACGAAACACGCTGTGAACAAATGTATGCTGAGACTGTAAAGAGAGATACAGAGGGGAGGTACATAGTAAAACTACCTTTTAGAGATGAGAAACCATTAAGTTTAAAAGGGAACTCTAAAGAAATTGCCTTACAAAGGTTTTATGCAGTGGAAAGGAAGTTGCAGAAGAACTGTAATCTGAAAGAAGAGTTTAAGAAAACATTTAAAGAATATTTGGAGTTAAATCATATGGAAAGGGTACCTGTGGAGGATCGTGGTGTGGGACATCAAGCACTATACATACCTTATCACGCAGTAATTCGTGAGGATAGGGATACAACGAAGGTAAGAATAGTCCACGACGCTTCCTGTAAAGGTACAAACGGGAAATCATTAAACGATGATTTAATGATTGGACCCTCGCTTCAATCAGAGTTACGACATTTGATAATGCGTTGGAGATCTTATCCTATTTGTTTAATAGCGGACATCGTGAAGATGTACCGTCAAATAAAGGTATATCAAGAGGATGCTGATTTTCAAAGGCTATTTTGGCGTGAAAGTCCAGATCAAGACATCGAAGAATACCGTCTGCTTCGCGTAACGTTTGGCACACCCTGTGCACCTTACCTCGCTGTAAAATCATTGATGCAAGTGGCCATTGATGAAGGTGATGCGTATCCATTGGCAGCTGAAAGGGTTCTCAGAGACTTTTACATGGACGACTTTATGTCGGGATGTCAAACAAACGAAGAAGGTTTAGAAATTTATAAACAGATGTGTAATTTATTAAGCAATGGAAAATTTGATCTACAAAAATGGACAAGTAACAGTACTGAACTGTTACAAGAAATAAAACAAAGTTCAGATAGGAATGAAAAAATAAATTTGAAATTCAAAGAAGACCCTATAATAAAGATATTTGGACTTACCTGGGATCGTGACGCTGATTCCTTCCAATACGCGGTGAAATCCTCGCCAGCAGCAACACCTGTAACTAAAAGGAGTATTATATCAGACATTTGCAGACTATTTGATCCTCTGGGTTGGGCTGTTCCTGTAATTATTGTAGCTAAACATAATACAAAGATTATGGTTAGAAGGTTTGCAATGGGATGAAGAAGTCGGTCCTGATATCAAGAAAGATTGGCTTAATTATCGTGAAGAACTTACCTTGTTGGAGAAGTTTCGTTTACCTCGATGGCTGAATTCGCGAGCTTCTGATTCTTCGATGCATCTTCATGGATTCTACGATGCTTCCAAATCTGCTTATGCTGCGGTAGTATATGTACGCATTGTTGACATCAACAACGAGGTTTATGTCAATTTAGTTGCCGCAAAAACAAAGGTATCCCCAATCAAACAAGTTTCCATACCGAGATTGGAGTTATGCGGAGCAGTGCTTTTAAGCAAGTTATTGTTAGAGGTTGCAGAGGCTATGGGGATCCCTAGGGAGAACATGCATGCTTGGACTGACTCCACAGTAGTGCTGGCCTGGATCAATGATCATCCTAGCAGGTGGAAGACGTTCGTGGCAAATCGTGTGTCGGAAATTCTGAACACACTCGAACCTCATCAATGGTCACATGTCAGAACTCATGAGAATCCTGCCGATCCTGCATCGAGAGGTTTACGTCCTTCCGAACTTTTATCATTAGGAATATGGCATCAAGGACCAGAGTTTCTTAGTGAAGAAGTGATCAAATTTACTAAGCCAAAAGAGATCAAAACGGATTTGGAAGAAGCAAAAAGGGTACATTTTGCGGTAGTGGATAATTCGGTATTTGAGAAGTTCTCATCACTAAATAAATGAGTACGTGTCATTGCCTTCTGTCGAAGATTTTTGAATTTATCGAAACCAAAATTAGATAGACTTCAGATCCGATTCCGGTCCTTAGCGTTGAGGAAACAAGAGAATCTTTGCATACATGCATTCGGCAATGTCAAAGGGAAGCATTTGAAGAAGAAATCCAATCGTTAAACAAGAATAATCCTCTTCTAAGGCATAGCAAATTGAAATCCCTAAACCCATATTTGGATAAAGATATTTTAAGAGTAGGAGGGCGATTGGAATTTGCTCAAATTGATGAAGATCGTAAGCATCCAATAATTATACCAAGATGTTCCATATTAACAGGTTTACTTATTGCCGATGCTCATATAAAAACTTTGCATGGTGGCCCTCAAATTATGTTAAGTTATTTGCGTGCCAAATACTGGGTAATAGGAGTTAAACAATTTGTAAGATCTGCATTTCGAAGTTGTATCAGATGTGCAAAGCTTGCCGCAGTGACTAAAAACCAGCTCATGGGGCAACTGCCAGCAGCGAGAGTAACTCCTATCAGATTTTTCAAGAGAAGTGGAGTAGATTATTCAGGGCCTGTTAATATTCGAGTCAGTAAGGGTCGTGGGAATCGATCATATAAAGGTTACATATGTTTGTTCGTTTGTATGGCCACTCGAGCAATTCACATAGAGGTTGTCAGTGACCTTACAGCTCAGAGTTTTTTGGCGGCTTTCAAACGCTTTGTGGCTAGGCGAGGACACTGTTCTGAGACTTGGAGCGACAACGGTACAAATTTTGTGGGAGCATCCAAAGAGTTACAAAATATGTTCAGTGCCGAAAAGAGTGGAATGATCGCTGAAATATCCGAATCTTTAGCCAACAATGGAACTCAATGGCACTTTATACCGCCTCACACACCAAACTTTGGGGGTCTGTGGGAGGCTGGTGTCAAATCTGCCAAATACCACATGCGACGTGCTATAGGTGAATCGACTCTAACTTACGAAGAGCTCTCTACAGTGATGTCTGAGATAGAGGCATGCTTAAATTCGAGGCCATTATCTAGAATTGACGACAGCCATTCAGATATCGGTACAATTTTGACACCTGGTCATTTCATAATCGGCGAACCTTTAGTCACGGTTCCCGAATATAATTTTGAGGATTTATCGGTTGGGTCTTTACGGAGATGGCAATTCACGCAGCGAATGTTGCAGCACTTCTGGCTTAAATGGTCGCAGGATTACCTTACCAGTTTCATGCAAAGACATAGGTGGTCTTTACAAACTCCTGAACCAAATGAAGGGGATGTAGTGTTAGTCAAGGAAGACGGTTTGCCTCCTTGTCGCTGGTTGTTAGCAAGGGTGATACAAAAGCATCCGGGTCCGGACAAGCTCACGCGGGTCGTTACTTTACGTACGGCTAACTCTGTATTTAAACGCCCCACCTCAAAGCTGTGTATTTTACCGATTGCAACTTGAACGTATGTGAAAGAGTTTATTGTAATAAGTACTTACATAGGTACTAAGTTTTATTTTGTTTTTATTATGTTTTTCTTAAGTTTATACGAATTTCTGGTTTGTTCGAAGTGTAATGTGATTAGGTACTGTTTGCATGGTGGGCGATTTGGAACGTATTGATTGTATAGCAATCTTTTGTTATAATATGTTGTAAGTAATGCTATATTTCAATTGTTTTGTAGAAATTAAGGTAAGGACAATTGTGAATATTGTCCTTGGTGGGCGATATGTTAACGCCATTTCACGATGTTTGCCTAAGTCTATATTATATAGTTTTGAAACATGGTACAAGATGTCGCTGCAGGGTTTTTAGAACGCGGTATCGTTTGTGTCCTTACGAATGTATAATACCTAGACGAGTTTTATGATCTATGCTTTCAATCTAATACCTAGCAGTATTTCTAAACAACAATAAATGTTGTGTGCCATTAGTACAGACTTTTTATTGCGCACCTTTGGGAGACCAGTGTAGTTTCAAGAGTAGATTCTTCAACTATAGAGCAGGGACTTGTTATATTGCGTAAAGTGCTCGACACTTTCACCATGTCAGATTTTTTAATTAGTTTAAGAAAATGCTCTTTTCTGGCATTAGAAACAGATTATCTTGGCCATAGCATAAGTGAAGATCAGGTGAGGTCAAACTATGACAAAATAAAAACCTTAACCGAGACATCTGAACCGTAAAATGTCAGGCTGGTACGGCAGTTCATGCGCTTCAGTTATTTTCGTCGCTATTTGCATGGCTTCACTCAGAAGACCGCCTGTATCGCTCTCTGCGAAAGGTGTGACTTTCAATTGGGGTCCGGATCAAGAAATCGCTCGTAAAAATAAATAAATAAATATGCTTGGACCATTCTCACACAGCGCCATCTAGCAAGTTAGCCAAGCTTGTGTTATGGGTGCCAGAGAACTAATAAACTACTTATACATATTTTAAATACATACATATAACACCGAGACCGGTAACAGAACCCGTATTCATCATTTTAATTTCCGTCCGGCCGAGAATCGAACCCGGAACCTCTGCTTTAACCAAGTGAACCACTCAGCTCGTCCACTAGTGAGCCAGTGCTGGCTGATGTTGATCCGATGTCGTTGCCAATTGAAGTTTGCGTTTAGACCGACGCAAGCTCTATTCAGTGTTCATTTCTCAAAAAATGGCCCCTTATCAACCCATTCATTCATGGTAGCAATTCGACCTTTCTTTCGAGACGCTGCACATGGATTCACTAGGACCGGTCTCCGAAGCCGATTTTAATAGTAGTGTGTCTTAAATGTGATTTGTTGGGATTGTTGGGATATGCGAACATCGTGCCTTGCTTTTCATTTAATCGGCGTAGATATGTTAACGTTGTGCCTCTAACTTAGGTTTTTGCTTATTTACGCTGTATGTTACGTATAGGTCACCCAGAGTCATATCGAACGCTTGGTCATATGGACCGCGTCAAACTTAATCACGGGTAGTGCGCACGCTTACTTGCTAGTGGCTCTTTGGGCTTGCGCACTTCTTGACACCCACTAATCCGGTTGCCCATAAGCACTCTTCCTTAACGGGTTGACGTTACAACACACTCTCCTGTATGTTACGTATAACTAAAGGTGTATTTTGCATACGCATGTGGCTTTCTTTATGCTTAGGCACAAATAACAAATGAGGAATCCATGCGTGCAGCCGCTGAATCGCCAAGGCAAGTAGACGAACGAAATGATGACCCGTCACGCGGAGAACCACTACCGAGTACGTCAAGTGCGCTCCGCACGCTAACCGCGTTAACCTGCCCCCGGTGCCTGCCGCCAATGAAGAGCCTGGGACATGCATGCCGTTGCTGGATACTGAGCTGACCTGCTGAGTGAACCTAAGAACGGGTGCCCTGTGCTCCTGTCAGGAAAGGCCGTGTAAGAGGTAAATCAAAGGTTTCCTACTACCAATCGGATTGGTAATAGAAAATAGGTATACCTAGGTACATGTACCTACCTACTTATGTAAGTATAGCTACTCATAACATAAACAATATTTCAATGATATCGTCTACTGGTTAACCTTTTCCACCGATAAAATCTAAAATCACGGTACCTATAGTAGGTAAGTAAAGTAAAAGAAAGTAAGTGGGAAAACATAAAATAAACAAATATTCGTGGACAAATTCACACAGCGCCATCTAGCCCCAAACTAAGCAAAGCTTGTACTATGGGTGCTAGATAACTGATATACTACTTAACTACTTTTTTTAAATACATACTTATTATACATAGAACACCCAGACCCGTAACAGAAATTAAAATTCATCATTTCAATTTCTGCCCGGCCGGGAATCGAACCCGGGACCTCTTGCGTGGCAGACCGGCATGTTGACCATTGAACCACTCAGGTCGTCAAACCACAAAAAAAACCCTACAAACATAAAACCCTTCTCTAAATAAATATTTTATACTTCCATTATAGAACACTTAAAGCCGAGTTTTCTTGGGCATTTAATAGGTTGGTGCTTGTTGGTTTTATCTTACGTTTATTTGGAGACTACTTACGGTGCCATATAAATAGGTATTTATCATTCATCATCATCTTGGCGTTAATGTCCCGGTTCTGTTCTCGCGCACAAGGGTCCAGGGTCCGCCTTGACCACTACCCAGGATTTGGTAGATCAGGTAATTACAGTGGAGCGACTGCCATCTCGCCTTCGTGACCCTGCTACCAGGGAAACCTGATCAGATTGGTTCATGGTTACACAATTAGTAGCCTGAATGTGCAGATTTCATCACGATGTTTCTCTTTCACAGTAAAAGCATCGGTTAGCATTCAACTAATTTACATAACTCATAAAAGAGTCATTGGTACATGGCTGCAGTGGGATTCGAACCCGGTACATCTCGCTTACGAGTCGAATACCTTAACCACTCAGCCACCGACGCTCCTACTTGTACCGATGTTACATGATAAAATATACGGTGTGCCGTCACGGAGTTTGGCTCCCGTGACTGATCAACAGTCTCTGCGTTCCTCATGGAAGGCATTGGCCAACCTCGCTTTGGTATTAGGCGGCACACCAATCATCGAGAAGCGAGCTGTTTGCGGTACTGAAGTTCTATCAGCCTCAAAGTACAAAACGTTTACCCATTTAGTTCCCGGACTCAGCGTGCGTTTGCTTAAATTTTGATTTAATATAAACTTTGTTACTGAAGTAAGATAAAGCTTACTTAATAATATGACAAGGATAAATCATTTTGTGACTACAGTCACAGTCTTCAAGAAGTTACGCGAACATTTTGACTTGAAAAATTATAACATCCTTCTTTCCTTGTATTAAATATTAGTAAGGGGCTATTCCAACAATTCGCTAGTTGAAAGGAAGGAAATGTTTACAAGGCAGACCGTCTACATAATGAATTGTTTTAGGTCGGTATTTTGTTTTACTTTAATGTTTATGGTAAACAAGGTTTATAATTAACATATACATTGTGAAGTCTATGGGTACCAGGTACAACAAGTTATTTTATATAACTAGTAGCAAAGATTTGTTCTCCATTTCACATGGTGATAGGAAAATGACGATGCGGACTGAGTGGTCTAAACACAGGAAATGTTGAATGTGTATTGCTGGCTTCGTGAATATCATGAATTGTCACTTACCTATACTTCAAAATTTTCGTTACACATGAAGATGAATCAAGTATCAACCTGTTTAATGTAAGTTGTGAATCGGCGAGAAATCGTGTTCTTAAGTATTACTTTGACACACTGTAACGTAAGTAATTTGATAAATCGAGTCGAGCAAAGATAATTTTTAGGCTTAAGTTGTTGTGTTTCCTCAACGGTTGTACTTCTTTTTGTCTATTGTATTTTTATCAGTGGAGGCCTATAATTGGCTATGTAATGTTATCCTTAAGTAAATAAAATAAATAAAATTATATTATCCTGAATCATTCCACTGCTGGACAAAGGCCTCCTCCCGGTTCTTCCACTCTTCGCGATCAAGTGATTTCCTTCAAAGATTCAAAGATTCAAAATATTTATTTGTAAGAGATAGGTATTACAGATGTTTTAATTATCTTCAATAGTTTCTCTATCCTTTGCCCGCATGCTGAGGCGTACAAATCTTTAAATATAATTGTTTCATTTTTCATTTAGTAAATAATAAAATCTTCCATAAATAATAATTTCAATAAATTTAAATTTCCATAAATAAGTTATAAAATAATCAGTAAATAAAACCATGTCATTAAAAATGTCAATTATTACTAACAATTTTCATTAAATAATACGGAAATAAATAATTTAACAATGTCATACTTACAATTTAAATGTCATTAAAATATTCCGTCAATTCATAATATGCCTTATCTACTAAGTAAGAATGTAATTTATTTTTAAATGTCATAAAATCTGTACATTGGCGTAAGCTAATTGGTAATTTATTATAAATCTTTGGGGCTAGTATGTAAAAACTTTTCTGACAAAGAGTAGTTTTGCATCCATTTTGCATCAACTGATCGTTACGCCTTAAACTATTTACTCTAGAGAATAAATTCGGATTTCGACGAATGAAAAGCGCCGTTTCGTAAATGTAGATAGATGTTAAAGTTAGGATCTTTAACTGCTTAAAATATTCTTTACAGCTATCTGTACGTTTCAGACCACACATGGCTCTAACACATCTTTTTTGGGCTCTAAATACCTGAATAATGTTCACCGCATTACCCCAGAAAATAACACCGTATCTTAAAGTAGAGGCCACATATCCATGATACGATGATAAAACAGCTTTACGGTTTACTATTTTATTTAGGTTGTAAAGCGCATATGAATAGCTACTTAATTTATTACACACGAACTTTAAATGTGTTTGCCATCGCATATCATTGTCAATATATAGGCCAAGGAATTTTGTTGTGGCAGTTTCTCCTAACTGAATATTATTATATGTAATTTCAGTCTCCAGCTTTTTATTTTTTCTTTGCGCAAATTTCATTATTTTAGTTTTATCTAAATTAATGATTAAGTTATTATTTTCCAACCATTTCGTAATTTTTAAGAGGCTATCATTGATTTCATTTTCATCATTAAATATTACTGTGCTATCATCTGCATATAATATCATTAGGGTGCGTATACAGTTCGGCATATCATTAATATACACCAGAAAAAGTAGAGGCCCCAGTATACTACCCTGTGGTACTCCGTAACGGACTGCTTTAAGTTCAGATTGATAAATCATTTCAGTTTTGGTTATTATGCACACCTTGGTTATGTAAGTTTTTTGCCATCTGTCCTTTAAATACGATTTTATTAAATTATAAGCATTTCCTCTAATTCCATAGGTCTCTAATTTGTAGAGAAGAATGTCATGATGTTTAGGTAAATAGGTAAATATTTAAAAATCAACTAAGTAGGCAAGGGAAACAAATATTTAGCATTTTATCTAGGTAGATAAAATGGTAAGCATTTGTTTCACTTTCGTTTAAGTGAAAAGTCAAATACCTACGTTCTCACGCTCCGACCAGAATTTCCTCAAACCGTTTCCACGGTGTTCGTGTGATCAACTGCTGAGTGGCGGCAAAATCGAGATAAGTGCGCACTCGAAGCTAGCAACTTCCCGGGCTCGAGTCCTTGTCCTTGCGATTCCCGTTAGCAATCGGCTTTGGCAAACATCATGCAGATATATCTTTATAATCTCGACTCGCAACCTCGCGGAAAAATTTGACCACGACTTGTCTGCATATTTATGTATTTACGCGTACGTTATATCAAATTTTTATTTTTAATTGTTAGATATATTTTAAAAATATCGAAATAAATAATAATTAACATTGTAATTATTTTTATAAACATATCTCATCATATCTAACTTTTAATAACAATTATATTTTTATTAAATAACAATTTTATAATCATATCATATCTAACTTTAAATAACAATTATAAATAACTAAAATATCAAATAATATACCATATACTTATTATTATGTATTTCAGTAGTTTCAAAATACATATAACTTTAAATAATAAAAATAAAACAGGTGCATATCACCACCAAGTATCATCATCATCACCAACGTCCTAGCACTCATCCCGGCTTCTGCCAGGGTCCGCTTTCCAACTTATTTGACTTCACTTTGCCCGGTATTTAGCTTCCTCGCATCGACTCTCATCTGACTCACTGAAATTAATCCATCGTTTCTTGGGCCGCCTCCAGGGCCTCTATCCTGATACCGTCAGATTCAGGCACCTATTTCCTACTTATCCGTGGGATCACGCAATACGTGACCAGCACAGGCGAGCCTCCTCGAGCTTATTCGCGATGTTCCTTACACCAAGGCTGCCAAGCATGTATTCGTTACGTCTTTTATCATAATAATATTTACGTGCCACGCAACAGTTAAAAGCCCTGTAGATCATGATGAATAGCTCAGTGAGCAAGAGTACAGCCCAGGTTCCAATGTTTTCCAGCTTTTCTTAGGTATTCTGTTATGCAAATAACTTTTCCATTCTTCATACGAGCCAGAGACCTTTCCACCTTGCCAGGGTGGTGTGTGGTGCCGCCACTTAAACGAATAGCACCACCCCATCTCTTCCCGTGGGTGTCGTAAGAGGCGACTAAGGGAATAACCCGGAAGATGGGCAGCAGCATCTTTCGGGTACATTTACATCTACTGCACTGCGATCGCCAACCCGCCTGCCAAGCGTGGCGATTATGGCAACCCCCCTCGTCCACAAATCCCTCGTGATCAACATCGTCAAAATCGAGAGTGTGTTGTCTAGGGTAGCGTACCTTATACTCAGAATTATCAAGCGGTATTCGTTGAAGGTCATACAGGTCTACGCACCGACTTCGACTCACTCCGACGATAAAGTGGAGGCTATGTATGAGGATATTTCTACAGCCATGCATACCTCCAAGACAGATTATACCGTCATGTCATGGGGGATTTCAACGCGAAACTGGGCAAACGAGGCGGAGACGAGTTGAGAGTGGGGCAATTTGGAGTTGGAAGTCAGAACGCCCGTGGCCAGATGCTGGCCGGCTTTATGGAGAAGGAGGGACTCTTTATGATGAACTCAATTTTTCAGGAAGCCGGATCATCGCAGATGGACGTGGGTTAGTCCCGATGGTGCCACAAAATATGAGATTATCTTCATCCTATCTACGAAACGGCATATATTCAATGATGTATCGGTGATCAATAGCGTTAAAATTGGCAGTGATCACCGCTTGGTAAGAGGCACATTGAATATTAATCCCCAGCTGGAAAGATCGAGATTGATGAGGTCCACGCTCCGGCCTGTACCCATCCAAATCCAAAACCCCGAGAGCTTTCAACTCGAATTACAAAATCATTTCGAGTGCCTAGGAGAGTGCGTCGACGTGAACGACTATAATAACAGGTTCGTGGAAACTGTCTATACGGTTGGGTCGAAGTTTTATAAGGCCTGCCGTACAAACAGAACAAACAAAATATCTGACGATACCCTCAAACTCATCGAAGAAAGACGCGGAATGACTCTGCAATCCCCTGATGATGTCTCTCAATTTAGGCGACTTAATCGACAGATCTCCAAGTCTCTGACTCGCGACATACGTAGCTTCAATACTACCAATATTGAGGCGGCGATCGAGCGGAACAAAGGCTCTAAAGTCTTTGCGAGAGATCTGTCGATTGGACAGAGCCAGTTGACGAGACTGAAAACGGATGACGGCAGAGTTGATTCGACCAAGTCCGAGGTTTTGAGGGAAGTCGAGAGGTTCTATGGACAGTTATACACGACAACACGGGCACCTGTTACCAGTATGGCAAAAGACCCCAGAGCCAAGTTGACCCGACATTACACCGAAGATATCCCGGACATCAGCCTGTACGAGATTAGTATGGCTCTCAAACAGCTTAAGAACAACAAGGCGCCGGGTGATGATGGAGGGCTGAGCTTCTGAAAGCTGTTGGCAAACCTGTGCTTAAGACCCTTCAGAAGCTGTTCAATTCCGTCATCCTCGAGGGCAAAACGCCGGAATCATGGAACAGAAGCATAGTGATATTGTTCTTCAAGAAAGGTGATAAGGCTCTCTTGAAGAACTTCAGACCAATATCGCTGCTGACCCATCTATAAGCTGTTTTCGAGAGTCATTACGAATCGTCTCGCACGCAGGTTTGATGACTTCCAGCCTCCCGAACAAGCCGGATTCCGAAAAGGTTTTACTACCATAGACCACATACATACGCTGCAGCAGGTTGTACAGAAGACCGAAGAGTATAACCGGCCATTATGCTTGGCGTTTGTGGACTATGAGAAAGCCTTCGATTCGATCGAAACTTGGGCGGTGCTCCAGTCTCTACAGCGGTGCCAAATTGACTATAGATATATCGAAGCATTGAAGTCTTTGTACAAAAACGCCACTATGTCAGTTCGTCTCCAGGACAAGACCACAGAACCTATTCAGCTGCAGCGAGGTGTTAGACAAGGTGATGTCATATCTCCGAAGTTGTTTACCGCTGCGCTGGAGGATATCTTTAGGCTTCTGGACTGGGACGGACTTGGCATCAATATTAACGGCGAGTACCTCACGCACCTCAGATTTGCTGACGATATCGTAGTCATGGCTGAAACCCTGGAAGACTTGGGCAAAATGATCGGTGACCTCTGTAGTGCCTCTCAACAAGTAGGTCTTAAAATGAACATGGACAAGACGAAAATTATGTCGAATGTCCATGTTGTGCCTACTCCAGTGACAGTTGGAGGCACTCCACTTGAAGTTGTTGACGACTTTACATACCTAGGACAAATAGTCCGGCTAGGTAGGTCCAATTTCGAGAGAGAGGTCAATCGACGAATCAAACTCGGTTGGGCAGCGTTCGGGAAGCTACGCCACATATTTTCGTCCAAATTACCGCAGTGTCTCAAGACGAAGGTCTTTGACCAATGTGTGTTGCCAGTGATGACTTACGGAGCTGAAACGTGGCCACTCACTATGGGCCTTATAAGAAAGCTCACTGTTACCCAAAGGGCAATGGAAAGAGCTATGCTCGGAGTTTCTTTGCGCGATCGAGTCAGAAATGAGGAGATCCGCAAGCGAACCAAGGTCACCGACATAGCTCTAAGGATTGCCAGACTGAAGTGGCAGTGGGCAGGGCACATAGCTCGAAGAACAGATGGCCGATGGGGCAGTAAAGTTCTCGAGTGGCGACCACGTACCGGTAGACGCAGCGTGGGTAGGCCTCCTACAAGGTGGACCGACGACCTGGTAAGGATCGCAGGTACCAGCTGAATGCGGAAAGCACAGGACCGGTCTTTGTGGAGATCTCTGGGGGAGGCCTATGCCCAGCAGTGGGCGTCTTCTGGCTGATATGATGAGGGATAATCGGGCTTATCTAGCCAAGGTTTGCATCAAGCTGTGGTGGTGGCATGTGGTTGTTAGCCTCGTTATGACAGCCTTGAAATGACAGCAGTCTTTAGAATAGAGTTTGTATTTGTGAGCAACTAACACGCGAACTGTACCGCGAATACACAGGCGTAGCAAAGGCTCGCGTGCGACGCGCGTGCATGTCTTCAATTCTTTCGTTTGATGAAATGCTCCCGCGCTGTTAAACCAATTGCACACACGCAGCTTTGCAACTGCTCGCGAGATTTGGACGTTACGATAACAACACAATTTTGTGTCTTTGATCCAGGGCTTATTTCATTATCTTTGATTTCAGTCTTTGATTCAGGCTTATAGATCACGGACAGCAGTTTTCGTATCATGTATAGACAATTTTCCAGATTGCGAGTGACGTATTCACACTTCTACCTTTATGAGTGACACACACACAAATGAGACAACCAAATCCTTTATACGTACATGGGTTTGACGTGGCAAACTCGGTTGACTCGCCTTACGGAAACAAGATCTCGGAATTAATTCTGAAAAACGAGTGAAAATGTGCTTAATTTGCTTATTAAGCAAAATGAAGCAAAGGCTTCTTTTCCTTGTTCTGTAAACAAAATCCCTGAACTTGACTTCTGCAACAAATGCATTATATCGTAAGAAATCCATACCATATCAAATCATACCATCTTATTTATTATTTGTTACGGTGTTATGTGAATACCTAATGAAAAAACTATTGTACCTTTGGTGTAATATATTATGTTAATACGAGTAGGTACAGTCGAAGAGCATAAGCGTCTGACCACCTATAGACGACTGTACCTCATTTCTGCGACGAACAATCTTCGATGATAGAATCATATTATAATAATTATAATCAATTCCTCCAAATATTATTTTATTATTAGTTCATTATAATTTTGACCCATAATTTAACATTTCTGTGACGTCACAGCAAGATTCTATGCATATATCACGAGTAATGCCATATTAAAATACTGCGCTCTATCATGTGAGAGAGGAGTCGTTGTTTTCGCTTACCGAGATGGAGTCAGGCGCGGATCCAGGAAGGTCCTTTGGTTGGGGGGTGGGGGGGGGGGGGACTGAGTAAAAAAATGCAATTTTAGTGGGGTGAACAATAAATGAATGAGCGAGCGGAGCGACCTCGGCAATTTTAGGTTTTAAAAAAAGAACAACGAATGTGTGAGCGGAGCGAGCTCGATATATGTACGTTAGAGGTCTTAAAAGCTGGAGTGAATTGAATGAATGAGCGAGCGGAGTGAGTTTGCTATTTTAGATATTTTTGGTATTAACAGCAATGGGTGATCAATGCATGAGTACCCGCAACGAACTAGGTGAATAATAAAAAAGTAACTGAAATCTATAAATACATACAATACGAATATTTATAAATGACATTTTGGGTTGAAATTTTAGATATTTTGGGTTTTAACAGCAATGGATGAGCAATAAATTAATGAGCGATGGAGCGAGCTCGAAATTTTTGTCATTTTTGTTTAGCCACCTAATGTACACCACTGTAATGATGTGTGAATGTACACCATCGTAATAGAAGACAATAAAAGAAATTAAAATTATTGAACGTGCAATCGGAGCGCGCATCAATCTTTTAACATTATGGTTTTAAAAGCTGGAATGATTATTAAATGAATATTAGAGCGAGCGCGAAATTTTAGGTTTTGATGTATGACAAAACCAAAGACAATAAACGAGCGAGCGTCGCGAGCTTGAAATTTTTTACATTTCTGTTGAGAGTTGGAGTTATTGATAAAACCAATAAAAGAATTGAGCGAGCGCAGCGAGCTTTGACTTTATGGTATTTTGGCTCATAAAATCGTAGGCGATTGTGAGTTATAGTCGGGGCTGAGAGGGTAGCAATTGCACCCATTCCCCCCCCCCCCCCCCTGGATCCGCGCCTGAATGGAGTGCTATATCTGTCTTTTTCCCCGTACGTCTTGTTGACATCTTTGATACCTGTCAAATCTAGGTTTTAAAAGCAGTGACACGGCGGCCGAGCTTCATTGGAGTTTTGTTTCTGCTACTATACGGAAGTGCAAAGTGAATAACATTTAGCATTATTCATCTACCTTCCTTCCGTTTACTGATCAGATAAGATTTCATATAAAGTAGAACACGTTCCGGATGATGATGTGTTAGATACTAATGTTAGCAGTGAACTATTTGGAACTGACAATGCCCGCGGATGAAGCTCAAATTCATCAGATCAGCTTCATCTTACGATGGAGCCATTGACTGTCGATTTGACAGCCGCAACCAGTGTCTTTACAAGTACCATAGCCTCCTTCATCTTACAAGCCATGCTGTAGCACGGAACGACAACGTCGCTGTGAACCGATTTACTCATTGTTTACATGTCAATGTGCGGGAAAATTATGAATTTTATGACGATAAATTAAAAATAAAATAAAACTGTAAAATACCGCGTTTGTATGGACCATCTACAAAGGTAAATAAAAGTAAATATATGTTTAATTGTGCTAAAATTGAATAAATACGATTTTTGAAAAACAACCCTTGACCATTCCTGTTGTTAGATTTTTACTTATTTCATTAATCAAATTTTGTTTTATAATCGTAATCTTTCTCTAACAGATACAAAGGCGTTGTTGCATTTGAAAAATGCAAGTAAAATTATGATTAAACCTTAAAAATGGGAAAGAATCTGTGCCGATGTTTTGCTTTCCAAAAGATATAATTCTATTAAACAAATGGACTTTTGCTATTCCCCAAGCATACTGGAGTCTAAACGAAGGATCTTTTGTGTGTAGCAAACATTTTCGCACTGTGAAAGTTATCACGAATACTTCAAACCACGATCTTTGATTATCCACGACGATGGAAGCGTTGAAAAAGTAGGTAGGTACAATAAGTAAGTAAGTAGTTAGTTTTTATATACTTAGGTACTGAATTAAAACTGTTTAAAATGTATTTTATCTAATATTTAATAAATTGGGTAATATTTTGGCTGGCAAATATTTTTTTATTTCATAATAGCTTGTGGCCGCGACTGCGTCCACATAAAATTCGACTATAACGTTCCGTACCCGTTCCCGCGGAAATCACAATAAATATCGGAATAAATTATAGCATTTGTGTTATTCGGGGCTAAATGCTATGTAACTGCCAAATTTCATTAAAATCCGTTCATTAGTTTTTGCGTGAAGAAGTAACAAACATCCATTACGTACAAGACGAAACACACATTATATTTCGCATTAAAAATATTAGTATAATACAGTTGCAAATACGTAGATAGGTAAATAGTACAGGAATCTATCCAATTTCATATTATCGAACTAATGTATATACTTATTTATATTAAATAACTAATAACATTAAACGACGATGACCGCGACGATATTGTACAGTAATTTTCAGGTACACTAAAATTAAAAAATGCGACGTTGTCAAACTTCTGCGCATGGCTTGTAAGATGAAGGAGGCTATGCAAGTACCTAATCTGACATTCTGACAATCTGACATTGTCAACGGCATGACAATCTAACATGCATTTATCGGTGGAACCCTCAGAACCAAAATCCTTGCAGTCGCATTTAGATAAATTAATTTCAATACAACATTTTGAATCAGATTCTTGGACCAAGATTAGATATGCCAAGGTACAGAAAAAAGTTTTGTTCTACACGCGGTTTTGTTGAACTCGACACAAATAAAGAATTACTTAGCCACACTAAACGTGGATTTGCCGGTTTTTATTGGGCTTTGTTCAAACAAAACGAAACGTTGGAGCAAGTTATTAGAAACTTTACAGCTTAGTTTGATTCGGTCCGGCTCTGCTTGGCATTGTCGGGACCTGACCGGCTCTGTCTGGTATTGTCAGACACGGTCCGGCTGTTGTCGGCGAGGGGTGGATGTGCTCCGGTCCTAGGCTGGCCAACAGTCAGTGTGTTCTGAGCTGTTTTCATTAAGTGACTATATTTCATTTGGTGAACATAAAATTACAAATGATGTTCTGCAAATGACATGCTGGCACCGAGCCGACATAATTAAACAAAGAAGGGTTTTACTTTTGACCTCTATTAAAAATAAATTTATTATAACGGCAGTCCGTAAAATTCCACCCTCGTGCAGTAATTTATTCAAAAGTGAGGATTTCTCGACAGCTATTCAAAAACATTGCGGTAGTACGTAAGTTATTTGGCCAAAGTTAGAAACTTATTCAAAAGAGCCTGTTTTTTGACAATTCTAATCAAAATTCTGTTCCTGCGCAAGGACAGTCATAATTCCCTATGCCACTGTCGCACACTGTGCGTCGGTGGCCGAGCGGTTAGAGTATCCGACTCGTAAGCCAGAGGTCCCGGCTCGAATCCCGTTCCGGCCGTGTACCAATGACTGTTTTCTGAGTTATGTACATTAGTTGAATACTAACCGATGCTCTTACGGTGAGGGAAAACATCGTGATGAAACCTGCATATTCAGGTGACTGGATGTGTAATCATGATAAAATCTGGTCATCCTGATGGCAGTCGCTCCAAAAAATTTAAACGTCAAAATTTCTTTATTGATTAGGACATTAAATATCTCTTTCAATCGTCAAAAAGGAGGGGGGTAGGAAAGTAGGAAGGAAGCACACCTTGACACGCTGGCCGCCCAATGGCAGCAGCAAACTTATCCCACGTCAGTCACGACCGGACCGTGCCCGGCAATGCCAGGCAAAGCCGGACCGCGCTCAATATATAATATACATATTCCTAGTAAAGTTAAGAAAAACCACCTAAAACTACAGCAAGAGTAAGCCAGTCCACCAAGGCAGCACCCGTTCACGAGTATAACGCAGGGCCCAGCCATCGTCCAATTCAACCATATTTGAGGGAAAAGAGCGACCCGGCCTCCAAGCTACCGCCAGACAGACTTTAAGTGAGCGTGCATCACACATAGGTAGTCGCCTCCACCCTACTCTATCCTATCCCTACCCTACCGCTACCTTACCCCTACCCTATCCTCCCATTGCCTTAACCCTACCACTACCTTTCCCCTAGCCTACCACTATCTTACCCCTACCCTATCACTACCTTACCCCTATCTTACTCCTACCCTACCCTACCCTATCGCAGACAGGAAACACCATGTGTGGGAAAGGAAGGAAAATTAACACCGCTTCCAAGGTGGTTCTCCGTGGGGGAAAGAAACGGCAAGAAACCCACAGAGCCTAAGTTATTTCTTTTTTTTAAACATGTATTATGTACTAATACATTATTTGTCCTATATATTATCTTAAAAGTACATACCTATATAGAACAGCAGTTCAGTCCCATGGACTTCTGTCATTTACAAATTCAGATATACTATAATAACTTTTTCGACATAATTTGTTCTTTATAGCGACTTAAAATTTATTCAATAGTAAATTCTGAATATCTGTTGGAACCTTATTATAAAAGCGTACACATTGACCCATAAATGATTTGCGGACTTTGGCTAGACGACAAGCACCAGCAACAAGCTTATCTTTATTACTCGTATTAATATTATGAACATCACTATTCTATAATATAATGACGGCATTGTCATTATATCAATATTCCTGATTTTATTTCTTAGTATAGTTCTAGGTCTCAATTGATAAATCGCGCGAATAGCCCTTTTCTGCACTACAAATACATTGTGACAGTCGGCAGCGTGTCCCCACAGCAGTATGCCATATGCCATAATACTGTGGAAATAACTAAAGTTAACTAATATTGCTGTAGCCACGTCATAAATACCTCGTATCTTCTTTACAGCATATGCTGCAGAACTCCACTGTAATTACCTGCCTTGCCAAATCCTGGATCATGGTCAAGGCGGACCCCGGGACCTCATGCGCAAGAGCACAACCAGGACATTAACACCAAGATGATGATGACTGACGCACACTGTGCCTAATTTTAATATGCGTGGAATGCATGATATCCCCGATCATCCATTTGCAGGGTGTCTATCAAAATTAACCCTTAACGGGTAACGTTTATTATTGCCACGTGGGCCTAGTGAGAGAAATTTTCGCCCGAGAGCCGCTCGCTTAGTTCAAGACAGTGGCAACCGAAATGCTAGGAAACAATTTGCCCGCCGTGACGGGCGTAGGTAATAAGAAAAAGTTCTGACTCGGTGTTTAAGGCCGGTCAACTGACATATTCTACAAACAGATAGGTGATGTTAGGAGCGAGTCCTTCGATAATAAAAATAATAATATGCTACCGAATCCCCTTCAAAGTAAAGGACTCTTGCCACAATGCAATCATCCACCCCAAACTCCTGTATCCAGAGAAATGTCGTTGACCATAGTCAATTAATAGGTACAAATGGATGGTCTTAAGTTTTCCTCATGAACACTAAACTTTATATCACAAATGTTCCTTGTACCGAAGTTGGAGATCGCAACGTCCCATTTTCAATTTGCGCAACCTCAACAAGTTCGTTCATGTCTTTTAATTCCGTCTTGTAAATATGCAAAGAATATCCGAGCCAGGCGTCTGGATAGCGAATATCGACTTGTCGAACACATACTTCCATATTCCAATGGCCCCTGCATATAGGCGGTTCCTGCCCTAATTTTTTCATGTGCCAAATGACATGTTCGCCTTTCGGCCTCGCTACAGCGTTTAAAACATATTTTTTTTTTTGTCATACGGTAGGCAAACAGGCAAGCGGGCCACCTGATGGAAAGTGGTCACCACTGCCTATAGACATTAGCAACACCAAGAGTATCGCTAATGCGTTGCCCACCTCTATAACACGTTGCTCTGGCAGCAAAAAGCAAATGCCACTCCACTGCCAAAGCCACGGTTCCCCAAATCCCCACCCCATGGAGCACTGGAAACCTTACTCACCGGCAGAAACACAATACTATTTAAAAGAGTATTATTTAGCTGCGATATTCTGTAAGGTGGAGGTACTTCCCCAGTCGGGCGGCTCCAATTCGAACGAGATACCCCGCTATGCCCTACCTCTCTTAGATTGCTTGCATTATACGAGATTGAGTCTCATAGTATACCTCGATGTTTTTCTCATTGTAAATTAGAGCAAGGAAATGTATGCCATTACGTCGAGATAACCCTGAACTTGTTAATGCAACTCGGCTGGACAATACATTTTGAGAAGTCTATGCTAGATCTTCCAAAAACCATTAAGTTCCTTGGAGTTATATGGGACCCAACCCGCAATTTGAAATGGTTACCAGACGACAAATGTCTACATCTAACACAAAAAATTGAGTATATGATACAGTTACGATTAGCAAATCTAAAAACAATGCAGTCGCTTGTGGGAATGTTAAACTTCTAAAGTTTTTGTGACAAGGGGTCGACTTCTTTTATCGGTTCGACCCGACAACCGATTCCTACTCAGTTTTTGCTACGTGACTCGCAAATATTATTCCCGATTCCTATTCAGGTAATTCCCGAACTATAGTTTGGCAAGAAAGTCGTGAAAAGAATGTTTTGGGAACTACTGCTCTTGCCTTAATTGGCCACACAAAATTACAGTCAAATTCAAATAATCTATACCTATCTGTGGTCAAACTGACTTCAGCTGTCACGTCATCTGGACATTGTCGTTGTTTTGTAGTTGTTATGTGTATATTTCTAGATTTTTACTGTGTTGGACACATAGAAATAATGTAGAAGTCATTGATTGGACATTTATTTTCGCCATGAATGCAAAAACGAATAAAAGCGACACGAGAAATGTAATGTTTAGAGCAGATAAGTTGCTGTGCCATTTGGAAGATGTTTACGGGCGAATAGCAAAGATTAGTTTATTAAATCAAAAATGAGTCAGAATGGTGTTCCTGATACCATGTATCTTGATGATATCAAAGGAAATGACGGCCAATCCATAGCTGATATGTTCAATAAGTTTTTCCATTCAGTTTTTGAGCTGGGGGATGCTGATGTCATGGGTAGTCAATCAGGTAGGGTAAATTTAATTAGTGATGTACTTATCTCACCTGGCATAGTAAAAATATATTTGTCAAAACTTGATTCTACCAAAGGTAGTGGCCCTGATGGCTTGCACCCCATATTTCTGAAGAATTGTCATGCTGAATTGGCGTATCCCATTAGTTATCTTTTCAAAAAGTCTCTGAATTCGGGTATAATGCCCAAAATGTGGAAGCGTTCCTTTGTGGTACCGATATTTAAAAATGGGGATAAACACAACATTAAAAACTATAGGGGCATATCTAAGTTATCAGTTATACCTAAATGATTCGAAAAAATAGTCTACGACTCGCTCTTTCCAGCGATTAGATCTCTCTTGTCTGAACAACAACATGGTTTTATTAATAAACGTTCAACTGAATCAAATTTGTGTACGTTTTTGGATTTTACTCTTGAGGCCATGAGTAATGGTTTCCAGGTAGACGCCGTGTATACCGATTATTCCAAAGCTTTTGATAAAATAAATCACAGCCTATTACTAAAGAAACTTGAACATATCGGTATACACGGTGACCTCCTAAGATGGATGGTTTCTTATCTTAGTCACAGAACTCAGGCAGTCACAATCAGGGGTTTTATATCTAGTTTTGTGCCGATTACATCTGGAGTGCCCCATGGCTCACACCTCGGGCCACTGTTATTTAATATATTTATTAATGACGTTGTTGATTGCTTCAATCATTCCCAAGTCTTACTTTTTGCCGATGATACAAAAATATATGCAAAGATTAAAACGGAAGAGGACTCTCGTAATCTTCAGTTGGATTTGGATAGCTTAAGTGAATACTGCCAGGAGAATAAATTACAACTTAATGCAAACAAATGTGCCATAATTACTTTTTCAAAAAAAAAACATATAATCAAATATAAATATAGTATTCGGAACATTCCACTTCCAAGAGTGACTGAGGTGAGAGATTTGGGTGTTCAGCTAGATTGTAAATTGACTTTTTCGTCTCATATGGATAAAATCTCTGCTAAAGCATATAGAATGCTAGGTTTTATATTTAGACAGGGTAAAGAAATCAGTCATCCCAAAACATTAATAACACTATATAATTCTTATGTAAGATCACACTTGGAATATGCATCTATTGCATGGAATCCATCATATATTAAATATATTCAGCAATTGCAAAAGGTCCAGGATAAATTTATTAAGCGCCTCAAATACAAATTCAGGAACTTTGATAAGGAAATTTTTATAACATTAAAGACACGCAGAGAACAAAGAGACCAAATATTTCTGTATAAATTGATTAATAATTTGGTGGATTCACATTATTTGATAAGCAAGATTAAATTTAAATGCCCAAGAGTAAACACACGATCAACATCAACCTTTGATAAACCTTTTTGTTCAACCAATTACGATAGAAATAGATTTGTGGTAAGGGTGTGCAGGACCTATGATGAGCACTATGAACACATTGACATCTTTCACAACAAATACGCAAGATATGTATCACTTGTAAAGGAGAAAAATTAGTTACTTTTATTTATTTTTGTTTAGGATTATTAAGTGCTTAATAGGAAAACTAATCTTAATGCAATAAATGTACAACTAATATAGTGGAAACTTTGTTGGCTTTTGCAATAACATATTGTTAAATACTTTATTTGTACAATTTGTAAGCTGTTTGTTTCCCAAATAAATAAAAATAAAAATAAAAAATAAAATTATCGGTATGTAAAATGTACCTTAATTTTGAAAAAATTTAATGAAATGTGATCTTTTGGAAATAATCTGAATTTCCGTAAAATTAATGAATTTTGTAGTATTGGTTACATTTATTAAATATTACAAACATAACCGTCAAGTTATAGTGTACTGTTATAGTTTTGAACCTTTTAAGTATATATATTTTTTTGTAAATATAATATTCATTGATATTTTTGCGTTCAGGTGTGTCTAAAAGCAATGCGGCGTTTCTGTAATGTATTACAGCAGAGAGTTATATTCTCCAGGCACATTACGCAATGTCAATAATGCCCGAATAATAATTCGGGCTGAAGAAATAAAACCCAGATTCAAGGAATTTTAAAAATATATTATATTATTAAAATTATCAAGGTCGCTGGTCGAACAGAAAGAGAATCAGAAGATAGATAACAGTTTGACATTACATCGTTCCGTGCATCAAGTGTTGCTGTTAATAAATTAATAAGAGTAAATATATACCAGACTCTTATTTCAATTTTCAATACTTAATGAAAATTGAATGTATTATGTATTGTCACATTATGTATTGAAATACATAATGTGACACATGAAATAGGGTACTCAGTTTGACAGTATTGCAAGAGCAGTAGTTCCCAAAATACAAAACTATACTATTTAATATTACTTAATTTTCATCATGATACTCTAAGTTACGGGGGCAGATGCAAGGGCTTTGTAAGGAGATCAGTTGACATTTTCAGATTATTTAGGGTCTGATTAAAATAGTCATGTAATAAACCTACTATTTTTTCCATCATGCTATTTTACTTGGAGCTGTCTTTATATTAATTTTGAATTTACTTTATATTACCTATCAGTGAGTGAAAACATCGTGATGAAACTAACTGAATGGGTAACCATTGTCCAATCTTGTGTGTGTATGGTAACCTAGTAGCAGGGTCACGGAGGTCAGATGGCAGTCTGATCTGATCAGCCAAATCCTGGATCATGGTCAAGGCGGACCTTGGGCCCTCGTGCGCGAGAGTACAAACGGGACATTATCGCGGAATTAGGTAGGTGGACGCGTTGTAGTCGTGCGATATAAAAAATTAAAAGTATCAAATTTTCTAGTCGAAGTATACGAGACACAGACACAAAGATATTGGACATAGAGGGAAAGCACAGACGTAAATATACTATTTTTTAATATTTTAAGTTCACAGACTGATACAGAACAATGATACCACATAAACGATGGTGGCGCCCTACATTTTTGTCACGACTTCCTTGCCAGACTATATGTTGGTGGTTACAAAAACACAATACCCAATCGGGAATACATGTAGCCCCGGTGTTTCACTACGTGACAACGGATGCTACTAGTCTGGGCTGGGGAGCCCAAGTCGACAACATGATGTTAGGCAATTGGTCAAACCCCGCAACTTTTCTGAATTTCAATCTAAAGGAAATGACAGCCATTTTGAAAGTGTTTCAACTTATGGCTTCCCATTTTGTAAACGATATCTATTTAGTCAAACAATCGAACAACTCTATCCTATCTGAGGAAAGAGCGCGATATACGCTCTCAAGACAAGTTACCCTTCCAAATATTTCGTATTTTGGATCTATATCTTGACTGGTAGATAAAGCCTTAATGGCTTTAAGTCCGCCAATTGTATTATTTTTAGTGCAATAAAGTTTTTAAATAAAATAAATAAATAAATCTATACAATATAAATATAACCAACATCCAACAACATATATACATCATCGTACGTGCATCCACAAAAATAATAACATTGGCCTCATCAGTACCTACTACCCATTATTTATGTTGCATACATTTTATTTCAATAACAACGTTTTGAAAGTTACACAACTGACAAAGACTTAGACATAATTTTATT
The DNA here is from genome assembly GCA_905147135.1 of Blastobasis lacticolella. Classification (NCBI taxonomy): domain Eukaryota; kingdom Metazoa; phylum Arthropoda; class Insecta; order Lepidoptera; family Blastobasidae; genus Blastobasis; species Blastobasis lacticolella. The sequence goes on from LR990043.1 coordinate 12,598,350, forward strand.
GGTAAAAAATGTTTACAAGTCATTATTTGTTTACTCGACACAATTTATGACTGTCGTTAAACAATTATTTCTTTTTTCTAGTCCTCATACTCATACAAGTAAAGTCGACTCACCGAATGGAAAATTGCAACTTGTAGGTAGTACGTACTTATGGACCAGTCACGAACCAGCACTCTTTCTTGTGTATACGACAGTCTTAAGATAACTTGTGGAGACGGTGATATCTTCCGCCGCATATTTTAACATGAAAAAAAGAACCAGCATTAGCATTCATGTTTTAAACTATCGCGGTTATTATCACACATTTTATAGGTATGTTCCGGGTTTCCTACCGCGTAACCACAAAATAATGAACGACCCGCCCCAAACAGAAGGTCCACTGGAAACAAAGCGCCATTTCTGTCACGCACACATTGACATTTCGTTTACAGGCATTCTCAAGTAGCTTCAAGCAGTGCTCGGTCACGATTGTTAACGCGAGAGTTCGTTGTATTGTCGACGTAAATTGTATATTATTTAATGAAACAAGAGTATTATTGATAAAATAAAACTAATGAGCAGTTTTCCAATAGGTATCTATAGCATTCCTAACCACTCACTAGATGGCGTCCCGACAATTTTGGTAATTGATAATCGCTTGAAATAGGTTCTTAGCAAACAGGATATAAACACTGGGTACATTGTATTGGATAATATTGTATTTGTCAATAGGGGGGGCCTGGCCCCTGAGGTGGCCGATGAAGCCGAGTTGGTCGCCAATGTAGTCAGTGAGCACGAATCAGCAAAATTAAAGCCACCCAACGCGGATCCAGTTTTCAAGTTAGGCGTTAGTTTTCAGTTGTCACATGAGTCGAGCTCTGTTATTCTTTTTGAATTTTTGATATGTTGGTTCTTATAATCTGAATTGATGAGCGGTGTGGGCGATGTGAATGTTTTAGAAATGAAGGATTGTAGCGAGTTCGAAATTGTTTGAACCTGGCTCAAAAGAACTGTTGGGAAACATTAAATGTAAACAAAACTAATGAATAAACGAGCTCACAATGTTTGGAGAGGCGTAACTATACGATAAAAAAAATGTAGCGAAATAAAAATTATTCTAATTTTTGTTTCAAAATATCTGAGCGAGCGTAGCGAGCTCGAATATTTTGGTACATTGGCTCTTAAAATCCAGGTTGATTATGACAGCATTAATGTACAATGAAACGAGCGAGCGTAGCAAGCTCGAAATTCTTGGAATTTTTGCTCAACCAAGCTGGAATGAACATAATAAAAGAACTAATGAAATGAACGAGCTCAGTGAGTTTGGGATTATATACGGTGGTTACATAATCATTTTATTGAGTAAATTATGAAAGGACAATAAATGCCATAACAAAATTTAAAAGACAAAATGTTTTTTTAGCAAAGTTTATAATCCAAATGTATGTTTCATCAAATGGACGACTAACCAAAAGTTGTTTTAAATACCAAATCATCCGTAATCAAATTATATAATCACAAATTATTACCTCCACAGTATTTTCCTTTCCTAGTCTAATGGTTAGAGAGTGTGATTTATGATCCAGAAGTCGCCGGTTATAAACCTAGATCAGTAATTATTAATAGATTTGTCACAAAATCGAATCTATCAAAAACATCGTTTGTGTTTTGTAAGAAACGTCGTTAGCGTGAAGCGTGGGACTCGCAAGCGTGGGTGTTTCCACCTCCACACCTTTTCATCAACGCATTCAGTCAGGCTTGGCATTACAAACTAGCGTGGGTGTTTCCACCTCCGCCATTGATACCCAGGGTCCTTCGGCATCTCAACTGATGTTCGGGCAATTATCTTTTAATGGTCCCGCGTTGGGAAACAGTGTTTTGGAGAAGCGATCTGAAGCACAGGGCCTTAGAAGCTCCCCTCTAGATACGCGATGTCACCAAGGATTTAGTCGATCTAACCACGGGTCGCCCACAGTTGAAAACAGAAGACTTCTCTTTCGAGGTTTGGAGGATACGGGGTGGGGTGAGCTGATCGCAGGATTGACTGCTGGTGATATTGAACGGGTCCAGTCGGCATGGCGTGATTCCGTGGCGCACTTAGGAATCGGCCTGGAAGCAGTGGGTCTCGTGGAGTAAACAAAATGGGAATAGTCCTAGTAGCCCTCGACCCCAGGACGTGGTCACCTACTTGGGTTTTCTCTCCCGTGTTAGAAAGCTCCATTATAGTCTATAAATCAGTGATTTTGCCTTTAGCAGATCCCACACGGGAAAAACGGTTAGCAGATCACCCACTGGTCTCAGCCATTGTCAAAGCTATAAGCACTAAGCAGTGTGCTTCCTTACAGTCAAGGTCATATGTTTGGAATGTGCAAGACTTGTTTCTATGGCTGAAATCTCATAGTCCCGTAGAAGATAGTATATTTCAAGTCTCCCGACACGTCGCTTTCTTGTTATTATTAGCTTCGGGTCGTCGTGTCTACGATCTCACACTGCTAAATATTAACGGGCAACATTGCAATAGATCTAGTTCCTCAATCACATTTTGACATAGATTTGGGTCGAAAACCGATAATGCCAAAACTCGTCAATCGGGGTGGCAATTATCATGTTCGGGAGACCCGGTATTAAGTTTAGTTAAATGGGTAAATATACTTATATAATTATCGGTAAAAAGAAGGAGTGCGCGATCTGGTTTAAATAGTCTATTTATTACTTCTCGTGGTGAGGTAAAGGCAGCTTCGCGAACGGTTATCGCCGGTTGGCTGAAAACAGCCTTTTGTGATTTAGGCATAGACTGTAGTCCTGGCTCGATTAAATCAGCCGTGGCGTCCAATAACTACCATAACAACGTGTCATTGGATTTTATTCTGAAAAGGGGTAACTAGAGAGGTTCGGATAACTTTTTCAAGTATTATTGCAAAACTATAGAACGCCCTAGCGTTCAAAATTGCAATGTACTTAATCATTCTTTTTCTGCCGTTTGGTTTTGCAGAATGTAATGAAAATTGTTATGCCTATTACTAGTCTGGCGGCAAGTTTCCTACTTAGATTGTGCCCAAGCACAGATAAGTATTACACAGGTTCTGTGTTGTGTCATTAGCTTTAAGTTCATATTATTACACTTTGGGCTGTGACGGTTGGTGCGTTAAACCTAAGCTAGTAATAAAACGGAATCCCAATGAAACATTGTCTTCTCACTAGGATTCTTTCGATTGGTCCTTTTAGGGACAAGTGTTATTTGCTTGTTAAATTAAAAATCGTGTTAGTTACACTATTTGTGTTACACTTTTTATAACTCAAAAACGGCTGAACCGATTTGACTGAAAATTGGTTGTAAGGTATGGTGAGGATGTTCTTGGGGAAAATTGTTCAGTTTCATGGGTAGAATATGGGGTTTCAATTAATGCTAGCGGTCTTTTTACACCCTGTATATAAAAGAAAGTCGTGTTAGTTACAGTTTTTATAACTCAAAATCTTCAGCAGATGTATCGTTCAATACGCAACTAACATGGAGTAACAAAACGCAACTGACAGCTAAACGTAATGGTGTCTATGGTTAAATATGGTTAAAAATTTTACAATTAGAAATTTTGAAGTTGGTAGGTGTAGGGTAAGTGTAGGGTAGGGTAGAACTAGGGTGGTGTAGGGTTAGAACGCTACGCGAACGATGTCGCGCCGGGTCCACTTGTGTACGATAAAGCTACCTTGTCAAGATCCTTATTGTAACATGGAAATTTTTATTTTATTTTTTTTTATTTGGAAAACTTACAGCTTAAATTATTACATGGCTTTATAAACATATGATATAACATAGATATAACTGACATAACAGGCACTACTTATTTCTAAAAGAAATTTCTTCCAGCAGGCCTACAGAAAGGAAATGTTTAGCTAAGAAATGCAGATACTACGCGCACAATTAATTAAATATCCCACTGCTGGGCAAAGGTGGTGATTCTGCTTCTATGATGCACCAAATTCTAAATCACATTTACCTATGCTTTAGATAAACACAATATCAGGTCAGGTTATAGGAAGAGTCTTGCCAGAAGGCCTGAGGATTCCGCCTGGATCAGTACCACCGCCTTGTTGTGTTCCGGTTTGAAAGATAAGGTAACCAGCGAAATTACATTTATAAGGCATTTCTCTTAGTCCTTACAGTGACAACGTGCCTGCATTTTTGTTACCTGCAATCTAAATGTACGAATTGTAGATGTTATGTGTGACAGTTGCCATTTAACATCAGGTGGGCTGTATGCTCGTTTATATATGACATGAGCTTAAAAAGGTAAGGTTGTACAGTCGCACCAGATGCACAATTATACATTTTTCAATTATACTACTACACAGTTTTGAACAAAAAATAAATAAAAAATAAAATAACAATTATAATAACAACAACACCAGAGAATTCAGCTCAAGAATTTACGTACATACATACTACTACATAGACAGACCAAAAACAACTGACGATTAGAAATTGCATCTTTCTATAAGCCAAAAAAGTCAGTATAAAGCCTCTTACTAAACCAAGATGAGTTGTTAACCAAAATATCAGCCTCATGAGAATAAGCTTTATTATATTTCATACAACGCGCCATAGGAAGGAATGTTGCCTGTAGTTGGTTCGTACCGCGGGCAAATGCAGTGTCATACCAGGTTTGCGTGGATTTGCCCTACCCACCATACCCACAGCAGAAACAAGGTGAGGGCAGTCCAACTTCCCCGTCACAATACCACTCAAGAGTTTCAAGTAGGCCGAATCTCTACGTAGTGTCAAAGGTAGGATGTGATGATGTTGGCACCTCTCCTGATAATCAGCCAAATTGGTATGGAGTTTGTTGTTAAGATACCTCAGGAAACAACGCTGAACCTTCTCCAAGCTGTTTATGTAGACCTGGTAGGTGGTATTCCAGATTTGGGATGCATACTCTAAGTTGCTTCGCACCAGCGAACAGTAAAGTATTTTAAATGTTTTAACGCTAGTAAATTGTTTGCACACCCTGAATATGAACCCCAGCACTTTGGCAGCCTTTGCGACTACAGTTGAGATGTGTTGATCAAATAGCAGTTTAGAGTCCAGCGTTACTCCGAGGTCCCTAACAGTAGTTACCCGTGTCAAGGGTACACCATCCAGAACTTTTGAATGCAAAAAGCACTTATCTATGTCAGTTACAAATATGACGAACAGAAGCAGACCCAATACAGATCCCTGTGGTACTCCTGATGGTATTACTACAGATTGCAAGGTGTACCCATCCAGTACCACCGACTGCGTCCTGCTTTCAACGTATGACTTGAACCATCTATACAGATTACCTCGAATTCCAGAGGCTAAAATCTTTTGTAGCAATATGTGATGATCGATACAATCGAAAGCTTTACTATAATCTGTATAGATGGCGTCCACCTGACCTTTCTCCTCCATACCACGGGTAAGATGTTCTGTGTAGAGAGTTAAATTTGTGACAGTAGATCTAGATGGGAAGAAACCATGTTGAGATGGGCTAAAGGTATGTTTCAGAGCAAAGATCAATTGATTGTGAATAATTTTTTCAGGTACTTTTGCAAATATACATAACTTGGAAATAGGTCGATAATTTTCTACCATGCGTTTAGAGCATTTTTTATGAATTGGCGTAACTAGAGCACTTTTCCAAATTAGAGGCATTACCCCCTCAAATAATGAGCGTTTGTACAGTATGGTCAGTGGTACCGTAACACCTTCAGCACATCTCACTATCATAGTTGGGTGATGTTGTCGGGCCCTGCAGATTTATTCGTCTCGAATGATTTTAAGTGCTTTAGTACTTCAGTGGATGTAATTTTTATTGTAGTAATGTCAGCAACCGAGGTTTGCTCCGAGACAGTAATGGCGGGGTCCTCTCCAGTTGTATTGGGCGACCTAAAGGTTGACTGGAAGAAATCCGAAAAAGCCCCACACATTCCCTCACCTGAATGGTATTCTTCATTATTGTACGTTAAGGTCACTGGATAACTATTGATGCGTTTACGGTCATAAACATAATTCCAAAACATTTTAGGGTTATCTGTTATGGCTGACTGTACTTTGTCTAAATATTTATTGTGACAAGTTACCTCCAGTCGTTTGCCTCGATCCCGAAGCAGCCTGTATGTGTTATGGTCACTGATATTACCATAGATTTTATATTTTTTAAGGTATTTAGCTTTTTCTTTGAATAATTTTTTGAGAGATGCTGTGTACCAAGCCGGAAATGTCTTAGTAGTGGTGTACCTTCCAGGAATATACCTATCTCTAAGATCATGGAGAACACTGTTAGATGTATCCACTGCTTGTGTTACTGTATTCAGAGACAAAATATCGTGCCAGTCAACCTCTGCAAGTTCTGAGTTAATCGACTCATAATCGCCACGACTGTACATGTATTTATATCGCTTCAAAGGGCGAAGGAATTCCGCCGGCTGAAAATCAACACAAACGCAAAGAGATGGATGATAAGGATCTTCGTCTAACAGCGGTTGACTACACCTGTTTACAGAAACATTTGTATTTGAGAATACAAGGTCCAACATCCTATTATATGTGTTTGAAACCCCATTATATTGATGCAGACTTTATCGCCCCTATGAAGTCGAGATGGCGCTCTGTTACATTCATGCTAGGAGTATAGTATTCCCCGGTGAAATTCCACTCTATATTACTCATGTTAAAATCCCGCAATGTAGCAGTAACTGGTCATTGACATTAGCACAAGATATTTGAAGAAGTCTATTGCTAAAGTTTGTCAGTTGTTCGAAAAATGAAGCCGCTACGCCATCCGCGTTCCCCTCCCTACAGAGATACAGACATCCAACATGCAGCCTACTCTGTTGACCGTTTACACTGCCAGCCAAATTGACAGAAACCCATCTCAGCGTCTGAGCGCCACTCGCACCGCTCTCTAGAGATAAGGCGATTCGCGACGGCTATCAGGACGCCACCCCCACGAGTTTGCCTAGTATGACACTTCATCACTAAATATCCCATCCGTTAACCATGTTTCCGTCAAGACAATGATATCGTAGTTATTTAAAATAATATTTCTTCTCATAGTCTCCGTTTTAGTGCGTAATCCTCGTACATTTTGATAGTATACAGTAAGGATCATTTATGATTAATAAAGGAAATGTATAGCAATGTATTTTTATAATAAGAATCTATGCAATTGTGTACCAAATGTACGAGACCAAAATTGGATAAAAGTGCAGCCATGTAAACAATGCAACTACCCACACCCCTTGATGGTATGTAAATTATTATGAGGGAAAATGCATATTGAGGGTGTAAATGAATTATATTTGATAAATATATATGTAATATAACAATTAACGAAACATGTATCATATAATTGCTACATGTTGATAGAGGGTAGGTAATGGTAACGGAAAAGTGATAAAATAATTCGGTGCGTGTAGGTGTTCGACTTTCGAATTGATAGCAATTGTGCGACTAAGGCTATATGATTTGTTGTATGAGGGAATACAATACAATTGTGGAACATTGGTTGAGATACATGGTTAACATAAAAGGCCCTGACACTAACCATTTGGTAAATTTTGTAGCAATGCGAATTGCACACCGCAAATAGTGGTGCATGCCCGTCTCTCGTCCGACAACGGTAGTTACAATGGCAAACAAAGATATATTGAGTGTTAATAGATATAAGACATGAATTAAATCTACTAATATTAAGGTTATACAGTGAATTAAGAATAGCACCGATGTAAAACTTAGTAATAAGACAGTGCGAAGATCAAGTCATTGTATTTTTTCTAGATCGTTCTCACTTTGCACTAGTATAATAGGATCACTGGCACCTTTTCTAACAAATATACTGCAATTCTTTACCCACACGTATCTGTAGCCACAGTTATTTGCTAGTACCTTTGGTCTTCGTTAGTAGCTGCTTATTTTCTGCAGTCAGGTGATCATTCACATATACTTTAAGACTTGACGAGATGAAACCCACATCACTTGCAGTGAGATTTTTATTATTTCTTGCAGCAGCGACGAAATTTTCTTTGACATATTTGTTTAGAAAGAACGATGGGCTTCTCATTTTGGAGACGTGATTTCGTTCGCAGATAAAATTAATTTGGTTTTCGTGTATCGGAAAACCTATTTTACGACCAATTTGCTTCACGATGTTGAACAAATTTTCTTTATTATTCAATGGGGTTCCTTTTATTTCTTCGTTGTTAGATCGTGCCCACTGCTCCTTACTCGCCAGATTGTGCTGAAGTAAACATAGCTGCATTCATTTTTCGAAAGTTAGCTTCAGTTATGTTTGCACACACGAAACAAAAGGTTTTCAAGCAGACTGTGCACTTCACTCCATTCGACACTTCATTGCTACAACTAGGGCACAAATGCATTTTAATTGTTATAAATTTAATATATTTGAGTAAAGATTAAAATAAATAATATAGGCAGGTAGCGGGAGATATTCACGTAACATAACTGTATATAACGACTGTCGTACTCGGCGCTTGACAGCTGACTGAAATAAAGATCTCTTTTTCCTGAAATCATAGTTGCACTAATTTTTCTTTCACGGTTGTTTCATACATACCTATATTGATTATTAGTCACAGTACGCTCTAACTAGGGCACCGGCAAAAGATAGACACGTCTCCAAAGGTCAAGCCGAAGGAACTGAAATACCACCGTTTTCCACCCCAAAGGGAAGAAAACGAATATTTCAGGTCTTGCCGTGGCTTGCCCGGAGCGAGCCCTTGCCGGCTTTTCGTGAATCGGTACTGAAAATCGCGCGCTCACTTCGTTCGCGCCTTGACCAGCGCCCCCGCCGCGGGGAGAGAGCGCGGCGCGCTCGCAAAACTCGCAGAGACCAAAGGACGTAAGTTAGCACATGTGAGTTCGGTTTGGTAAGGTAGGTAATCTCCAAAGGTTAAGCCTCGGCAAGACCTGAAATAATCGTTTTCTTCCCTTTGGGGTTGAAAACGATCGTATTTAGTCTTAACAGCAATGGGTGATCCTCACAATAGTTTTTAAGAAAATAAATGAAGTGACCGCAACGAGCTAAGTGAATGATAAGAAATGTATCTGAAACTTATGATGAGCAAGCGAAGCAAGTCATTAATGAATGAATAAGCGAGTGCGAGCGAAATTTTTGACATTTTAGCTGAGATGATGTGTGATGCTGATCGTGATAAAAGACATTAAAAGTAATATAAATGATTGAATGAGCAATCGGTTATGGTTTTTATATGCTGGGGTGATTGTTAAAATGAATATTTGAGCGAGCGCAGCGAGCTCGGAATTTTAGGTTTTGAAAGATTGGTAAATAGTATGAAAAAAACTGAAGCAAATGAATGAGAGCGAGAGACGCGAGCTCGAAATTTATGACATTTTTTATTCTCGTAATTTGTTTATTCCTCGGTTGTATTTCATTGAAATTATGTTTGGGTGAAGTTTTTTTATGTGTCCAGCCCAGAATTTGGAATCGGTACATCCTGGGGTGGGCACAGACCATTCTAGGGTGGGCAGGGTGTGTAGGGGGTTTCCGCTCGGCCGGGAATCGATCCCGGGACCTCTGCGTGCAGCCGACCGGCCACGTGTTTTATTGTTGTTTTTTGCCTTTTGTGTTTGGGTCATTGTGATGTTAACCAACTGAACCATACAAGTCGCAAAACCTACTACAATAAAAATTTTGAATCCCTATGAAAATTGAAAAGGTTGTCAGACAAGAGAAAGGAGAAGCGATTGCTCCACCGACAAGAGTTATACTGTTAAATATATGACTTTGGCTCCCTGTGTGTGTTCTATCGGCTGTACAATGGGGAGTGTTCCGAGGAACTTTTCGATCTGGTGCCCACACCGCAATTCCGCCATCGGACCACCCGCCGTGGGCTGGGTACTCATCCTCACTACGTAGACCCTCTGTTGGTCACGACGCGAAGGTTCGAAAGAACGTTTCTCGCTCGTACGATTCGGATGTGGAATGAGCTCCCAGCCACAGTGTTTCCTTTGGACTATGACATGGGATCGTTCAAGAGGTATATTAGAGGTCTCTTCAGAGGCGGGCAACGCATCAGTGACTCCCCTGGTGTTGCTGATGTCCATAGGCGGCGGTAACCACTTTCCATCAGGTGGCCCGCTTGCCTGTTTGTCTGCCGTATAACATAAAAAAAAAAAAAGATGATGATGGTGAATATTTTAATAATAGAATCTAAAGCATCTCAAGGTATCAAAATATTGCATGCTCGTGCATAATTTTCAGAACTGCTGCTAAACATAGTTTTTATTGGATTTTGTAATAAGTTAAGGTAGGTAGGATCTTTCGCGTCTTCGCGTGTTTACCATTATTTACATACATGTTGTAACACATTTCTAATATTTTATAATAAGTAACTATTAGGCCCAGCGCATCTTCGTTTGCGTGTTGTCCTCGTTCTGTCCCACCCTACCCTACTCGTACCCTACCCCTGGGTACTTCATAATCATATATTTAAGAGTATGACTCTTGTCGGTGGAGTCGTCACTCTTCTTTCCTGTCTGCTAATCTCTTCATGTCTTTATAATCCCCGGCGCTCACTTTTTCCTTCACGTCCACACAATATTCAAACTAGGTACTTACTTATTAAATATTAGAAATGTGTTACAATATTATTTCAAAAGTATAATATGGTAATGTAGACATAGAACACCTAAATTCTTACCATAACAGCGGACAGGTACTACCTGCATCCAGTGTCCATTACGCTGATCCTTGTTACTCCATATAGATTCACCCTACATAGCTTCGGTACCGATAATTTAAGTGAGATTAATAATTACTCTAAAAATAGCGCCTTATTTCTTGTACTTGTCATGATAAACAAGACAGCACATAGATGAAAAGTACCACCTCGGGAAGAATCAAAACATGCCCTCATAAAATCCACCAGAGCCAACCTGTAGCACGACCTAATACTATGTCATATTTATGGGTCTGGGCTTGGCTCTGTGAGGCACGATGTGTAGTGAGTCATCATTTATAACCAACTCGCATAAATCTAAAAATCTTAGCACGTAACTTTGCATAAATCACAGGATGACATAAATACATTGTAACTAAACGGCCTGTAACAAAGGAAGAGATGGAAAGCTATTCATCATCCAAGTTTTGACAAGGCCCAAGAGCACTCGCGTACCTACTTACATGAAATCGTTTTAAAATGTTAAGGGTACTTAGCATAAGTCAAGGACTGATCCGACTTTTAGAATGAAAAGAATACACCATTTTTTATACATCGTATTTAATTTTGGTTCAATCATTAGTAAGTAGCACAATTAATAATTCGTAGCTTTTACACATTATACATTTTACAAATTAATCGCCTTCAATCACAAATAATTGGATGAGACTTGTAAGCCTAGATAAATATTTGAATCAATTCTATGGCTTCGTTAGACGAAAATACAAGACACAACCAACAGTATTGTTCAATGTAGTATTATCAAAAGACTTTAATTTAAATGAAATTCAAGATAATATTATTATAACAAAGCGAATAACGTCACGAAAATTAATTTTCCGACGTATCCGGCTTCGTCGTTAACAATAATTGTCAAATCAAAGGGATCAAATAGGCAGACCTCGTGTAGCTAAGCTTTAAGGTAAGGTCCTTTACTTTAAATAATTGGAAAGGAGATCCAAGTTTCGAACAGTGATTGATTAATTCTTTGTTCTATAGAAACTCAGTGACAATCGAACAAATATTCCACTTGATGAAAATAAGCAGAAATTCCACCTAATGGAAAATGGTCGAAAGGTCGCTTGTTGCTGGTTCATCTGGTCTGTTCTGCGCTCATCTGATAAAAAATACACCCTTAACATCGTTAGCTTAGTAAATGGCACTAACCTTTCCAAAGAGGTTAGTAGATATGGACATAAAAGAGATGACAGGCAACTATATAGTAGGTAAAATAATCGAGCCGATTATCCAAAAAAGTTCTCTACTATCGTAGAGGGAGTATAACACAGCGATGACAAGCTAATAATCATATCATGCAAGAACGAGATCACAACATACAAAATCTGCTAAGAATTAAAAGGACGAAGACATTATTTGTTGTCCTTGTTGAGGTTTTTTTGTTGGTCGCAATTGCAATTGCGACCAACAATCGCTATTCGACCAAATTGGGAATAAGTTAAGTCAAGCTTCTGTCCGGCATTTTATGATACTTTTTATTTGTCTAAGTGTTTTAGGGATACCAGCTGTGGTATTAATTTTTTATATGGACCCTAAATTTAACTAGTGCTGTACGCCCAATGATACATATTGGTGTTGGTTTACGTACCTACAGGTTTGACGCCATAGTATAAAATGTTAGGAATTGTATACTCTATCTGAAAATTACCTACATTAGTTCATTTTGCTTGGCACTTTCGAGTTTTTGGTCAAAAAAGAATGATATCTTTTGCTCTCTGTTTTGAACACTCATCGTACTTGACTAAACGCTTTGTACTAATTTCTTTGTTTTAATTAAAAACCGAAGTATAGAGTGCGCGAAGATAATGAACTGGAACTAAATTTGATAGTCTAGTATAATTGCACAGACCTTACGCAGTAAAGAGTTTATTTTATCATTGATTTATTCGTTAAGACGCGCACTCTAGTAAATTTATTCCATGGTGTAAGTTTGATACGTACTGTCTCATATCTAGCCTATTACATGATAGGGGATTTTTCAAACATTTTGGGGCAAAAGTTTGGTAGAGGTTGCAACACTGGTAGAGCTCGTCTAAAATGACGCGCCCCACTACTTAGTTAGTTGATTTCGATGTGTGAGTGCAAATATTGATAACGACATCTCATCTGTGTGGGAGCCAATGAACGACGCGTGCTCTTACGTTTGAATTTCAGCGGCAACTGAATGACCAATTATAAACATCTTGTTATTGACGTTGCCAGGGCAACAAACGTCCTTTTCGCCTTCATGGGTCCACCAAATGACCTGTTTACAGTGTTTACCCGCAGTGCACTGTTTTCCTAGGAATCAATGCACAGCAACAAAACAAAGTCTAAGTACGATGAACATTCTATAGACATTTCTCTAAGTACAGGAAAACGGATAGACTATAATTTACGATTTTCAGAGACAGTAATATTTAATGAGAGAGGATAACAATCTACTTAAGGTAATCGCTCCAACCATTATTAAACTCTTAAGAAAATATCCTCTCCACACTCCGGAAAGTCTACTTAATATATTTTCATGCTCCGATATTTCTTTACGACCCAGCAATATTCAAGTACAAGTACAAGTTATTTTTACTAGACTGAACATATTTTTTAGACAATAATATGTCTAGTTTCAAGTATTCTCTGATCCTGAAATGCGAAAATATGTTTGTTATCCTCTCTGGATTGACTGTTCGTCTATTCATAGAAGTAACTGGTCCATGTATTTTTAAAAGGTATAATAACGTAAGTCGTAGAATGATATAGACAGAGGATATGAAGAGGTTGTTACTTTCATAACTGAATAAATGGGCGTCATTTAAGAACTCATTCAGTTTATAGCGATATGTAAGAGCCACGTACCAGCCGAGGCGTCGATTCACTTTCTTGATTATACGCATTTGCGCGTCCTGAAATACTTACTTGCGCAGCTTACACTCGAATATCAATTTGATTACAAAGTTTCTCTTTCAAGTGATTCAACTGTTCATGAATCAGTCATGGATATGATATTGCTTATTGCGTAAACGATATTGTATTACGATCAAGTCAAGATTGTCTTGAATATTCAGAATAGGTACCTAGGTACCTATACTTGGAGTCGCCGAGCGAGTAATCCCCTTTATTTGCCAGTCTTTCATATCAGGTAGCTACTTAGTTACTTTAGGGATAATCTCTAAATCGAAAAGTCACAAAGTTACTTAGCTTTGATTGAATAAATTATGCTTCCGACACATTTTGAGAGTCATTAGAGCAATAATTTTTACAATTCAACGCCTGTTGGCGATGAACATAAATTGGTTATAATTAACGATCAGTAGTCTGAGTTAGAAACTTGCTGAATTTCGAAATTATTTTCAATTTAAAGAGAATCTGTTTATATAAATAAAAATCAATTGTGGTGCATTCATCTGGCTAAAACTCGAAAACGGCTGGATCTGGTTTTGAGTTCCGTTGGGATTGTTCTGTTTGAATACAGGGGTGTTTTAAACGTAAAGAAAAAGAGGCTAGGTAAAAGGGTAAAATAGGTGTAGTGTTGTGCAGGTGTAGGGTAGGGTATGGTAGGGGTTGGGTTTGGGTAGGGATGGCTTACGATGCAAGGATGCCCAAGACCGGGCGAAATGGAGGAGAAAGAGTCGAAAGCGGACCCTGGCAGAAGCCGGGGATGATGATGAGTGGTAGGTTAGGGTAAAGTTGGGGTAGGACAAAACGCAAACGAAGTTGCGTTGGGCAATCTAGTTCGTTTATACAAAGAAATCCATAGCTATACAAAGAAAACTTTTCCCTAGCAACAAATACTAAGAGATTACAGATATAGTATACCTACCGTAAACCACCCGGGGTTACATTGAATTGAGGGATAACATTGGTCACCCACTTTTCCTATTATTCAAGAGTTATTTTTATGCACACAAAAGGTGATAATATGCCATACATACAAGTAGCAGTACTGAAGCATGCTACACTAACAATCAGACATCTTTGTTTAAGAATTTCGTCTTTTGGGGGGTTTTCGTGATGTAAGTTTGTAGTTCCAATTAAAATACTCATTCATTGTAAGTATACTAAGTTTTGACTAAGTTGTTATTGTAAGTAAGTATACTAAGTTTTTATTTACCTATACCTATGCCGTGATATCACGGGACCCAAAAGGTACAACACTGCCAAATTTCGTTATAATCAGTTCAGCAGTTATTGCGTGAAGGAGTAACAAGCACTCGAACATCCTTACCTACAAACTTTTTGTATAGGACAGTACTAGATCTACGCGTTTTATTTCTTAAATATGTAATAGTATAATGAAAACCATATACCTGTAAAAATATAAAAGTGAGCGAGAGAAAAATAAAAAAAGATCGGATCTAGGGTTTCGGGTTCTTCAAGAAGTCGCAGTAGAATCTGCAATATTATTTCATCGTTCTATTGTGTGATTACAGTCATGGCTGCAGCGTAAAAGAAAGATAAAGCTCTAAATTACATACAGGTACTAACAAAACATAACACTCTCGAAAATCTGCAGTACCCCGCAATTCATAGTAACCCTTTTCGCTGGTAACGCAAATTTGTTTATCTGGTGAAAAAGTTGGTTGTATAGTGAATAATTACTCAAACACGACACGACAGCGGACGCAGCGTGCTTGTTTAATAACCTTTCCACGTCCCATTTCCAGCGAATGGCGTGGAAAGCGGCCCGCCTGAACTTAATGCCACATTCCGAGTTCCGAATTGTGGTGACAAACCGCTGACAAAAAATATCTAACCTACACTATTACGTATACGTGGGAATTTAAAAGAGTTTCGCTTATGCTAACATACTTAATTCTTTACGCGTTACTATTACTTAAATACCTGCTACTTTTACTTACAGTATTTATTTATTTATTTATTTTATTTTATTTTCTTCGGAAAACAAACAGTACTTAATAGGTAAATAGAATTAGTACAAAGAGTCTATCGACCATTTACATGTTTTCGCATATAAAAGTCTATATAATAAACAACAGTGATAAAACATTTTTGTGTATGTCTACTTGGTACTAGGTCCTGACCTGTGGGACACTACAGTGCCCCATTTAGTAGTGGACTTTGGCTTTTACGAATATGATAGAAACATTGATTACCTACAACAAAGCTTAGCGAAGAATAACATATGTTGATAAGAAAAAGCTTCGTTCTATTGTATGATTTGTATGGTTGTTTTTCAAGCGTGGCTGTGTCTGGAATCAGCTGTTGGCTCGAGGTTTTCATGAAAATGGAATCCAATTTGTTCGGGAAATGGCGGCGGAGGGCGAAGCTCCGGATGTAATAATATGCGGACGTCGAGTTATACGAGACCCGCAGCCCCTCTGCGCCCAATTTAGCTAAGCAGAGAAACAGGTACCCACTGTACTATTTACTATACATATTTTTACTGTCCCTTTATTTCTAGCGTCATATACGTTTTATTTAAATCCAAAAGTAATGTACAGCTAGGTAGATAAAGACTATCTTAAAAGATATAAATAACACTCTATTAAATACAGTACCTAATACACTTTGTAAAATTAAGTGAAGCTGTTAACAAGGATTGCATTTTATATTACGACTACATTAGTAAATATCTAGAAAAGGTTATAGATATGACTAAAGAATTATTTTAAACCTATAGAATTTTTAAATGATTCTGAACCAAGATTATTTTTATTTAATAATTTTTTATAAAAAACATTCAGTAAATGGGTTCAGAGTCGTAAAAAATAGTCAGTTAATGCTGCTGTTTCCCGGTATGCACAATCGTAAAATTGTTTTCCTTAGACCCCTGTATTCACATAGATAGATTGACATAAAATAACGTATACTACGCACAGTAGATATAGTTTTCGCCTTGCTTCATAAAACCTAAGACTCTCACACTCCACTAAGCTCATGAGATCACTTTATTTAAGTACACACACCACAGTGGATCACTTATTTTGTACAGACTGTGTACAGAGACATCAATATACTATGATACCAAAGACTTTGAATTTTCGTACGACGACACTTTAAACTGTTATTTACTAACTTTGTTAAAAATTTGATTCTGTGAAGTCCTTAGTCGTAAAGATCTTTCTTTGAAATGGTAGAGACGGTGTAGAGACCGCTGCTGTCGGTCACTTCATCCGTGCTCTCCGTTAATCAGGAAATGTCGATGTGCTCCACCTTGTAGAGGAAGCGTCGCCGGCGCAAATCTCATGAGTCCCCGTTAGGAGCCACGGTGACAGTGCTGCAGTTGGCACGGGTAGAGCGCGTCGAGCTGCGGCGCAGCCCAGTGCCACCCACAGGGTTCAACACCATCAAATTATCGCTTTTCCTCTTCCCGTGAAATTTGCAAAACAACAGCTCCCGCATGCCCTTCCTGAAGTTCTTCGACAGGAACGCGTACAGCAGCGGGTTGATGCCGGAGTTGAAGTACGTTATGAGAAAGGTGAGCGGCGTGAGCAGCGCGCTGAAGTCGCTGGTGCCCTGGTAGCCGCTGGACCAGTACTGCCACATCTTGCGCGCGTGGAAGGGCAGGTTGCACACCGCGAACGTGAGCACCACCACGATGAGCATGCGCACGACGCCGCGGCGCGCGCGCAGCACGTTCCGCGACAGGTGACTCAGGTGGTGGCAGTCACGTGACTCGGGATGACGGCAATTTTTCTTCGCGCTCTTCACGCCGTTACTGGTTTTCTGTCGTCAAAATGTCAGCGCGTTAGTCACACATTCCGATGGCAATTATTAATGAAATGGGCGTGAGAAAATATTATATAAGCGTTGGATAGGAATCTAATATTGGAAATTGCTGTAGCTACTTTTATCGCGAACATGATGATGAGAAAGTATTATAAGTACCTACTCGTACTAATTAAATAAGGTAAAATAAATGACTTGTACGTCAATGCCTCACTGCTCTCGCATGCATATACATCGGTATCTTTTCTTTATATGGTATAAAACAAAGTCGCTTCACGCCGTCTGTATACATATATCTTTCCAACTACAAAACGAATTTTAATGCAGTTATCAACAATCGGAACTGATTCAAGGGGAAGGTTTATAAACAAGAAAAAAGGGCAGGTATTTAGGTGTACGCGAACGAAATTACGCCGGGTCCACCAGTACCTATTATATAATTAGTAGTTAGCTCAACTAAATTCTGCCGTCGACTTAGTCCGTGTGAACAAATTTTTGTACAAAAATGTAATTTCGCCTACATACATCAGTTATAAATTTTATGAGAATGTAAAACAACTGTCATGCCATCAAGATACGTGGCCCATTAACCGACAACAAAAAACAGGCTTCATAAATAAGGTGACTTTGGATCTCGATGTGTGATCACACCGTACCGTAGAAAATTGGCTCATAAATTGGATTCTGACAGGCTCTGCTCAGCTCTCACACCTACAGGGTAGACCATATTTTATTGCCGAAAACAGGCGTGACTGGCTAATATAAATCTTACTGTCTTGGCGTTTTATTCGCGACTGTTTAAAGGACATATAAGGGAAGATAAGATTTTTTTATAAGCTAGCTTCCAACAGGAGTATTTCCAATCGAAAGAGATGTAGTATCTTTTGGGGCCTTTAAGTACCTAATTAACTAGCCGCCCTTTGACTAAGCTGGCCTTTATCGAAGTCCAGTTTTGCGTCTGGGTCTAGCCGGAGACCATTTAGATTGCCTTTAAAAACCATACATAGTTTCCGCTCAATACCGTGTAGAGTGCGCACAACAACAGTTTGCGTGCGGCTGAGAATAGAATTAATGAATCTGTCAAATTAGTTCCATAGTCAACGATAATAAATCAGATTACAGACGTATCGTTCTTGCCTACTTTAGAAAAGACGTCAGTTTTCGTACGCTATTGATTATGACTCTTGGCGATGTTGCGTCAACGGCATGTATATTTTAATATTTCCTTTAACCATCCAGGCATCCCGTAGTGCCGAAAAATATACTATATTAATGTCGTTGACACACAGAACTTGAAAATTTGTTGGCCAAGACTCGGACTTACTGAAAAAGTTACCAGATCTCATTAAGAGCCAAGCTGTTAACTCTACAATCCCTACATTTTGGTTAGAAATTATGGCTATGCACATCTTATTCTAAAACAACTTTCTGGCATTATCTACGCCAAAGATATGAAGGTCTGAAAATTCAACGAACCGTTTGGATAAAATGTACTTTTACTCCTCCCCCTACTTTTTGCTCGACTTGGCACTTCCGTACCCCCAGATATAATAAAGCAGAATTTGTAGGTAGTTTCTGAGCAACCTTAGTTTCCGCGTTGCCGATAAAGGTTCTTTCCTGGTCGACTGTGTTGCCGGGCTTCTCTGGACGTGGGCACTGCGAGGCGCAGCACTGCACCCGGCCCAGCTGCTGCAGCCCGTGGGAGCTCTGCCAGAGGCCAACCGCGATGCGCGTATACAGCACCTGTGGAAACGATATTTAGTTACTTTTTGTATATTTAATTAGGTACGGGAAACTTGTACTGTGGCTATCTACAGATGGTAGAGACTCTTTTGGTAATAATATTAGTGTTGAACGTCTGTTATATATCCAAAAAAATTATGGAGGACACGACTAGGTATTGAAATCACGAAGACGCGTTAACTTTTATTGTAGTAGCGTCTATCTAGCGTCTATCTAGTACATGGGGCATTCTTGTTAAACTGCTCGCATCCACGCCTTCTAATGCTTGTCTTTTCTATCTCTAACAACTTACCACAAGTGTAAAATAAATAGGTAGCGCACGTGAGCGCTCGCGAGATACGTATTAGAAGCCATGGGCGGCCAAGCTTCGCTCGGGGTATTAAGATGGACGCAATGGAAGGGGGACGCAGACAATAAATAGTTAGAAGGCGGTGGTGAGTTCCGACACTTTTTATGCCTGAAAATACGGGAAAAACGAGGTTAACAATAAAACCTAGCTAGATTGATTTATTGAAGCTCAAACGCCCTACACTCTAAATTTCTTCGACATGTTGGAGCCGTTTTCGAGATTTTAATTATTATTTTTATAGATATAGGTATCTTTATTGGTATAGTGGATATTTTTAGAAGTTCACAGCATAAAATTAAAATAATACAAAGAAAATTATTTTGTGTATCAGTGGAAAATAATTTTATGCATTGACGTTTGATGATTTCGTTCATGTTGTCGCCGCGGCTTGCACGTAGATAGCGAAATCTGGATGTCCAATTTTCACACACTAGTTTTCGCAGCAATTGTGGCCATATTTCGCTAAACATTCTTCGACTGTTGTGTTCCAAAAGTGTTCAATCCTCCCTGGTTTATCGTTTATCGTATAGAGAAGAATATTTACCCCCAAAGAAAATAAACTCGTAGAAAAATAATAAGATAAACTCGTAGAAAAACTTTGCGTTATCGAATTTACGCACACATAAAACGTGAGTTAAAATACCTACAAAACAATATAAAGAACGCCTCCCCTATTTTGTGCCTATAATAGGTTCTGTTGTTATCAAAGAGATTGGAAAGTAAGCGACCTTCACGGTTATAGCAAGAACGTCGCTAACATTCCAAACTCTTTGGTTGTTATACTTACTGGTAAAATCGCAGCAACTAGACACAATGTTCAAATCGAAAGAAAAAAAAAACCCGTCCCATTTTAAAATATTGTATATACATATATCACTCTTGAATACAGGGAAAACATTTGTTTGTATCAACTGACAGAGAAGTGCATTGGCAAAAAAAATTTTATCTTGGCGTCAATTCTCAGGGGCCGGGTTCTGCCGATCAGGGTCATGATGCAGAATTTGGCAGATCAAGTAATTCTAATAGAGCGACTGCCACCGTGATCCTGTTAACAGTGTCCCCAAATACCTACCTCATTAATGTACCAGTGTTCGTGGTATTGCTAACAACTTTAGGATCGAATATAAATAAGTACTTTCTTTGCTCGTACACGATGATTTTTTGCACATCTTTTATCATTGGATGAACACAAACCATACGTACGTATATCAAAATATCTCTCGGTCATATTGATCTAATTCCACCCTTCAATTCGAAGCCCGTGCCTACATACCAACCCAATTCCGTAAACCAACAATTATGTTTGTAATTATTTCCGCTCCGGTACACTTAAGTAAGCAATATCTATTGATATTTATAATACTAGCGATTCTCTAATATCCAATCATCTATACATAGATATAAAAAAACAGTAAGGTGTCCTATACATTGAACGTATTTCCAAAAAATAATTGAGGGCGATGAAGAAACAATAATAGAAAAGAATTTGTAAAATTGTTAACTGTCTGTTTGTCTGTTTGTACACGCTAATCCCCGGAACTACTGGATGGATTTGAATGAAACTCTTTTGTTGTATAACTACTAAGCCTGGGCAACAGTTTTGGAAACTGGAACATCTGATGTAGAACTACAGCTTGACCTCTCTGTAGTACTAGTTTTTATACATTAGGGAGGTTAAAAACTATCGCATCGGAAAAAAATAAAGTACCGAAACTAAAAACGATTTCCACGCGGACGAAATTCCTTTTTCCCGCAACAAGGAGTCGCGGGAAAAAGGTAGTTATCATCATTATCATATTAGCCTAAAGACGCCCTGCTGGGCATCGGCGTCCCCCAGAGATCTCGAAAAGGCCGGTCCTGTGGCTTTCGCATGCAGCTGGTACCTGAGATCTTTACCAGGATGTCGGTTCATCTTGTGAGAGACGTAACCACGCTGCGTTTTCCGGTACGTGATCGCCACTTGAGAACTTTACCGCTCCAACGGCCATCTGTTCTTCGAGCTATGTTCCCTGCCCACTGTCACTGTCGGTGCCCATGCCGGTGCAATCAGAACAGAGGAGATCCGCAAGCGAACCAAGCTTGCGGATCTCCTCATTTCTGATTCGATCGCGCAACGAGACTCCGAGCATAGTCCTTTCCATTATCCTTTGGGTAACAGTGAGCTTTATTATAAGGCTTATAGTGAGCGGCCATTTTTCAGTTCCGTAGGTCATCCGTAGGGCAATACACATGGGAAAGACCGTCGTCTTGAGATACTGCGGTAATCATAGAGAAATAATTTACTAACGTAATAGAGCAGCCATCACAAACAAACAGATTGTAGAGCTCGTCTAATCTAAAATGACGCGCCCCACTATCGCATTAACGCACACAAGCAAGTTTGAAATATGGACGTATACAAATGCCGTTGTAATTGGTCATTCAGTTGTCGGTAAGATTCAAACGTAGGAGCACGCGTCGTTCATTGGCTCCCACACAGATGAAGTGTCGTTATCAATATTTGCACTCACACATCGAAATCAACTAACTAAGTAGTGGGGCGCGCCATTTTAAACTAAACGAGCTCTACCAACCTGTCATGTGCGGAGGTATGGGGGAGGATGCTAAGTCATAGAATGCGAGATTACTGATGCGACCCTATAATTTTGTTCTACCTACTCAATCAATAAATTGAGAATTAACTCAAAAACTACTTGACAGATTTTAAAAATTCTATCACTAATAGAATGCTACATTATTACTGAGTAGCATATACTTAATATTATGGGAAAATAATAGGTTGACGCGGAAAAATTGAGAGTTTACAGAGAAATAAACATCGCGCTGGTGAAAGCCATCGAGAACGTCTAGTATTAACTAATTCTTTGGGCGATGTTTTTGGACAAATATGATCCATTCTTCTCATTTTTCGTGTGATGAACTAATAAAGCCAAAACAATATGTTAAGTTTTATAGGTAAATATTTTCATTTTAAAATTGACATCATTAACTTATTATAAACAATAAAACATTATGATAGTATATGTCGGAGCAGTAGAAGCTCGTGTTCATGATCATATAGGGCTCGGATGATGATGTCAGGACGTGCAAGCGAGAAAGATAAGTTGATAAGGCCGTTTAACTTTAGGTAAACCACGGGTAGGGTAGTGCTTCCTTTGGACTATGAAAGGGGATCGTTCTAGAGATATATTAAAGGTTTTTTTTAGTGGCGGGCAACGCATTGATAGCGAGCGCCCCTGGTGTTGTTGATCTCCTTAAGCGGCGGTGACTACTTCCCATTAGGTGGTCTGTTTTTTTGTAAATTACATAAAAATGGGCAGTTAAGTGAAAGAGGGCTCTAAAATATTTCTTAAAAGCGAGTGAAATCGCGGGCGAATACTAGTCATAAGATTAAGGATACTGTAAAGGTAACTTAAACAAATGTTTAAATCCAGAGCGGTGTCCCTTCTGTAGATTTATTTTTCTTAATCTATGACCTGCATAAAAATGGTGTTATGAACCAATCCAGTTTAAAAAATTCTTATAAATAGGGTTTCAGCTGATTTTCGTAATATTACTGACTGATGAAATGTTACGCTACTTTTTTTCTTTTGGCCCTCGAATGATTCGTACAATATTTTAGTACGCAATGCAAGCTATACGATTTCCAAGCTAATGTCAGATTGGTCCTTGTCGCGCAACGTCTCAGAACTGACTGCGGCCACTGCTGTCCATAGACCGCAAAGCGTGGTTCAAAGAAAATACTTGCGGCGTCTCCTCTATTACGTTAGTAAATTATTTCTCTATGGCGGTAATTGGGACGAAAGTATACGGCGTAACTTCCCGAACGCTGCCCTACCGAGTTGGATTCGTTGATTGACCTCTTTCTCAAAATTGGATCTATCTAGCTAGACTACTTGTCCTAGGTATGTAAAGTCGTCAATAACTTCAAGTGAAGTGCCTCCAACTCTCACTGGAATAGGCACAACATGGACATTCGACATAATTTTCGGTTTGTCCATGTTCATTTTAAGACTTACTTGTTGAGAGGCACTACAGAGGCCCGGGATCCGTCTTGACCTATTGTCCCTCTAGTGCTTAAAGAGGGAAAATGGGGTAAATTATAGAAAAAATAATCAGTGTCGCATCTTATCCTAAACGTAAGGGATTTATTGTAAGTAACATGCCCAAACTTCGCTCCGAAATGATAGATAATTAAGTTAATCGTAGATAATTCATAAATCGCGAGCTTTAAAACCATTATAATCAGATTTGGATTACAAGGCCCCAGGGTTCATGTCGATAGACGTAGTTCCTACTTATAATGAATTTATTGAAATTACTGCTGATTGTAATATACAGAAGGTCAAATTCCTATTGCCAAACAAATGCCAAACTACTATTATTTTCCTTTAAAGAAAAAAAAAAGGCTATTTAAAATTTGTACTTTTAATTTATATCCAATATATAAAACTGTCAAACAAAGCGAATTTAGTCGCTAACACATATCATCGCACAACAAAATTTGGCGACCCTCGGCAGTTTTTTAAATAAACACCAAACTCGTTATTTTAATTAATTATTCAGTAAAAATAAACCGCTGAATTGCCTACCTATATTGTTGTCGATTTTTTTTTCCTCTTATCTATTTTGAGTTAAGCTTTTTTTGTTTTATTTGAAGTGAGTGTTTTTTGTTATTCTTTCCTCTTAATTATGCGGCCCGGGCAGTTAATGGCAGTGGTTAGTGGCAGCCTGCTCGCGAGACAGATGACAATTAGAGCAAAGCGCGCCGATGCCGCCTACTGGATAGGAATCAATAGAAATACGAATGAATAATACTGTGCTACTAGACAGTCTACCAATTTGGGTGATTGTACCTACAGTACAATCATATTATGTCAAATTTGATTCGGATTCGTTAGTTAATTTGTGTTTGACTTGTTCCTGTCATCAAGTATCTATCGTCTACAGAGAAAAAAATCAAAATGGTTTTCAAACGAAGTTTATCAAGTAAAATTTAGATATTATTTGACAGACAAAGGTAGACATGGCATTTTCTGTGATATTTTTATCTTGTATAAAACAAAATCGTTTTCCGCCGTCTGTCCCTATGTATGTTTCTATATATGATAGATCTTCTTAATTACGAAACGAATTTTAATGCGGTTTTCAACAATAGATAGAGTGATTAAATTTCTCTTAAAAATATTATAAATATATTATATTATGAACAGCGACGAAGTAAGTATTAAATATTTTACGGAACGGTTAATTTACCTTTAACGTTATTTTTTTCCATTTTCCAATGATTCTAGTTTCTATTTATACTATGTTCCATAAAAACTGAACCGCCTAAATTAAATTAAAAATATATTTTAATTAATGATAGTCACACTAGATGTCGTATTTATTGTGTATTTTAATTATTTTATATTTATATGGTGTTCTTTATCCGTTATGGTGTGTTATCAGCTAACACATTTAAAGCATATTTTACATTAACATAGTCTGGAGTAGACATCCATAGCTTTTTACATTGCTAATTTGCTAAAAAAACCTATTTGTTATAGCTAATCTTCACGCTTGGAAAATAAGATTGAAAAATCACTGTCTTGAAACTATGCAAAACAAAATAAATATGCCGTGGTGTTATTTTCTACTTCAAATATACGAAATTAGTCACCATGTCTAACACCTGTGTAGTACTTAATAACGCCAGCAGCCCCCATATTCGTCAGCGTCCACGGTCAAGGAATTAAGAGAGTGTCGGGGTATAATTACTTGGGTCAGATGCCCCACAAAGAGCGACGGGCGCGTAATTTTGTGTATATCTTATTGACCGTCAGCACAGTCATATGGAAGCACACTAGTCGCTTGGGTACTGCCACTAAACTCTGCTGATGGCAGATGGTCCGCTAAATTGCAGCATGGAGACCCAGGATCGGTCGTCAAGGCCGCCCGCCGTATAGATCGACAACATAGTCAGCGTGGGCGGGAAAAGTTGAAAAAGCCTATACACAACTATAAGTGCTGAAAAGGCGGAAGATAATACCTGTAAATGGAGTTGCTAGAATGCACGCAAGGTAACTCGATTCCTAAAATATGGCGTCTCTGTCATTGTTTTTGTTGGTAGCTGTCATAGTTGTTCTCATTGGTTGTCTTTCATATGAAGTTCGATTATAGTTTGAATTCCCGGGCTTAATAAGATGGGTACTTTTGATTTTAAGAAAATTAAGGTCCTGTGGGTCAGTTGAATGTTCAAACGTTTCGAACTTCACATGCGTGAAGAGCAATGATGTACCTGTGTAAAATGTACGAAAATATCAGAAATATTGTATTGTCTAAAACTGCTTTACCTACTCTCGGGTTTTAAAACCCCGAGGCAAAAAGAGAGGTGTTATAGTTTGACATGTGCATCTGCTTATTTGATTCTGGCATCTGTATTTGATGCTATTTTTTTAAATATATAAACTGTTTAGACTTTTTCGTTTTACCTACATCGTCGTCTATGTTAAGTAGGTACTCATCTAAAAATGTGTCTCGTTTCACGAGATTGTTACGTAAATCTATTAAGCAAACGTATCAAAGAAATGAATGAGATGTTTTGTGCTCTCTAGTTGTGTTTGTAAGTAAAAGCTCTTTGTTTGTCGCAGGGCTTTATCCTCAGAGCCGTATTAGGCAGACACTTTACTTTTATAGAACACTTGTTACTATGTATTCCCCTATAAGACGTAAGTAATAAAATCTGTAAACCGGATTACAATCCATTGCCATTGGCCTCCAGGCCATTATTTCTATTAAACAAATAGGTAGGGGTAATATTTTGTCCGATGTTAAGTGGCAAAAAGCAGCAATTTTATAGATAAAGATCCAATACTTGGCTTGTAATATCATTTTCTTGAAGATAGCAGCAAGTGTTGCCTGTCATCTAGGACATTGAGCAGAAGATGCAGTACCGCAATGCTTTTTAAAGATCCTCAAGTTGCAGTACAAAGAAAATATTTTGGTAGCGAGATTATTGCAAATATTGCAGACGACTATTGTAAATATTGAGTAGTTCAATGATCAACATGCCAGGCAGAAATTTAAATGTTGAATTTGTATTTCACATACATAAATTACATAAAATTTTCTTACAATAAATCTAGTTTCACTGATATTAAATACTTTTTTCTTTGTTTTATTTCAACTTAAAGTTCTCCGCCTCTGAAAAGTTATTCTCACGAATGCGAATCATACTAATGAGAATAACTTACGCTAAACTTATACATTTTTTGAGATAAGTTAATTACGGATAGCCTCGTTAGGCTCTTTCTGACATTGATTTCTCAGCGGGTCACACTCCCTCTACTCCCATCTACGTGGAAATCGAGATAAAATCAACATAGTCGGGACCTGCCTACAAATCGTCTTGTTTATGCAAATGAATTATTGTTGCCTTCCTTAATTTCAGCTAGAAACGCTAAAATAAAGACAAGAAAATTATGCTTATTTGCCGTGTTCGGTGTTCACATTGCGCCCCTTGAGTATTTACTAAAATAAGCAACAGAGTTAATTAAACGCGACATGGCAAGCAGTTTCTGTTTACGTCATTAATTTTGCCCTAGTACAGCCTGCCTGTAATTTAGAGATTTGCAAACACAATCTACTGCAATTTAGCGGTTACGCATCCCATTCATTAATTAAAATTTATTCGCCGTTGTAGTTCGAAAATAGCACCTACTTTTTAATTTAGAAGTTGTAATTTCATAAATATGAACTGACATCTCAACTGTTCCCCCTGAGACTGTTTAATCATTAAGGTACCCAGCGAAAGACCTTGGTAAACCTCGCTAGGCCAACGGTATTAGGAGGCACACCTAACGATTGGCGAGCTCATTGAGGTTGATTATATCTAAACATATTATATTCACCACATTAACCATAACAATACAAAGAGGTATTACGACTCTTCTTGATCTCAGCTACGTACTCTCTATATTACTCCGTTAATACATTAGAACATTAATTTCGACAGCGTTTTTGCATGCAACGAGGTAAATGAGGCAGCAAATGTTTTTATTGAACTTTGCTGTAACGCAATAAACACTTATACCACAAATGTCACAATTCCAAGTCGGAAAACCATTAGAAAACCTTGGATTACAAACGGCGTTTTACGTAACGTTGCATGCGTAACCGCGACAAACTACACCAAAAAGCAAAAAAACACCCCGATGATGAAATCTTAAAAATACCTTATAGACGATATAGGAATTACTGCGTTAATTTGTTAAGGAAACTGAAACTTGAATACGAGAAACAGCAAATAAAGCAAGCGACAACTAATAAAAAACGGTAGGAAGTAATCAAATCTATAACAAACACTACAAAAATGAAAGAACATCTAACAAAACTATTTGATCACTTAGACCCGAAAGGGTCAGTAAATAAAGTAAACAGCTTCTTTGTTAATATAGGCAAAGAGATTGCAGAGAGTATTCAATTAAATCGGAGCGTTGGCACATCTCCCTCCAACACCACTTCTTCTAGTAACAGCTTTGTTCTTCTCCCGACGGATGAAAAGGAAATCGAAAGCGTAATTATGGGTTTGAAAAATGACTGTGCTGTGGGTCGTGATGACATTTCTGCAAAATTTCTAAAAACTTTCAAAAATATGTAATTGGCATTTATCTGTAATTTGGCCTTCAAAACTGGTAAATTCCCTATCTTCATGAAAAAGGCAGAAATACATCCCATACATAAGGCAGGCCCTAAAAAATCGGTAAACAACTACAGGCCAATATCTATCCTCCCCACTGTCTCTAAAATAATTGAAAAAGTAATAAATATAAGATTAGTTAATTTGTTAGAAAATAACAATTTGCTCTCTGCTTCTCAGTAAGGCTTTCAAAAGGGAAAGTCTACTA
Source organism: Blastobasis lacticolella (assembly GCA_905147135.1). Taxonomy (NCBI): domain Eukaryota; kingdom Metazoa; phylum Arthropoda; class Insecta; order Lepidoptera; family Blastobasidae; genus Blastobasis; species Blastobasis lacticolella. The sequence continues at coordinate 12,626,715 of LR990043.1, forward strand.
ACGAGGCAGTCCACGAATTAACCAATTTTGTTGTATCAAACCTAGATAGAGGAAGGAAAGTAGTGGCGCTATTTATCGATTTCGCCAAAGCGTTTGACACGGTGTCTGTTCCACTACTTCTTAAAAAATTTAATGAAATAGGAATACGAGACGTACAGCACGATATTTTAGCCGATTATCTCAGGGATAGGTGTCAACGTGTTAGGATAGGTCTCTGTCATATGGGGTACCCCAGGGAAGTATCCTTGACCCCACTTTTTTCTTAATGCTTATAAATGAACTTTGTAACATACAGCTTTCCCATGGCAAAATCATTACTTACGCTGACGACACGGCACTCCTTTTTTCAACTGATACATGGAATGAAGTTTTTAAATATGCTCAGACAGGTTTTGATTTAGTTTCAAATTGGATACATGCAAATAAACTATCCCTAAATATTGATAAAACTAAGTATATTACTTTCACCTTGTCCCACCACAAAATATCTAAGCCAAACCCTCAGCACAAAATTATTGCTCACTCCTGTCCCGATTTTAATGTTTCATCATGTTCCTGTCGTAGGATTCAATGCACCTTTTATAATGAAATATCTCGGTGTTCTGATAGATAATACCCTCAGTTTCAAAGAAACTTCGCGAGCCCGTAAACTGATTAATATAATTAAGAATCTGAGACACGAAGCAGACGAGTCTGTAACTAAAAGTGTATACTATGCTTTATGTAAATCGGTGCTTTCGTATATATCTTCATGGGGGGGAGTACCCAAGACTACGATGCTTGGACTGGAGCGTGCACAGAGACCTATTCTAAAAACGTGCTGCTCGCTACCATATCTATTTCAGACTTCCGAACTTTACCAACGAGCTAAAGTTTTAACTGTTCTCGGAAATTGGATACGACCTTCACTTAACCAGGGCAAGAGAAGAAAGCATATAATCTGTCACACACCAGCATGTAAGACTGGTCTCGCACAAAGGTTTTATCACTTTAGAGGGGCACATCTGTACAATAATATCCATAAAGCGCTGACTATATATTCCCTCTCTAAATTTAGGTGGCTCATGGAGAAGGACTACGAGGCGACTGAGGCTCTTCTATGTATTTAGACATACTAACACACACACACACACACACATACACATACACGCACACAAACGTGTTTAATATTTTAAGGAATTATTTAAAATGCATTGAATTATTTGAATGTTTTGTTTTTAATATTATTTGTATTTTTATTGTTTTAATACTAAAATGTTTAAAAAATTCCCTGGGCCTGGTGATCTGTAAGACAGGCATTTATTTACTTAGTACGGACACCAGTCTCTCACACAGGTTCTACTGCGAGTTAAGTGATTCAAGGGGAAGGTTTTTTTAAAATTTTAATAATTCTAGTTTTGTAGATAAACTAGCTGGTCCGCCGCGACTTCGCGTGTAGGACACTACACTAAAAACCTTCCTTTTGAATCAATTTATCTATTGTTTTAAACCGTATTAAAACCAGTTTCATTACATTTACAAACAAAATGATACAAGAATGTAACATGTGTGATATGTGAGTAGAGAAATTGTGAGCCCTTATACAGCTGCAGTAACACTTTGTAGTTTTAATTCTCCTTTGAACAGCAAAGAAAGCTTTTTTAGTTTCTGCGTGCTTAAAACACTGACCTTTTAAAGTGAATATTAATACAAAGGTAAAGTTGCTTTAAAAATACGAAAATTCTTTCACTGGAATCTACTTCAGTTCTCGCCACGAAACCTCTTTTAGATCTTCTAACGATTGAAAACGCTATTCCGAAGCTTGTTGACTGGTTTGCATGTCAAACTCGTAGACCCATATATCATCACCAGTAACAACGCGTTTTACGAATGTATGGTCGGAATTTACTCGTTCTAGCATGTCTTTAGCAACCTTTAAGTTAATTACTATTTTTTTGAGTTTACAAAGAATTCAGTTCCCTTAAGCTTCTAGTCGAGCGGCAACATTTTTTGGTCCCAAGCGATTGCATAAATGTTACGAATCGAGTCGACATAGAGTTCAGCGGCTATCTCTCACAAATTTGAATGAGTATTTTCAGTCACCATTTCCTTGACTTTAGCGATGTTAACTTAAGTTGAAGACGTCGATGGCGAACAGAGCATGACATATTGTCCACCAGAAATGTACCACTCCTATGTACGTCATTTTGATAAAGTCGATTCACCGTAAGCTTTCTATAACATTTTCAGCAGCGACTCGGATCACGAAATTCCATTTTGTGTGTCAAATTTTCCATTGGAAAATTTTGAAAGTCTTTGTTCGATGTTTGTAAAAACGCAAAACACACTTGAGGTGCTTCAAGTGAACTAACAAATCGAACACTGTAAACAATCAATCAATTTTCTAATATGGCAACGGGTCATTCAACAGCTTGGCAACCATGCCAGTGTCATAGTGCAAGGAAAAACACTGCAAGAGTTTGACCGGTTTGAAAGCAAAAAATAATCACTTTTCACCATCCTTAAACAAAAAGACTGATGGTGTTCAAACTCCGCGCCAATATTAAAGATATTGGACATAGAGGCATAGAAAGAGCCTACTCATAACTAAAGTCACAATCTATATTTTGTGTCTTTTTTAATTGTGTTTATAACGTGTCCAAAAGGGACGACTATAAGTTGTTAAATAACTACTGCAGCTATTGTCAAATTTGGTGGCGTTGATCATCTTAATGTACTAGCGAGGCACTATTCTAGCCTTTTGTATGACATTGAGTCATTTTTATAGAGTTGTGACAGATTGACAGTGTACATTATTTATCAATAAATAAACAATTATTTCAGACCATGGACCATAGTTTTTTAGTATATGAAGATCAAAAAATTATACTCACTAATGTTAGTAATAAATGCACACAGTTTAGGTATTGTATTTTACATTAAAAATAAGGGATCTGCCCCCAGTATGAACATTATTCCAGTGTCCCATTATAGGACACTAAAACCGCTCCACTATCGGTTGGACGCGCTCCGCTATCGGGAGTTTGCGCTCCCCCGCACACGGTTCGACAGAGATGCGGATCTTTTACGAATGATTGCTTGGAAGCAATCAATTCGTGCATCCGCCATCATTTACGAGGTTTTTATATGTCGACGCTCTCATTATTTGGCAATATAGAAAACAGTTAGGTATGCCAACTGAGTGGCAAAAATAATTATTTGAATTTTTTTTGGAATTAGAATTAAATAACATATGCTACTTAAATGTTGTTCCCTGAAATATGCAAGAAAGTATCATCATATAAGCCGAAAGAGCAGCATCCTGGGCTTAGGCCACCCCCAGAGATCTCTACGAAGGCTGGTCTTGGGCCTTTCGCATCCAGCTGGTACCTGCGACCTTTACCAGGTCGTCGGTCCATCTTGTTGGAGGCCTACCCACGCTGCGTCTTCCGGTACGCCACTCGAGAACTTTACTGCCCCATCGGCTATCTGTTCTTTAAGCTATGTGCCCTGCCCACTGCCACTTTTGCCTGGCAATCCTTAGGGCTATGTCGGTGACCTTGGTTCGCTTGCGGATCTCCTCAGTAAGTATGTATAATTGAAACATTACAAAGCGTAAAATTCCCCGCTGCGTAAACAAACACCAAGCATCTTGGACAAACAGATACTCTAGATAGAGAGAAGTAATTGAAAATGTTACGTAAGTAGCTACTTAATTATACAATAAACACCAGCCGTTCTCCCACGCGCAGTCCGAATCTCTATACAATCAACGTTCCCGCGGGAACTTATTATTTACAAGTTTTTTTTTTGTCCGGCAGACATACAGGCATGCAGGCCACCTGATGGAAAGTGGTCACCGCCGCCTATGGACATTAGCAACACCAGGGGAGTCACTAATACGTTGCCCGCCTCTGAAGAGACCTCTAATATACCCCATGAACGAACCCATGTCATAGTCCAAAGGAAACACTGTGGCTGGGAGCTCATTCCACATCCGAATCGTACGAGCGAGAAACGTTCTTTTAAAAATTCGCGTGGTGACCAACAGAGGGTCTACGTAGTGGGGATGAGTACCCAGTTTTAAGTTATAAACTAAGTTTATTATTACAAAGAAAAATACAAATCTTTTCACTTTATAATATTAGTACATATAGATTCGTTCAATTGGCATTAGTTTCTCTACCATTATTGCAGATGGTAACTTACTGAGCGCGGATGCGTTTCAGACGAGAAGGGGCTCCAATCATCTCTACTCTCTATTCAAGTAAGGTTATTGAAATGTCGGGATAAAATGAAATGTTAACCAACATCACAGTCCTCACAGTGTCCACGCACCAGCGGTTCTGCCTTTTTGGTCCATGAAGAATAGGTAAGTGCACGAATTCATCACTTGCGTTAATATCCTGGTTGTGCTCTCGTGCAGGAGGGCCCGGGATCCGCCTTAACCGTGATCCGGGATTAGGCAGATCAGCGGCCTTAGCCAAGATGTTTCGTTAATCTACAATCGTTTGTGGTAGAAAAAATGTATGGGATTTGACATAAGCTAACGTTATCTGACATAAGCTAACGTTATCTGACATAAGCTGTTTGTGGTAGAAATTCTTGATCCATAGACAATTCACGTACTTTCGGTGTACAAAGGAGGCGGATTGTCGGATGACTTAGCGGATGATCCTACACAATCAGAGTCAATGTAGATGTTGGTAGAAATAGTCGAACTTCGACCTGTCAATTTTTTACCATACACGCATAACGCAAGCGGAGCTGTCAAAGATGGCTAGACCGGCAGATCCGTGATCCAGATTGGATCATAATGACACATTCAGGCGCCTGAATATGGAGGTTTCATGACGATGTTTTCAATCACTGTAAGAGCGTTGGTTAGTGTTTAACTAATGTACATAACACAGAAAAGAGTTATTGGTACATGGCCTCACTGGGATTCGAGCCCGGTACCTCTCGCTGGCGAGTCGGACACCTTAACCACTAGGACATCGATGCTCTTATAAACGCTTTAAAGTATAATATAAAGAGTAATTAAAAGTAAAGGCCACCAACGCATTCTTGACTCCAAGGGTATTGCTCTGTGTCTTGTGTGTCTGTGTATTGTATTCATCTGTGAGCGGCGGCGATCACTTTCCATAATATGGCCCGCTTGCTAATTTGCTTCTAATATTTGACTACCTGAGTGGTTCTGTTAGTCCGGTCTGACACGCAGAGGTCCAGGTTTCGATTCCCGGCCGGGCAGAAATTGAAAAGGTGATTTTGGGTGTTGTATGTATATAAGTAGTTTATCAGTTTTCTAGCGCCCATAACACAAGCTTTGCTTACTTTGGGGCTAGATGGTGCTGTGTGCAATTTCCAAGTATATTTATATATTTTTTATTTATTTTTAGTGTAGGAACTATCTCAATTGTATAAAGTTGTACAAAATATATGTGAATTCTATAAAATGAAGTCCACCGGTGGACTGTTACAACTTACCAACTTAGCAACATACAAGCCACCCATAACGCTTGTTACGACACACTTGCGGGCGTCTCCTGCATTGAGTAGGAACACGGCATGGGTGTCCATTCTGGACTCTGTTATTGCTGGCATTTCAGCTATTTCAGAATCCGCGCAGGGCTCCCGTTCAAAGCAGCGGAATCCTGAGGGCTAACATGGTATGCATTATAACGGACCAAACGGACCATTATTGCTTTGCGTCAGGTATCTAAGGAAGATGGACTTCTCAGATTTGACAGACTCATGATGGGAACCACCGGGAAAAAGTGATTAATATATGTTTTAACTAGTGGTCCCGGCGCAACTACTTTCGCGTGGCGTCCTATCACTACATACACATTTACCTTTAACTACCTATAATTTTTTCTTGCTTATAAATCTTCGTCTTGAATCACGCTATCTATTGTTGAAAACCGCATCAAAATCCGTTGCGTAGTTTAACATATCAAAGCGTACATAGATACATAAGGAAAAACGGCGGGAAGCGCAAAGTCGCAAAAGTTTACAATGTATATAAATAAAATATTACATAAAACTGATTAATTTATGGTCTAGGATGAAAAAACATAATGTTACAATGTAAAATTAATTGCCAATTTGCGTGTTAAACAAAGTTGAACAAATGTTACAAACTTTAGCAGACCTACACCCGGTTTCTGAAACGCTTTTCAAATCATTGATTAGCTAACAGACTGTCACATTTAAGAAGCTGTTAAATCACTGTGGGTTTCTGAAAGGCCAATCAATCTAAAATTAGCTAATCGACCATTAACAAGAGATACATTTTTTCGTCTGGTTACCCCTGCTAAAATCAGTCACATTCATTCACTCATATATGTTTTGTTTCTGTGTAAGGTATTGATTTGTCTCTGTCCCTAGCGGCCTTTTGAAGCCAAAATCGAATGTGATATTCAACATTTAGATGAAAAATCGAAAATTATCAAAAAATTATACAGAGCGATGAAAGAGAACTTATAACAATATTTATATTATAGGGTCACGGGTTCCAGTGGGTCAGTAATCCCATCATTATCATCTTTAGGCAGTTAGGTAGGTCCCGGTCCACTGCTGAATACAGGCCTGCCACGACTTCTGTTATCTTGCATCTATCGGCTCCCTAGGATCTTAAAGAGGTCTTCCGTCCATCTCTTGGGAGGCCATCCAGAGTTCGCCACTCAACAACATCCACGCCATCGGCTATCGAAACTGTGAGTTTATCCCAATAATCCCATTAGTAAAATCCTGGTTCGAGTCCTGGACACGGACCGGTTCGTGGTTCAGGTCCAGGCCCTGGCCCCGGATCAGGTCCTGGCTTCGAACCAGGTCCTGGCTTCGGACCAGGTCCTGGTTCAGGTCTAAGTCCTGGCCCCGGACCAGGACCTGGTTAAGGTCCTGGTCTCGGCCCCGGACCACGTACTGGTTCAGGTCCAGGTCCTGGACCCGGACCAGTTCGTGCTTCAGGTCGAGGCCCTGGCTTTGGACCAGGTCCTAGTTCAGGTCCAGGTCCTGGCCCCGGACCAGGTCCTGGTTCAGGTCCAGGTCCTGGCCCTGGACCAGGTCCTAGTTCAGGTCCAGGTCCTGGACCAGTCCGTGGTTCAGGTTCAAGTCCTGGCTTCGGACCAGGTCCTGGTTAAGGTCCAGATCTTGGCCCCGAACCAATCCTGGTCCAGCTAATGTTTATGGTCTATGTGCTGGCACTGGTCTAGGTCTTGGTTCTGGTTCAAGCTCAAATTGTGATCAAGGTTCCAGTTTTGGTCATGGTCCTGGACCAGAACCTGGACCCTAGACCTGGACTTTGTCTTGGACCAAAACTAGGACCTGGACCAGGGCCAGGACCAAGACCTAGACCAAGTAAATCGGATATAATTTCTTTTGACAATCGGGTAATTGGTCGATTTTCGCTTATTAAAATAACAAGACGATAACATACAGTTAACATGAGAAAAAGCTTTCCGGAAACCCAAAATTACAATGATCAGCCGTTAATTGGAAATTTGACAATCCGTTGACAAGCTGTTAACAAACTGTCAATTGGCCCTTTCAGAAACCCAAACTGCATTTAATCAGAGATTAACAAGTTGTTACGTAATTTTTGCGTCGACAAGCGTTTCAGAAACCGGGTGCTAGTAGTCTAGCTATAATTATAACAAAAAAAGATCTTCCTCCATCGATTACGTGCACAGATTCTTGAAGCGTGTTAGAATACGAATTATAAACACATTTGTGATTTATTTTGGGATGGTTTATAAAGTAATTTGTCCTTACTCGGCACTCGGCGATCAATTTAACGAGCACCGAGTCCCGATCATTGTAAGTAATGACATGCAGGCGGCGAGCGGCCGGCGCCGGCGTACCTACCGATAATTAAATAATTTCAGGAGACTGTATGTCATATCATATTCCACGTTTCCTTAAATCACCCTAGATAAAACCATGAAATGTTATCTACGTCTAAATAAGTAATTCAATATTGTATTGTGCACAAATATGTGTAGAAGCTAACGCTCCAAACAGACAGGAAGGAAGCGGAATCGGCAAACAATTGTTGCTAAATTTAAAGCACAAGAAATGTTATATCCGTCTTAAATCGGGCGTCTATTTACGTTCAAGCACATTCCGACGGCTGGCGTGTCAGAAAAGGTCAATAATAATGATTGCTTTACACATACAATTGTCGAGATTTTTTATTTAGGTAGCATAATAATGTTATATGGTATTCGCTGATGTGTTTGCGGCTGTGCTTTATTCCTATTCGGACATTCGTGGGACACGGCAGTGCGGTTAGACCAGTCGGCACTAGCCACTCGCGAACAATACCCATGTATAGCATTCAAATTCAAGATAACGTTTTAAAAATCACAAAGTAATCTTCCATCGTAGTTAAAACAAAATCTATTGTTGTTTGCGAATGAGATTACAATCATCTTTGTTAATAATCAATTAAAACGGCGTCAGGTGAGATATTTTATGCTAAGTTTATCTTTTGTGTTTGTGTTAAAAATATATGTTTTATTTTACTTGTATCAAGTGATCGTTATGCTTAAATACATAATTGCGGACGTGTGTTTGTTTTTACGTCTATCTATACGGCTCGGTCCATGAAATTTGGTATGGAGATAGCTTATGTGTCCTTAGTAGAAGAGCCTACAATTTTTCAAAGTTAATTATTACAATGTAGGCAAAACATAAAGCAAATAAATTCCCATATGAGTATGTATAAAAGCTCCTTAGATTAGATAGATAAACACTTAATTGCAACCATAAATACGTTAATGTTAAATTAAAATATACTATATTATTGTTATTGATATGAATCAAAATATAACATTTTATCTCTCTACTTAAGACAAAAGGATATACTGTTTCCACTAAGAGCCAAGAGCGTAGGTGGCCTAATGGCATGTCGGACTGTAAGCGAGTAGTACCAAGTTAGATCCTCAATGTTGCCATGTGCCATTGAACTTTTCTTAATTATGTACATTAGTTGAACACTAATCAATGCTTTTACGGTTATGGAAATTCGAGGAAACCTGCACATTAAGGGGCATGAATATATAGCAATTATACAATCCCTCCTACTCCCACAGGTTCTCTTGTTATTAGAAGGTCGATCTACCGTAACCGTAACCTGACCTGCCAAATCCCTGGCCCCTCCAATTCCACTAAACCCCTAATTCTTGCTTTTAATATTTTAGGATGGTGCCTCAAGGACAAATATGGATATTTATTGTGCTAGTTTTAAATGGGATAACAATGTTGCAGACAATGAGACAATGGGGAGAACGACGTAAGTGATTTGATTAATAGGTTAACTTCTCGTTATTCATTACTGGGCCTTTAGTTTCTTACGTAAATAGTTTATGGTTTATAGTAGGTATTGCGTAGTATTTTAATGCCTAATGAAAATCATTCGTGACTCATCGTAACCTTTAGATACAAGCTAAATTAAAAAGAATAACCAATTGATATCTTCTCGTCAAAGTCACGATCTTTGTGTGTCTACGCCAAATATTAGTTGCTAAAAATATTATATTTCGGATAGTTTATTTACCTCGTAGCGCTTTATTTATTTATTTATTTTACAGTTTTACAGCATATAAATTATTATTCAAAAAGGTTACATTATTAAGTTGTAATGCCAATTACAAAACTGCAATTTACCATATAAAATACAAATAGAAAAAAAACAACAATCAAAATTAAAACTAAAACTAAATATAAACTTCTCTCTCTAAAATATAATATAAGATACTCTCTCTGTATGTGTGTGTGTGTGTTTGTGTGTGTGTGCGTGTGTTTCTGTGAGTGTTCGTGTTTTTGTTTAATGTATGCGTGTGTTATCCTTCACGCGACTGGAGATACTGGATCACCCTTTTTGTAAATTGTGCTCGGCTAAGATGGAAGACATCAGCACTGTCGGAGAAGCATTTCGCATACCCTATTGAGCGGAGAGCCCATAGCTTTAGATAAGGTACAAACTGTCCCCAAAGCCCTAAACTTAATTGATAGGTTATCTGAGAAAGGAGGGTCCATCCCTTTGTTAATTATACTTGTGTTTAACTTTTAGAGCTGTTCCCTTCGAGTAGGATACCGGAGGAGGCGCTGAGCACGCGGCGGCCGGCAACGCGCCATAAGATCGTGCTCTACCATAACTTTTTTAGGACCAAAGTGCGACCGACCGCTTCCAACATGTTGCTGATGGTAAGTGTAATGCATTAACGCAGTATTAACAGCCCGTAACAGTCCAGTTCTGGACAAGAGCCTCCTTTCCATTTGTGGAGGTTGTCCCTGTAATCTCCACGCTTGCGATTGGAGATAGCTTATTGAAATCGTACAACAGAAATGCTGCTGCCCTTTACGGTGCCAATCGGCTCGCGAGACTGTTTCCCCAGCGGAAGACTTTGGTCATCGTCGCTTCGCCAACGGTATAAGGAGGCATACCTAACGAGTGGCGAGCTCATACGGATCTGCAGAGGTGGTTGATTTGCCTCTATTAGGCTCATTTGTTCCCAGCTGGGTTAGCATGGTTAACTCGGAGGTAAATGCTACCTCGGAGTTAAATTCGAATAATGTCTTGCCCATTGTCTTGAGATCGCGTCTTAGTGTCTTAATATTTAAAATCTCTCAAATTTTGTTATTATAATGAGAGCGAATAATGCCTTGTCAATGCTGACCACTAGTAGGTTGGATGTCATGTCACGCGCCCGTCTCTTTATAAAATTCTCCCTCATCGTAATAATATGTAGCCTACCTAATAAATAGATCAGTAAAGAAAATGAATACTTACCGCTAAGGTGGCAGGCAAGGTTATGTCATGGCTGGTACTAAGTAGTTACCGCTGCCTACCAACCTTTGCAATACTAAGTCATCACCCCCGTGTTGACAATAACTCCATGTTGTATTTCCGAGAGACATCCTCAGGGAGCACGTGGAGGAAAGTTTCCTTGAAACAGTTCGCGATCAATTTGATTCAAAGTTCCAAGGTGTGAAAATGGAGCCTGTGTCGTTGGCGTTTTTTAACGAACAAGTCGTGGTAAAAAATTAGTGCTTTAACTTAAGGTGGAACTCTAAGCAATCATTTCTAACTAGAATATTTGGTCCGGAATAAACGAACGAATCACCGCATCGTGTGGGTGTCTTTCTGACGGTAAAGGAAACTAATAATTCATCCTGTTTTTACACATGGCGTGAAAGACATACCGCCGATAATTACTTTCTACTGTACTGTAGGAAAATATTTATTGGAAATCGTACCTGTAGATATATATTTTTTCTGCAATAGATTGAGCAAGTGAATGTTGTATCATTAATATGTAAATTGTTTCTCTGTTATTGATTAGTTGTGATTGACACTGTAATAGCGGTGGTTTGGGTTGAAACGACCATCACCCTTCCCAGCAACACGGGTCACCCAAGGGCGCTCGAGAAAATCAACCTGTACAGTAGTAAATCAGTTTCCCGGTCATGCTTCAATTATTTCGAAGTGGCGAGTGAAATTGACTTTGATAGGCTCACGATTCAGCGTAAAATGTATTTACGCTAGAATGTTAATTAAAAGGAACTTTATTAGTCAGACCCCATACAGCCAAATTACAAACATTCTGTACAAATTGTCGAAGGAGGCCCGCTGGATGCTTGATTAAAACTTTGAAAATCTTCTATTTGATATCAGACCTACGTAATTTCAAGGATAAAAATCTAAATAAAAATATTATAATTAAAACAAAACTTACATGATATTGTTTTTATTATATTAGATTAGCTACAACAACATCATATTTTATTAACTACATTTTATTAGAACGTAACGAATTGTAGTTATATACACCTAAATTAATAGTCGACATTAGATAATCATCTACCTACCTTAGAGTTAAATTAAGTAAACTTAGTACAGGTAACCAAACGACATTTTTAATCTCATGTTTGTCTCTTATGTGTGAATGTGTGAAAAGTACATTTACTCAAGTGCCTATCCACTCTTGGCAGGTTCCCAAATAAAGCCCGCGGTCTATTCATCCACGTATTGATCGCGATCCACCTGGCTCCGGGACATGAGAGACAGTGTTCTGAGTAAGGCCGACTGTATGCGATCCGAAACCCTGAAAATACCGCCTTCGGGGCATAAGAGGCGGGCAGGCGTTCCACCCTTATTATATGTTGTAGATATACGTACCAGCTATCGCACGAACCTTTCTAATGCGGTCAGCTAACTAGCTAACAGCTAACGCTTTACCTGCTAATGTGTTCCCCGATAACCCGTCAAGGCCAGAGTAAATAGGCTGTTTCTAGACAGGTATGCTCCACCTCGCTTTCTATCAGGTGAGATAAGGCGGTCAACTGCCAGACTAGCATTTAAAAAAAAAATTGGCCGTTAGCTGAAGTCCGTCGAGTCCAAGTTGGCGATCGTCTCAATAGGAAAATAGAGCTAATCTACTATCAAAATTTAGTTCGTTATCTTACCACGCTACAAATATGGGAAACTTGGAAAGAACTCGGATGCCTTGCGTAAGCTCGCGATTCAGATCACACGCAGAGGAAAACGCTATCTTCATCGACAAGTGGCGAGAGAAGTGGTCTACTCTCCGGGAACGTTGATTAACTAGTCATGGTCCACTACTAAGCCGTAGCGATTTACAACGGAACCGATTGAGCGTAAAGCCTACATTTTCTTAGGTGGCTGCCCGTTACTTTGACTAAATGTTATACGACTCCTTAACTGTTATTTATGTACACACAGATTAAAATATCAAGAATAAATCACTCGATTATACGAAAATATTAATTTAAAAAGAATTGTAAGGTCAGTTGTACGTAATTACGTAATAAATATTATATAATTTACGACGTATAAGTAATAATTAAATCAGAGAGCGAAGTTTTTGAAGGGCTCTTCGTGAGATTGTAATTAGATTTAGCACATCAAAGTTAGTATATATTAGTAAAAAAGAGATATTTCGTATTCGTTTGTTTTCAGAGGATAATCTTTGGATGTACTGAACCGATTCAAAACGTATGAAGCTCCATTGTCCCTGTCCAACATACCTACGCATACATTCAGTCCGATAACTCTGAATTAGTTAACAGTACCTTTTCTCAGTTTTCGCGTGGGTGAGATTGCAAGCAAGATCACTACTAAAAAATTGAGACTATAATCGTAAAAGTACCTTCTTTATATTAATAGATGTTTGCCCTTTAGGTTCATTTTTGATATTTACTGCAGATAAAACTTAATTAATAGCCATAATATAACCCCTTGGTCACTTCCAGTGAGTTTAAAATAAGCAAATAATGAAACAGCTTAATCAGTTCGACGCAGTTTTCACATGAAGATCGCAATAAATTTACATAAAACAACGCCTTAGTACTTAACGTTTATGGGTTCCGAGTATTAAACTACCGCTTGTGTGCCTATTACGTGGAATGAATATATTTTTTATTATACCGTCCAGGCTTTGCGTAACAATACGACCGAAGATTATACTTGCTTAGAGATTGTCTTGAAGCTATCCAAGATAATATCACATAGCCAACAATATTCTGAATTAGCAAGAGGTTTGCCTTAATCTCCTCGGTTGTCAGGCGGGTTGAAGAAACAAAACGCAACTGTACATTAACTGGTCTAAACATGTCCTAACTCTTCCTCTTCGGAACGGTTGATTATTTTACTTCCGCAGACAGTTTCGTTTAAATAATCGAGGGTTTTATATCACCAGACTTGGCATGAGGACGCGGCGCGTACGGCGCAAAGGCACGCGGAGCGCTGCCTGTTCCTGGTGCACAGCATGCCAGGAACAGCCGTCGATGCAGAATACGGCCAGTGTGGGGAGAACCTGTTCGTCGCCTCTCAGAAGACGCCATGGTCAGTATACACGAGTAATATTTCCAAAGCCTACTTAAGAAGCAAAGTGCTCGAAGTTTAATTTGTGAAATGAGCTCCCTAGAGAGGTTTTCCTAACTTTGTCTCAGCTTTAAATGAAGTCGCGGGGACCACACATGTGATATGCGGTGATACTGGTAAGTCTTAAGTAACTGCTTACCAGCAGGCAGGCTTAGCACTTGAAAGTTGAAATAGTCACGCATGAGTGTAACTCATATGAAATTTTCCTGCTATACATTATTTTCTAGTTGGAAAACTAACGACACTTCAAATTGCGAAACTTCGAGTAAAGTTATATAATAAGTATTTGATTGTAAATTATATTCACAATCCATATATTCATATTCCATTTTGCTTTGTTTTTATGCTAAAAAATGTTACATAATGCATACTGATAACCGTTTCTTCCCATCAAAAATTCTTTTCAGAATAGTTTTTTATTGATATCGAACAACATGATTAACCTTTTTTTCTCTATGGCTTTTCCGTTCAATAAAAGGAAAAAAACGTTACCCTGCGTCTTCGTAGGTACGTCTGTTGCCCATCTGCCTTTTTGTCTATATATTTTATGAATGGCAGCTTATTTATGTTTTCCCCCTTGTCGGTCGGAAAGAAGCACGATTATAAGAAGCAGAGTATACACCGTTCACACGAGATCCTTCATTTTTAAAGCTTAGCAAAAATCTGCCGAACTTTTGTGTGCGCATTTGAATAATATAGATAAGTAAAGCGGAAATTGAACTTGTGACGGCACCTGTGCTCCCTTGGCAAAAGGGTCGTGTCAAAAGTTCTTCTCAGAATTTTCCATGACTCGAAATAACAGAACCCAAAGTTTATAACGTATTCTTCCACATATTATTTGCAATAACAACTTTGAAATTTTGCCACAGCCGTGCAGAGTTACATTTAGGTGATTAGTAGTTAGGACTAGTAAAAACACCTGTGTTTTTACGAATCTTGCATTACGGCCTCTGTGGCCACAAGCTTAAAACTGGTTAACAATGTTAATCAAAAATAATAATGGATAAAGTTGAATTTTAGAATGCATTAAGCATTATATAATCGCATTGATATATTTTAGTTTAGGATCCCTTCGGCTAGGTAAAGTTACGAAAGGCTGCAGGTAGGTGGGTGCTGGGTGCTGCAAGCCGAGGACAGGGTGCATTGACGCTCATTGGCGGAGTCCTATGTCCAGCAGTGGACTAGTAGGTAAAGGCTGATGATGATAGTTTAGTTGTTGAAAATAGAATTTTGTTGTATGACGCAAGATTTTTATTTTAACTGTATAGGTTATATTTCATACTACTAAGATTTTTATAGCTGAAATAATCTAGAAAAATGTGCCAATTACAGTCTTGCGGCCCTAGACGAGGACCTTTTCCGCAAATGGGAGATTATCTTGGACACAACAAAAGTACCACATATTTTTTGCAATCAAACAATTTAACATCGCTTTAAATCAATATGTAAAGCCACCAATCACCATTATTGAAATGACTTTTATTAACATTATTTTAGAAAGTGTTTATTATGTACATATATATTCGAGATGTTGTCAGCGACTTCATCTGCCGAACGCACATACATTATCCTCCCATAAAGCACAGAATACTAACCTAAAGTCTAATCTACCAGGCATCATATGCGTACAATTTTAACTAACGCAGAATTAACTAATATAAGCTAGAAAAGCTCAGCTTAATGGGAAAGAATGAAAAAAGAAAAGAATAATCTTTCATTCCATTACATCAGTAATGAATAAGATAACATGTGACGTTAATCAGTAATTTTTTGTAGGATTTTCCTCGCTTAATATTAGCCTAGTACCTACTAATTTATCTTTTCTACGCGAATAATTATACGAAACTAGTCTAAATACGTTGTGAACTGTGATATTACGTGAATGATGTTTTTATAAATCCTTTTCCAGATCCAAAATACCATTAAAAGCTTTCTGTGTTATTTATCATTTTCACACTCATGGTAAGTAACTAGGTTCACAGCAACAACGGAAGCTTTGGCTATATATCTAACATTGATAAAAATTGATCTGTTTAGCAGTGATTATTACGGAGCGCACTCCAAGGTCAGGAAGCGAGCGGCCCATCTTGCCCATGAATGAGTGATAAATTACCCACCAATGTTCTCTTTGCCCAATTTTTTGCTTCAGCTCACTTCATTTCCTTGTCCCTTGTGACTTCGAACGCGTCACGATTCCTGCACGTTTATTATATGTTATAATAACGAATTCGTGAATGCTTAATTACTGATTTCACAGTTGAATTTGTCAGTAATAATAGTCTGTTAAAATTGACGTGAGAAGTCGTTTGTTTACAATCATGTTGGAATAACGAAAACAACTACAATGAAGCATTCTAATTATATGTAATATTGCAAATTATAATAACACATATTTTTGTATTCTAAACTATTTATAAAAATACCCATCTCAAGCAAAAATACTTTACAAGGACCAATCGTGGGATAGACATCAACTGAACACAATAGATAACTATTAAGATCTAAATTACATACAATTATCATTCTAACCGTTTTTTAAAGGACAGATTGATTGCCATGAATTATAGTTGTTTTATATATTGTAATACAAGGCGTTAATAAATGGACATTATGCTGTGTGTTTTTCCTGATATTCTTAAATGAAATATGGGTTGTGATCAATTTAGCACACCTATTTATCAATGCGTTAACTGTACAGTAGCTTGCGATACGTGCGTACGATGCATCACTACTTGTGTACTTGTGTGTGTGTAAGTAGTAACTGTACTACTGCCACTATTTAAGTTTGTGTAAACGAGACTTTGTTGGCAAAGGATTATATGAGTAGCGTATGATAATCTTCCCTTTAATTTGGGACACTATGTAAATTACGAAAATAATTACTTACGTCGTGAAAGCATAAGCCAACGTTGACAACAAATTGCTCTATACAGGGTTCGATAGAGGTAAAAAGAAAGACTTTTGTGAAGACAAAGAACCTTTTGCAGGAAATTGTATTGTTTTAATTTTGTGTTAAAATGTTAGGTAGAGCTATTTTTTTATCATTTTGATACTATTTTGCATTATCGTAATTTGAGCGACAAAATTTTATGTTAGTTAACTTTACATTTCCATTATATTTTCTATCTACTCTGTAACCTGTAAAGAATTCGGAACCCTCTAGTATAGTTTAGCTGCTCTCAAAGGTCTAATCTCTAAGGTCTAATCTATACCTACAAAATATTTTTATGTAATTGTTACAGGTTTTTTGCGCTCAAGTCTTGGTTCCTTGAATACAAGAAGTTCAGATACGGCCATTCCCGCTACAACTTGAAGGAGATCGGTCACTACACCCAGATGAACTGGGCTACTACGCACAAGGTCGGGTGTGGCGTGGCGCGCTGCGCCGGCGGCCCCTGGGGTCACTTCTACAATTACGTCTGCCATTACTGCCCGGGGTAAGCCGCTTTACGGTTCATTAAGCAACATGTGTCCAGCCCTCACCTTTCAATAGCTTTTTTCATCATTTATGTACGCTTAGTTTCCACTTTTCGTACTGTATTTAATGATAAAAGGTAGCCAACAACTTTTAGTTATTACCCACTTATTTTACCCACAATAATTATTCTACACTAGCCTTATAAAACTTATTAAGTACTTAAGATATCGAGGTAGACAGTATTGAAAACTCCGCCACTAAGTGCCGGCATTAGCCCGACCGATTAGAAGTTTGAGGCGAAAAGTTGACGACGGCCTTGCCGCGGTTGCTGTTACTTTATCGACGCGTCGATGATAATTCTGTTCTCGTCCACAGCGGCAACATTGTTGGCATAACCGAGTACCCGTACAAGCCGGGTAAGCCTTGCGCGGACTGCCCCGACTCCTGCGTACAAGGGAAGTTATGCGCAAACCACTGCCCTGCGAGGGACTTTTACTCCAACTGCGCAGAGATCAGCATGCACGACGGCGTATGCACCTCAGGCAGGTGCAACGCGACCTGCATGTGCGGCGCCAAGCGGATACACAAAAATTACCCGTGGAACTAAAACCTCTGTCTGTGCCATCGTCTCGTTTGACAAAATGTTGTTTGTTCAATGCATGGTTGGAGATACTTAGTTCTAGAATGATGAGAGTGGATCTCCAAATTAAATTTAGTACGTAAAATATTAGAAAGGAAATTGTGGGCCAGTTCTCAGTGATTATCCAACCGTGTACCAAACAAATGTCCTTATACTAAGCTGTGTTCGTATGTAATAAGTAGATAATATTTTGTACATTTTATATCTTGTAGTAACAAGCGATGGGCGATGAACGTCGTCATTATCTGATCCCAATAAATCATACAATGAATGAGTAATAATATAATAATCATCTTGGCGTTTATACGCTAGCGCGGAGGCTGGGGCCAGCCTTGACCATGATCCAGGATTTGGCATATCAGGTAATTACAGTGGAGCGACTGCCATCTGACCTCCGTGACCCTGCTACCAGGGGAACTTGACCAGATTAGATAATGGTTACACATTCAGTTCTGAATGTGCAGGTTTCAACACGATGTTTTCTAACACTGTTAGAGCATCGGTTTGTGTCCAACTAATGTACATAACTCAGAAAAGAGTCATTGGTACATGGCTTCAGTGGGATTCGAACCCGGTACCTCTCGCTTGCGAGTCGGATACCTTTACCATTAGGCCACCGACGCTCGCATATAATTTTTTTAATTTTTTTGTTAAAAATAGGTAAATGAGTTGGTTAATAGCCTTGCCTAGTACCTAACACAAAAATTATGTAGGTACCATTTACTTTTACATAAAAAGCCAACCAACCAATCAGTCGAAGTCTCAAAAACATATATGGTTCAACTTTATTGAATCTAACTTCGTATCTATTCCGACGTTATTTGCCCTTCGAGGTTGTAAAAAAGAAACAGCAACGTTTTAAAGAAAACATGTAAGGTTTTACGACTTTCATTACCCATAAAACAGTACAGTACTGAGTCTATTACACTAAAACACAAATTGTGGAACAACCCACCAATTCTTAAGTCGTCGAACATCAATAAGGTTCGTGTGATGCTTTTAATTTAATGAATAACGGACGGTTCGCAGAATCGTATAACATTTTGAAAAGTTATCAAACAAAATTGGTATAATAAAACTTTATATTGAACTTCATAAAGCAGGTTTTATTGTAGTTGAAACATCTAACTTTAAAATTAATTTAATTATGGTATACCTAAAGTAAACCTGTTCTGTAGAATATTAAGTTTAGTAATAATTTTTTATAAAGAGTGTAAATAAAATGTTAAATAAATAGACTAACAGGTTGTTTTACAATTTGATCATTTAACGAAGAAAATTTTCTTTATTCATACAATTGACGACAAATACAACATCGGCCCATACCTCATCATCATCATCATCTGAGCGGTCAATCCCGGCTACTGCCAGGGTCCGCTTTCCTGCTTTGCTTTGTCCACTTTGCCCGATCTTCGGCATCCTCCATCTTCGGATTTTGAGAGAGGTAGGGCATAGCGGGGTATCTCGTTCGAATTGGAGCGGCCCGACTGGGGAAGTACCTCCACCTTACAGAATATCGCAGCTAAATAATACTCTTTTAAATAGTATTGTGTTTCTGCCGGTGAGTAAGGTTTCCAGTGCTCCATGGGGTGGGGATTTGGGGAACCGTGGCTTTGGCAGTGGAGTGGCATTTGCTTTTTGCTGCCAGAGCAACGTGTTATAGAGGTGAGCAACGCATTAGCGATACTCTTGGTGTTGCTAATGTCTATAGGCAGTGGTGACCACTTTCCATCAGGTGGCCCGCTTGCCTGTTTGCCTAACGTATGACATAAAAAAAAAAAAAAAAATCCTCACGTCGCAAGCCGTTGGCTCTCGCGTTCGACTCGGCGATATCAATCCATCGCTTCTTAGGTCGCCCGTGGGACCTCTTTTCTGATACAGGCAGGTTTAGACACCTATTTATCGTATCGTACCCCACGTATCCCTGGGGCTTGCGCAACACGTTATCTTATCTTCGATCTTATCCGCGATATATCTTACGCCAAGGCTGCCACGGATGTACTCGTTACGTACTCGATCGAGTCGCGTAACTCTGCACATCCAGTGCAGCATTTTCATTTCGTTGGCGTTGAGTTCGCGAACGTGTTTCGTCAGCGCTGGCAATGTCTAACAGCCATAGAGTATCACCGGTCTAATTATACTCTTGTAAATAAGCCCTTTGAGCTTTACAGGGATTTTAGTGTCACAGATGACCCAAGACGCAGAGATCCGGGATTTGACATCGGGGCCGATATCGCCGGACTCGTGCATCACGGATCCGAGATACTTGAATTTATCTGTTCTATTGACAGACTTGAATTTATCTGCTTAACAGCGGCCCATACCTAATAAGTTTTAAAGTTAATAAAGGGTACTTACTTTAAAACGTACGTTTCTTGTAGAGCTCGTCTAGTCTAAAATGACGCGCCCCACTACTTAGTTAGTTGATTTCGATGTGTGAGTGCGAATATTGATAACGACACTTCATCTGTGTAGGAGCCAATGAACGACACGTGCTCCGACGTTTGAATCTCTGCAACGTCGGAGCACGGCAACTGAATGACCAATTACAACGGCATTTGTATATGTATTGCGTCCATATTTTAAACTTGCTTGTGTGCGTTAATGCGATAGTGGGGCGCGTCATTTTAGATTAGACGAGCTCTACCTACGTATTGAAGCATATTAGAGACAAGAGATAATTTGCACAGTCGCTCTTATAATTAAAAGCCAATGGGATAAAATATAATATTATTTGCAATTCAACTTTTGAAATCCACTTAGAACCTGCGCGTTGCAATGACTGAGTGTGTCATGAGCGCGCAAAAGGTTTCCCAAACAGTATGGCTTAGATTCGAAGGCCTTTCAGTGCTAAACAGTGCAGCGCAGTATGATTCAGTGGTAAAGTATCCAGTGCTTCATGGGGGGGACCGCGGCTTTGACGGTGAAGGGGCTTAGCATTTGCCTGTTCAACGTGTCCCGAGGTTTTAGATGTGGGCAACGCATTGGCTATATCCCAGGTATTGCGATGACCACTCTCTATCAGGTGGTGCCTGATGTTCCATACAAAAAATATGTATTATGTAATTTTACGAAATTACATGCCCGGGTGCTCATTTCTCTTACCGGATCCCTTGTATGGTAAAAGGTATACAAGCTGTAGCCTGAAACAAAAGTAATAAAACAAAAAAATGTTTTTTTCGAGTTACTGTAGTTAACTTTAATTTACTTTAGTTTATTCTTTCATTTTCAATTAAGTACCTTAAAAGCAGAGACATTAAAATAAATTGCTTCAGCGTTGGCTGTCGGTTGATTTTAATTTTGTTTTATAGCAATCAATTGAGTTTTGGCCAAAGAGATTGAAAAGTTAGCTACCATCTTGCCAGTCTATAGAGAGGGCTGTGACAGCTTTTTCATATAAAATATACTGACCTGGCAGAGACAAAAAATTATGAAATCTTCCATATTTTCTGTCAGCAGACAATAAAAAGAGATGTCCTCTCTGTCGATATTTTCTTTCGATGTATTGTAATAAGCGATATTATCGATATCGATGTAATAAGAATTATTCTTAAGTCATCACCATCCCGGCTTAGGTAGTTACTTTAAAAAATACCGTTTATTAGATACAGCATGTGAGGTAATGTCAGTCCTACCTACTTCAGTAGACCTTCCGACTTATTTATTAGGTAATCGGTACATATTAATATTGTGAAGAATAAATTTTGAATTTTTGTTTGTTTGTAATACATTTTTTAAATTGTTAAAAACGGTCCAGTACTTTTTGAGTTTCAAAAAGTACTGGACCGTTTTTAAAAATCACTTCCATTAATAGGAAGCTATATTATTCTAAGCGACATAGGTCACTTTTATCCCGGTGAAGTTATAAGTTCCAGCGGGAAAGTTCATTGTTTACAGAGATCCGAACTGCGCGTGGGTTAACGCCGTTGTCGACTTGTAATAATTATTATTTTTTTTATTTTTTTTTATTAGGGATAACAACAGCCATAAAATAGGTTGATTACATTTTGTTGTGAACTTTGTCACTAGGCCAATGAAGTTATCCACGCCTTTATTAATATTAGGTATCTAACGAACATGTTATTAAACAAAATAATTGTATCTTAAATCAACTTAGTATCGTAGAAGATAAACATCGAACACATAAACAACTGTTTTTAAGCAGAATAACCGTACCCCAAAATATTATTACAAGTCGACTATTAATATTAGAATATTAGAGATAAAGAGGGAAAACTCATCAACTCAAAATCAGATTAACTTACAAATTTCAAAGCTCAACTATAATTTTTGTGAACGATCTCCTTTTTCCACTCCTCGTGATCAATCGATATTTTATGTTTACATCGACTCAGGGGAAACGCAACGAATACATCACTATAACACGCCCGATCCAAATTAATTTTTCATATATCTTGGGATTAAATAGGTAATTATGTATTGTCGATGTTTTCACACTATATATTACAAAGCTTGTCGTATTATTTAAGTCAAGAAATTACTGAAACCTCGAAATATTTCAAATAAAAAAGCTCATGAAACAAGAATCTTTAACACATATTCTGTACACATCTACACACATTATACGAGCGATAACCAACGACTTGGCCTTGTGGTGACCGGCAGATGGCCGTGTGGTGTAGAATAGCACCAACCCATTACGCTCATGGGTGTCGTACAAGGCGACTAATGTTTTCGAGGCAAAAGATTAAGAGTCTCCGTAGCATTTTCCATTGTTATATTTAAACACTGCGATCTCCAACCCGCCTGCCAATAGTGGAGATTATGGCAATAACCTCCCCTTTCGTGGGAGAGGCCCTAAGTCCTGCAGTGGACTGTTTCGGGCTGTGATGATGAACCAACGACTTAAAATATACTTAAGTGGGTAGTGGTCTAATGCACTTCACTAATAACTATAATCAAATAACAAAACGTTTGACACAAAATATTAAATTATTTTGCCAATACATTCACTGAATCGTTTGTTTACAAATTTGTGTCTGACAATCAAATTACTTGTCACGCTGACAGCATGGCATGAATTTTATCCCTGAGGGCCACTCTACGTAAATATGAAAGTAGCTAACTTTCCAACTCTTTGGTTTTGACAGTACTCAGATGAAATTGTCATCGAAGTCTTCCGTGAAGGTAAAATGTTGTTGATTGTGTACATTATTATGTACACAATCTATAGATTTCCTGCTACTTTATACGTATGAAACAGTTTGTGTTTCATGTTACTTTAGAATCATCATCCAGCCGAAACACGCCCATTCCTGGGCATAGGTCTCCCCCAGAAATCCTGTGCCTTCCGTATCCAGCTGGTTTCTGCGATTTTTATCACGTCGTCTGTCCACGTTGTGGGAGGTCTACTGACGCTGCGTGTTCCGGTACGTGGTCGCCACTCAAGAACTTTACCGCCCCATCGAACTTTTCATCGAAAGTTCCTTGAACTATATGCCCTGCTCACTGCACTTAAGCCTTGCAATCCTTCGGGCTACGTCGGTGATCTAAGTTCGCTTGCGGATCTCCTTATTTCTAAATCCATTATGGAACGACACTCCGAGCGAAGCCCTTTCCATCGTCCTCTGGGTGACAGTGAGCTTCCTTATAATGCCCACAGTGATGAAGATAGGAATAGAGCATCGATTATTATAATAAAAATTTAATTTTTTATGTATTAATATTTCAATAGTCGATAGATGATAAATAATAATTGATTAACTAAATTGATAAAGTAACTAAAAATAAAATAGGTAAAAATAAATAGTTAATGAAAATAAATGTGTACTTTTTATTTAGCAAAATTTCCCAATAGTACTATATTTTTTGCTATTAGATAAGAAAAATACCATATTTCTCCAAAAAAAAAGGTGGCAACCCTACTGGCAATACACATTGGTCTAAGATTTTCGTCTTGAGACACTGCGGTAATTGGGGCGAAAATATATAGTGTAACTACCCGAACGCTGCCTAACCGAGTTGGATTAGTTAATTGACCTCTTTCGCGAAATTTGAATGAGAAAGAAAATACTTTGGAATAAGAACCAATTAATTCTCACACTCTTATTGCAGGTATTATATTTAATAACCTGCTTCTTGAACAGGAATATAAGGGTTTCGTCGTGGATTAGACAGGATCAGGAGAAATGACTTGCACGGTGACTTGCACTTATTGAGTGTTTAATTCGCAATGTGTCAAATTAATACGACGCGAACATGATTTAAGAAGCATTAGCAGCTAGCGACATCTACAAGATTGTTAAATGAGGTTAATTAATTGCCCCTAGATGGCGTTGTTCTTAACAATGAGCATGGATCATTAGGCTTATATTTAAGCAGTCCTTAATAGCCCGTTATGTGGTGATTGAGGGTCCGCACCTTCTACCAGAAATTGACCCCTTGACCACAACGCATTTGCAACACCCAGGGAGTCCCGCATGCGTGACCGACTTTTAAGATAGATTAACACCCGGTTTCTGATACGTATGTCAAATCATTGGTTAGCTAACAGACTGTCACATTGAACAAGCTGTTAAACCATTGTGGGTTTTTGAAAGGCCAATCAATCTAAAATTAGCTAATGGATCATTAACAGGTTATACATTTTTTTGTCTGACTACCCGTGCTAAAATCAGTCACATTCATTCACTCATATATGTTTTGTTTCTGTCTAACGCATTGATTTGTCTCTGTCCCTAGGGGCCGTTTGAAGCCAAAATCGAATGTGATATTCAACTTTTCGATGAAACTGATAGCGATACTTTTCGTACAAAATTTAAAATTATCGAAAATCCAGAAAAAGAAGAGCCAGAAAAGAAAACTTATGACAATAATTATGTTATAGGGTCACGGGTTCCAGTGTGTCAGTAATCCCATCATCATCATCTTTAGGCAGGTAGGTAGGTCCGGGTCCACTACTGAATACAGGCCTCCCACGGCTTACACTCCGGTCAACTCTGTTATCTTGCATCCATCGGCTCCCTAGGACCTTTAGGAGGTCGTCCGTCCATCTCTTGGGAGGCCATCCAGTTCGCAGTATCGATTCTGTGAGTTTCTCCCAATAATCCCACTAGTTAAATCCTGCAAGACCAAGACTAGGTTCAGGTTTTAGTTGTGATCCAACACCAAGTTCAGAGAAAGTAGTCCTAGTCCAGGTCCAGGTCTAGATCTAGGTTCAAGTTCAGATCCTGGTTCGAGTCCTGGACCCGGACCAGTTCGTGGTTCAGGTCCAGGTCCTGGTCTTGGACCAGCCGGGACCAGTTTTGGTCAAGGTCCTGGACCAGAACCTGGACCCTAGACCTGGACTTTGTCTTGGACCAAACTTAGGACCTGAACCAGGGCCAGGACCAAGACAGACCTAGACCAAGAAAATCGGATATAATTGCTTTTGACAATTAAAATAACATTTTCGCTAATTAAAATAACAAGACGATAACATACAGTTAACATGAGAAAAAGCTTTCCGGAAACCCAAAATTACAACAAATTACGAGATTCGACAATCCGTTGACAAACTGTTAACAAACTGTCAATTGGCCGTTTCATAAACCCAAACTGTATTTAATCAGAGATTAACAAGTTGTTACGTAAGTTGACAAGCGTTTCAGAAACCGGGTGTAAGCCCGGCCGTGTGGTTTCCGGCAAAGTAAAATAGCACCGGCCCCTTACACTCGTGGGTGCCGTACAAAGCGACTAATGTTTTCGAGGTAGAAGATCTAGAGTCTGCGTAGGCTGGAAAATGGGCAGCAGCATTTTCTAATATTTATAACACTGCGATCTCCAACCCGCCTGCCATACGTGGTTATTATGGCAATGACCTCCCAGCTCGTGGGAGAGGCCCTAGATCCTGAAGTTGACTCTTATGGGCTGTGATAATTATGATGATGATGAAGGCTGGCTTGCACCAAATACTTAATAAAGTTTAATAATGACGTTTAAGGTTTTTATAAGGTTTGTATAAGGTTTTTTTGTTTATGTATCAACTAAGCTCGAGAGCACAACCGGGACATTAACGCCTAAGGCTCATTTCTTAGTGGTTTCATTGTCTTAGCGGTATGGTAACAGCTGCAGGAAGCTCGTTACGTAAGAAAGTTTCGCGAAAATCGTACGGTGATCGACCGCCACCGCGACGATGGAATTTTAATTTGATCAACTTTTAGCAGGAATTTGGCTTGAACTTTGTAATAAACATTAATGATACATTATTTCACTAGCTCTTCGGCCACGGTTTCCTGCTAATAAAGTGGAGGTATTATCCACGATAAGTTGACATGACAGATTTCTAGTGATAGAGGGGACATCACGTACCAAGTATCTAATCGATGTTGATATTTCTTTGTCACATTTTTCTTTTCTTTCTCCTCATATTGTGGAATAGCTTAAATAGATAACAGCCCATATTTACACGAACACGAGTTCGTGAAAACATGGGTCTATATACAACAAGATAGATACACAACGTTTACGTACACGTTGTACGTATACAGGCGTATTAGTCTATCAGTGTTGCTTACTTGTTGATTTCACAAGCAGGAGCTACGCGTCATGGAAATAAAGATGCTGCAGCAGTTGTGTGGAGCTTCACGCAAAAATCTGATGGCTGACCATTTTCTCTTTACGGATCGTCATATGGTTTGTCTGATGGACATAACACATATTATCCTTTAGAAATATTGAGGGCCCTGTACAAAATTCAAGTAGGTGGGTGTGACAACATCCAACAGAATCATGTAGCAAAACGTACAAGCTAATACAGTACCTCCGAAACTTTTGCGAACAACTTAACCTAATACGCTGGCAAATCTGTGATCAAGTAAATGGCAATGGATTCGAGAAGTTTGTTGTGCTTTACAAGATAAAGTTTTAGGTATGAGCACATTCAGCGTGGTTTTGGTCGAAACGATCCGATTTTCAGCATGAAGGAACACGGACAAAGTTCTAATTCTTTTAGTCCGGAAACTAGTTACGTACAATGAAGTTAACAAAATTATCTAAGTAAAGCACAAAAGTTCCAAAATGAGTCTACTCCACATAAGTCCAGGCAGGATCACTGAATTCACTTGGATTTCGTTTAAGCAAGCCGAAAAGTACCGTTAGGGGACTATGTTAGTTTGAGAAAATAGCTTTATCTGCGTCATAATACTAATCCACCTTCTAGTTCGAAGGCTGGGATAACTTTCTTCAAATATTTTTTTTTTTTTGTAAAATAAGTGCGTTGGGGTAAGACCGTGAATGGGGTAAGAACGTATATGTTAAATATCTACCGATTCTGTGGTAATTTTTTTATACTGGCATCATAGCGCAAGACGCCATTTTGTTTTGCTACTCCCTTCAGTCCGCATCGGTGATTTCGTATTGTCGGTCGTCTGTTATGGCTGTTCCACCACATGTTACGCATCTCGGAAAGATTTTTGTGATCCGGACTTATCCCAGACGACATCTCTTTGATTTTTTGATGAGTATTTGCACTCTTTTGAAAGTTATTTGTCTTTATGTTGTCAAAAAATCAATTCTTTCTCGATAGGTATGTTTAAAATAGCCTAAATGTGGCTACAAGTCGAGATCCGAACTTTCCCCATGTAAATATCTAAGGGTGAAGTACGGAGTAAAAATATCCGATCTTGACCTTAATTGAAAATGCATGTGGTTGTCAAACTTTAGCTTAGTCCGAACTTTAACCACTGATATTTTTGTGGCAAGAAATGTTGTATATGTAATGCATTCTCACTGCAACTTTATATTAATTATATAGTTGCAGTGAGAAATATATTATACGTACTAAAAAATATATTATACATAAAGTACAGGGCGTCCCACGGCTGTGCCACATAGAGGGAAAGTGCCTTAAATATTGAAGATATGATTGAAAAAAAAAGGCTTCATTTTGAGATAAGCTTTTCAGTCGTATCTTAGTATAACGGGTGTTTTTTGTTTGACGGGTTCGATTCCCGGTTCAGACAAACGATTATTTATAATATACATACATACCTACCTATTACATAATATCCAGCCTCCTTCATACCAATAAAAACTCAAAAACGTCTGTTTTTGATAGAAAGAAAATTTTATAGGTGGGTCGGATTTGAGAAGGTCGTCTCAAATTTTTATTTTAGATTTTCGGCTTGGCTATCGAGACTCGCATAGGTTCGTTAGGTATGGCGAACACAACGCCAGAAGAGTGCGTCAAATCTTTGCTTTG
The DNA here is from genome assembly GCA_905147135.1 of Blastobasis lacticolella. Taxonomy (NCBI): domain Eukaryota; kingdom Metazoa; phylum Arthropoda; class Insecta; order Lepidoptera; family Blastobasidae; genus Blastobasis; species Blastobasis lacticolella. The sequence continues at coordinate 12,654,865 of LR990043.1, forward strand.
TATCAACCAGTAATCAGGCCAAAAATTATAAAAAAGTGCGAGATTTACCCTGGTAGGTACGTAGGTTACCTACCTATTGAAACATTTGAGACACAAAAGTTTGAGAACTACAGCGACTTGAAATTTACTCGGGCGGGGTAAGATCGGACGCTCAAAACAAAAAAAAGGTAAAATGTTCTGTTCCTGCTATGTTTTTAAACATAATTAAATTTTACAAGAAGAATGCTGTAGCGAGTATAAGATCGGATATTTTCTTTTTATGAACCTTGTGTTCTAAGCCACACGAGTAATTTTAGAGGGTAGTCCGGTCTTTCCCCAACGTCGTCCGATCTTTCCCATGAATTTTTAAATCTATGTCTATACTTTAAACTCCCGTAACACAGCAGTCGTTAAATCTATGCAAACATAAAAATATTTTTCTGATAGGTTGTTTATTGATTATCAGTTTCTACTTTATTTTATTACGCTAGCTGATATAGATTTTGAGGAAAAAATAAATTGCCAACTTCTTATGAATGCAGCTAAAAACCATCCGAACTTACCCCAACGCACCTGAAAAATCCTTCCACTTTTTTCAATTCCAAACTTCAGACTCCCTGACATCAGTCTGAATTACTTTTCTCTAGCCGGCAATCAATTTCAAATTTATCACAACCACACTCTTTTTCGTGGGCAGCAAATAGAAATAAAATCTACGCCACCATGGCATCGATCTATAGTTTGTCACTGCTTGACAACTTCAAAACAATTTGTAAACACTATTTATGCCAAGATATTATTAAAAATTATAATGAAAATACGTATTCAAGACTAAAAGGAAATGAATTAACAGAACAAAAAGGTACGTCAAGAAATACATAATTCGTTGACCATTTAGGAGTAATGGTCGCTTCGAAACAAACGTAGTTTCCTCTCTTTGTTCAGAACATAATATAATGAATTGGAGAGTCACATTGGAGAGCCTGAAGGGCCAAACCCAAGGAAATACCAACAAAAATCATAAAAACAATTTCATTAAAATTGAAAATAAATGTTTCTACGAGCTGAACCGTTATTTAAAAAGGAATCTTAATAACTGTAAGTACACAAATAACCAATCGCATGACCCTACACAAAATGTGGGAAAAAAAATAATCATCTTGGCGTCATCGCATCAATATCCCGGGTGTGTTCCCGCGCGTGAGGACCCGGGGTCCGCCTTAACCAAGGTCCAGGATTTAGCAGATGAGGTAATTAGAGTAGCCTGAGCCTGAGCCTCCGTGACCCAGTTAACAGGGGAACCAGATCGATCATGGTTACACAGTCAGTCGCCTGAATGTGCAGATTTCCTCGTGGTGTTTCCCTCACCCGCCATAAGAGCATAGGTTTCAACTAATTAAAATGACCTGGGTACATATACATAAATATATATAAACCAATGAAGGGACGGCCAGAATTTGCAAAAAGGACATACCTGTACCCGTATTACATAAAAATCTTAATAATTAAAAAATACCTATTTAAAATTGTCATTAGGATCATATTTAATATTTTTATATATATTCCTAAAATGGACTGAAATAAACACAACATAATTCTACAATTAGATGCTTCATAGTTTTTCTAACGTTTATATAATTATAACGTTTAGGTCCGAAGATGGAACCTATAGTCTAAGCTGTGTTGTGTAAGATAAGCTTATTAGCACTTATTTGATACCGGGGTAGAAGAAATGACACGTACTAACCATCTGTTAAACCTAGGGTTGCCACCTTTTTTTTGGAGAAAAATAGTATTTTTCTTTTTTAATATCAAAAATATATAGTACTTTAGGAAATCTATGTAAAAATATAGTACGAATTTATTTATATTATTAGGAACTTAATAATTATTCCATATATATTTTTGGTAGCTATTGGCTTTGACTAACAAATGCAACAATGTGGTTTCTTCCTACCCCTACAGGAACACGGCGTAACGATGAATGTTTCCTTTTGAAACTTTCCGGGGGAAGTGCTCCTGTTACAATTTAATATAAAAACGTTCGACAGTTGTATTATCGATCAAAATATAGTTCTTTTCGTACTATATTGTTTTTCTATAATCTATAGTACAACTGTCTAAAATATAGTACGATACTATATATTATAGTACGGGTGGCAACCCTAGTTATACCTAATAAGAGTCACTGTTTCCTTAAGGAAAGACATTAGGGCGACCAGATATTAGAGATGGCCAATTTCTGCTCGGAAACAGCGCATCGATACGCATATTGTCAAAGAGAATAGAAAGTAAGCATATTTTCGTCGGCCTGTATAAAAATAATGTAAGTTAAGATTTATAGATAGTAGTTGTGTAGGTATTGGGGTTAAAACATTTTCATCTAAGACAAACTATTAATCTCATCTAAGGCAAAATATAATATTCATATCTCCTGACATTTATTATTTATATTTAATTAAGTAATGAGTTTTAACTTTTGATATTTATACAATACCGAATAATACATTACGAAGTTTATTAGTGGACACGGCAATAAGCGATCACAGTGCACTGCTCTTTACACTATGCGTAGGTGAGACCATAAAATCAGCCAGACCTCCTAAGACGACGACTTTATACCAAACATTCGATCTCATCCTCCTGGACATTGACAATTACGATTGGACATTCATTTATAATAAAAATATTGACATTAATTCGAAATTCTGTCTACCACCCGTCTCGCGTGGAGCGATCGACAAAGTCGTTAGGTCCAGATTTGTTCGACATATCCACCAACATTCTGCTGGTCAGTATGACCTATTGTGGCGGATCTGTTGGTGATTTTAATAAATGAGATGGTTAAATTGGGTGTGTAGCCAAGTGTACTAAAAAGTAAACGTGTTTGCCCTATTTATAAAGGTAAGGGAGATAAGGATAGAGTTGAAAGTTATTGGACTATAACAGTATACCCGACCTTCTTAAAATTTAATGGAGAACTAGATAATAGATAAAGACACTTTTAAGGGAACACTTCGAAGAAAATAACCTACTGACTGACAGACAGTACGCGTAACAAAAAAACAAATCAACAATAACGGCAGCACAACAAGTCGTTAATTGCATAATCACTGGACTTGATGACAAATATAAAACAGCTGGTATTTTCTGTGATCTTTCAAAGGCTTTCGACGTCATCCCATATGATTTGTTACTTAAAAAACTAAAAGTGTATAGGATAATAGTTTTAGTCATCACTTTCATTAATAGGAAGCTACATTTTTACCGAGTGACATGGGCCGACATTATATCAAGAAAATTAGTAGTTCTTGCGGGAATGTTGATTGTTTACAGAGATCTAAACTGCGCGTGGGTTAAAGCAGCGGCTTTAGCGGCAGGCAGCGGCCAGCTAGTAATAAAATAAAAGCAATTACAATATCTATGTATCAATACTACTAGTACTACTACAATACTAGTAAGTAGTAATAATACCCGTAGTACAAAACACTGCAGTTGTGTTTTTTGCCCATTACGCTATAATTCTAGTCCAATAAAACGGTGCATGTACCGGTGCGGTACCTCGAAGATAGAAGGGGGAGGGCGGTACTAGTTGATGTAGTGCCAACGCACCTTCTCCGAAATGTATCCCGCAATCACCGATAAGCAAGCGATCAGCCGCCGATGTTCGAGGCCTCCTACTTTAACTGAACTAGCGCTCAATGCGCTTCTGGGCACGTTTTTCTATGGAATTGCTAGACTGCTGGAAAGACGGCAGTTATAATCATAATATAATAACGCATTTCATCATTATCATTCGACAAATCTAAAAAAATAAAAATAATTGCAACTTACTTATTAATTTTAAAGCTCAACTATTATTATTAGCATTCCACTGCCGAGCCAAGATCTCCCCCAATTTTTCCACTCCTAGTGATCAATAGGTATTTTTGTTACATCGACATTGGCGAAAACATCACTATCGAATGCCTGAAAAAATACATTTTGGATATATTTTGAGATTAAATAGGTAATTATGTATTATCAATGTTTACACAGTACCTTTATATTACAGTACTTGAAATATTAAATTACTGAAACCGCGAGATTTACAAAAAAAGCTCATGATACAAGAATCTCCAACACACATTTTATTCATCTCTACACACATTTTACGAGCGATAACCAGCTACTTATCATATAATTAAAAGGTGATGGTCTAAATCACTTCACTAATATCATAAAATAACAAACCCTTCAACACATAATATTTAATTATTTCACCAATAAATAAACTGAAATCGTTTGTTTACAAATGTGTCTTCGACTACCAAATTGATTGTCATGTTGACGTTTTGAGGGGAGCTAAGTTTGCAATATTTTTGGCCATACCCAACTTTCGCTCCCATACGTTAATGTTGGAACGAGCACTCCTCTACCACCAGTCGAGACGAGTCTTAGTCTACACCTTCTTCTCGAAGTTCTTGAAATGTCTAGTTACGTAGGTCCAATTTCGAGATCAACAAACAAAAATCAAAATGTCAATCGACAAATCCATCTAACACCCATAATACAAGTTTTGCTTACTTTGGGGCTTGATGGCGCTGTGTGAATTTAATTTGTCCAAGCATATTTATTATCTTAGATAATATTATTTATTAAATCGGGCATCGTTCTTTAAAAGTGGTCACTTTGGCGTTAATGTCCTGGCTGTGTGCTCGCGCGCGAGGGCCCAGGGTCTGCCTTGACTATGATCCAGGATTTGGCAGATCAGGTAATTACAGCGGCGTTATTACCATCTGACCACCGTGACCAGATTGAATCATGGTTACAACATTCAGTTACCTGAACCTGTGTAGGTTCCAGCACGATGTTTTCCCTCACCGTAAAAGCATCAGTTAATGTTCCACTAATGTACGTACATAACTCAGAAAAGAGACGTTGGTATATGGCGGCACCGGGACCTTTACTATGAGGCTACCGACGCTCGTTGATCGTTCGTTTGTTGAAAGTATCTATCATTATCTCTATTTTGAGGAAATGCATACCTATCTACCTTTAATACTTTAAGATTTGGCAGACTCGGTCTCGTCGACCGTCGCATAAATTAAATTACTTATCGAGGACAAACAGGTCTTTGACATTTCACCGTACGGCGATTAGAGCTTGGCGAAAGCAAGTAATGGGAACATTATCATAGGTAGATACGTAATTCAGATAGGCACAAGATTTTTCAAAATCAGTACCTAATGGATGTAAAGAGAGTAAAAAGCGACAAATGATAAGCATTTTTCTATGAAAGCAATTACGTGATACCCTAGGCACTAAAATAAATTAAAATTAAATGAAAGGAATATAATTAAAGAAAAACATTCATGAGAACAGAACCATAAGCTCGAGTGGAATGAGCTCGAAATTATTTTTAACTCCATTGTTCATAAAAAACATTAAGATATAAATATACAGAGTCGATCGGTGTGGAAGGTTGTAAAAATGAAAATGATAAAAGTATTTATTGAATTAGGATTGCGTTAATTAGTCTCTAACGGAACAAAAATCTAACGGAAACCAAAGGGAAAGTTAAGCGAGCTCATCCAGGTAGGGGGGGTGTGTTACAGCTGTCATCCGGATTATGTCATGAGTGCAGTAATAATGCACGGTTTACACACTACAGACTACAAACAACTATTGTCTCTAACCCGTGTGGTGCAATGTTATGCAGAGTTTTAAGAAATCCCAACAGTTTTATGTCATATACGGCGTGATACCGTTCGCGTACACCTACTTTACCCCTACCTCCCTTTTTTTCTTGCTTATGAACTTTCCTCTTAAATCACTCTATCTATTGTTGAAAACCGCATTAAAATCCATTGCGTAGTTTAAAAGATCTAAGTGTACATATAAACAGACGGCGGGAAGCGACTTTGTTCTATACTATGTATAGATCGATTTCTAGAAAATATTTCTGTCATACAATCATATGTTCAGCAGTAGACGGCCTGCAGCTGAGATGAGATATAACTATTTAAAGCAATTTTAGATCTCTACCCTATCCTATTTTGTTTGTGCCATGGAAAAGTCCCGTAAAATATTTATTCAATTGCTGCCCCTTGAGAAGGCCTCTGGGACATTTGTATTCTTCTACAAAAGAATACAAAGGCCGAGGCCAGACTATCTCACCTCACGGTTTAAGGACAACGTTACGTAAATATCCCTTCAACTTTTTTTATTATTCTACGCCATGACAAACGAGGAGACAGCCCACATGATCGTAACGGTGGTCATTGAGAGAAATACTAGCAAAAATAGTCTTCAGCGACATTTTTTACGTTCCACACATCTCATAAGAAAATAATACAAACCCAAATACTTAATTCTCTGAAAGTAAGTAAGTGCCTAAGAGATTCGTGAGCCGACGAAAGGGCCGAGGATCAACTACTTAATTCTGTGGGGTCGTTATATTATTTTGTTTGGATATAGTGTATCGTTTATTGTTATTATAATTTTGTATGTTTAATGTATTATATCTATTGCAGCCAAAAAATATTTTCTCAGCTATCTTCGACCGTCGTATATTGTCGAAGATCAATTTCAGTGACTAAACGTCATACAGTTTTTTGCTAGAGAAAATATCTAATTTGGGATGTCACACTAATTTAAAAAAAATAACTGTCATAGCACTATTCCCACTTGGCGAACAATTACACACAAAACTATTAATTAAAGTGCCATAACCAAAAGGACTTTTGTGAACGTTTGGTTTATTTGTCAACGTTTAGTTTGAAATTAACCGCCAGAAGCACTCAATAAACACGAAACTATTCTAGAGTTAGTTTATTCTCGTATAACTAGCCCTGGCCGACCAATTTGTTAGCTTAAGGACTAACAGAGGTCGAAGTACCTAGTTAAGTGTATAGTGCTGCTGTCTTGTGTACATTTTCATTTTCTTGTTGAGGCTTTGGAATAAATTAAAGCAAAGCTTTATCGTTGAATTGTTCATCTAAAGCTATTACACAAAATAGACTGAGCGCTTAAGGATGGTTGCTTTACAGAGAACTGGGTGGGTACCACTTAAAAAGTTCAGTCAAAATCAGCAACACGATTACATTACAGGCAGTTCCCGTTGTTTTCACCCGCGTGTACTTCGAGACTCTACTTACATTCGACAATCCCGCGGGATCCTGTTATTATTAAAAGGCATAAACTAGCTTCTAACTAGACATCGAATTATATGCATTTGCATAAAATATACTTGCATATTGATAGTTATATATGCAAATATATAACTATCAATGGGTAAGTAAAAGCCTGACCTCCACTCCTGAGTATTATGCAAAAAGGGGCCGCTTTTCCAATTAAAGGTCGTTTTCCACCGAATTAATATTTGAAGAAGAGAGTGTATTAAACCAAAATTACTTTGGAATTCTTTGACATATTTTAAGATATATATTTTTATCCGAAATAAAATTGATTGATTTTATTATTTTAATAGGGATTTTGATAGTGCATATTCTGTGCATTTTGACCCCGGCGTAGGCGCCTCTGTGGTCTAGTGGTTAAAGTATCCAACTCGTGAGCGAGAGGTACCGAGTTTGAATCCACAGCCACTATGTACTAATGACTCTTTTCTGAGTTATTTTTATTTTATTTATTTAAGAAATCAACAGCGTTACAATTTGCTTATGTCTAATATAGGTCCTTATAGAAAAGACAATAACAGATTTCTCTCTTTAACTTTATAGTAAGTTTATTACATTGTGAAAGACTGTTATGTACATGGACATTAATTGAATTCTAACCGATGCTCTTAAGATGAGGGAAAACATCGTGACGAAACCTGCACATTCAGGCGACTGAATGTGCAACCGTGATCAAATCTGGTCAGGTTCCCCTGGTAGCAGGGTCGCGGAGGTCAGATGACAGTCACTTCATTATTAATACCTGATCTGCCAAAACCTGGATCATGGTCATGGCGGAGGCGGACCCCAGGCCCTCGTGCGCGACAGCACAACAGGGCCACTAACGCCAAGATGATTATTTTTATTTATAATACCTGTAATGCATTATAGTTAACTACCAAACTACCAACTATGCTCCGAACCCAAGCAAATCTGTGGTAAACCTCTAATAAATGAATAACTAATACAAGACAAAGTAACGAAAACAAGTGGAAGGAATAACGAGGAAAGATCAATGACCACGAGTTAGTTTTCTTGGCGATAATTATTTAAATCAGACCACTACCTACTGCCGTAAGTACTATCGCAATTAATTACTTTATAACGAGAATGTGAGTTTGTCTAATTATCCTTCAAACATGCCGCCATAATTGATATGTAGTACATAGCACATAACTGATGTAGGTATCTGTCATGTGATCAAAGATTACATGAGAATTGGAGTATTTATCTTATTTGGTAGGTGGCGCGCCTTGGGAGAGCCATGTCCAGCAGGAGTGTAGTGGGCAGATTATAGTAATACCTCGTTGCCCTTTCAGAACCAAAACCACATCTAATAATAAAGTAAACAAGGAAAACATGTATACTCAAAGAAAGAGCTTAACATTGCCGATACAAAGAGTCGCTACTTATTTAAGGCGCCGCGCCACCGACTTGGGTAATAAATGTCAAAAAACCAAATGGATCAATACCTAACGTTAGTTATCCTGAAAGAATTACATGATTTTATAATTGTAATCGTGTGGTATGGTATGGTCCAACGAAACACACAGGGGCTGTAATATGCAAAACGACGCGCATTATTAAAATCTTTTTGTATGTTCGTTGTCGTTCTATTTCCTACCGTATAGGAGAGGATTTTGGAGACTTAAACTTTACTTTGTGTTACTAGCTCTTCGAATTTCTTAAAATATGTCTGAATTGGAATGTCTAAAAAATCCGTTTTAACAATACAATATTCCGTGAGAACGTCGGCAGGCCTAGAATCCTAAGAACGTTAAGGTGAGACTTTAGATTTCGTGTCCGAATTAATTCTGCGCGTGGGTGTTAAGTACAATTTCTTGTTTCCAACAGCTGTGCTTCACACAGACTTGGGTGTCTATCTCATGAAACGGTGCCTAATCAAAGTTGAAAGCTAGAAATTATAGAAATTTAACTTCAAGCGTAAACATTGGGACAAAAGATAATTAAGTAGGTAGGTAAATTGTTTTGTGTTTCGACACAACCATAGGTCCAATTTGTCAGGTAACAATTTCAATGTTACCTGTTACCTTAGAATCCAAGTTGTTTGTCTGTATGGTGCGTAGATAGGTACTATATTTAGGACGTGCTAAAATTAGCGTGGTTTAGGAGAAGTGAACGGATATACAGACATACAGACAGACGCAGAAAGTCACCTAAAACATAATTCTCTAATTCTAGTTGCTTTAAACACATCACCTTAACAGCCCACAACAATGAATGAATGAATGAAAATATTTATTTCGAGTATCAGAACTCATATTATGTAGTTAGTAATATCTTTATACTAGGTTAGTAACCATTTTATTATAATGTCTTAATCAAATTCAACAAATTGTGAGGGAATACATTGTGAAGAAACCTGCACATTCAGGCGCCTGAATGTGTAACCATGATCCAATCAGAGGGATTTTGGCTATTGGCTATCTCAGTGGACAGACGGGGCAGCCTCAACAGACTGAATGCGTTGTTTAATTTAATTCGTAGAGCGTTGCACGATGTTTGCCCAATTAGTGCAAAAGGCTCTAAACAATATGACGTTCACCTCTTTCGAGCAACGCGCAAACCTATGGGCAAGCATGTTCGCCCTTACCGACAACGCCCTACGCTCTCTCAATGTCGCCATCGTATTTGAGGTCCGTAGTGAGTATGAGTCCGACATACTTAAACTGATGCACGCCCGAAATGGCGTGCCATCCAGTCTAACCGGAGGTATTTTCTGCACTTGCCTGCCACGGGCCTCAAACACCATGAGCTCACTCTTCTTAACGTTATATCGCAGTCCATGGCTGTCAGCATAAGTCTCACATATTGTGATCAGTTCAAGAGCCCGCAGACCGACGCGCTCAGCAGGACCATGTGGTCCGCGTAACTAATATTATTAACACAAATTCCGTCAATCGCGTCATCCCATCTAACGTAGTTGACCTAGTTTCCATACCAATATTTGAAAATATTTATTATGTTGTATAATATTATTTAATATTAATAATAGCTGGTCTACTTCTAACTAGGTATCATGTTAGTCGCTTTCTCTGCAGAGTAAACGAACCCCCCAATATAAGTTAATGTTTTTGCGGGGTCCGATCACTCTGCAGCTAACTGTACGACACCCGTAAGTCGAATGGGTTGGTTGGTGTTAATTTTACTCAGCCATAGTTGCTTTAAAAGTAAAAGCTGCTTACCTAAATGAAATTTTAATATTTAATTACTTGTTTAAGTAGCTGAAATAATTAGCAGTTTTCTGATTTGAAATTAAGCATTTTATTATTGTCTTATTTTGAAAAGGTTAAAAATATTATGCCTATTTTGTAGCAGCTTTGTATTTCACCTACGTGCAGTTCGAATCTCGGCACATTCAACTGACCAGCGGAATCCTATTATTCTTCCGAAAACGGTATTAATGCGGAAAAATTCGTCGAAATAATGGAATAGGCAAAGATTTTAATAAAAGGTTCTTAGAAATCTTTGAAATCAAAAGAAAATTCTTTAAAGAAGTGAGAAGGTGAAATAAAAATACACCTAATGTTAATTTGATTTATCGACGACATTATAGGCAAAGTTGGTCTTGTCCCGCGCTCGTTAAAAAAAAGGGACAAATTCTTTAGCTGGTTAAATCCTATTAAGAATACTTATATAAAAAGTTAGTGTACTGTGTAATGGAATACTTATATTTGTGAGATTGCGAGTTTATTTTGTTGGGGGAAATGAAATCTCCGAAACTACTAACCCGTTTATGAAAATTATTTCACTAATTCCTATTAGTTATCTTATTATTCACGAATGACATACGCTATTTTATCCTGGGAAAATAATAGGGTCCCGCGGGGTAGTTGAATGTTTACAGAAATCCGAACTATGAGGGTGAATATCGAGGGGAAATCTCAGTTCAGACTAACATTTAGAAATAGACATAGACATATCTTTATCTTACAAATACACATCCAGAAAAATTTAAAGTTGAATTTACAAAAAAGGAAAGTAGGATGAAGATAGTTTAAAGAAAGGTCTAAAAGACTAGGGATGACGACTAGTCAAGGTATAAAAAAATTATGAATGCCAAGGAAGCGAAAGTGGTTGTCAGGTCTGTAGCAATGGCTAGATGACGCTGTGTGAACTCTCCAAGCATTATTTATTTATTTAATAAGAAACTATGTGGTCTCTGCCGACCACTACGGAAAAGTAGTGTGACGTTAAGTATAGGCACAAGTATGTAAAATTACACTTTCGTTTTTACTTTTACGTACAGATTCGGACATGTACGTACTTATCATTCTGACACCAGTATTCATGAACGTTATTTAGAGGCCTCACAGTGCGCGCGAGCATTCAGGGTTTTCTGTCCAAATAAAAGGTAGTATCGAGTAAAATTAACGAATCATACAGTCAAGTTCACATGCAATACTTATGTAAGTAGCGTTACGTTCTATTATCCGTTCATACAGTAACTGTCAGTGGCTCTTTGCTAAGTGACCACACAGCGATCGGTACGGCTCTATGATTGATAGATTTTGCTCGCTATCTTAGTTATAGGTACGTTCATATTGATGTACGCATAGTGCCGACCGCCTCTCAAGTACCTATTGTTAGATGGAACCTTGTGCGTTCGCGAGTACTCCCTTATAGTAACGAATATCGGTGATTTACTTCGATAAGGGCCCTCCCCATTCTGATTCGATTATTATAATAATCACGTTGTCAGAAATAAAGTTTGTATATTCGCACTTGCCATCATTGCTCTTTAGTATTATCCACGTTATCCGCATTTTTCACAATAATGAAACTCTGTTTATGCGTAATGGGTAACATTACATAAATTTCATCGGTACGAGAGCCATATGTTTCTGAAGGAAAAGTTTTGGAAATTAAACAATTCGGATATTGCGTACTTTCACGAATGGGAGGTTGTATTAAATGGTAAATTGTATTACGAAATACCTGTTACGTTCTACGAATTTCTTACCGTTGTACAACAATGTAATAAGAGCATAAAGCAAAAGTGGAGCACAACTAAGTTTATTCCAATTCAAATAAGTTGTCACATTTGAGATTGAAATATAATTTTATGTAGGTACTTATTCTAATTTATAAGCATAAGAACTTGAAACTAGACATTCAAAAGACACATCAAAAGTAGACATTCAGATTAACTATCTGGCAGTTACATATTTTTGCCATTAAAATGTTCAGTAAAGTAGTAAATGTAAGCCATCTTATGCGGTGGAGTCTGAATACAGGATTATAAAATGTAGGTTGGTTTATTTATTTCAGTGAATTGAGTGAGTTTCTTGGTATAAATAAATGAACACAAAAAGCGATTGATTAATTATCTGATCATTTTATATCTTATGATTTATCAATTGAAAGTGATGTTTACGCCAAACCGAATTCTTTGTTTTTGCTTTACTTGTTCGTTTTCTTAGTATTGTCTTACATCGATATCCCGTTTGTATAAATAATCCATATCTATCCTGCATAAGAGTTTCTGTTTTTAAAGATTTAGTTTTTAATTTCATATAATATAACTAAGAAAATATATTTAAAACCTGTGAAATTAGCTTTATTGGAAAGATAATAAAATAGCATTTATGTTTGAATATTATTTGGGCCAGAGCGTCAGTGGCCGAGCGGTTAGAGTATGCAACTCGTAAGCAAGAGGTCCCGGGTTCGAATCCCGCTCCGGCCATGTACCAATGAATGTTTTCTGAGTTATGTACATTAGTTGAATACTAACCGATGCTCTTACGGTGAGGGAAAACATTGTGATGAAACCTGCACATTCAGGCGACTGGATGTGTAACCATGATCCAATCTGGTCAGGTTCCCCTGGTAGCAGGGTGATGGAGGTCAGATGGCAGTCGCTCCACTGTAATTACCTGACCTGCCGAATCCTGGATCATGGTCAAGGTGGACTCCGAGCCCTCGTGCACGAGAGCACAGCCGGGACATTAATGCCAAGATGATTATTTGGGCCATGTGGCCGCGACGACTTTCGCGTAGATGGCCTAATCTGAATGTTCATTTTCACATACTGTAGTGTTCATCCCTGCACCAAGAGACACGCACACACGCACATGCTTATAGCATATATTAGAACATTGAACATATATTGCCTAAACATAGACCGAGATAACTACTTGGCACAACCGCTCTCTCTGACTGTCGGGAAATGACTGCCCCGATCGACTGACTTGTGAATGACAGATTAACTCTAAATGAATGACCGACCGAATAAACGATTACCAGAGCGTATACACTACACATACTTTTCGCGGATACGGCCGTATTTCAAACCCGATATAAGTATAAAATTTTTACCTATTGGGGGTAACCGATTTCGTAAATTATTTCATCAGTAGGAAGGAATTATTCCTGATGTCAGCAGATATCGTATTATATGCACTAACAAAGTGTAAAATTATATATACTAACAGCAACATCTAAACTGAGTCAATTTGTCGTTATTGACCACCCCTGGTGCGTTGAAGGCCAAGTCATAATGTAGCAGCAATTAACCCAATCGATTAACACTAAAGATAACACTAACTTGATCATATAGGTTAAACCCTATAAACGTAAACCGTTCCATGATCATGATACCATCGTCATAGAACTATAGAGACAAAACTCGTTTTATGGGCAATAATTAACCGCCCGTATGCCTTTTACTGCATATTGAATTAAGAAATAATAATAGCGTCACTGGTTCAATCAGCTCCCGAGACTGTCCCAATCTTAGGATGCCCAGCATATGACCTTTACTACCCTCACTTCGTCAACGGTAAAATATGTGAATAAGAAATACATACACAATTTCTTGTACATAATTTATGAGACGTGATGACGCAAACTTCGTTACTTCGTTTTTCCCATATAGGCATTCTTTCATACTTATGGAGATATAAGAAAACTTCAATCAAGTCAAAATTAAAGTTAATTGATACTGTCATGGAACTCGTAACAAATTGATTGTAAAAATTGAAATTGTAAATTCGTCAATTGCACATCGCTGTTGTAGCTAAGCCTTAATTTGAATCTATGAGAATAATAATTTAAAATAAGTTGAGAAAGTGTATTTTAGCCACAATCCATTGATTGCTAAATCAGTATTCCATTGTATTATGTACCCATCTTATTGAGGCTGTCATTATAAGTAGAATAGCAACGACGAGGAGAACACGTGGGCGACTTAAATTTGCCAGAAACAAATTCAAGTCAATTCTCGAATTGAAGAGCTCTTGTTTGTATTAATTAACATGTTGTAAAGACAAATTGACCCAATATTTGTTGAGATTTTACAGAGTTTGTCTTACTAGTCTCTTATGAACCGTATTATTTTCACCACTGCCCGGCAGCATTTTGTTGGTGATCGTCAGTACTTTAGAGGTTACACCTAAAAATCTACTTCTCCTTTCGAGTCAATGATTTTTTTTTTTTTATTAATAATAGGCTTGCATTTGACCTCAGCTCACCTGATGAAAAGCGACGATGAGGTCGAAGATGTAGCATGCGTGCCTAGAAGATACCTATTCACTCTTGATTTGAAGACCCCAAGGTTATACGTATCGGGGCACAATGACTCAGGTAGAGAGTTCCAGTCCTTTGCAGTGCGCATAAGAAAAGTGGATGCAAAACGCTTAGTACGAGATGGTGGGACATCTACCATAAATGGATGACGATTTTTGTCCCCCTCGTTGTTCGATGATAAAAAGGGCATGATGGAACAAGGTTGTGGAGCTCCTGGAAGCACTCACCGAAGTGAATTCTATAAAAGACCGACAAGCCGGCTACTCTACGACGGTGTCCCAGACCCAGAAGGCGAGACTCGACAAGCGAATCATCACCAATCACTCTTTTGGCACGTCTGTCGATAGAGTCAAGAGCTTCTAGCTGATACTTGGCGGACCCATCCCAAAGGTGACCACAGTACTCCATACAGGACCGGACTTGTGCTTGGTATAAATTTAAAAGCTGTCCAGGTGTCCAGACTCCAAGCTTTTTCGAAGCCAATTAGGCTCTTGACTCAACATGTGGTCCAAAGTTTAGGTCTGATGATAGGGTAACACCAAGCAGCTCCAGCTTGTCGGCCAAAGGCAACGACTCACCTCGGAAAGACGGTGTTAGGTGGAAAGGGCTACGTTTTGATGAGAAGAGGTTGGCTTCACCCCAGTCTGCCACAGCCTTCAGGGTCTCATTGATGCGCTTGAGTAGTGCCTCTCTACTGGCCCGGACCTGAGCCCCACTAGCTCGCGCGCTCGATAGGTACCTCTCTACAACAGTGCTATCATCTGCGTACCCAAGAATGCCGGGCTTTAGCAAATCGTTAATGTGGAGTAAAAAAAGTGTTGCAGGGAGGACTGATCCCTGAGGTACACCGGCATCAATTGGCATTGTGTCGGATGCTTGACCCTCGACCACCACACGAAGCGATCGATCTTTCAGGAAATCGGCTATCCAGGTACAATAGCTGGGAGACAGTCCGTATGCAGGAAGCTTGCTTATACCCGGTCGAAAGCTTTGGAAATATCCAAAGACACAGCTAATGCTTCACCGTGGTTCTCCACGGCTTCACTCCATATGTGAATGGCATACGCAAGAAGGTCACCTGTTGATCTGTTGCTACGGAAGCCGTATTGTTGGTCACTCAACAGATCATTCGCTTCGAGATACGTCAGGAGCCGGTTATTCAGCACACGCTCAAGTGTCTTACATATGATTGATGTTATGGATATAGGCCGATAAAAATTTTTTTGGCACGGGTTGGACATGTGCAATCTTCCAGGCCTTCGGTACTTTACCTACCTGTAGAGATAGGCGATATAGCCGAGTTAAGATGGGTGATAACTCAGGCGCGCAGTGCTTCAGAACCAATGCTGGTATGCCTCCGGACCACTGGCCTTGTTCACGTCGAGTTTGGACAGTTCCTTACGCACTTCCTTCTGCCGGATGGGGCTGTCAGATAGAACTGAGCTACAGATTGGCAGTTTGGGTGGTGTTTTGTTTCCGGCGTCTAGATGCGAAGAATTAGCAAAAAGAGATGCGAAGAGGTTTGCTTTGTCCTTAGCGGAATGGGCCAGTTTACATTCAGGTCCAAACCAAGGCTGCGTTTTGCTAGTCATTGGCACATCCGAGAACGGAATATAGTACTCCATTGCACAAGAAATTACCCCCGCCACAGCATCCGCACAGATTGAGGGATCCGAAGAAGAGAAGCACGTTTGCCGCCAGGGGTAACACGCAAAAAAGGACCGCATCTCGTCCCAGTCCGCCGACTTGTACTTCCATAAGCGTCGTGTACCTTTTGGGCTAGGGTCGGGTGGCGAATAAACCGATACCGACTTCACTAGGCAGTGATCGGACCCACCGATAGGCGACGACACCGACACCGAGCATCGGTCCGGATCGGAAGTCAGCAGAAGGTCCAAGCAATACGAAGTGTGGCCCCCAATGTCCGGTATCCTAGTCCCTGTCCGGACAAGCTGTGACAAATTTAGGGTCAAGGCCAGCTTGTAGATCTCCTTCCCAGCATGATCCGTATCCTTGTATGGGAAGAGCCATTCTCTATGGTGGCCATTGAAGTCCCCAAGGAACACCATTTGGGCGGAAGGATACCTCTGCTGAGCCACGTCAGTCATCTCTGTGAGGTAGCCCACTAGTCTGGTCGTCTCCGCATCGCCGGTATGTGATCGGTATACAGCAGCGTAAAGGATTTTCTCCAATCCCGTATCCACCAGTACCCAAAGCACAGAAAAACTAGAGTCTTCGAGATCACGAAGGCGCCGATAACAGATGTCATCCCGAGCATACATGCACACACCAGCCCTGCTTTGAACTTGTGCTCTAAGCTATATCCGGGATAGGCCAAGTATGCCGCGTCAGCCGGACACCTGATCTGCGTCTCCGTGAGAAACAATAGGTGAGGTTTAGAGGTTTCAAGATGCTGATGAACCGAATCGAGATTAGCGTGCAGTCCTCGAATATTTGAGAGGTGCACGTGAATTGAAAGGACGTGCTTCCGCTGTTTAATCGTATCTTTATTTTTAACTTTCATTATAGGGGAGTGAGTGAAGGTAAGAAGAATGGAAGTGGGTTCAGAGGCGTTACAGACAAACACAGTGGTTACTGCATGTAGAGCCACAGCGTAGGGAAACCAGAACGGAGACTGCGGGGACGCCCGAGCCCCCCCAAGAGTGTCTAGCGGGTCCTTTCGTCCGGTCGCCAACCGGCATACTAGCGCACCCTGGGATTTTTCGCAAGATGGCGGGGCAGCCTTTCATGTGTGGCTGGCACACTACTTGGGCCCCCACTATCTGCGGTCGGCCAGCGGAAAACCGTGCCTCGGATCCCGCTACCCTCCGAGTCTGGCTTCCAACTGCGGCATCCATACAGCGCAACTGAAACCTCATGTACAGTAACGCAACCGCACCCGAACCATTCTCCAAAAACGGCACGCCTAGTCATCATGGTGAAACGCGACAAGTCACTTAGCAACATGACTTTGGCCAGTGAACCATGATGAAGTAGGTTAGGTTATTATTATTAATATTTATCTAGTCCAAACCAAGAGGCACTGTCTGAAGCTTCAACTAGATCATCGTGCGAACAGGAGTCTGGGCAGGCCGGGCAGACTAGCAAATGTGTATGATTTGCGGTGACGCTCCACACTCGCAGGCGCTTTCGTTAGGAGCGATATCTAAAATCTACTATATATATATTTTTTTTAAAGTCTCTCAGCAAGATCTATAGCGGCGACCCAAAGACACAACACAAGCAAACACTTCGTTTAGCTATACACTGTCTTGAGACCCGCACCAAATTAATGTAATTATGGATGTAGAATGGGATATCGGGTGTGCCACACTGACGGTGGACGGTGTTGCGAATAAAAGTTGAACCTTATCTGTCAGCAGGAAATCGCTTTTATGCCCTGTGCCCGTGACCACACGAGCACAACCGGGACCCTAGACCGTGCTTCCGCATACGATCGCGTACGGTCGTATTTACGTACTGTCAAATGCGGTTGCACGGAATCGCATTTTTTATGTAGTCGTGTATGTACTGTCTATCTCTCAGGATCGACATTCGCTTCGCCGTTACGCATCTTTCTCGCTCTAAGAAATGATGAACCTAAGCGATAGAAAAAAATAGTTAAAGAAAAAGCGGTTCCTTTCTGACAGGTGAGGGTCCCAGGCTTAAAAGGATGAATTTGCATCTTCTGGGTGACCTCGCTCCATCGTCGACCTTACCTTCGCCTCCTACCTACCCTAACCTAACCTAAGCTTATCTTCGCCTCTAAAACCATTATTGAATAAAAGCCGCCTAGCATTACGGGACGGTTCGGTCTGGACACATACATAAGTCAAAAGACACTTACCGTCATGACACAGAGGGGCGTGACATAAAGGAGGCCGAAGTTGACCATGTCGAAGATTTCCGAGTTGTACTTCATGCGGTGCTGGATGCAGATCGTCTCCATGTGCCCGCCGCTCAGATTGTTGGTGATGGTCTCCACCCAGATGAACTTCGGGGCGCTGTATGCGGCGCTCGTTATCCACACGCCGAGGATCACCAGCTGTAACCGGATCCCAAGTTAGGTTACGTAAGAGGAGAGCTGTTTATGACCAACTGCAGGACAATGTGTCGCCGTTGTTCATAGATGGAAACAGTGGCATAAAGTTTTCGCAGTGCTGACAGTAAAATGATAACAATTTATAAATTAATAGGCCTCGTTCGATGACACACACAGCTATTCCCGTGGTAAATAATGAAGGCACGAAGAAATTTTTAATAGGTACGCTATAAAATCTTGTGTGTGATGTCACAAGTTCGATGAATCAAATAGGTAGTTCAAGTTCAGGATTTTAGGTCTTGTAAATCAAATTCAAAGACTTTTTTTATAAAGGGAGAGGACTTTCTGTAAAACCGATTTTTCAAAGACACTGAATGGGTTTCGCGGATCACTGAATAGGAATTACTTATCATTCGTAGTCATCGGTTTCGGCGCGAGATTGTTCACAGCAAATTTAACAACTGTCGCCGGTTTTGGGTTCTAAAAGAAAATACTTTTCATCACATTTTTCGCTACTAATTAGGATAATGGGAGACTTAAATTTAAACGCCAACTAATCCAGCCCGCGCTACCTAAAGTACCTCATAAAAGTTCTTGCTGGTAATTAGTTAAATTACTTTTGATCGTTCTTATGAAATATAATTAGGTCGCAAATGTATTTAGAGGTAAGTAATATTATAATAGCGTCTGAAGTATTTCTGATTCTGCTCTCGGTGATGTAGGTCAGATTGTCAGGACGACAGATTCTGAGATAAATTTCTTATTTAGACAGATTCTAATTAGGTCAGACATTTGTACAGTCAAAGAAACGAGTTCTGATGTACCTAAAAGCTGAAAAGGCAATTTGATAAAAGAAAGTATAAATATTTTATTTTAGTTAATCGGACTTTCCCCGCAAGCGACATCTCTTTATTGTAGCAAGATACCTAGAGTTCCATAAAATCATTTGGCAACGTATCCAACAATAGTTAAGTCAAAGAGCAAAGGGCAATCCCATTTGCTGTAACGTAGTCTCAATTCTAAGTGTATCAAAACGAATGCCGACTATATCAATGAAAAAGATAACGGGATTACCTTCAGACTTTCCGTTATCTAACGGGAAAATTCCCGGTAAATCCCTCAAGTATACGGAATGTAAATGAGCTCTTGATATTGCGACAAGTCACCCGAACTCTTTGTAGCCTAAGGCAGTTAAGTAAAAAAGAGAGCAATTTCGCAGAGAAAACTACTGGTGAAACTGAATTGCTATAAAATTATAGTGAAGGAGTAAAAGTAAGTAGGTAGTGTTTGTCTAATACTTATGTCATTTTTGGGGAAGAATTAAATACAGTTAGTAATTGAGCCTGTGGCTTGTCACAATATATCGATATAATATGAAGCCTAAAATACAATTCGCTTTCCGACACATAAATAATGTCCATATAATTATATTAAATTGCTTGTTCAAAATAAAATCCAAACATAAATACCGAACGTTTGACAGAGGCATTTAGTTTTAAATTTACACGATTTTTATTACAATTATGAAATTATTTTCCCTGCTCAGCTCGGGGACTAATTGTAAAATAGGTAATTATGACTTACCCTCAGCCTAGTCGATGTGAGGATCTGCTTGCAGGTGATGGGGTGTATAATGGCGAAGTACCGCTCGGTGCATATCACCACCAGGATGAATATAGAGGCGGTGTAGCTCAACGAGTGCACGAACTGATACATCTTGCAGAGGAAGTTGCCAAACACCCAACTGAAATAAGACAGACATTTAAAGCGACCCAGTAAAAGTTCCAGCAGACAAAATGTGGAATAGTGACTTTTTACCGTGTCGCGATCAGTGGTTGCTATTTTTTACATTTTCGTTGTGAATTTTTGCGGAGTGAGCACTTTATTAAGCTTAGCCATTTCGTTGCGATGGATCAGAAAATGTTTACAATAATACTCTAACAAATTATTTGTGATAAGTAAAAATAAAATATTTTCAACGATAATATTCTTTTAAAATGTGACGTCCGTTAAACTTGTTGAGCAATCATACCTTAGTGAAAAGTAGTTAACTCGACTTTGACGTGTATTACTACAAATAATGCCTATCATCACACATCAACAGCCCATACCTATTGATAAATTACCTATTTATTTTTTTATTTAACAATTTATTGCACACAATATAAAGTATACAGAAATTACAAAATTAAAGACGACACAACAGGCACTACTTATTTCTAAGAAGATATCTCTTCCAGCAGGCCTATAGAAGAGAGACATTATAGATTATAGGGGATGAGACGTGCGCAATAGTTTAAAATATACATATTTAATAAACTACATAAATAATTATAAATAAGATACTAAATACACGCAATAGTATATATATAAATACACATACATATATACCTATGGTAATATTTTGTTTATTATTGACATTTTATTTTATATTTTTGTATTTGACATTGACATTACCAATAACCTACCACTGTGTAATTTTGTATAGTGTTTTATTATATTGTCATGTCATTATTATTATTTTTCCTACTAATATTAATTATTTAATTTACTTTCCACAATGAAAGTACCTATTGTATATTCTTAAATGATTTTATTATAAAATTGACGATCTCTTTTATAGATTTATATAATTTATATAATATTGATAAATGTAAGGCTGTAAAATGAGATAATAAATAAATATAAATCTAAAATCTAAATCATAACAGTCCACTGCTGAACTTGAGCCTCCACACCAGCGAAGGGCTTTGCCATAATCTCCACACTTCGCTGGCGGGTTTGTGACCGCATTTGCAAATTAAAGGGATCGGCTGCGGTGCCGGCCTTTGAGGAGAAATGCTTTTTGAAGAACCCAATTTTGTTTTAAGTACCCCATTTGTTCATCTGCTCTGGTAATTTCTGCCCGATGGATATTTGCCCGGCCTGTATAATAGGCGTCACCCGTGCTGTCTGATATATCTGATGCATAACATTAATAGGTATAATGACCAGCGTGGGTGACAGCACTGAGCCTTGGGGAACTTCTGCATTTATAGGCAGAGTATTCGAGCATGACCCGTCAGCGATGACTTGAATACTCCGTTCAGACAAAAAGCACGCGACCCATTTGCCTAAGCCCGTCGGAAAGTCCGTAGGCTGGGAGCTTCGATAGAAGTGCCTTAGTTAGCCTCTATGACATTACTTGACGACACCCAGTCGCAGGGATGATGCAATATTTGTTTGCCGGACATCACACGCAAAACAATACGTGTGGAATAGCGAATGTGTTGAATGGCAGCAGTTGTGTGGCATAAATACCTATTCGAAAGAAACTGTGTAAAATTGAAGATTATGTAGACCAAATAATGTGTTCAAAATCAGTTGTGCGGAATCCACATTGTGTAGAATCGCAAATAGGTGGAAAAGCGATTGTGTTGAACATCGATAAATACCCTATATTCACATATAGGGGATTTAATTATTATAAAATTAATTAATTATTATAAACCCCAGGCACAATTTTACATTTCCTTATATCTAAATAACAGTGATTATTTAAACATCAATAGGTACTAAATGAAGCCGAATGAACACATATTCAATAAAGCCTTTAATTTTGTTTTACAAAATGTCACAGAGAGTCACAAATCACTGATTACCAAATAAATGGTTCCATGAACAAAAGGCTTCCGTTCCACGCGTTGCGTAGGTAGTCAGAAATTATTATTGTGCCCAATCAAAGCTGTCAAACCAAAATCATGACGACCTATCTGATTTTATTTCAATGGCCTCGTAAGATACCGAGTTCGATTCCCAGTACCACCATGTAATCAAATGACTTTTTCTGAGTTATATTCATTTCAAGTTATTACGCTCTCTTACGGCGAGGAAAAAATCGTGAAGAAGTCGCGATACGAAGGATATTCGTCACCATCATCATCTTGGGGCCAATATCTCTATTATCCTCACGCGCACGAAATCCCGGGATCCGCCTTGGCCATGATCCAGGACTTAGCAGATCAGGTAATTACAATGGAGCGACTGTCATCTGACCTCCGTGACGCTGCTACCAGGGAACCTGACCGGATTAGGGTACCTCTCGCTTACGAGTCGGATACCGTTACCACTAGGCAACCGACGCTCCCATAATATCCGTATTGTAAAATAAAATTCCTAAAAATATAATGAAAACAATATCTCTCTATTTCCTATAGCGAAATGTGCTAACGAGTACATGCCTAAAATTCATCTTCAACTTTTCAAACATTTTAAATTTACAAGACCATTATTTATAAGAGTTAACAATCTCCAGTAATTTTCTCTACTTCAACTCCGGAATTTCGTGGAACGCTAGGCTTTTAAAGACGCTTACAATTTATTGAACCTTTTGTATTGAGACAATTAAAGCTTAAACTGCCCTAATATTTTCTGAACACAAACAATTTGTTTGGCCTACAAACCAAATACTCTCAATTAATAAATCGATAATTATATAGGTTATATAGTAAAACTTGACTTTATTTATTGCCACCATTGCACTGTGTTTACCACAAACTGTAATATAATTTTCCACCATTTCTCTGTGTTTGCCACAGACTAATCAAAACGTTCTCTTTACATGCAAAGAACGTCTGCTTAATTACGTTTTAGTGGTAACAGAAGACAATCAATAAGCCCTTGAAACGTCGTTATAATCGTTATAAATACATGTGCCACGCATTAGCAACGCCATTACGAAGAGTAAACAAGATGCTCATTTGGGATTAATTAAACAAACACAATGAAAATCACTCCGTCTGTTTATCCATTGGCTGCGGGAGAAAATTTTGAATAATGAAATAACTGCATATTGATCATATTATTATGATATACGAAGTTTTCAACTTTGTCCGATGCAGAGTTATTCTCCGTCCACGAGTTGGTCAAGGAGTTTAACAGCGTAAATGGCAGAGTCAGGTATTTAGTAAATAATTATTCTTCTTCGGTGTAGGTGATAATCAGAATTTAGTAAGTATATTCAGGATGTTATAAAACAATACGAAGGAACCTTATCAAAGTAAATAAAAACGTTTGTTGATTTATTTCGACAAGGTTGCTTCCCATTCTGATGGCGTCCGGATTATACGTTTCTGATGGAGGGTCGGTGACCTACTGTATAAGTGGTTCGACTTGTATACGAGAGGTACCGTGTTCGGACCCCAGTGCTGCCATGTACCATGGACACTTTTTCTGGGTCATGTACATTAGTGGAACACTAGCCGATACTCTTACGACGGTGAGGGAAAACATTGAAACCTTATTTTTACATTCAGGCGACTGAATATGTAACCATGATCCGGTCTGGTCAGGTCCCCCTGCTAACAGGGTCACGGACGCCATAAATCAGTCGCTGCACTGTTATTACCTGATGTGCCAATTCCTGGATCATGGTCAAGGCGGACCTCCTGGCCGTCGTGCATGAGAGCATTGCCGATATAAGATCCAAACGAAAGTGGCTCGACCAACACCGGTACTTAGCTTTATGGTTGACTATCTTTTGCCTGCGTCTTCTTCCGCCTAAAATTCGGTTATTATGTTCGGAAACCGCCCCCCGCGAACAATATTGCATTTCGGAAGATATTATAAATTAAATGTTATTCTAGACTATGCTACATTAATGCCAAAAGTCATCAAAATCCGTTCAGTAGTTTTTGCGTGATGGAGTAACAAATATCCGTACATACTTACAAATTTTCGCTTTAATTTGAAATCATGAGATAAGTTCATAATTATTTGATAAAATGTAGCTTAGAATCCAGTTGGTTTTTTTTGAAAAAATTACAGCACTTGAATTGAGTTTTTTAATATTTTAAAAACTACTTTGAGGACAGGGTGGTTAGGTTTTATAAGACATATATTTACCAATATATGCTTCTAGTCAATTACTTAATTGATTTTTGTATGAAAATTACACGTAAATATTTTTATTTATGAATCAATGTGGCCGTGCGGTGTCCGGCAGAGTAGAATAGCACCAACCCCTTACACTCGTGGGTGTCGTACAAGGTGGCTAATATTTTTCAGGCAAAAGATCTAGAGTATCGTTAGAGTAGGCTGAAAAATGGGCCTAATGGTGGCCATATACGCTACGAGAAATCGTTACGATCAGACTGTACAGTTCGAACGGTACCAATAAATCGCTACATGTATGTTATATAACTGTATAGTTTCGTCCGATATTTTAAGACTGTGCAGTCGAACGGAACAATACGAAAATTTCAATTGATTAATCGGAACCGGAAGAACTGTGCATACTGATCGTAACGTGTTCAGTTTTGTCTTCAGTCGCAGTTCGGGTGAACGTGCGCACGCGTCATGGCGTCTCAAACTAATCGCGAATGGCTAGAACAATTTATTGACTTATATCGCAGTGAACCTTGTTGTGAAAGAACTCTTCTTTTCATAAGCCATTCTTTGCACCAGATGCTACAATTTTTCCGCTTCACTTTTTTTTTCCTTCAGGGCGAATATTAATCCAACAACTACTAAAACGTCGTCCGTCGAAGCCACCGCTGACACGTGTGCGTCGGCACCGTTTATTGTACCGTCTGATCGTAACGATTTCTCGTAGCGTATATAGCTTGTATGCCATGTACGATAAACTGTACCGTTCGAACTGTACAGTCTGATCGTAACGATTTCTCGTAGCGTATATGGCCACCATAATTCTAACACTACGATCTCCAATCCGCCTGCCAAGAGTACACATCATGGCAATAACCTCCCCTTTCGTGAGAAAGGCCCTAAGTCCTGCAATGGACTGTTATGTGCTGAGATGATGATGGATAAATAAATAAATATGAATTTGAACATCTATGCATCTAACATCTTGTATAAAAAAAACATAGCTCGTATCGATAATCTGGATGAAGAAGTAGAAGCGGATGCAAATGCTGTACAAACAGATCAACACGCTATTAACAACGGCTTAGGGCGAAGTGAGTTTACGTGTCGATCCGTACTCACGCATCCGCTCCTAAATGGACCAGACGCTGTTCGGGCGCTAGGCCAATAGCCAAATACACAACTATTTCGGTACATCCATGTACTGTATATTTATTATTTCTAAACCTGTATTTGCTTACCTGGGTATAAGATAAATTGTTAAATTTTGGAAGACGCAAAACACTCCGACGCATAAATCTGCCACGGCCAAGTTCGCCAGAAAGAAGTTGGTTATTGACCGCAGACGCCTCGACAAAGTCACCACGAGGATCACCAGCAAATTTCCTGGAAAAGGTATAAGTCGTTTAGCATAAAATCCGTTGACACGCAAATAGGATATGGATAATGGCTTGGAAACGACATCATCCACAAATTACCAAAAATGTTTGTACGGCACTTTATGTGCCGGCTAAAATCTGAAAATTCAGGAGTTTCGGCCGAGTGGCTACGGTATCCGACATGTAAACGAGAGGTACCGGGTGCGAATCCTACTGCGATCATGTACTAATGACCCTTTTCTGAGTTGTGTATATTTGTTGAATACTAACCGAGGCTATTACGGTAAGGGAAAAAATCGTGATGCAAACACATTCAGGCGACTGAATGTGTAACCATGATCGAATCTGGTTAGGTTCCCCCCACGCAGGGTCACGGAGGTCAGCTGGCAGGAGCTCCACTGTAATTACCTGATCTGCCAAGTCCTGTATCATGATTACGGCGGATCCTCGGCTTTCGTGCGCGAGTTTACAACCGGGATATTAACGTAAAGATGATTATTATTTATAAATAGAAAGACATTGTACCTACAATAATATATTGTTATAATAACACTTTTAGACTATACAACAACGAATAGGTACAATGTCATCATCATCATCGTCCTAGCGCCCATGCCGGCCTCTGCCAGGATCCGCTTTGCTACTCAGTCTTCTCCACTTCGCCCGGTCTTCGGCATCGTCCCTTCGTTAACCGTTGGCTCTCACATTCGACGTCAATCCATCATTTCTTGGGTCGTTCTTTCCTGATATGGGCAGGTTCTGGCACCTATTTACCACGTATCCCGTATAATAGGTACAATGTATTCTACCTTTTTTATGATAGCCCTCCGTCCTAATAAAAACGTGCTAAACAATGCGTGCGTCGAAATTTCTATAATAACGGTCGGCCGCCTTTTAAAATTTTTAATACTTTTTGTATAGGCCCTGAGTCTCCTATTTAGGTAGATGTAACCTTGGTGGCATGTTATGAATAGCCAATGGTGGAGACTTATTGAAATGGAACGTAGGTATAGAGAAGATAATAGCGCAGCGACACGTAGCCGCAACATAGACCGTATTTGCATGAGCTGAATCGGCGATGCCGCACGATGCATTAGGCATCTGGCGCGCGCGAGATGAGCACATAACAGTATTTTACACGACAACGACACATGGCTAATTTGCTTTGCAAAATATATTGCTTTTGATTTGAAACTAAGCGGGTTATTGTAAACGATTGCCTCGTAAAGAGATTCTCCTCGTGATCGTTCGTTTTACAGATATGCAAATTTTACTGAGGCTTGGGAAATACGAATAGCTTCTCCAGTTTACAACTTAAACTTATTTCTACAACATTACTGCGATAACTACCCATGATAAAAGTTAAAATCAATCAACTAATAAATAAATAAGTGGCTCCACCACCACAGAAAAAAGTTACCTATCCACTAACAAACACATTCTTGCAAGACTCGCAAAAGAAATATATAAAATGTTTAACAACGTACTTTTCGTTCATACCAAATTACTCAAACAATAATATGATGGAGATAAACTACATATTATTTGGCGACATATAAATTGCGACTTACTAACACAAACTAGTTTTGGTGCAAGTCTCTAAAGGGCTATTAAATTGAGATGGGATTTAGACTATGATCTAGGTACAGACAGTTACATCAAAAATGTTTATTACCCTCTCACGGTGTAGACCGGTGGGTCATATTTGTACAGGTAGGTAAAAGAAATATTGCCTACATCGGGTCTTCTACACTTCTTATTGTTCGCATTTCTAAGTTGAGATAAAAAAAACCGAAGATAATAATGATAATAAAAAAGAAATAAATATGCTTGGACTAATCACACAGCGCCATCTAGCCCCAAAGTAAGCTAAGCTTGTGTTATGGGGGTAAGAAAACTGATTTACTACTTAAATATATATATTTAAATACATACTTAATATACATAGTACACCCAGACCCGTAACAGAAATTTAAATTAATCATTTCAATTTCTGCTCGGGGCAGACCCGCGTGTAAATGTACTGAATCACTCAGGTAGTCAAATATACAATTATATATATTTTAAGGGTTCCGAACCTCTAGGGATTAAATCACTCACTCTCAATATCACTTTGGAACAAGAAAGGATCAAATTGTACGTGTATACATATGACAACTATAGCTTAGAGTGGTCTCCATAGGTGTCTGTTAAACTACATCAAAGTTCTGATCGTGTAATTTATGAGATAATTTTGGGGGGGTCAATAATGGTTAACCGTGACATCGAGGCAACTCGAGGGCGCCACGAGTCTGTCATCACCATTATCAGTCGTGTTAATTGGAAAACCAACTTGCTGCCCAAACTACACAAACTACAAATTGTTGTATTCCTGAAGTCTCTTGTAATACCAAAAAAAATATAAAATTCAAAAAAAAATGTAAAACCCTCATTTACTTGTTTTTATTCTTTATTGTATTTTTATTCTTTGAAGGATTTTATCCCGTAGTTCATATATTTTATATGTATTATTTATTATCATTATCGAGCGTCGGTGGCCGAGCGGTTAGAGTATCCGACTCGTAAGTCAGATTTCCTGGGTTCGAATCCCGCTCCGGCCATGTACCAATGACTGTTTTCTGAGTTATGTACATAAGTTGAATACTAACCGATGCTCTTACGGTGAGGGAAAACATCGTGTTGAAACTTACACATTCAGGCGACTGGATGTGTAACCATGATCCAATCTTGTCAGGTTCCCCAGGTAGCAGGGTCATGGAGGTCAGATGGCAGTCGCTCCACTGTAATTACCTGACCTGCCAAATCCTGGATCATGGTCACGGCGGACCCCGGGCCTTCGTGCGCGAGAACACAACCGGGTCATCAACGCCAAAATGATTTTTTATTTTTATTTATTATCATTATACTAATTTTAAACAATTATTCTTTTTTTAAATTAGTATAATGATAAGCAAAATTATTATGGCATGTATTGACATTTATATAACGAATGACATAAATAATGGTAACCAATATTAACCTTGAATTTGAACTTGAACTTCCCTAGAATACAAAAACTTTAATATCTATAAAAATAAATCTTTTGTAAAGCGCTGAGCATTGTTTATTATTTATCGATTCATTATTAAGTTACGTCTTTATATCATTTATCATCATTTTGTTTTCATTATTTTAGATCAACAGAGTGAATTCAATGAGAAAGATAAATGAGAAAATGGTTATGGTTGTTAATGTTTAATGGAGAATACGTTTTACTCATAGATTTAAAATACCTGACGATGATTATCTTTGTTTTTATTGCTTTACAAGCTAAATTTTTATGAAAAATTGCAATTTAGTTGTTAATCCCTTTCCCTTTGAATTAAAGAGGTAAGTGCTATTTACGGATTTTCTGAGAAAAACGTATACCTAACTAAATTTTGCAAAAATCTCGAGTTGGTTTTCCCATAAACACAGCACTATACAAGACCACTGCTGGATATAGGCCTCCCACAATGAGCGCCAACGCACCTTGTCCATAGTATGCCATATCCAGCATCCACCTGCAGCCTTTCGCAAATCCTCACTCCACCTGGCCGGAGGGCGCCCTACACTACGTTTATCAAGTCGCCACTCAAGAACCCATTTACTTGTCGATTCTTCAGTAGATATAGCCAGCCCACTGCCACTTATTCCGTGCGTTATGTCGAAACTTTTAATTTCTGTAGGATTTCTTCGGTGGAAGTTTTATCTTTCAGACAGAGACCGAATATTGCGAAAGTTCCATAGCATTCAGAGTGACCTTGAACTGGTGAACCAGCCGTACTGTAAACGTCTCGGTTGCAAACTTCTGTTTTTTGACTTTAAGGCTCCCGTGAGTCCGAGTTCACTCTTGAGTCGACGATTTTCTTTTGTGTATTGGTCATTAACAGTCTACTCAAGTTAACAAATTAGTGCTAGAAGCAATTTCGAATAACAATGATGTTGTGTTAATTAGATGATTCAGAAAAAGGTTTACTATTGCTTCTTTGTTAAACTACATACTTAGATAATTTTGATCAAAAATAAGTTGTATATTTCATAATATATCGCCTTCCTAGTATTAAAATGTTTTCATTTTAGTTTTTATTATTGCTATCGTCATGAGCGTTATATTAAGGTTGAAAATTTCATACATACCTAAACGTGGATAATGTATAAGACGATACTGGAAGAGAGCTAAGAATCTCTTTGTATCAATCGAGTTTCAGTGACGGAGATACCTAGCGTTGCACGGGCAATTCTACGTCGGAAATATCCATCATGCAGCGGGCGCCAGTTCAGAGAACGTTCATTTCATATTACAAAAGACAGGTTAAATTAAGGTAAAACGGTAAATTGAAACCATGGAACGTAGACGCGCCTGATAGCTAGTCATCATCATCACAGCCCTTAACAGTCCATAAAAGGACTTGGATTCTTGCATCAGCCATTATTAGCCAGGTTATTGCCAAAACCTCCACGCTTAGCAAACGGGTTACTTACGGGCAATCTTACTTATAAATATAGTAATGGAAAACGCTGCTGCCCATTTCACAGCCTCGCTATCAGGAAAGAGGCCCCGTAGGCGACCCAAGAAGCGATGGATTGACATCGTTGAGTCAGATGCGAGAGCCCACGACTTACGACGCGAGGATGCCGAAGACCGGGCGAAGTGGAGAAGAATTAGTAGAACAGCGGACCATGGCAGAAGCCGGGATAAGCGCTAGGATGATAATAATGATAAGCCACTTTATTATACCTACAAGCCAGTTATGAAATCTTAATAATTAATGCCATTAGCAAACCAAAACACTATAAAATAACATGTTAAGCATGAATAAATGTAGAGCTTCGCCTTTGTACTTATGTTACCTTCTGTTAAATTGTGGGTATTTATTATTTTGTGTGCAATAATAATAAAGAATGATATATAATATTTTATATTTAAATAATAAAACTACTATACGAATAAAGGTCTTGGCTAAAAAAACCAGAGTCGTCAGAAATGTATATATGCCGTTATTATATTCATAATATGTACATCAAACATATATAATCATTTACTGCAAAATCGATGTAGTATACTAGATATTTTATTTATAAATGATACAATCTCCATACAAATGCATCAATTTCTCTTCGTTAATCTCGCTATAACTCGAAAACGGCAGGCCCGATTTAAATAATTCTTCTTTTGTTTTGTTGGTTATAATGCAGGGGTGTTTAGTACGAAAGAAAAAAAATGCCCCTACATACCCTTTTTTACTTTGAGTTTGGTAGGCACGATTCTCATACAGTATAATAACTTCTATATTACATGGTTTAAGAGGCTGTTTTTTTTAAACATAATGAGTTAACTATAGTGAACCCATTTCTATTCATTTCGTTGCTGGCGATTCTGGGTTTTTTGTCTATGAGTTTTTAGCCAAGCCCTTTTAAAACGTTTATTTTTATTACGGAGACGAGTTATTTCGTGCAAAAAATTGACATAAGCTCACGATGCGTGGCACAATTCGTCTCGTCACCAGCTGCGTAATGACCCGGTGTGTACTAGCCTATATGTGTGTGTTCTATAAGAGTATAAGATACTACGTTCATTAGTAGCGGGTCATGTTCATAAAACTTTTTTTAGCGTGCAAATAGCGCAAGAAAGCGTCACGGCGTGAGGACGTGTTTTGCGAGCTAGGTTAAAGCCGACATAACGTGGTGACGACGTGATCTGCTGAGAATGTGTTAACAAATGCCATTGATGAATAAATGTTGAGCGTCGCTGAAAATCTCTACGTTGCGCTAGATATCGTGGAGAGGCAGCTCACGAAAATCGAGACGGATTGGACACAAAGTAAAAAACGGCCCGCCCGTTTAAATGCATTACAGTGTGAGGCTCAAATTGACCAGTACGGGAGTTTTGCTAATAACATGAATGCATACTCTGTTGAAGGCCGTTGGTGTTGTCATTTTAATTAAGGAACTATCTCACAAATTTAACTCAGCTACGTACCACCGCCATTGTCTTCTCTAAACCTCGGTAGGCATATTATTCCCCGTACCCCAATTACCCCGTTGTACAGAAAAGCTTTCAGCCTTTTTTAATATCCATCACCAGATCATCCCACCGTGTCCAATATAACGAAAATTTGCGTTATCATTTTACATACATTTGCGTGCAAAAGTGTACAATATTTCAGCCGAATACCGGGAATATGTCATAATCGAGTAACGGACTTGGAACCTTGGAATCATCGCACACATTGTATTGGACACCTTTCCTGGTATTCGTTTATATTGAAATTTTGTAACTCTATCCATCTTGGGCTAGTCCGATTTGCCTTGAAAAGACTTTATTTCCAGATGGCACCCAGAGTCTGTCGATGAAGATGTATGGTGGCCACAGAAACTCTTCCATAAAACAATGCCACCCATCGTGTTTAAGAGACAAGAGAATTCAATTGAAAATCAAATGGAGTTTGTTTAGGATGACATAAAAATGTGCCGATGTACCCAATACCTAAAGATTCATTCAACTTTTAAGATGTCATAATGGGTACTGTGTGAAAGTCCGAAACATGACTCCAGGTAGGATTTCAGACATATTTATATACCAAAGTTAGATAAGTATTAGGTAAATGTTGTTGATACTTACCAAAGAAACAGCAGCAAAACACAATCGTATATAAAGTAATAAAAATAGCTCTAACATCAGTCCTATCGAATATATAGTCGTCATCTTCAGGCATGTGATTACTTAAATTCGTTTTGGAGACTGTCATATTGTTACTCGCGTTTTCCGTCTTGTTCTCTGGATCCCACGCATGGTTGCTTTTCCCATACATATTCATCAATATGACAGAGGATCACGTCATTATATATTATGTTACTTATTAGACGAAGAGTCCTTCTTGTTGAGTCCGCCGTTCATATCCTGAAACAAAGAAAATCTACTTTTAGTATAGGGACGAGAAAACCATTATTTATTAATGATTTTGTGAAGATTTAAGAAAACAGTTTCAGTAACTGTTACGCTGTTTGGTCACAGAGAATATTTAAAAACAAATATTTTACGCTCGTGCCACTCTAGCACTGGTAGCATTGACCTACAGGGCACGTGAATTATTTTATGTAGATAAAGTCGTAAAAAGGGTGTAAGTTGTAAATTCTGTTCAACCTTTTAAAAGAAACATAGGTAACCATCAAAAAAGTCACAAAAGTAAACTCTTTAACATAGTTCACCTACCTACTCAAATATGAAACTTTCAATCGAAATGCAATAAAGTGTAGTGGAGTGTGTGTATCGAGGAAATTCTAAAGTGTGAAAATCAGATTTGATCGACGTCAATATTATGTATGACTTATACATACGAGTAACAGTTCAATCCCTTTCTAATATATATTTTCTTACTTCAAGAGTCACAAATAAGGGATTGAACTTTTATAAATCGTGACAAGTAGTCGTAAGTAATAAATATTTCTATTGGCAGGCGGAAGGGGAAATATAAGCAGTGAAAAAATAAAATAACTCCCATTAACGTTTAATCACAAAGGATATGTGATGCTAACAGAAACTAAGATGATTTTACGGAGCGCCCAGCACTAGTAACAGTTTAGGGAATACTATTCGTAAATCTCTGGATTCACTAAAAGAAGGTCAGTATGATGAAATTATGTAACTAAGACAGCGAATTTGCGAAGGTCCCCAAATCCCTTAAGTTTTAACCTTTAACCCTTAACTTTCCTCAAAAACCTCCCATGACACAAAAGCATTACGCATAAAGTATTACCCGCTATTTTTAGACAGTTTCCTGCATTACAATTATCTTATTCTGCATCATCATCATCACGACCAACCGCTACGGATCCTGAGTCATCAGTATTCTACTTTTATACTATAAAAGTCTAGACTTGGAAATGTTTTTATCATGCTATATTGTCTGAATTCTTCACCCCTTCAAGTTGTTTTAACCTGTGGCAAGCTAGGTAAATCAAACATTTACCTACTTATAAAATGTTTAGGGCGGACACCGAGATCATTTTTACGAGGCACATACTTTTAAATCATTTTAAGGTAACTACAGAGTCTATAGGTACAATGTTAAATTATCTCTGCCTCTCCCTCTCTCAAATTTCTAATTTTTATTTCAAATACATCATTGCTTTTTTTAATAATGTAGCACCAAATAATTATCATAAAAAACTAACATTATTTTTAATTTTCCCATACATGCTGAAGGGAGGTAAAAGGTGCCTCCGTAGCGATAAGCCTTCAGCTAAATACCTACATCTCAATATTTTTCGGTTCACCTGGCACTCTATGTCGCCAGGTTTGTTCGAATATATTCCAAACCATTGCTTGCTATATATCTGCCCTTACCTATCTAGAAGGTATGGTGTATGTAACAGCTTAGAGCATGTGGCTAATTCTACTGAATAGGGAGGAAAATGGCGGCATTATCGGCAAAATATTTTCTTCATATTTAGAGCAAGACAAGTAGGTAGTACCTTAAGTTCTTGTTCAGCTATTCTTTGCTCTTATCTAAAATGGCCTGGTTAAAAAATGAGATGCAATAATTTTAAGGTGCTCCTAACAGATGTTATGAAACGTTTCTAAAAAAAATTGGTTTGGCAAGCTCTACGCTTTAAATAAATATATAGCAACATTTGTAAACATTATTCGAGCAAAAATAAAGGTTAATTCATGTGGCAAAGAAGAATAAAAGTCAATATGAAGACGTATCTAGTTTTTGGCCTGCGTACCTACTACATCAATCTGGTAACACTGGAAACGTTTCCAATGAGCAGTTTTCCAATAGGTATCTAAAGCATTCCTAACCACTCCCTAGATGGCGCCCCGACAATTTTGGTATTTGATAATCGCTTGAAATAGGTTCTTAGCAAAGAGGATATAAACACTGAGTACGTTGTATTCGATAATATTGTATTTATCAATAGTTTTCAACCATTTTAGAGGTTGTAATAAATTATTACAAACAAAACAAACATCAATTTGACTGAGTCAATTTGTTTCATGGACACCAAGATCAAGAATGGACGCAATACAAATATGCAAGGTTTGTATTTAAATACATTTGTTGAACCTTTTGGTAAAAAATTATCAAAATTGTAGGAGCGCCATCTATTGATGCTTTTTGAAACCAATTGACAATACCTACTGGAAAACTCCTCATTGTTGCAAACAGTTTGGAACTGTTTCCAACATCTGAAAACAAAACAAAAGAAAACTAAGAACCTTTAAAGTAAATGAGCATTAAAACCACCCATTGATAGCTAACCATAAGCATTGATAAGGATTGTGATTTGCATTTGTAAGTGTTTATATTACTCACAGGTTCTACGAACGAACAAATAGTCGTATGTTCACTTGCCGTTAAATCTATTGATTTTTTGAAGGGCCTGCACTATTGACGGCCAGTGTCCATAATCACCGACAGTTTCGAGCTGAGCGGCTCTCAGAACCATTCCACTTGCCTTTTGCTGCAGTGCTATCAAAACAATATTTAGGATATAACTCCAACGAAACCAACTATATTGAGATGTGTATTTTCAGATCAATATATTAATCGTTATATGAGTTGTTGACGTTAACAATTATCAGACATAGCGACAGCTGTAACGTAACACTGTTACACGTACAGTGCCAGGTTCAGCTAGTAGGAAGTTAAAAGAAAACACGGAGATTTAGGAAAATGGGTTCTATACTCTCAGTCCAGAAAACTAGCTACATAAAACAATTTTATAAAAATAAACTAAGTAAAGCATAACAGTTCCTAAAAGAGTCTAAGAGCCACATAACCTCGGTCCTAGCAGGATTACAGAGTTCAACTTGGATTTCGTTAGAGTAGACCGAAAAGTACAGAGTTCTTCATGGTTCTGTTCCGAACAGTGTATTTATTTTTGTTCTACTATGTGTCATTTTAAATTGAACATTATTAAGAGAATTATTAGATGCAACCTTGTGCATTTTTGGTCCTATCACCTAATTATTTATTTAATCTTTATAAATAGTTTCTGCTGGGCCCAGCAGTATGCGGGCAATTATAATTTACTGGTTCACCCTGTACATCAGAGGCTGGGAGAAATCCGCTCACTGCTCCGCCGCACTTACTAACGAAGGCTTGGGTCTTCTTGTAAACCCGTTCGAGGACTATTTGGCACAGAAGAAGATAAAGTGTTGATATCCGGTACTCATAATCAACCAGCCAGATCCCGAAGTAGATGATATTAATTTTCGAGGGTTTTCGTGTTCGGCAGCCAAGGCCAGCTGTGTGTGGAGCCGCCACCAAAAAGAATAGCACCACCCCATCTCTTCCCGTGGGTGTCGTAAGAGGCGACTAAGGGAATAAAGATTGGCAGCAGCATCTTTCGGGTACATTTACATCTACTGCACTGCAATCGCCAACCCGCCTGCCAAGCGTGGGCGATTGCGGTCACGGTAACGGCGGGGCAGGGGGTGCGAAGAATCACTGGATGCGACCAGGCTACCACAAAGCACGACCACTGGCCCTGGCTACATACAATATCTAGACACTGCGGACCGACGAAAAGCTCGTGGAACTGGAGGAAGTGGTAAGCAGATTAAATTGGGATATTATAGGGTTATCTGAAGTCTCGATAATCCTAAAGTCCGGAAATCTGCTTTACTTCCGATCAACTGTCCCTAGGTAGTGTCGGGTTCCTCGTCCACAAATCCCTCGTGAACAACATCGTCAAAATCGAGAGTGTGTCGTCTAGGGTAGCGTACCTTATACTCCGAATTACCAAGCGTTATTCGTTGAAGGTCATACAGGTCTACGCACCGACTTCGACTCACTCCGACGATGAAGTGGAGGCTATGTATGAAAATATTTCTACAGCCATGCATACCTCCAAGACACATTATACCGTTGTCATGGGGGATTTCAACGCGAAACTGGGCAAACGAGTTGAGAGAGGGGCAATTTGGAGTTGGAAGTCGGAACGCCCGTGGCCAGATGCTGGCCGGCTTTATGATGAACTAATTTTTCAGGAAGCAGGATCATCGCAGATGGACGTGGGTTAGTCCCGATGGTGTCACAAAAAATGAGATTGACTTCATCCTATCTACGAAACGGCATATATTCAATGATGTCTCGGTGATCAATAGCGTTAAAATTGGCAGTGATCACCGCTTGGTAAGAGGCACATTGAATATTAATCCCCAGCTGGAAAGATCGAGATTGATGAGGTCCACGCTCCGGCCTATACCCATCCATATCCAAAACCCCGAGAGCTTTCAACTCGAATTACAAAATCGCTTCGAGTGCCTAGGAGAGTGCGTCGACGTGGACGACTATAATAACAGGTTCGTGGAAACTGTCTATACGGTTGGGTCAAAGTTTTATAAGGCCTGCCGTACAAACAGAACAAACAAAATCTCTGACGATACCCTCAAAGTCATCGAAGAAAGACGCGGAATGACTCTGCAAACCCCTGATGATGTCTCTCAATTTAGGCGACTTAATCGACAGATCTCCAAGTCTCTGACTCGCGACATACGCCGCTTCAATACTACCAATATTGAGGCGGCGATCGAGCGGAACAAAGGCTCTAAAGTCTTTGCGAGAGATCTGTCGATTGGACAGAGCCAGTTGACGAGACTGAAAACGAATGACGGCAGAATTGTTTCGACCAAGTCCGAGGTTTTGAGGGAAGTCGAGAGGTTCTATGGACAGTTATACACGACAACACGGGCAACCAGTATGGCAAAAGACCCCAGAGCCAAGTTGACCCTACATTACACCGTAGATTTCCCGGACATCAGCCTGTACGAGATTAGTATGGCTCTCAAACAGCTTAAGAACAACAACGCGCCGGGTGATGATGGAATTACGGCGGAGCTTCTGATAGCTGGTGGCAAACCTGTGCTTAAGACCCCTCAGAAGCTGTTCAATTCCGTCATCCTCGAGGGCAAAACGCCGGAAGCATGGCACAGAAGCATAGTGATATTGTTCTTCAAGAAAGGTGATAAGGCTCTCTTGAGGAACTTCAGACCAATATCGCTGCTGACCCATGTCTATAAGCTGTTTTCGAGAGTCATTACGAATCGTCTCGCACGCAGGTTTGATGACTTCCAGCCTCCCGAACAAGCCGGATTCCGAAAAGGTTTTAGTACCATAGACCACATACATACGCTGCGGCAGGTTGTACAGGAGACCGAAGAGTATAACCGGCCATTATGCTTGGCGTTTGTGGACTATGAGAAAGCCTTCGATTCGATTGAAACTTGGGCGGTGCTCCAGTCTCTACAGCGGTGCCAAATTGACTATCGATATATCGAAGCATTGAAGTGTTTGTACAAAAACGCCACTATGTCAGTTCGTCTCCAGGACAAGACCACATAACCTATTCAGCTGCAGCGAGGTGTTAGACAAGGTGATGTCATATCTCCGAAGTTGTTTACCGCTGCACTGGAGGATATCTTTAGGCTTCTGGACTGGGACGGACTTGGCATCAATATTAACGGCGAGTACCTCACGCACCTCAGATTTGCTGACGATATCTTAGTCATGGCTGAAACCCTGGAAGACTTGGGCAAAATGCTCGATGACCTCTGTAGTGCCTCTCAACAAGTAGGTCTTAAAATGAACATGGACAAGACGAAAATTATGTCGAATGTCCATGTTGTGCCTACTCCAGTGACAGTTGGAGGCACTCCACTTGAAGTTGTTGACGACTATACATACCTAGGACAAATAGTCCGGCTAGGTAGGTCCAATTTCGAGAAAGAGGTCAATCGACGAATCCAACTCGGTTGGGCAGCGTTCGTCCCAATTACCGCAGTGTCTCAAGACGAAGGTCTTTGACCAATGTGTGTTGCCAGTGATGACTTACGGAGCTGAAACGTGGCCACTCACTATGGACCTTATAAGAAAGCTCACTGTTACCCAAAGGGCAATGGAAAGAGCTATGCTCGGAGTTTCTTTGCGCGATCGAGTCAGAAATGAGGAGATCCGCAAGCGAACCAAGGTCACCGACATAGCTCTAAGGATTGCCAGACTGAAGTGGCAGTGGGCAGGCCACATAGCTCGAAGAACAGATGGCCGATGGGGCAGTAAAGTTCTCGAGTGGCGACCACGTACCGGTAGACGCAGCGTGGGTAGGCCTCCTACAAGGTGGACCGACGACCTGGTAAGGATCGCAGGTACCAGCTGGATGCGGAAAGCACAGGACCGGTCTTTGTGGAGATCTCTGGGGGAGGCCTATGCCCAGCAGTGGGCGTCTTCTGGCTGATATGATGAGCCAAGGTTATATGTTATGAGTACATGATGAAGAATAGGATCCAGAACACAAAAAAATATTAAAATATTTGCTATCTCTGTTGCCTATGAAATGTCTCGACATGACAACATATGAC
The DNA here is from genome assembly GCA_905147135.1 of Blastobasis lacticolella. Lineage (NCBI taxonomy): Eukaryota > Metazoa > Arthropoda > Insecta > Lepidoptera > Blastobasidae > Blastobasis > Blastobasis lacticolella. The sequence continues at coordinate 12,694,222 of LR990043.1, forward strand.
GTGAAAAAAATAAATGACAAAAGGTAAACCACAGTTTTGTGAACATATTGCAAATTTAACGCAAAATATTACATATTTTTGAAAATTTCTAGGAATATTTCCATACGAAATTCTGGCGCGCATGAAATCGAATGCAATATCCATTCGAAACAGTAAAAATACAGAGGTAAAAGACCGACGCACGACCCCAATACCAAATTATTATAGCAAAAACCATTTTTCCCATCGGGAATTTACATAGAAATCATTTCACAAAGAAGGCGAAATACTAAATACTCCAGGCGAAATCCAACATTTGTAGAACGTGGTTTCTTATAGAATTAACTCATTTTTCATGAAAGAATGATGAGCCATCAGAGCCTGAAGGGCCAAACCTAATCATATAAAAACCACAAATCCCAGAAAACTATTACATTACATTTAATAAATGTTTCAACGAGCTTAACAGTTGTTTGTAAAAGAATCCTAATAACCTAAAGTAAGTAACTATTGTACTGGTGTAATTATTCAGCAGGGCAAGACCCTACACAGCTTGGAATAGATAGGAAAGAACGAAATTGGAAGCAAAAGCAAAATAATGTAATAATTCCGTAATCCGTAGTTCGTGTAATCTGTTGTACAGTTTTAGTGTTCAATTTTTATGTTCGATTCGAAATTTTCCCATCAAAAATATATGAAGAGGGTAAATATTTGTAAGCCTATTATGATTGAATTACACTGAAATCCACGATGACGCCACCACCCGCCTGGAACGAGGCCACTTTCGTCGTGTGGATCAAACACATCAATCATACCGATAACGAATTGCTTTATGATCGCCAATTATCTATTCAATATTCTAGTTATCCAGATTATAATAATCATATTGTATTCATTTCCACGAAGATTTTCAGGTTACACGGTGATACACTGTGCTGTTATAACAATTACACAATCAATACATAATATAGATAATCACAACAAAATATGACACGTCAATTTAGCAACCGGCTACGACATGACACCTATGTACTATATGCCAACCTGTGAATTCTAAAGGGCTTGAAGCCGATTCAAAGGATGAATAAAAGTTGTTGTGAATACCAACACACAAAATTACTGTGAATAAAAACCAGGTGTAGTTGCTCGTGCATAGTTTATTAAAGTCAGCGGGAGTCCAAACAAAATTTTAACTATATTTAACACCAGCCCGAACAGTTTCATTAGAGGCATAAACCTATATTTTTAGCAAGTGTTGGTAAACACGTACCAGATTGAACGCTGAACACGAAATTGTTAACAAAAAATTCAAGCATTATCACGTCATCATTATGAGTCATAGAAGAAGAGCTAGTATTAAAAATATTATATACTTACAAAAAGTATTCAATGAAAATAACACACATTTATAAGTAACGAATTCATTTATGTAGTACACTTTCATAGTTTGTCCATCCTATCTTAAAATACACATAAAATATTTACAGTTACAATACAAATATATCTATATACATATACCTACCACTACATATACCTATTCACTCATCATCATCATCATCATCATCATCATCATCTTCATCATCATCATCAGCCTGTACTAGTCCTATGCTGCGCATAGGCCTCCCCCAAAGAGCGCCTATGCACCCTGTCCTCAGCCTTTCGCAATTCGTCACATAATCTGGCCGGAGGGCTTCCTACGGTACGCTTGCCGAGTCGCGGTCTCCACTCAAGAACTCGTTTACCCCAGCGGTTGTCGGTTCATCGGCAGATGTGACCAGCCCACTGCCACTTCAGCGTACTAATTCTGCGCGCTATGTCAGTCGATTACTTCGTTGCGAATTTTGTCCTTCAGGGAAACTCCGAGCATAGCACGTTCCATAGCACGCTGAGCGACCTTGAACTGGTAAATAAGCCGTACAGTAAGTGTCCACGTCTCGGCACAGTAGGTCATGACGGGTAGGACGCACTGGTTTAGAAGCTTGGTTTTTAAGCATAGTGGTATGGGTGACGTAAAGACACGGCGAAGTTTTCCGAATCCCGCCCAGCCCAGCTGAATGGCCTCTTGGCCTCTTTCTCAAAATTGCCTCTACCTAACTGCAAGGTTTGCCCCAGATACGTATATTCAGAAACAATTTCAAGGCGAACGCCATTCACGACGACGGGTCTCGGGTTAATGTGGGCATTAATCATGACTTTCGTATTGTCTAGATTCATGCCGAGACCTATCCGCTGCGAGGCTGATGCTAGGCCGGCCAGCATCCACTGCAGCTCCTCCAGCGACTCCGCCACTAGGACTATTTCATCTGCAAATCTTAATTGCATCAGATGTTTGCCGTTTATGTTGATGCCCGTCCATGCCTTTCCAATCCAGCGTCTTGAACATATCCTCTAATGCATTTGTGAACAGTTTTGAGGAGATAACATCCCCTTGCCTCACTCCTCTGTGCAATTGTATGGGTTTAGACTGCTGGCCCTGTACTTGGACAATCATGTTGGCGCCTTCATATAAGCTTTTCAGTACTTCGATGTAACGATAGTCCACTTGGCATCGCTGTAGGGATTTCAGAACAGTCCAGGTTTCGACGCCTGACGACCTATTCACTAATACATATAATTTATATACTAAAAATTTAAAAATTCGTCTACACCGCTGCCCCCCGGAATGGTACCCAGAAAACTGGCTGCGTTGCCTCGTTGAATATCGATGCTAATCTGTTGCCCGAGGAACGAGCCAGCTCTCCGGTCACCAGTGGTGTCATTTAATTTTTTGGAAAGTTATATAAAGAACATTCTTGCACCAGGGCCCTACGGTCCCAACGTTTCCACACCAAACGGCTGAAATACAAAGTCTTGCGCTAGACTTTCGTATTTCCTCCGCACATTTTAATTGCCTTTGTAAAATTCTTACTTACATCAAAATTTCTAAACAATAATATTATGCCTGACTGATTGGTGTATCAATTTTGTAGTTGGAGCCCAGAGTCTCTCCCTGTCAATTAGATGCCTCCTAAAGGACCATGACATGGGATCGTTCAGAGGTATATAAGAGGTCTCTTCAGAGGCGGGCAACGCATTGGTGACTCCCCTGGTGTTAACAACGCATTGGTGACTCCATAGGCGGCGGTGACCATTATCCATCAGATGACCCGCTTGCCTATTTGTCTGCCGTATAACATAAAAAAAAATAAAGCACAAAGTTTTTTACATCACTTTCTTGCCCTTTTCTCGTATAATTTTCCATTTCCTATTTCACCCTTCAATAAGCATCAACTTTCTTAAAATTCAAATTTTCAAACGTAAGTTATTCTAACAAATATTACGGAAAAGGCGAAAGGCGTAAAATTAACTTAAAACTTAATTAGTATAAAAGCTTCTTTAACTTTGTATTTTAACGACTATAACAGGACCGGCCTTTGTGGAGATGTCTGGGGAAGGCCTATGCCCAGCAGTGGGCGTCTTCGGGCTGATATGACGATGATGATGATGACTAAGAGTATAAATCATAATAAAATCGCTAAACACTCAAGCGAATGAAAGGATGATGAGAGAAATTGAGTATAGGCGTCGAATCACCTTAAGGGCCCGTTTTCCATGCCAAGGGTTAGCTATCTTGCCAGACTGTATATTGAATGCAGTAGCTGGTATGCCCTTCATTAAAGAGCAAACTTGCCCAGTTCATGTCTTTGATGTGTGTGTGATAAATATGACACTTATTTATGTATCATTACGACAATTATTTATTTGTTTATGTATGTATCGAAATACGCTATCGTTACAACGAAACAACAACAAAAAGTTTCGTTACTCTAATGTAACGAAAAAATAGCGACCATTATCCAATTGAAATACAGCAACACAAAGTTGCTGACCCAGTGGCCTAAAATAGAACTGTGAAAAAATTGCGTCACTTCACACCCATAATTTTGAAATGTATTTGAAATGACAATGTCAATACCAGCAACAGCGACTGGTCCCGGGTTCGATTCCTGGCCGAGCAGAAATTGAAATGATGAATTTTAATTTCTGTTGCGGGTCTGGGTGTAGTATATGTATACAATAAGTATATATTAAAAAAAGTATATCGAACACACGCCAACGAAATGAAAATGCTGCGGTGGATGTGCGGAGTTACGAGACTCGATCGAGTACGTAACGAGCACATCCGTGGTAGCCTTTGCGTGAGGGATATCGCAGATAAGATCGAGGAGGCTCGTCTGCGCTGGTTTGGTCACGTGTTGCGTAAGCCTCAAGGATATGTAGGAAATAGGTGCCAGAATCTGCCGGTATCAGGAAAGAGGCCCCGTGGGCGGCCCAAGAAGCGAAGCATTGACATCGCTGAGTCGAATGCGAGAGCCAACGGCTTACGACGCGAGGATGCCGAAGACCGGGCGAAGTGGAGAAGATTAAGTAGGAAAGCGGACCCTGGCAGAGGCCAACGACGATATTAAAAAAAGTATATCAGTTACCTAATACCCATAATACAAGCTTTGCTTACTTTGGGGCTAGATGGCACTGTGTGAATTTATCCAAACATATAGCTATGGAATTGTAAATTCTGAAATAAATTATTATTTATTTATTATACATGTATAGGTATATATTACAGTATTGTACACGTGATAATTTACGTCTATTAAGAAACTATAGTAGGTTGCTATATAGGTCCAATGTCAGAAAAGGTTGAAGCTATATATAGGAGACTGTTGGTAAATTTATAATATCTTGATATAACCGTTTGTTTCTGAATAAATAAAGCGAAACGGTACAGTAAACAGTGGTCGCGCAAGCCTCCATTCCATCTTAGAAAGCTTAGTGATATTTTAAAGGAATTCAAACACTAGACAGCATAAACCTACAAAACATAGACTACTACTTTATAATCTTAACCGTAATATTTCGAGCGTTGTGAAAGGTTCCAGCAGTTACCCCTTTCCCTATTGACTACGTGATATATCGACGGTGTGACCCTTATGTAAGCGCTAGGGAGATTTTTGAGGTTTTATGAGGGTATTCGTGTTGTCTATTGTATTATTTTTCGGAAGGAACCGTGTCTTCGTCCTATCCAAAAAACTGGACCTCGGGCGTATCGCATAATGGGTGTACTCATAATGGTGTGCCAAAATACATACCTACGCCTGCGGCAAATAATAGTGACCGCCTAGGTCGGCTTCGAAAAGCGTCGTCGTCACTGTGGCACATGTGTAGTAATAGGTACGGTAGCTAATACAAGCCGATGTGTATTATTGAGCTGTACTTATTCACTTTATATATTGTTTTTAATTGGGGTCGCCCTATATGTCAATTAAGGGAGTTCGATTTACATAAGTACCTACTAAATTTATTTTACAATTCTTTTATTCATTTCAGTGTTAAAAGGTGCGGTAAATGGCTTTCTATTTATGGTTGTTGCGTGATCCTATTATTTTTCTTTTTCATTGCTTTGTTTTATATTATTACCATATAGAATTCCATTTAACGCTCCTTTGGATACATTTTCTAACGGCCAATAGAACAAACATACATTAAAAATGTCCAACCCTTGAAAGAATACAAAAATAAGATTACTTACATAATTTTTTTATGAAATACGTAGATCAATGAAAAAATTTAAAGCGATGTACCTATTGCTAGTTTGAAATATCGATATGATTCCAGAGTATCGACTTTTTCAGCCTGCATTAGAACTCAAGGGTTTAAGTACTATGTCTATATCCTAGGTTCAATACCCGGCTGGGCTGATTGGGGTGGAAGAAGTGGCATACCATGTACTCGTACATGGCATACCACTTCTTACCCCTACGGGAAAAGGTTGTGTCATTATACATATACATATGTATGTATGACGGTGCTGAATGAATATTTTATGAGCTTGTTGAAAAATATCCTGCACTATACGATTATAATCGATCAGATTACTCTAAACGGAACGTGAGAGACAAGATGCGGATAATGATAGTAAGGGAATTAAACGGCAAATTACGTGGCGACAAAAATGTCTGACCATGCCAGTCCGCTAGGCACGGGAAGGAGAGTTCAACCCACGAAGCGATGGCTAGACGTCAATAAGAACGACATGCGTGCCAACAAACTTACCGCCAAGGATAACGAAGACCGAGCGAAGTGGACCAAGAGGGGTAGGAAGGCGGGCTCCTGGCAACCGAAATGTAATACCAAGACGATGATAATGATGATCTTGGCGTCAAATCCTGTTTGTGCTCTCGCACGCAAGGACCCGGGGTCCGCTTTGACTATGATCCAAGATTTAGCAGATCAGGCAATTACAGTGGAACGACTGCCAACTGACCTCCATACATAAGGTCGACATAGGGCAATAATCATGCGAGTCGTTTAAAATAACGCGCGTAAAAGCGTCGAAAAAGCTCTCGTGCAAACGTTGCCTAACTCACAATCTTTCGTAAATCTCTCGTGCGAACGTTGCCTAACTTGAAAAACCAGAATAACACCACCGTTTTCTTTGTTTTCACCGTGACGTGCCACTGCGCGGTGCGCCGCGCAGTGCACTGCACTGCATGAGTGGAGCTACACTCTAAGACTGTAAATTTTTTTAAAGTTCTTGTCCTTTTACTGTTTCTTCATATCATATTTTTTTGTAAATATATTCAATGTACAGACACCCTTTTTTACTGTTTTATCATTGTATAATAATATAGTATAATAGATATCATAACGTTTCATTAAAAATAATTGAATCAGTTATTCAGTCAAATAAATAAATACCATGCTAAAAATAGCACTTAAGATGGTTGCGTACTTTAATGGAAACGAAAGTAGACCCTTTGCTGCCATCTTGAAGCGTACACACAAAACATAATGTCTGTAGAATCTAATTTAATTTGCAAACCCTCGTTATTTCAGAAATTCAGTCTTCTAACAAATTTGTCTTTGTCAGTGGCCAAGTTTTTTCATAATGTAAGTAGGGACCTACTTCAGAAAAACGAATAAGTGACTATTGGCTGGATATTATTTGTGTCCCGAATTAATGTTTAGGCATATGCGTAATTTAGTTACCGTCTTTGAATATCTTTACGAACTTTCTAAGAAAAGAAAAGGCTTAACACTGTGTGCGACCATAACGTTTTGTTGGTACAATACAAAGAGATTGGAGAAGTTAGCTACCTTCTTGCCAGTCTAACCATGAAGGTAGCTAACTTTCCAATCTCTTACTGGTTACATGGATATTACTGGATAATCTTCTGGTACAATACGATACATAATAGCCTTATATGACTGAATATATATGAATACGCAATAAAGACTTTAACACTCTACGAAGCCGAACCATCCGATGTGCATTATTTACCGACTTATATTGTAATATCGTATTGTGTGTGTATTGCTATCTTTCATTATTTAAACAAGTAATAACTATGTGATGTTTTACAAACCAATAACTTCTTTCAGTTATGAGTGTCGTAAGAACACGTGGGAGTCCGCTCGCGTCGCGTATTACGCAATTTTGGTTTATGTACTAATGACAGAAAGCTTATTTTTTAAATATTACCACGAAGATTGCCTACACACACCGAACGAATAGTAAACGCGCAGCGTCCACAAAGCAACTATCGCGTTGCATCGGCGTAGCTTCGGTGAAGCTCTACGTAGCCTCCGCGCTAGTACCTCTTCATTGTCTCCTCATTTTCACGGCGTTATTTTCTCTATTAGTAGACATACAGCCACCCCGTAGCTATCACGTAGCGTCGGCGTAGCATACGTGTAGCCTCCACGCAGCCTCTGTGCCACTACCTCTTCATTTTTCTCCTCATTTCCACACCATTATTTCGTGTATATAGTAGTGGTTATACCACCACGTAGCTATCGCGTAGCGTCAGCGTAGCCTGCGCACCACTACATCTTCACCGTCTCATAATTTCCACGCCGTTATTTCGTGTATAAGTAGACATATAAATGCTCCCTAAAGATGAGTATGTATGTCTGTTTCTGGAGCCTTTACATTTACAACCTGTCAGAAAACGAGCTGGATTTTCCGTTATCAATTTAGGTCAAAATCCAAACCTCACAATGGGTAATACGGGAAGTTTCTTAACTTATAAGTTTGTCACAATAGACAGCGACTATGGCGCTCTACATAATTTCAATACGCAACACAGTTAGCTAAGTTAAAACCGAGACATTTGCTAGATAACTATCCCTGTTCCAAACATTGTCCTCACTAGTTTGTACAATGCTTTGACGCTTGAATAATATTACAAGTTACAACCAATTCCTTAACTTAACTTAACTTGAAACTTTGAAGATCAGAGAGGAAGAGGGTTTACGTACTGTAATGCTTACGTTGCAGTAAATTAGAATCCTATAAATCTTCTTAATTCAAGTCTTCATGTATTTATGTAACAATGGGCCGCTATTTGTATAATTGCGAATGTTGTAACCATCTGACTCTGTAACTCGATTAACTGTCATTCTCGTCAATAAATAATAAAACATACATGATGGTAGACTCGCCAAAATAAACGAAAGTTACGACTGTGATGGCGCCATAGGTTTTATACGTTATCGAGTACAATACAAATTCCACTGTGTAGCGATTGTATAGGTTTAAGAGACACATACGACGTTGGTCTGCCCTTTCACAACCTGGCAAATTTTTTTTTACCAGGTTTCATAACGTCGATTTTTCTTAGCGATAGTACTTACTCATCCTCTTGTGTGTGTTCTAGAAGTAAAATAAACCTAGTCTGCCGTACATCCTATTGGCAGTTTCGGTATTCAGCCACATTAAAGTCACTAAGAAGAAAAGTGACTAATGTCACTTTTCTTGATCTGCGGCTGAAAAGTGAAACTACGACCGATATTTTCCTACGTTCTTATCACAGTTTCTTCTTTTGTGCCAAATCCCAACCTATACCTCGTCCAACCATTTATTCGCATTTGACTGCTCGAATAGCGATTTCTGAAAACAATCGTCTTTATTTATGACTTGCTTTTGCCAGGAACTTCGTCCGCGTGGAAATTGGATTTAGGGGCAGTTTATCTTTTCTTCATCGCCCTAAATTATTTTTTTGTAAATATATTCAATGTACAGACATTGTACAAGACACACTTGTTTTACTGTTTTATTATATGAATAGAATAAGTTTTCATCGATTTAACAAATTGATATGGCATGTTTGTTCAACGTTTTGTGTTGGTTTTTAGAAATAATCACGTAACAATTAAACGTACGTACGTTTATTGCCGTACTTTATGAAAATATGAAAGCGGCTGCAATCGTCAAAGAGGATAAAAAGAATCGGGTGGAGCTGTGTCTGAACAAACGGCCGTTGGTTTTAACGTAAAGCGTCTGCCTATGGTCGGTGGCAGAGGTAGTTGTGCTCGCGGAGTAGACGTTGTTTACTAAGCATACCTTGTCAGCTTTGAGACGCTCTTGAAACCGCCTCGCTCGCTCAGTGCCGGCATTAGCGTACTCACGTGTAGCCCATTTTTATTATCCTCTTTTCGACGACGACCGTGATTTGTATTCCTTGCTGGCTCTTACACTTACACAATTTTCTTTTTTACACATTTTGCTTACTATCAATATTGTCTAAATTACACATATTTTATATGGATCGATTGTTGTAGACAAACTCAATAACTCGTAGCGGAGGCAGCGCACACGCAAGAATTGCCGCCCTCTGAGTCGTGAGTTTCGCTGAATACGACGTTGTCAAAACAGCGAGCTGACTATATACGCAGTGACACTGATTCATGTTTCTAAGACTAATAGTTTTGCAGTGTTTAAGGTAAGATGATATAGACCTTTTCTTTACGGTCCAGTTTTGTGACTTGATACTCGTTTCAGTGTGATTTTAAAGACGATTCACGTCAAAAAATCTACATGGCAATCACACCCAGACGCCCATTCTTGTCACTGCACTATTATTAAAAGAAACAGTATCCATGAGCATTTTCTTTTCTTTTCTTTTCTTCTGGCCGTATGGTGTCCGGTTGATCGTGTGGTATCCAGCACAGTAGAATGGCACCAAACCCTTACACTCGTGGGTAAGGCAACTAAGATTTTTAAGGCAAAAATCTGAGTCTCTGTCTGAGTCTGAAGTCTGGAAAATGGGCAGCAGCCTTTTCCATTGTTATATTTATAACACTGTGATATTAAACCGGCCTGCCTGTATTAATCCCGGAAAAATAATTTCATTCTGAGATATAATTAAATGTTTACAGAGATCTGAACAACGGGTGCGGGAAAACACAATGTGACTGAAAATATTCAAAACAAAAATGGCAGTGAAAATAGTAAAAGCCTTTTTTTCAAATAGAAGCTCAACTTCGACATAATATTATGTAAAGCACCAACGCTTCCAGGAGAAGGCAAACTGAAAGTGTGGCATCATTAAAATTTCCTAAAAGCCGCGCTACCGCCAGTAATCCACGCGCAAGTGAGGCAAAGAAAATGGAAATCATTATTTTTTACTTTTATTACGTCATTTTGTAGCCGAGATCTGACTAGCCTGGCCATCCACTAGAACTGTTGGTTTTTTTAATGTAATACGGCAGACAAACAGTCATGCGAGCCACCTCACGGAAAGTGGTCACCGCCGCTTATGGACATCAGCAACACCAAGGGCAAACTACCGATTGTTGTAGATACCATTAATGATGCATTATTTTTATGGACAATTACCAAGTATCTACATTGATAAAAAGTCCCCTTTTTAAGACGAGTAACAAAACTTTACACTGCGTAATACGGCTTGTCCGACATTAATTCGTAATAGATTATTTGGAAGCATCTAATAGCACATTTAGGTGGCAATTTAAGCTGACTACAAACGCCTATTCCGGATAACCTAGATTCCCAGTATTTACCTTAGTTAAACTTGCAGGACACGTAACGTCAGTGATCTGTGAACGTAGCCCTATCAGACGTTAGAGACCGCGACTCCATGATGCTTATTGGCTTTTTAAAGTGCCTATTAGTTTTATTAAAATATTTGAGACGTGGGATTAAGCGACATATTCTTCAACGTTTTCATGATATATGTTGATAAGTAGCTAGCGCTTCATTATGATAATACTCCTAGCGGACTGCATCTTCACCCTCCTGCCCTTATTCTATTAGGTGGAGTTAGCCCTCGGATCCATTATCGTATCACATGCCTGTCGGCATTTACATAGTTAATCAATTTTTTCTTTGGACGGCCTCTACTGGGGCATTCGTCCATTTACCTTGTACACCCTCGACCACCGAAAACGTAGAACAAATGCTCTTCTATAGGACTTAAAATAGGTTTATTATAATTAAGCTGTCTACGGCTCCGGATGCAATCGTCTTTTGTAATGGTAAAGTATAGATGATAGGAAGTCTACTGTATTAATAATCAACGATCACTCGGGGCCCAAACTTTTGTGAATATGACAAATCTATGAACCGTAAATGTAATGGGCGACAGTTATCGCTTACCATCAGGTGGGCCGTCTGCTCTTTTGTCACTGAATAACATATTATAATCGTACCCAATGAAAATATCGAACGAATCCATGCGGATGTCCGTCACGTACAATACTCTACTTTATTTTACAATTTTATTACATATTTTGTACCTTAGGCTATTCTGTTTACATGTTATGGCAGCATTTGAAAAATAAATCGGTTGGGATTGAAAATTTCTATACGAAAGTACCAACTTATTTATAAAACTTTAATACATATTTGAAACTTTTACTGACAGATGTATCGGTAACCTGCCTCCTCGTGCCGGTCAATTTATTATTAAACTATTCACGAGAAACTGCTTTGGTGTATAGTCGCCGTATAATTTCTTATGTTAGAAACTAAAATAGGTAGCTTAAAATAGGAAAAAAAAATAAACTTGCCTCTATTATTCAAGTAAACAACGCCGAAATTGGAGAAGACAAACGAAAGGCAAAAATAAAACAAGGGGTATTATAACAAGGTTTCTCTTCATAACCTTTAAATTTCAATTTTTATATAGAATGTGCTATTTTTAAACAGATATAGGTGGGTTTAAATTTAATGGAGTTAAGGTCACATTTATACGATTTACGGATGACATAGCAGCTATAGCGGCTATCAGTCATTTTTTATAACAACTTCTCAAAACAATGGACGCGTGTACCTAATTTCGGCTTAATAACATTAATACAATTAAAACTTTAACTACACCAAAATTTCCATCTGTACTCAGACCAATCAATCTCAACAATGTCCCTATACAGCAGGTGAACAGTTTAAGTATCTAGGCTCGGATAGGCCTAGCTTTAGACTAGCTTGTCGGATAACTCATGATTTCAGATGTAAAATAATAAATAAATATGCTTGGACAATTCACACAGCTCCATCTAGCCCCAAAGTATGCGAAGCTTGTGTTATGGGTGCCAGAAAACTGATAAACACTTACATATATTTTTAAATACATACTTATCGTGTTGTAACCCACAGTTTAGGGTTTCAAGGACAACTATAATTAAAGTAGATAATGTCGTAGGTATAGCTAAACTCTTTGTCTTTGTCCAACAAATATGTCCAGTTCATCTGAGGTCGGGCCTCCCTGTACATTTGCGCCAGAGAACTCTGTTCTGAGTTGTCTGTATAGTAAGGTTGTCCTGGTCCATATCTTTTTGTTGATGTTCCACCAAGTGGAGGGTGGTATGTTGAGTACTTTCAACGTAGTCATGTTCGCGTCTCTGAATATGGCCATACCAACGTATCTATACTATATTATCTATATTATATAAAACGTAATAAATATTATTTTAGAACCACCAAGCCAGTTACAGGTCCTCGTTAGTAACATCAAAATAAAGATAAAAGAAAGTTAACTTGCATAAAAAAATTCAGAATAATGTATACAGTCGAAATTGCTACCTAATTGTTTTCTTTTTGTGTCGGTCGCTTTTTTCGAGCACACGATGCCCAAACAATAACTGATTTATTAAAAAAAATTACGCAAGGTAAAACGAAAAGGCAAAACAAAAAGTAATTTTTTTTCTTTCTCTATCTGAATTTCTATATTAAATTATGTTGTTGTAAAAAGTATGTGATATTTTATAAAAAATTTGATGCTCCAGGTGTTCCGTTAGAGAAGTTGGCAGCCCTAGCATCACATGTAGGCCTAGCTATTTCTCAATCAAAGTTGTTATTACTTTTTGTATCCCAAAATTCCACGAAACTACTTATAACCTCTGTTGTATTAAGGCTATGAGTGGATAACATTGTTTTATTACGAAGTATAGTACTAATAAATACATTGAAATGTATATTTGTATATTTGCACAACAACTTGGACTATTTTTCATATAACGTTGCGCAAACGAAGTCGCCCTGCGGGCAAATTACTTTATGCTTAGGTCACCAGGTTCGGATTCCACATCCGTCAGGTACCAATGACTCTTCTCCAAATTTTGTAAATTAGTTGAATACTAACCGATGCTATAACGATGAGGCGACTGAATGTCTAATCATGATCCAATCTGGTCAGGTTCCCCTGACAGAAGAGTCACGGAGGCCAGATGGCAGTCGCCCCACTACTGTAATTACCTGATCTGCCAAATCCTGGATCATGGTCTACACGTATCTCTTTCACTCGCTATCGCGCTCGAGAGTGCACTCGCCAACCATTACCGACACGATGATTATTTTATTACTTGAGTCAATAACTATAAAGTGGAGTTTTAATATAGGTACTTACTTATCACTTAAAAAACACACTATAATATTTGTAGCGAAATTTGAATGTCCCGCTTGGAATACACAGTCAACGGCTACAGTGACGACGCAAAAAGGAAAACCGGAAACCGAAAAAAAAAAAAAGGCTAAAAAAATTTAGATGAAATAATAAAATTAACTATTTTAAAAATTGGAATAATAGGAAAATTTAAAGCAATTTCTACAGCAAAACGACCAAAGAACAGTCTATTAAAAATAACTTTTTTATGAGTAAGTAAATACCTTTAGTCAAAAAGGAAAGAAGCCTGAACGTGATTGAACGTTCACTTAACATAATTTTACAATTTCAGAAAACACTCGTTATGAGACATTCTTCGAAAGCAAATATTTTCCGTATACATCTAGGTTGGTAAACGTATTTTGGCACGGGCGTTATTAAGATTCCTTTGCGGTCAACGCCGGAACTGATAATACCCGTTGAGTCTCAAACGATATATCTGTTGAAAGAGATTCCTCTCAATGTTAAGGTTTGCCTTGGTAACGTGCTACATTTCAATTCTAACGCTATCAGAAATGTAAATGGAACGCTGAACCGTAATATTTGGATAGGTCTAAAGTATTCAACACAATAGTACATATATTGAAGTTAAACAGAAAGCTATCACAGCCTAGTGGATTATTTAAGGGAACGAGTAATTGTCGACCAACTTATGAAATGTAGGTGATTTTTCAAACATTTCATACATATTGTATGGAATAAAATTTGAGGTAGTTTATGTTGTAACTTTGTAAGCCTCTTTCAAGCGCTGTTTCTCGAAGACGCAACCGCTGAGAGCCAGCAGATTTTTAGTGTGGAAGATGTCACTCTTCTAATACATACCAAAACTGACCATTTCCCTTTCCCTGACTAACACAAATGAGATCAGGGGACCACTCTACAATCCACAAATTTAAACCTAATCGTTTCCATGATCATTTTAAATTTTCCTGGGGCATGATTCCTGGTTATAGGACATGTATGTATGGATCCCACTCATTTCAGCCAGGGTGAAGAATGTAGAGATGATTGTTACAATTTTGGATACTTCTACACTGTGCTTTTACAGTATTATTTTCAATAAGTTACAACATAATTTCATATAAGTTTAGATGTTTTCGATGAGTAAATCTTGATGTTTATTTATACGAATCGTCTGGATACATCGATTACACGCAGTATGGATTCCTAGACTTCTAAATTAATAAGAACCTAAAAGGGGGAGGAACTTTTTTGGAACATGGTATTATTACCGTCACTTAGTAATGTAGAATTTAGGTATTGTATGAAATAAAATGCTGTTTCTAAGACTGGCCAAATGATTACCGTCACGTCACGGATGTTTAAGATGGAACCTTTCACTTAATGCAGAATTTATTGTTTTCAATAACATTAAGTCAGTTTCTAAGACCGGCCATATAATAATTTACTAAAAGTACTTACCAAACATTCCCTAATTACAAGTCCAATTAAACTATATTGTCCTTGAATTGCTTAGATTATTATGCATATTCCATGTATCTCCATAAATGCATCTCGGCACCCAAGCCTGATTGAGATTCGTAACTGTAATTATAAGTAAATATAAGTTTATTGGTTTTTGGTAATTGGATAGTCCATTATGTAGGAGTTTATTAATATATATTGAACAGTAAATAGATGTAGGTAAACAAACCTCTGGAGGCTATTCATTATCTTCCTGCTTAGAAGAGATGGCAGAATTGCTTTGTAAACTTGACTTAACTCTTGTTTTCAATGCTGATTGGTTTAAAGACAAAGGAGGAGCACTCTCTAGATGAGACCCGTGGTGTGTATTCAAACAAGCTAACCATAATGGGATACCAAACTCAAAGGACCCAGCATACGTAATAAATGATTTCACTTGGTAAACTTATTTCGATGCCTGCTATTAATGGGCTGACGTAAAATCGCGGGATTTTTTATGCTACTCAGTGCCAAACGAGCAAACAGCTCACCTGATGGTAAGTGGTAACTATAGCCCGTAACATCTATAATTCATCCATTTAGGCTGCAAGCCACAAAAATGTAGAACGGCAGGTGCGTTGTCTCTGTGAGGACTATAATGAAATGCCTCATGCCTGTCATTTTGCTGGCTGCCTTATCCTTCAAACCGGAATACCACAATGCTAGCATTATGGCTTGACGGCAGAAATAGATAAGGCGGTGGTACTCACCCACACAGACTCCTCAGGCTTGACAGAGTCCTATCTGATAAAATGAGGGATCCCATAGGATACATCGGATCACAAATAATGAATTAGCTTTGTCCTACCTGCCAATAGCTCACAAAACTCGCAAAACAACACTTTCACCTGTACCTTCAACCAACAAGTCTTTTGCTCCTCCAAGGAGCAACCTCAAGAAATCGTTGACCGTACGATTAACGATTCATACGGTCTACCGATGATAGCGTCGTGTTTTGTGAGTGTAGTTTGCCAGTGGCAAGTGGGACAAAGCTAAATATTTATTGGTCATCTTGACGTTAATTTCCCGGTTGTGCTCTCACGCACGACGACCCGGGGTCCGCCAGGACCCTGATCCATATGGCAGATCAGGTAATTACAGTGAAGCGACTGCCATCTGACTACCGTGACCTTGTTAACTGGGGATCCTGACCAGATTGGATCATGGTTACACATTCAGTTATCTGAATATGCAGGTTTCATCACGATGTTTTCTGTCACAATAAGAGCATCGATTAATGTTCAACTAATCGATTCAGAAAAGAGTCATTTGTACATGGTGGCACTGGGGTTCAAACCCGGTACCCCGGCGTAGAAGTCGGACCCCCCAAACCATCGATAGTTACGAATAGTTACTACGAAAAATTATGTTAGCTGATCTGCTAAATCCTGGATCGTGGCCCAGGCGGACCCCGGGCACTCATGGTGCGAGAGCACAACCGGGACATTAACGCCAAAATGATGATTAACATATTATTATGAAAAATGATGTGTATAGCCGAAGTTTTCTCAACTAACTATTGTTTACAGAACTCGATCTAATAATAGATAGAAAACCAAATATAAAAGCACATCTAAATCAAAGTACAAAAAATTACTGTGGGGCTTACTGTGGGGCAATAAGGTACTGTATTACAATCACAACGGTAATAATTGTCACCGTAATTGAAGTCTCGCACTGCCATTACGGTAAATTAATTAATACGAAGATAATTACATTGCATAATTAAAAGCAATATTACTAAATAACGGAGGAAACTAGGCTAGGCCGATGTTCTGAACGATCCGTTTTACTCAACTTATGGGGCTCTTGTATACAGTATTTGAATAGAATTTATTGCCCAAATCCAATGAATTAATAACAATAAACAAAGTTCTAGTTTCCAAGGTGTACAACGATGCCAGAAATAATTCGATCATGCGTGGAATGTAAACTTTACATAAAAAAAGAACTCGTTGTTTCTTCATGCTGAATGGATTTAAAATAAGGTAGACCGATCTATGATCTTACATATATTGCTAGGCTAGGTACATAATATTTCATTCACAAAATGAAAAGCACGTAAACATCCTGGGGTATGAAATATGTATGTTACAAATCACAGGCGTGGGATGGCCATAAATTATAATTTTGTTATAATAAAAAGTAACTATAATTACGCATCTGAAGGTGAATATGCCTAACAGAGTAGCTCATATTGCGTTCAGTTTTTATTTGTAAGAAAGAGCTTTAATAGTCTAGAAATAAATACAATATTGTTGAGTAGTATGAGTTGCGTAATGACCATGATCCAATCTGGTCAGGTTCCCTTGGTAGCAGGGTTATGGCGGTCAGATGGCAGTCGCTCCACTGTAATTACCTGACCTGCCAAATCCTGGATCATGGTCATGGCGGACCCCGGGCCCTCGTGCGCGAGAGCACAACCGGGACATTAACGCCAAGATGATTTTATTTTAGTATGAGTTGCGTAATGTGATATATTATAACTCAATTTTAATGTTGAAAAAGGAAATTTTATATATTCATTGATGTTGTATAATCAACAAATTCGTTCCATTCCACTATCGCTACATCGCAGTAATCTAAATTCACGACAAAAAAGAATAATAAACCGTTTTAATGGGGTTAGAAATAGCAAACAGTTTCACAGACCATTAATTCGAATTATACACGAGCACGCAGTCATATGGAAAACAATTCCAAAATTCTTCGTTCTCTTTTTTGACGCTGCGGCAATTTCAGGAAGGAATTCGTAGGCGAAAAGGGAAATACGGAAACTGCCCGTCGGGCATTATTGTCCCAGTCATTTTACTCGAGAAAATATATGTATTCTACAAACCACTACTTACGTGTAGTGAAAATACAAAAATTAAAACATTGCCTATGAGTTCAAGCGTATTTTAATCGTACCTAATTTTATATAATTATTGGTGGAAGACACGAAGAATCGCAACTGCAACTAAATTACTTTCAAACTCTTTGAAACTACTTTGAACTCGTGATCCACATACGACGAACTTGGCGTGATGAAATTCCAATTTTCTTTGAAAATAGACGTGTTTATTATGTCCAATTCAAGTCATCCTTATTGTCCCAGCGCTTATCCCGGCTACTACTACAGGGTCCGCAATTTTCTCCACTTCGCCCAGTCTTCAGCATCCTCTCGACGTAAGCCGTTGGCTCTCACATCTCAGCGATGTCAATCCATATTGGGCCGCCAACTGGGCCTCTTTCCTAATACCGGCAGGTTCAGGCACCTCTTCGCATCACGTGGGCTTACGCAACACGTAACCCCACCAGCGTAGGCGAGCCGACCTTATCTGCGATATCCCGCACGCCAATGCTGCCACGGACGTACTCGTTATGTACTCGAACTCGTAACTCCGCACATCCACCGCAGATTCTTAATTTCGTTGGTGTGGAGTTCGCGGACATGTTTTGTCAGCGCCGGCCCGATCTCACAACCATAGAGCATTACAGGTCCAATATTATAAGCCTTGTAAAGAACATCGAACACAACGCAAACAAATAAGAGCTCAGCACTGCACTCTGGTGAACACCTACAGTAATCAGGGGATTTGTAGGCCTTGTAGGCCTACGATGGCTTTGAAGACAGCTTCAGTGTTGACGTACAGGTCCTGGATGAACTTAATGTACGCCTCGGGCACAGATTTTGATCTTGATATGATCACCAGATTATCTCCCGAGAGACACTGTCGAGGGCTCTCTGCAGATCGTGAAATGCGAAATGCTAAGGTATAATGATTGATTTTATGCAGTGGGACTCCTGGAGGATCCTGAGGACAAACACTGGATCCATGGTGCTGCAGCCTGGCCTGAAGCCGTATTGGCACTCACTCTGGTCTAAAATACATTCGAATAACTTAAGTTTGATATCTCGATAGTTACAGCACTCTTGCACACTGCCTTTTCCTTTATAGATATTTACGTCCGCGTGGAAATCGTTTTTAGGCAGTTTGTCTGTTCCCGAATACTATTTTAAATGACCTCCCTAATGTATAAAAGCTAGTACTAAGGAAGAAGAAAGAAAGATACTTACAACGGAGAGGTCAAGCTGTATCTCTGGTTCTACCCAACCAAATTAGATGAAACATACCTATATTTTAAGTTGGACCCCAAGCTACCAAACTGTGAAAAACCATCAAAATCAATTCGGCGTCTATTCAATATTTCTTATAGTTTAACTGGTCTATTCCAAAATCAATTATACCCTAATGTTACCCAGGTTGTAGGGTCTTGCCACAAAATAAAGAAAGTCCACTGGAAACAATGCGCCATTTCCGTCACGCACACATTGACGTTACGTTTACATGCATTCTCACGCAATTTCAAGCAGTGCTCGATCGCGATTGTTAAAGCGAGAATTCGTTGCAGCGTCGACTTAAATTGAATATTATTTAATTAAACGATATTATTATTGATAAAATAAATGTACTTGTACGTAACTAAAATTACTTAAAAACATACAAACAAACCTACAAGCAACGCACGTAGAGTCCAAGAACTGATAAGTGACCATTTCAGACTTTGAGGCTAGTCGAACTTCAGCATCGCTACGAGTTCTAATGCCGATGGTGAAGCGAAGTTGACCAAGGTCTTCCGCTAGAGACCCTAGAACTAGTTGAACAGTTTTAGGCACCACGTTACAATTTTTAACAGAATAAGTAACCGTAATGGCCACCTTAATGGTTTCTAGTCGGAAATGCCTGTCTAATATAAAAAATATCGTTGACCACCTTACTTCTCCATCATCAGATCAATTGACAAATACCATAATATTGCATTTTCATCAATTTATTAAATTTTTAATTCAATTGATTACTGGAATGTGGGTCAAATCCCAGGTCAGGGAAAGGTTATTCTCAGGGTCTGATGAAATAATCAGGAGGCGATGAATTTTTAAAAAGTGAATAAACAGTAGATTATTATTACGCCTACTAAAGGCATAATGTCGAAAGCTGGTATGGAAAATCTAATACACTTGAACACAATCTGAACAGCTTGGGAAACAATTATGATTACATTGGTTCTTTGCAAGGGACATGTTATTGTGAACGATCTTTAAAATTCTATTCGATCTTTTAAATAATATTTTCAAAATTCAGAATAAATACAGTAGCAACCCTAGTGAGTCGGCAAGTTTAGGTAATAATTTTCGAAAATGACAGGAGTAGACCTGTTAGTTTTCTTTAGTTTTCTATTTTGTGGTCTTGCCCTGATGAATGGTGTTCTTACAGTTATTAGGATTTATTTTAAAACAACTGTTCAGGTTCTTGAAACATTATTTTAAATTGTATGTAATTTTCAGTTTTATTCCCTTCAGGCTTTAATGAGTCTCCAATCCATAATATCATGTTCTGAAAAAGAGAGGTAGCTATGTTTGTTTCGAAGCGACCATTACTCCTAAATGGTCAACGAATTATGTATTTCTTGATGTACCTTTTTGTTTTGTTAGTTTATTTCCTTTTGGCCTTGAATACGTATTTTCTATATAATTGTTAATAATTACTTCACATTAACACTATTAGTGTTTTTAGTTGTTGTAAAGTTGTCAAGCACTGACAAACTATAGATCGATGCCATGATGGCGAAGATTTTGTTTCTTTTTGCTGCCCACGTAAAAGACTGTGGCTGTGATAAATTTGAAATAGATTGACGACTAGAGAAAAGAATTCAGACTGATGTCTGAAAGTCTGAAGTTTGAAAGTGAAAAAGTGAAAGGATTTTTCATATTATTTTGCGAAATTAATATTATTTGGAGAAAATGATCCCATCCTTTGAACTGGAAGGTGGATCAGTTATATGTATAACGCAGCAGAAGTTATTTTTCTCAAACTAACATAGTCGCCACTTGCTTTAACGAAATCCAAGTGAATTCAGTGATCCTGCCTGGAGTAGACTCTTTTTGGAACTTTTGTGCTTTATTTAGTAAATTTTTTTAAATTCACTGTTTGTAACTAGTTTCCGGACTGAAATATTAGAACCCATTACCCTGAATCTTTGCGTTTTCTTTATTAACTGAACCTGGCACTGTACGTGTGACAGTGTTAAGTTACAAGGTTTAATAGCAACACAAAGAAAAGTTTCATTCAAATCCATCCAGTAGTTCCGGAGATTAGTGTACACAAACAGACAAAAAAATTAAAAATCCTATTCAATACTATTGTATTGTAAGAAATATTTTTCTTCATCGCCTTAAATTATTTTTTTGTATCGATTATTAACGTAGATTACACACATTTGACTAGTTTTTGTAACCAAAACTTATTACATCCGCTAACAAACTGAGTGTAGGTATATCGAGATGATGGAGGTACATTGTAAAGGTATCGCTATACTTACTTTTTCATTTCCTTATAATGCAATTCGCAGAGTAATTCATTGCCACAAATTCCACCACAACTTTGTATAAAATTAAATGCTAATTAACAAAATGATAGCATTTTAATACCCTATTCTCCCATTCAGTAAGGTTCCGGCCGACCATTAACGCCCGAGACAATAAGATAATATATCTCTGGTATAATTAGAAGACTTATCTAAAGCCGCGCGTCCGTCTGCTGATTACCTACATTCCGATGATGGATGACTTGTGCTTCTACAGTGTCAGTTATTTCATATTTATGTCACAATAAGAATTCGGCCTCTGTCTTGTATTGCAACGATATCATACTCGTATATTAACAATAGTAGATTATACACCAAGGGAATATAGCAGAGTTTTAAGTCATGGGCGGCATATTGGATCATGAGCAAGGGAGTTTAAACTGAACTCCTGTGCGAAGCGAGAGAACTATGTAACTAGAAACCTTAGGGAAGCGAAAGGTTCAACCGCCCAAAACTCACACAATTTTATTACAGAGGAATACTTTATAGTAGGGGAGCCCAAGCGGGGATTTCGGGATTTACTGAAGCGCGGCAGATTAATATACAGGGGATACCTTGTACCCGGTTAAGTACCTCCACCAAATATGAGCCTCATATATATGGCCGCCCGTCAAGGATAAAGGATCAGATTAGTAAAAAAAAATTGATCATCAGAAATTCTCGAGCGCGTCAGATTAAGGTAGGGTGAGTTAATTACATGCTAAAAAGTGAATATTCCACTAATCTGATAATTTGCAAGTGACGTGAAGAAAGGGGAGGGCTGCAAAGTTGCAAAAAAAAAACGTCATCTCGACATTCTCGAGCGTGGGTGAATTTTTTTTTATTTTGAAGGAAATAATTCAAGGATCACGTAAAATATATAATCTGACGATTTCCACAAGCCGAAATTACAAAAATTAGTCGATAAAGTTTAATACGTGCAGCTACGTGATGCCTATATTCCCCACCCCGCGTTTCTATTCTCTTTCACTTTTTCTCTATCTATTACTCTCTAACTCCGTACCCACTCTGTTTTCTGTTGCCATGACATCATCACAGCTGATCGAACAGCTTGTTCGTGGCATGATATTATTTACAACGTATTTCTAACGTTTTGGCTTATTTTGTTCAAACTCAAACTCAAAGTCAAATACGTTTATTCAGTTTAGGTTTTCACAAACACTTATGAACGTCATAATTATAATTATAATATAAAATGAATGCTAGGCACCACGGCACCATCGAGCGGACAACGGTTTCTTGGCTAGTATGTAGGGCCATATAAAAAAGAAAACAAAGATAAGACTCCGTGGCCAAAGATTTTATTCTTTGTCCGCGACACTGTAAAAAAAAAATATATTTTTTTAAATTATCAGATTAGGCGAATCCTTCTAGATAATCGTCAGATTATGAGAACGTCTAGAACAAAAATATGAACCATATATATCTTAATCTGACACGCTTGAGTATTTCAAACAGGCGAATTTTTTTGGCACATTCTAATAATGGCCGCGAGTTTGCGTCACATCCAAATCGTCAGATTATTAGATGAGAGCATTTTTTTAGGTTCACTTAACATCCCCTTGGAAAATCTGACGCGCTCGACAAAATTTTTTTTTTTTTTCATTTTGAACCCCTACGTATGACCACGCCCATCATGCAAACGATCAGATTAACATACGTACATTATTAAAAATACGTAGGACATGGATGCTATCAATATCTGACGCGCTCGAGTATGTCCATGCAATAGTTTTTTTTTACATTTTTGAAAATCTATAGCCGCTCCCCCCACCGATGAAAAGGTATACATTATGTAACATTTTTTTCTTTTTATTATATAAGCTTCGCAACTCAATAGGTCTCTATGACGCTCGAGTAAATCCCCATTTAGCATCGTGGGCTCCCCTACTATTACTTTTTACACCACCTGTAAGAAATTCAATGAAGCAAAAATCATATGCATCTGATGTAGCTTACTCCGGAGTAGCGCTTCACGACATTTTCGTGTGAACTGAACTGATGATAATAATAACAAGAAACTTTTTTTTTTCACATTTATTCCATTTCACAATTAGAGCAGTCATAGTTTCTGTAAACATACTGCCTAGTCTTTAATCACAGTTTGTGCAAAGGCTCTTTTTTTTAGTTGAAAGAAAAAAAAAGATCCGATTTTTGAATAGTCTCTACTAAGAGTTTTCCTACGAATTTTAAAATTACAAGTTCAAATCACTTTATTCACTTGGGAAATTTCATACAATATTATTTCCCTGCGGGTAACAAGGCCATGCCTTACAGTGATATGTCATGATAAGTTTTTAATCAATTGCAGCCGGTTTCGAATACTAAATCGTTAGACAATCGTCACTTCTTAGTACTTCCTTGCGCAGTTAAGATTATGTACTTTGTAAAGTACCACAGTTAAAAGACAGACAGTTAAGAGATATACCTATATCTACATATGTTCTTCACTTGTAAACTTGGAATCCCTTCTCTATTTGCGTGAGAAAATCGAGTTGAAAACACATGGCCGCAATTAGAGAAATAGAGGCCCTCTGCTGGATGTTCCCTTGACATCTCTTGTACTCTCGGCTGCTTCGAGGTCGCAGCCGCAAAATTTGGAAAGTCTGTCTTTGACTACATTTCGTTTAAAATGTTATAATTGTCTGCAATTGAAGCAGTCGAGGGATGCTGGCAATATTTAATCGTATTTTGTATAAGGCTATTATATTTTATTTCTTTATATATCTATATATCTTGTTGCTTTTTTCCTCTGATGGTTATTTGTGTTAACATGACGATCATTGTCATTTTGTATACTTTTGATTAGTTGTTAAATTTATTAAATCTTGTTTTTTAAAGTATGAGTCTATACTTTTGTCATCTCATAGCCTAGACACGGCCATATAACTACCACGGAATAACAGGGGATGCTGGTTCCACTAACTGCCATAGCTGAGCCTTGGACCAATTTGTTTTGTTTTAGTTTATGTTCTAATTCTTCTCACAAATTCATTTTCTCTTTCCTTAGTAAAGCAATTAAATATTTCCATTTTCATATTTCATACTTCTGGATTTCGACTAAGTAGTACTAGAGTACTATTTTGTTCCCGTAATCTGACAAAATAATGAGCTGCGTGACTGAGTGTGTGATTTAACCAACCATGTAGCGTTTTTCTGGATTCGTGGATTTAACAACGTTCCAGCCTATGTGAAATATTTCCAAACGAGATATTGTTACCTATGCGAAAATAATGTCGACAAAGCGCCTGGATTATTTCCATTATTATAGACTGTAAGGGCGCCGTAGATTATCCTACGCCATCGAGTACAAGAAAATATCCACTTTTTAGCCATAGTAGTCGTTTAGGAGACCCACAAAATGTTGGCCTGGGCGTGCACAACGTAGCGCAATTTTTTTTATCTACTTAGTGACCCAAACTTCACCTTTTCGTGGCGTTAGTACTTACATATTTTCTTGTTTGGGTTCTATAACTAAAACCACTGGACTGGCTCACATCCTTTTGGCATTTTCGCTTTTCAGCCACATTAATGGCAATTTGATTTTTTTGACAATCGCTAAGCCCAAGTTTGGGTTACACACTATTTTTTTTGCGCCAGTTTGTGCTCGGGCCGACCAACGTTTTCTGGGTCTCCTAAAAGGGTTACTTATGC
Source organism: Blastobasis lacticolella (assembly GCA_905147135.1). Lineage (NCBI taxonomy): Eukaryota > Metazoa > Arthropoda > Insecta > Lepidoptera > Blastobasidae > Blastobasis > Blastobasis lacticolella. The sequence continues at coordinate 12,719,451 of LR990043.1, forward strand.
AGGATTTTTTATACATCGATAACCATTGATCTAAAAAACGATAGAACAACTATCGCTATAAAGTGTAATTTTTCTTGTACTCGAAGACGTAAGATAACCTAGCGCGCCCTCACAGTCTAATTAAAATTGCCCACTTTGTTACTAGATACTAACCAGATGGCTGATAGGGCAGTAAAGTTCTCGAGTGGCGACCACGTTCCGGAAGACACCGTGGGTAGGCCTCCTACAAGGTGGACCGACGACCTGGTAAGGATCGCAGGTACCACCTGGATGCGGAAAGCACAGGACCGACCTTTGTAGAGATATCTGGGGGGAGGCCTATGCCCAGCAGAGGGCGTCTTCTTGCTGATACGATGACTAACCTGATGATGGGATTCTGGTCTCAATTCATATGAGAAACGAAAACCACCAAAACCAAAAGCTTACTCGTGTTAAATCTCATTAGTCACAGTCTCTGAAGCCAATGATAAGTTTTGAATAGCCGCCAACCAGCCACAGCTTAGCGGAAACTTATCTAATTCAATAGATTCTACCTCAGAGATTATATTTATAATAAATATAATTCTCCATTTTCTGGTTTTCTATTGTGTAACAAAGTAATAAATC